>CM053622.1:248816394-248862216 GCA_028646595.1 Phalanger gymnotis | reverse complement strand
GAGAAGGGCATGAGATGTACATCTTCAGTAGTAAATGACAGTTGCTGTTTCCAATTCCCCTCCTCTCAAGGACTCCCTGCCATGTCTGGTAGTATGTCCCTACCCTTGCATTAAAGTGTCCCGAAATTATAAATGTGTTCTCATTTGGCACATTTATGATGAGGGTTTCCAGGTCTTCATAAAATTTTTCTTTAACCTCATCGGAGTTCATCATTGTGGGAGCATATGCACTGATGATAGTACTGTGACACTTTCTTACAAGTGGCAATCATATTGTCATGAGTCTGTCATTCACTTTTTTTTGGTAGGCATACAAGGTTGCTGACTAAATTAGTTTTAATTACAAAACCTATGCCAGCTTCATGGTACTCCCCTTCACTGAAGCTATTCCAGAAAAACATGTGTCCAGATCTGACTTTAGTAAGCTGGCCTTCATTTGTCAGCCTTGTTTCACTCAGAGCTGCCATTTAGATGAGATACTTGCTGAGTTCTTTCTCAACATGAGTTGTTCATCTTTCAAGTCTACTGTATTTCATTGTACAAAAACCTGTGTGCATTCCTTGTATGGATGGTGAGTGGCATCATCTTAGCAATTTTTTTTTTACATTATTTTGTGTTTTGAACACAGGTGGGATCCCCACTTACTGCAGTAAGCAGGCCAGGGTTGGATGAAGACAATTTTAGGGCACTTTTTCTAGCCCCTTCCTCATACCAGGAAGGGATCATTACAGTTCTTTAAAAAGGTGCTCAGACACCCAGGGGGCTGCTGATTCCCACTGCTGCTTCCAATGAGAAGATGACCCTATGGCCTGGGTTGCCTGTGCAATCTTTGGGATAGATAAAAATAGTAAAAAGATATGGGTGATGTCTTTTAATTTGTGTGTAAATTGGATTTAAGGGAGGCAGAGCTGTGTGAAGTCATCAACCTCACTTACTCTTTCAGTTATCAAAGTTCAGTGGCAAGATAAAGTTAAGACAACTGGTGATGGCTCGGAATACAGTGGATCGTCTTGGTATCTTTGATGTCTAACCAAACTCTAAGTGCTCCACAGGGCCTGCTTCAGCCACCTTCATGGCTGTTGGAACTTACTAAGTATAACTCAATGTAAAGTTGAGTTACTCAAGTTTTCAAGTATGTCTGTGATCTCATCGATGTTATTGTTCCCTCTGAAGATGCTGATCACAAGACTTTCCATGCCAGCTTGCCCTGTATTACCCTTGTATATGTTCTGCCATTCTTTTGCCATGGGGGATTTGCCTCACATATGGGATGACTTCCTTGCTTTCTCCTGACACTAGGATGCCAGTGAAGTATTTTGCCTATACAACTATCATCCTCACACTTTCCTTGTTACCAGTCCATCATTTTGTCCCATAATACTTTTGCTTGATGAGATCAGTCATACCTGTTCTCCAAAATTCATTATCAGTTATATGTTTCAGGTTGTTTACCTGTGCCTCATCATTGCCTTCTCTAGTGATGCTCATTTTCAGATCTCAGAATCTTGAGATTATAGTGTTGTGTATCTTGCAACCATACAACAAAAAGATGGACCTTTTTTTCCAAGAGAAAATTGAAGTAACTTTATGATTATTGTAAATGACATATAATTCATTGATAATATAGCTTATATTATCTCTGTTGCCTTATTTATTTATTTATTTATTTATTTATTTATTTATTTATTTATTTATTTATTTATTTATTTTCCACGATACCTCCTACCTGAATTCTACATCCAAATTTCCTTTTCATTTTCCCTCTGGGGACCCATTTTCTTTAAAGATCCAATTCTTTAAGAGAAAACAATTATACTTAACAAAGAACCAGGAATAATGCTATTACTATGTATATCCTTATGCGCTGACAACTGAAAATCACAGTTGATAGACTTATAAACATTACTGCTGATTTACTCTGTAGGAAAAGTGTAATTTGGCCAAGATTCTCATTTAATCTTGTCCCTATATTTAGCTCCCAATTGTATCCTGTCCTTGGTACCTTTAAAAGCTATTTTATACAAAAGAGTTCTATTCATAATGAATCAGATGATCTTTATACCTCATTCTAAACCCACAATTGCTTTCAATGGGCTGGGAGATAGGTAGAATGATAGAGAGATAAAAAGAAATAATAGTTAGCATTGTGCATAGTCTGGCTTACTACTCTAAGATTGCTGTCTTATAACTTAGGAGGAGGAAGCTTTGAATGAGTTTCAAAGGTCACAATCTTATGGTGGTAAAAATATATATATTCTTAATGTACAGAGTCCTCATATTTTATTTTTGTAATAACACATTCTTTCTAAGACAATAAAATATTAACTATAGCCCCTATGTTTATAAAATATGCTATGCACATTGTATATGTATGTTGAGGAGCCCACTTTCATCAATAATATATTGCTTTTTTCACAATATTTTTTTTGTTCAGCTATCTTGATAAATGATTAAATTTTGAAAAATATGTATTTTTCTGTTTCAAGAAATTTTAAAAATCAGTCCTAAAAACTGAAACATTAAATGTACCAGATTTTAAAAAGATTGTTATTGAATTAAAAAATTACTATAAGCATGGTAATTTGCAAATGATTCCTCTCTCTTCATCTTCTCTTCTCTTCCCTTCCCTTCCTCCCAGAAATATTTATTGACAACTGTATGAAATATTGTTGGCTATACAAATGCTATACAATGTTTATATAGATAAGTAGCATATTAGATAATGTTCCCTTTAAACACGTAGTTTTAACTATATAAAACCAGAAACTCAGTATCCTTAGGTCTCATTTATAGACTGGATAGAAATTTTAGAAGGCTTTTGGTTAGATCATTCTTCAAAGATATTCCAGAATGAGAGCTATATAAAACATTACATAAAGCAAGAGAGAAAACAGGATAATGAGGTTTTGTTCAGTTCTTTGTATATGCCTAAGGTCAAATGGAACTAAGCACATCCACAGAATGTACAAAATCATGGGGTCAGTAGGAAAAGTTTCTCTACTCTCCCCTTCTGATCCTATGATAGTGGCTACTTCAGTGTTTAGCATCTTTTAGAGTCTTCACATGTTCAACTTTTAGGCCCAAAGCACCTAAGAGTAGAGTATTTCCTTCCCCACTCACCCAGGAGATGAAAATATAAACCTAGTACATAATATGCATAGTATAGCACAGACTACAATAGCTCTCACTTCCCAGATGGCCAGGTAGGTTCAATTTCACCCCACCATCAGTGTTTGGCTAGGCTCTGTGCCATAGGCTCTATCTCCACCTATATTGTTCCTTCAGTTGCATGGGTATGGTTCCTGGCATTCCAGGTCCATCAGCCACTAACAATCAGGTTGCCTTTTATAAGGGATATTTAGTTCAAAAAGTATAATCACAAATATACAAATGTAGTCCACCAACTTGTGGAAGGTATAAAGCCTCTCCCCCTTGCACTGCATCAGTCTCTGGGGAAGGGAAGAGGATTTAGGTTCATAGTTTAGCTCAGTTTCTCTCAAGCATAGTCTCAGTTCTGAGTTCCAAACACCCAGTGGGGTTCAAGTCCCAGACCCTCAGGCTTGTCAGGACTTCCAAGTTGCTTTGGCTAGCTACATGTGCCCACAATCCTGGCTCCAAGGTCAAAGTGGCTCGAACTCTGAAGTTCTGTGCAAATCACCTGCAGCACCTGAAACTGAGAAGGATAAACAACACAGAACAAAAGCAACCACCTCCAGACTCAGTTTTCAGAGCCAAGATAAAAGCGGGAGCAGGGCAAGAAAAGTCCTTTTCCTCTCATTCATTCAATTCATGGCACTCGTTCTATGAGTAAACTCTGATGTTCACCTTCTGCAGAGAGTGGCTGAAAAAGAGTGCCTCTGAAATAATCAGCTACCCCCACCCATTTACAGGAGATGCAGAGGCCTCCATGTTAGGTAACCTGGACCTGCTCCAAAGGCCTCTCATGGATAGGCAGACTGAGTATGCCTAGATATGACCTGGATTACAGGAGTCAAATGATTAAGAACAGAAGCATTTCTGATATGGTTACCTGGCAAAGTTGCTCTGCTAAAAATAAATGAAATGATAGGTTATCTGCAGATAACATCCAAGTAGCAGAGCCCTAAAAACTTACTTCATTTACATTCTTGTTGAATAGTTTTATAGTGCTGTGAGGCCGGCAAGCTTACTCCCACCCTCCTGCTGTTCAACCCAATCTCCTGGCGAACCTGCCATAGTGACTAAGAAGTTGCAAGTATCAGGAGCATGTGAGATCAATAGAAACTTGTCAGAACTGCATGTCTGTTGGGGAATGGGAGGAGGAGCTGAGAAAGAGGAAGGGAAACTGTGCTCATGAAAACCAGTGGTGGCTCCCTGGAAAGCCTTATGATATGGGGAATTTACCAGTATGTGGTACACGCTTCAAGCTTTTTAGCTGTGGTGGCAGCTGGCAGCAAACTAGAGAGGGCACATGCTGTTAACTTTGGCCCACTCAGCAAATGCCAAGAAGAAAAGCTCTTTGGAAGAAGCCCTTAGGGTCTCAGTTCTCAAAACCACTAAAATGTTACAGTAGTCATGATTTTAGAGAAATTAACAAGGGAAACTTCATTATTAATCTTTCATACATAGCCTCCCCTGGGAAGCTTACCATTGTTTGTCAACTGAAACTGAAGGCATAATTTCTTATTAATAGGGTTTTTCCCTTTCTGTTTCAAAGGACTTATTGCAAAATACCATGATTAATTGAACATTTCTTTTTATTTCTGATTTGCCTGATTGACACAAGCAACCCACTTCATTTCCCCAGATGCCTGATACAGCAGTGGCAAAGAAGCACCAGGTGATACATTATTTAATCAGCTATTCAGTGGCCATTTGCATCTTTGTGCCAGGGCTTAATTTAATGAGGTTACATGAATTTGCTGCCCAGTAACTATGTCATATAACATGTTGATAAAACTCTGATGAAATCCACCCAGATTAAATCCATTGACTCAATTTCATGTTCAGGTACTTCCACCTATGTCATATAATAACATTCTTACTATGTATAATGTGTCTCCTATTACCAGCTATATTAAAAAATCAAATAGAACAAATAATTTATGGAGAAAAGTAAGAAACACTCCTCAAATACCTAATTATGACCTTAACTGCTTGCTATTTAAGGCATTAAAGCAACTTAGCAATGTCAGATTTGAAGTTTAATGGCTTTGATGGATTTTTGTTTTAAACATTGGTTGATAAATTATATTTTTGTAGTGTTTCCTTGTATACTTTTTAGCCACTTAAGACTCAAATGTAAGAAAACTGTCAGCCAATTTGTCAATTGTATTTCAGTAAATATTGTAATATTTACTAAAATTTATTTTGATCAACACTTAATAAATTCTGATTTTTACCTTAGTAGTTGGCATAAAGTCCAGACCTCTTCCTCCATTCCCCTGGCCTATGGGAGTCAAGATTTGTAGTAGCCCTCATTTGCAGTTCAGATTTGAGTCTATGTGCATTAAAATTCTATTTTGTCCTAATTTTACATGAGGAAATTTCATTAAAAGAGAGAGTGAATGTTCTGAAGTACTGAAAAACGAAGTATAAGAAAAGAATATTTTCCGTTATTCCAAATTCGGTGTAGTGATCAAACATATTTTACTCCTCCCTGCCTTTTTTTCCAAGACAAATTTGAAAAGAGTAAAGTTGTAAAAAGACTTCCAAAATTGTTCAGGCCACAATTATTTATTAAGTGTCCATCTTGGACACTTGAAGGAGAGTTGGATTATCTCTTCAAGGAAAGCTGAAGATATTTCCATGATTGCAGACTCTGACTCAAACTTCACGGTGATTCAAGACTTCTGTATGCAGGCTTAGGAGAGTTGGTGAAGTCTGGCATGAAGTCACTAGGTAGTGGGGCTGGGTAAGGGGAAGGTGCTTAATAAATGTTTGTTGACTGACTTGGCTGTTATGAAGTAGAAATGTGAGCTACATTTAGCTATCATTATATGAATTCAGAACTAATTGAATAAACTGGACACAAATAGTTGCACTTAATGAATTTATGTCAACATGGAGAGGAGTTTTTTAGTGGGGCATTCTAGTGGTCTTTGTATAACATTAATGCTGTTCAATCCTTTTTTCAGTGACTTGGATGAAGGCACAGAAGGCCTACTTGTAAAAGTTTCTGATGATGTGAAGCTCTAAGAGAAAGCTCACATGTTGAATGACGAATGACAAATCTTCAGTAAAAAATCTGTCTCTGTAGCAATATCTATATATTGACAGAATAGAATAATTGGAATAATACATTTCATTGTATAAAATCTAAAATAGGTATATTAGAGGCATTCCTGGAGAACAATGGTTTATTCTCAGCAAATCAAATGAAAGCCAATATAAGCCACATCACATGACACTCAAGAAAATTAAATTAGACTACAAGGAGAGATAGAAAGGATAGGGAGAGGGAGAGAGACAAGGAGAGAGAGAGAGAAAGAGAGAGAGAGAGAGAGAAAGAGAGAGAGTCTAGAATAAGAGGGTAAAAGAGATGAGAGGCCTTTCATATTTTGCTCTAATCAGACTATATTGGGAACATTGTCCTAGGTTCTCTATTATATGTTTTAGAAAGTTTATTGATACTTATAAACTGGAAAATGTACAGAGCAGGATGCAGAGAGCTTGGAATCCATGCCACATGAGTATCAGTTAAAGAAATGAGGGGTACATATCCTGGCCAAAAAAAAATTAGACTTCAAGGGGCCATAATATCAGTTTTTAAGTGTTTGAAGAGTTTCTTGGAGATGAATGAAATGTGTCCTATGCTCATATCACATAAGTTGTGAAGACCAGATGAAATACTCGTGAAAGCATGTGGTAAAGATAAGATGATAAAGAATTACGATTTGATAATTGTCATCCCGAGGAAATTATTCTGCCAATTTAAATTATGGAAAAATATTGGCCATTAAATGGGGTGTCCCAATATGCAAATCATATTGAATTTTATTGAATTGAATTGAATGCAAATCATATTGAATCATATATTGAATCAGGGAATATTTCATTTTTAACTTTGTTTCCCTAATGCCCTGTACAGGGTACAGCGTCTGGCACATAAAAACACTTCATAAATGATTATTGACTGATTAATATAACGATAAATTGCTAGAATCAATAAAAAGTTCTTCAATACCTGCCCCCCTGATTGTTGCCTACAGCTCGTGTTTCGTAAAACAAATAAAACTTGGCCACAGTTCTAGGCACATAGCAGACACTTAATAATCTAGTGAGTGCTTTGGAGACCTTGGAGGTATTGTCATTATAAGAAATTTGTAAAGTCAATTTGTATCAGGCTGAAAGTTTATGAAAATCTACATTCCACCAGGTGATAGTGCTCTACAGCATTATCTCTTCACTTGCAGATATTCTGGTCACTGCTTTTTACAATATGTACTTCACACATTCTTGAAGTTCACCCCAAAATTCAAGTAGCCTCCTCAAAAGTTTTATCGCATATTGTTTTCTCTCTTCCTGTATGCATGATAGAGGGATTATAATCATGGGTAAGATCATTCTGAATTCCCCTGAGCTTGCCTTACATTTTCTGTATACTAACTAGCAACATGAGAAACCTACTTAGAAATCTACACTTTATCAATAATTCATCTAATAATATCCTAGACTTTGAAAAAACATTTCCTTATACTGAGTTGTTTCCTATTCAAATAAGGTCATCTGAATGTCACTAATTTTATGTCTATTATTTATGTTTAATGCACAGATTCCTAGTGCTAATATTCCCATTGTATTTCTTTTATCAAGGACACCATCAAAGTGACATCTTCTGAGTACAAACAGCTTCCTATATAGGAAAGAACCCATAGGTTCATTTCTTTCATTTTTTTAAAAAAATGAAATCACATATGGAAAATTGCATTCATCCTTTAAGCTAACGTTTTGGAGAGCATACTCAATAGCAAAAGTTTTTCTTACATTTTTAATGTATGAAATTTTGGAATGTAGTCCACATCCCTAATCTACCCTCAAAAGAAGAACTTAAAATATTTTTGCTATCTTTCATGAGATAATTTAATATTCAAACCCCACTCCTGCACCAAACCACACATAGGAAGAAATAATTGACAAAAAAAGATTTTTAACACAGAGGCTGAATAAATTGTAGTAATAAGCTAGCCTAACAATGATGTTCATATCTGGGTGGAAGGTAACATTATTATACATATAAAAATACCTTAAATTTATATGTGCTTAAGGAGTTCCACAGATACATAAAACATATATAAATATAGATATACCCACATATATACTCATTTCAGCCCCAGAGCAAACTTGATATTCTCCTCAGTGCCCATTGCCCATGTCTGTATTTTGTATATTCTATATATCAATCAATCAACAAGTGACTATTGTATGCCAGGCACTATGCCAGATTTGAGGGATACAAAGAAAAAATGCATATAAGGATATTGGATTCTTTCGTGGAAGAAATCCATCTATCTGATTATCAAGTTAGACGGAATGAAGTTATCCACAATGAAGTAAATATAAAGTAGTGATATTTTAAATGAAATATTTAGAAAGTAATAGCACTGGAACTTTGAGTAGAATAGAAAAGGCATTTTGTAAAACATTGTGCTTTGGTTGCATCTTGAGGGAAGAAATAGATTCTTTGTGGCAGAAGAAAGGAACAAATACACTCCAGGTGAGGGGGAGGGGGTAACCAGGGCAAAGGCACCAAGGCTAGAGATGGAATACCAGGTGTGAAGAAGAGTGAGAAACCTAATTTGAGTAGACCATAGAGTCCTGGAAAAGGAGTAATATATCATTGGTCTGAAAATACAGGTTAGGGCCAAAAAAGTCAAAGAGTAGTTTATCTTAGAGGTAATAGGGAACCACTGGGATTTATTGAATAGGACAGTGACATGGTCCAATTTGTAAGCAAGGAAAATCACTTTGGCAGCTGGCAGAAGGATTGGAGGAAGAAGAAAAGAGAACAGAAGCAGAGATACCGCTTACTAAGGCATTACAATAGTCTATGTAAGAGCTGATAAAGGTCTGAATAAGATGGTAGCTATGTAAGTAGAGAAAAGGGGTGGAATACAATACATGTTGTGGTTCTAGAAAAGGTAAAATTTGGCAAATGATTAGATTGTGGGGTCAGAGGGAGTGAGGAATTCAAAATAATTCTTAAGTTATGAACCTGTGAGACTAGAAGGTGGATGATCTTATTTCTCAAATACATATAAATAAGATTTTTATCAGAGAACTTTGTTGAAAAATATAAAATACATGTATATCATATGTATGAAATATATATATATATTTATTAAAAGATATAGGTATTTCTTATATATATTATTTATTTTGATATTTTTCTAGGCCACATGAGTCCTTCAGATATATAGATTTCAAATATATAGAGAATTCAATCAAATTTATAAAAAATAAGAATCATTCTCCAAAATGTTTCTTCTTGGTACTAGACTCAAGTCCTGGCACAGCTATTGTAGCCATTGATAAAGTGCAATTGATTCAATGACATTCTCTTTCATTAAAGGCTCTAATCTTCCTATCCCTTCCTCCTCGCCCCCCCACCCCACCCCCACCCCGCCAATTTCATGGGCAGCAAAAGCCAAATCTTTACCTTCTCAATATATGTTCAGTGCATAAATTAAGCTGAACTGGTATTAATGACACCTTATCTGTAGAGAATACCCAAAGGCATCTATTAGTTTTATACAGCTGATTTGTTCTAACTGCATAAATGTCTTGGACCAATACCAGTTCCCAGTTGTACGAAGTACTTCCTCCCTAAGAGTACCCCCGCCTGCTAAAAATGATGAGTAGATTTTTCTTTTTTATTTCTTCTTCATAACCTTATCACTTTTTATTTTAATATTTTAAAAATATTTTGAATTCCCTCATTTTCTCCACCTCTCCTCCATCCATTGGGAAGGCAAAGAATATGTAACCAATTATACATGTAATAGTACGCAAAATATATTTCCACATTAGCTCTATTGCAAAAGAAGAGGCAAGAAAAATAAAGTTAAAAATTGCATTTCAATTTGCACTCAGACTTCATCAAATGTCTCTCTGGAGATGAATAGAATTTTGCATTATGAGTCCTTTTGTTTTATCTTGCATCGTTGTACTGAGCAGAGTAGCTAAGTCTTTCGTAGTAGATCATCATTACAACATTCCTCTTAATGTTCTGGTCAATTCACTTTCAATCAGTTCATATCAGTCATCCCAGGTTTTTCTGAAACCATCTCCCTTGTCATTTCGTATAACACAGTAGTATTTGATCACAATTGTAAACCACAACTTGTTCAGCCATTCCCCAACTGATGGGCTGCTCTTCCATTTTCAATTCTTTGCTACTACAAAAAGAGCTACTATAAATATATTTATATTTTTGGGTCCATTTCCTTTTTCTTTGATCTCTTTGGGATACAGATCAAGTAGTGCTATTGCTGGATCAAAAGGGATCCACAGTTTTATAAGCCTTTGGCCATTGTTCCATATTGCTTCCTAGAATGGTTGGGTCAGTTCACAACTCCACTACCACAGTTCCTGTTTTTCCATATTCCCTCCTTACCCAAGCATTTGGCTTTTTCCTTTTCTGTTGTGTCAGCCAATTTGGCAGGTGTGTGCAGGTGGGAAGGGTACCTCAGAGTTGTTTTAATTTGGAGTTCTTTAATCACAATAATTTAGAACATTTTCCCTGTGGCTCTAGATAGCTTTGATTTAATCTTCTGAAAGCAACCTGTTCATATCTTTTGACTGTTTATCAATTGGAGAATGATTCTTACTTTTTATAAATTTGATCCAGTTCTCTATATATTTGAGAAATAAGACCTTTATTATGGAATTTTACTAAAAATTAATTCCCAATTTCCTGTTTTCCTTCAAAATTTGGCTGCATTGGTTTATTTGTGCAAAACCTTTTTAATGTCATATAAACAAAATAATACATTGTATTTCCTGTGATACTTTTTATCTCTTGTTTGGTAATAAACTCTTCCCTTATCTATCTGACAGGTAAAATTTTCCATACTCCCCTAATTTGCTTATAATGTCATCCTGTATTTCTAAATCATGTATTCATTTTGTTTTTAATAGTATTTTGTTTTTCCCAATTACATATCAAGACAATTTTATCATTCTTTCTTTCCAAGATTTTGAGTTCTCAAATTTTTTCCTTCTCCTTCCTCCCCTCTTCCTAAAATTGTAGGCAATTTGATATAGCTTATGTGTGTGCTACCATGTAAAACATTTCCGCATTAGTCATACTTGTGAAAGAAGAAACAGATCAAAAGAAAGAAAAACAAAAAAAGTTTAAAGTAAGTGAAAAAAACATGCTTTAATCTGTATTCAGAGTCCATCAGTTCTTTATCTGCATGTGGATAATATTTTCTTTCATGGGTCCTGTGTAATTTTCTTGAATCATTGTGTTGCCAAGAAGAGCTACGTCTATCATAACTGATCATCATACAATGTTGCTGATAGTGTGTACAACATTTTCCTGCTTCTTTTCCTTTCACTTTGCATCAGTTCTTACAAATATTTACAGGTTTTTATGAAATATGACTGTTCATCATTTCGTATTGCATAATAATATTCCATTACATTCACATACCAGAGCATGTTCAGCCATCCCCCAATTGATGGACATCCCCTCAGCTTCCAATATTTTGGCACTAATAAAAGGGTTTCTGTAAGTACTTTTGCACATGTAGGTCCTTTTTCCATTTCTTTATGATTTCTTTCGGATACAGATCTTGTAGTGGTATTGCTGGATCAAAAAGTATGCACGGTTTGGCTGCCTTTTGGGCATAGTTACAAATTGCTCTCCAGGATGGTTGGGTCAGTTCACAACTCCATCAATAGTACATTAATTTCCCAATTTTCCCACATCCCCTCCAATATTTATTATTTACCATTTTTGTCATATTTACCAATCTGATAAGTGTGAGTTGGTATCTCAGAGTTGTTTTTATTTGTGTTTTTCTAATCAATAGTGATTTAGAGCACTTCTTCATATGTCTATAAATAGCTTTTATTTCTTCATCTGAAAACTGCCTGTTCATAATTTTTGACCTTTATCAATTGGGAAATGGGTTTTTCTTATAAATTTCACTCAGTTCTCTTTATATTTGAGAAACGAAGCCTTTATCTGAGACATTTGCTATAAGAATTATTTCCCACTTTTGTGCATTCCTTCTAATCTTGGTTGCACTGGTTTTGTTTGTGCCTAAGCTTTTTAATTTAATATAATCAAAAGTATCTATTTTACATTTTGTAATGTTCTCTATTTCTTGTTTTGTCATGAACCTGAAGCTCGCTTAATTTTTCCTTTCACAATTTGGATGTTATACCACTTGGCGAACACATGTTTGGTATTGATATTAATTCATTGTCTATGGTACTTTTCAACAAGATGTAGTTTCCTTTCTTATCTCCTTTAATTAGGTTTACTTTTGTTCTTGCTTTGTCTGAGATCAGGATCGTGACCCCTACTTTTTTTTTTAACCTGAGCTGAAGCATAATAGATTTTGCTTTAGCCCCTTTACCTTTTCTCTGTGTGTTTCTCTCTGCTTCAAGTGAGTTTCTTGCAAACAACATATTGTAGGATTCTAGTTTTTGATCTACCCTGCTATCCATTTCTTTTTTATGGGAGATTTCAACCCATTCACATTCACAGTTATGATTACTAACTGTGTATTTCCCTCAATCCTATTCTTCTTCCTGTTTGTCCTCTTTCTTCTTTCAACTCTCCCTCCTCACCAGTGTTTTGCTTCTATCCATCACCTCCCCTGATGTTGTAACAATTTGGCTAGCAGCTGCTGTGGGTGTGGAAGACCAACAGAAAACCAACAACAAGAATGCTGGTAGCACTAGTTCTTTGATCTGCTTTACTAAAGAAAGCAATGTTAAGGGGTTAACAATTTTACTTTAATCCAATATACAAATATTCACTTTCTTCCGGAGGAAGAGCCAGCAACCTGAACTTCAGAACAAGTATAAACAAATTACAAACATACACAATACAAACAGACCAAATCACAATTCATAATTACCAGGAAAGCATCAACATCTGGGTCTACGAGCCGGGGCGCTCTTAACAACAGCTTGCCCAGAGTCACATGCCACTCTTCCAATAAGTGAGAGCGAATTTAGGTTTATATATCTTGTTCAGGGTCAAAGGTGAGTCACAAACACATGACTCACCCATGTGATCTAAAAGCATCACAAACATGTAATTTAAACCCACATGGCCTAAAGGCTTCTGATGTCACAAATATGTGACTCAAGCCCATGTAAACTAGGCTTTCCTTTGAGGTAAGGAGGTCATCAAAGACTCCTAATTTAATCAAAGAAACAAAAGCCAAGCTCTTCAAGGGCACTTGATTAAATAAGTGCTAAAAGCCCACCTAAATTACTGTTACACCTGATCTTCCCTCTCTTCTGTTACTCCCCACCCTTTACGTGATCTCTCTACTTCCTTTCTGGGTGAGATAGATTCAACTGATCATGTATAGTATTCCTTCTTTGAGCCAATACTGATCAGAGCGAGGTTCAAGTAATGCCTATCACCCACCCTCACGTATTCCCCTCCACCATAATGGATCTTTCATGTGAAATAATGTACCCCATTCTACCTCTTCCTTCCTTCTGCTCCCAGAGTATTCCTATTTCTCATCCCTTACTTATTTTTCTCCTTTTTTTCCCTTTTAAATTTGAGGTCTGCTCCCAGGGTGAAAGGGGCATTGTCTCAGGCTTCTTATGCCAGCGGCTACAAGCCCTGAATATTTGCCTGGTGCTACCCTGATGCTTCCCTGAGGCCCAAGCGGACCTTCCTGTCTGATACTGTGATGAGGGGGTAGGGTGGGTAGTGACTAGGGCTGCTGGGGGTCTCAGGTGTCTGGCAGCTTACCTTCTGCTGAGCTGAAGTCCTAGTGCTGATGTCTGGGCTGTGTTGAGGCCGGTAGGATGTTTCTGCATTTCCCCAGTGCTACACTAAAGCACATGGAGGTCTAGTTCCAGGGTTTTGGAAGTTTTTGGTGCTTTTAAGGTAACATAGGGAGAATATGGTCACTGCTCTTCTGGTCTGCAAGCTTGTCCTTAGCCAAGAAAGGCCCCTGATCCTTGCTGTTGTCTTCAATTTTTTTCCCCATGTAGAAGATGTTCTGCTTATTTAAAACACAATTAGATGATACCTTTCATCTTGAATGAACCATGGTGACTTAAATATCTTTGACAATGATCCTTAATAGAGAATATTAGTGGTGGTCTACACTAAACAAATATGGAAATACTACAGAGTCAACTTCCATTTACTAATATTGATTACTTTGCTTGAAATCCTCTGATATTGTTCTTGTAGTTTACTGTCATGGTAATAACTAAGATTGCCTGTTTTCCATGTAATATAAACCAATTTGACACTCCTGGATTTCATTCTACTGGATTTTGAGTGACAGATCTCTCAGGTCTATAGGATCGTGTGTGTGTGTGTGTGTGTGTGTGTGTGCGTGTGTGTGTGTGTGCGTGTGTGTGTGTGTGTGTGTGTGTGTGTGTGTGAGAGAGAGAGAGAGAGAGAGAGAGAGAGAGAGAGAGAGAGAGAAACTTAGCTTCAAGGTTGTATAGTCCAATTCTCTATCATACAAGAGGAGGAAATTTATGTCCAAAGAGGTAAAAGAGAGTACTTTAGCTTATACAGGTAGGTAAAATAGCACAGCTTACATTTGAACTCAGATTCTCAGCCTCCTTCTTTGGCAAAATCTCTATTGTAATTAATTAAGGAAATTTATTCTACTTGCTAGGTTCTTTATGCTGAACTTTGGTAAGGCCCTCTACAGTCTGAGCTGGGGTTTATGCAACTGAAATAAGTTGCAGGTATTGTGAGATTAATATTTTCTGTATTAGGCTGATGTATTATGAAGGCAGAATTTATGATTTCAAAGAGAATCGTATATATGTCTGAATGGTTCAGAACCGCAGGATATAAGGAATTCTCTACATAGAAGGCAGAAGAATTAAAGCATTTATTCGAGCTCCAAAGTAGCAGACCCACGAACCAGTATCCCCATTTTGATATCCTGGTCAAAAACTTCCAGGCCCAATAAGTCCGCCTCACAAGAGTAACCAGGAGGCCACAGAAAAACATGATGGCATTAAACCAAATCATATTCGTGCTTCCCCACTCCGGCAAGAAGATTACCCACTGGCCTCAAGCCTTTGCTCAGCACTCCCTGGTCCACACGCGTGTCAGCCCTGCTACCAGCAGCTCCCACTTCTTCAGCTCCTTTGGCTTTGGCTTTATCTTCAGCTTCGGCTTGTAGCTGTCTCTGGCTCCAACAAGTCTCAGTCTCCAAGCTGTGTTCTTCTCCTCTTATAGAGTTTTTGACATCATCAAGCGTTGTCTGAATGACCAGAACTTAGGCTAGGGTGATTGGTTCTTGGGTTAGCCCCTCCCCTTAGGACACTGGGAGGTTCACATCCATGTAGGTTAGGTTAACACCTAATAGGGGTTAGAGCCTGGGGCTTAGCACTTAGTAAGACTCAAGATGGGCATGGCTCTGGAGTTAGCACCTCCACTTAGCCAGCCCCACCTTGGGCTCCACCCCAGTCACCAATCTACACCCACATAAGTTCCACACCTAATAGGGGTTTGGGCCTGGGGCTCAGCATCTAGTAAGGCTCAGTGAAATACACTGAATTACTCAAAGGAAACAAAGGCCATTTTGCTTACCAACACAGCTGATTATTAGATAAATCATTCTATTTATCACAGATACAATCAAAATCATAACTAGGAATTAATTTTCTCTAGAAGTTATAAAATATTCAGTTTGATATAAAGATCTAGAGGCCATCTCAGCAAAGGACAGTGCATGCAACCATCACTTCTGGTCTCATTGTTCATATTAGGAATACCATGTACACATTCTACCTCTCTGTTGCAGGTAGTCATAGTAGGGCAGGAGGGGAAGTTGGGACTGAGTAAGAGAATGATAATGACAGGCCCCTGAGGAGGAGAAATATAGCATGAAATGTTGCTTCTGTCTTTCTAACTAGGTACTTTATGACTATCTGCTGCTTTATTGTGATTAGTAGTGAATTTCCAGGACCAGTTTGCTCCAGGAAATAAAAATTATATACTCCATGATATCAAAATCTCTTTAGTTTTATCAATGTCCTATTATTCCACCTACCTGAACTTTCAGGAACCCATGGTCAAAGCCCGAGGTGTGTGATGATAATTATAGCTCTGAACAGCATGATTAGACAATGTTCTTTTTATTTCTATAACATCTAGCTTATTAGAGTCATTATAAATGTAAATTTTGTTTTTTCAAGGGGTACTTAGTATAGAACTGCATTGTGAACTCCACACACAAGGTGATCTCCCAACGCAAGGTGATCTCCCAACGCTACCTAAAAATTACCAAAATTACAGTGCTAAGGAATAAAGTAAAACTCTGTAGCAGATGCAATAGATTGCTGAAAATTTTGGAGGGTGGTAATTTCTAGTTCTATGAATTGATATTAATCACATTTGTAAAATTTAATTTTATGTAAAATGGTCACTGATACTGGTGAGCAATTTTGTATTATTAACTTGAAAGAGCACTGGACTTGGAGTCAGGAAGATTTGAATTTGAAACATAACTCAAACACTTAAATAGCTGTGTAATCTGGAGAAAGTCATATCTATCCTCTCAGCCTCATTTTACTCTTCTGCAAAATAGGATAGTAGGTAAAGGAGCCCTAGTTGAAACAAAAGTGGTGCCAGCTCTTATTATGGTATACATTTGGTTCCAAAATATTGTCAGGATTACAAGGCATTTCTTTTCCTGGTCCTCTACTGGATCTGCTTCAAAAGAGGACAATCTTATTTTATGAAAATTTCAAAAATTACTTTGAATGAAATAAAATTCTTTGGTCATTTTGAAAAGTCATTTTGAGCGCATTTCTTCACATTATAAAGTAAGGACTATTATCCACCAAATGGCAGGAGTGCTTTCAAGTGGAATTAAAGTTCCTATGTGATTACACACGTCAGCAGGATCTCATCGTTTGTAATAGGAGTTTTAAAATGCAACGTGCAATCAGATGATCAACACGACTATAATCTATGACTGTAGAATCTGGGCTCTAGTCATTTCTGCATCATCGAATACGAAAACTTAGAAAGTATAACATTCTAAAAAAACAAAAAGCAAAGAAATAACATTAATATGTTGTACCATAGGTCTCCCTTCTCAATGTAAGAATTTTGAGGAATTCAAGCTTAACCTTAATCTTCTTTTGGATCAACTAGTTTCCTATGGAAGGAAACCCACTTTGACTACTGCTAAACCTATCTATAGCACGACATTGTAGCCTAATACCCCAACCAGGCAAGGAAAATAAAGCTTAAAGTGAAAACCAGAAACATCTTATATAAAAAGGCCAGTGTTTGATTTAATTGCTCTTCAGGACAAAACACAAAGCCTCAAAGTCCATGATTTGTTTGGCCTATATTACTCAAAGTTTTGCTATTTCTACTCTTTGCTGAAGTAAAAGCAATTGTCAAAGGCCCAGGTTAAAGAAAGGTGTACTTTTCTTGTTTGAAATCGTTAATAAGATATAAGGCTATATCATTGAGAATGTTAAAGAGAGACTCCTCAAATAATGGTATAAAAGCAAATTATCTTTTGATAATCATTAACAAAACCTAGTTCTTTCATGTGAAATAAGGCTTGGAACCCATGTAATTCATTGAATTATTTAGTAACTAAACCATGCTATAAATTTAAAAAAAAATAATTCCTACCTAACCAATATTCAATGTGTAAATGAAAATCTCTCCCTGGAATCCCCTCCAATGTTCCCTAGAAGGAAAATTGTTCTCCATGGATAGATTATGGAGTATTTAATGAAATATTTATTAAAATGCTTAACACAGTATGCCTAGTTAAAGAACCACAGTGAGAAAAGGCCGGCTTACCCTAATGTAGCAAAGCATAAACACTACCAGGGATAGGATTAACATGAACTATTTTTCCACAAATGTTCAAAACAGAAAACTAAAATAGAAGTATGTTGGGGCATAGTTAGAAAGAAAGAAAGAAAAAGGTTAATACCAACAACATTAAATTCTCCTGGCAACCCATGTAAAATTTATAGCTGCTTTTAACAGAATTTTTTTTAATCTACAAAAACTGCCTGCTCTTTGGCTTGATTGCTTCGGGATGACTTTGCTAGAAAACACAAGCCAAATAAAACTTTGCATTGGAGACAGAAGTACTAAATATTTTAGATTGTTTTCACTCTGCAGAAAATGGAGGGGTTTGTGAGTTTCAAAAGGGCTCTTTGAAAGTGGTAATTGGGAAAGATCACCCACTGTGAACTAGTCTGTTTTAGGTAGAACTTCCTCTTCAAATCCCACCAAATGCCATCTTAGAAATAATGAGAATTATTTTGCAGCTGTGTGAAACTCTAATTCTTCTCTGAGAAATAGGTCTAGGAGTAGGGGGACAGTCAGACAGCAAAATTCATAAAATAATCATCTTTGGTCCATTTCCTTTGGTTTCATACACCGTTTACAGTCATTTCAGGGGATATAGATTCATTCACTGTTTGTATAGTTATATCCTTGTTTACAGAAAGTAATTTGGGAACCACTGGAAGACTAGCCAACATCTCAAGATTAACTGGCCACAAGCAATTCCATCTATAACAATAATAGGTTAAGAGAGAGAGGGGGACAGAGATATAGCAAATATACCCAGCAATGTCTCCCTTTTATGAGGTGTCAAAATTTTTGCCACAGATCCCTCAATATAGACTATTGGTTTCCTTCAGCTGCCTCCTGATCTTCTGAAAGTGTGACTCCTCCTGTGTTGTGCTTTGTTTCTGCAGCTGTTTTTTTTTTCTTCACATTCACCTACTAATACAGTAATATTATTTACCACATTATTCTTGTTCAATCTTAAGTCAAACACAACTTTTAAATTTATTTTCTGAAGGTGTATTCAGATTAATTTCATTTGTGCTCTGCAGTTAGGCAGAATTGACTGCATTGCATTACTTCATACGGTAATTTTTAAGCCAATTGTCTTATGTACATACAAGGTCAAAATAAGATTTATTCAGCAACATATAAGATTTTAAACCTTTTTTCTCACTAGAACATGCAATGTATTTTATTTTTTTAAATATTTAAGTCATGAATTTAGAGGCCATTAAAAAGTCGAAGGATTTAGAGCATAGTAGAAGAAGGATTTTTATTATTAGATAGTAATGTAATATGAGAGAGACTGTCTCTTAAGTACCTCCCATCTATCTGGCCGATGTTATTCATGAATACAAACTGAGGAAATTAAGGAGATGAAATAGGTAGTGATACTTTACTCTAAGAGTTGGAAGGAAAACTGAACGCAGTGATTCCCATTAAGTTGTTGGATTTCCTTCATAAGAAAATGCTCTAGAAAATTCCTGCTTATATTTCCTTAGGAGTATCTGGCTCTCCGCATGTTACTGTAGTCCTGTTCTCCTTGAAAGCCATTTCAACCTCAGTTCCTCACACTTCACAAATGACAAATGCAATGATTTCTTGGGCATGTTTTATCTTTGAGGAGAAGAAGTGAGTGGCAAGTTCATCCCCAGAGTGTCGCAAACTAGTAAAGTCTCTTGAGTATGTATCAATTTGGCATTTAGCCTTTGACTTGGTGGCACAGATGTGAACACCCAGGTCAGCGACTTACTATCTTAAACAACCTAAGGACAGAAATCAGGGTTTAGTGATGCCTGTTTTTCCAAAGACTTGCCCCGCTATTTCCATTTAACACATGAATAAAGAATAATTCTGACTTTCAATTTCTCTATGCTGTGTCTATATATGTCAATCTGGGATTATCCCAAATAATATCTCCAAAGTGATAATAAATCTACTGCTACGTGCAAATTTTTTAAACATATTTTGGTCAGTCTTGTACTTGACAAAGGACCAGAAAAGTATGAATCATTTTCTCTGTTCTATCTTATGCTAACTTAATTTGATACAACAATTCAATTTGATTCAGTAAGCATTTATGAATTGTCTGCTATGAACAAAGCACAGGGCTAACCACTAGGAATACAAAGACAAAAACCAAAACCAAAACCAAAAGCTGTAGTACTCTGCCCACTAGGAGCTTTTTGTTTTAAAGCAAGAAATATCTAATTCTGAAAAAGGTATATATCTATAAACCCCAACATTCTTATACCCATGAACCCCTGAATTAAAATGCATTGAAGAATGACTTTGTTTTGAGAAGTAAATTGTAGTTCTTTGATTGTAAAATACAAATTATACCTTAAAGGAAAAATATTTATTCCTTCTAAGCATCTGATAACCAAAAATTCTTTAGCATGCCAAAATACAGGTCCTGTTTTTGGTGTTCCTCATCCTTAGCATATGGCCTAGCATAAAGGAATCTAGTTAAGTGACTTACTTTTAGGATTGATGTAGGGTCATCTAGTGGTACAGTAGATAGAGTGCTGGGCCTGGAGTCAGGAAGACCTGAGTTCAAATCTTTTCTTAGATATTTACTAAGTGTGTGATTTGGGGAAAGTCACTTAACACTGTTTGCTTCACTTTCCTCATCTGGGAAACGAGATGGAGAAGGAAATCGCAAACCAGTTCAGTATCTTTGCCAAGAAAACTGCAAATGGAATCACAAAGAGTTAGATATGACTGAAATGGCTGAACAACTATTTCCCCCCTAATATATATATATATGTGTGTGTATATATGTATATATACACACACACACACACACACACACATATATATATATATATACAGATGATTAAATTTAAAATACATACAAAGTAGGAGTTAGAGTTGAAAGAAACCTCAAAAACCATCTGCTCTGACCACTTTCATTTACATGTGAGGAAACTAATGTCTAGAGTAGTTACATGGCAAATCTAGGGTTACACAGAGAGTAAGTAATATACGTAGCATTTGAATCAAGATACTAATCTAATACCCCATTGCACAATGATTAAATAATTTCAAAAGGTAGGAACATGAATAACTAGATGATAAACTTTGAAGGAGCCTAGGGAGTCTAGAAGTTAGAGGTGAAGCAGGAGTGCATATAAGTGGGACATCCCATGAAAAGGCATGTTGGTTAGAGAAGGAATATCAGGCAAGAGGGACAACTATTAAACCAGTTTAACTGGTACAGAGAATGCATAAAACGAAGTAATTCTAAATAAGATTGTAAAGCAGGCAAAATAAAAGGTTTTAGATATTAAAACTATCTGAAGAGCCAGTAAAGAGATTTAAAATGTAGGCTGGAGATTTTATATTTTATCATAAAGACAATAAGTATCCACTGAAAGTTTTTGTTTGTTTTCAATAGGGGGGGGGGATGACATGATTATAGCTCTGACTTAGGAATATAAATTTGGAAGCTGTGTGCAGAATGAAGTGGAGAAGCAGGAAACAGGACAACCAATTAGGATGCCACTGCAATAGTCCAGGTTAGAGGTGATGAGGGCCTGAATAAGGTTAGTGGTTTTAAGAATGGCAATAAGGGGATAGATGTGACATATGTGATAGAAGTAAAATTGAAAAGACTTGGCAACTGATTGCATAGGGGGATGGGCAATATAATATCAATGTAATAAACAGACTGATGTAATATAAATGTAAATTGTTCAAGTAATATGACCATAAAGGTGCCAAAGAGTCTGACTGTGCTTAGTTAAAACACATATTACCTTGAATTATTTATTCTCCTTGACAAATTACATGAAATGTAATTATTATGCCTCTCTCTCACAATACCCTGCCCCAAACAAAGCTCCTTTGGCATTTCCAGCTATAGGAGTGTTATCAAGCAAATGGTAAGTTACTTAGATGAGATTATTATGATTTGGTACAGTATCAAGAGAGTAAAAACCCCTAATCAACTCTCAATGAATAAATATATATATCTGTGTTTTGGCTTTTGACACATTACAGGGGCCATGTTTTTCAAACGCCTGGAGAGAAAGGGTATTTTCTATAAACAATATTTTGTATGCTATAATAAAAGAACATCTGACTTTCCAGGAAAAAAATAATATTTCAATTTATTTCAAATAGGGATATGGAAAGAGAAGTTTGGAATTTATCAGAGTTTTAGAAAGCATGAAGATGATTAGAAAATGTGGACTAAATTGACTATTTGATATAAAGGCCAAAGAATTGATAGGGCAAGGTAGAAAGTGAGTAGAACCCCAAATGAAGGCTAAAATAATCCCTCTCACAATACACTGAATGATAGTGTTAAACCTTGACAGGCTAAAATTTTGGTATGAATACAACAAAATGAAATATGATAGGAATAAAAGTAAAGGCTTACACTTCTTTCCAAAAAATCAAAGTCACAAGTTCAAGCTGGAGGAAGCATGGCTATTTAATAGTTTGTCTGGCACAGCCCTAATGGTTTTAGTGGATTGTAATGTCAACATGAATCAGAAGTATTATGAATTAGCTGACATACTCTTGGGCTACATTAAGAGAGGCCTAGCTTTCAGGAATAGGCAGGTGGTATTCCATTTGTATTCAACTCTTATTGGAGCATGTGTGGAAGACTGTATTTGTTTCTTGGCAGCATGGTTTAAGAAAGACACTGATAAGCCAAGAACTTGCAAAGGAGGGCAACTAGACTGGTAAAGGTCTGATAATCCTTGCCATATGAGCATATATTAACAGAACTGGAGATATTCCTCCTGGATAAGCAGAGACTTAAGGGACAAATGGCAGATATCTTCAAGTATTTGAAAGACTATTTTAGGAAGGAAGAATTAGACTTCTTTTTGTAATCACCAGGGAGTAGGATCAATGGCAGTAGGAAGAAGTTGCAAAAAGGCTTGACATCAAGAAAAATAGAAGCATTCTAATAGTCAAATGAGCTTCCTTGGAGTGGGGATGATGGTTCTTCTTGAAGGTCTTTAAGCAAAGACTGAAGGAACATTTTTGTAATGTATTTTAGGTGCAGATTGAACTAGTTGACCATTGAACTTCCTTCCAGCTTTTATTATTTTTTGATATTGAATATCAAAGGGACTATTAACTTTTTTCAAATATAATATTAGTAACTATATTTTCTTAGAATATGTATATTTGAGAATATGAACTAGGGCAAAATTACATTTAAATAATGTAGAGAAAGAATTATTCAGATCTAGAGTACCTACAAAGTCTATTCCTAGAAATATTTTTTGATTAGGACAGATTATCAGTGAGAGGGATCATAATAGAGCAAAGAGCACTTGATTCAGAATGTCTTTCTAATAATATGAAATTGGACATCACTTAAATTCTCTCAATCACAATTTCCTGATCTGGGAAGCAGGGATAATAATAATTATATTAGTAGCTTCAGAGGGTTGTAAAGATCAAAGTTAGTTTGCAGAAAGCACTTTATGAACATATGTAGTGACGCAAGTATATCATCATCATCGTTTTCCTCATCAGTGTTATCTACTAGCATCTACAAGGGAGAGTGCTGAACTGTAGGAAAGCTCCAGGATAATCATTTAACAATCCACGTGTCATTTTATAAAAACGGTATTCCATTGCCCGTCTCAATAAATAGAGAAGGCCCAGAATGAGTAAAAACAAAACCTAGAAATCTTTATTGAATCAATCAATTGAAGGCTCTTAATAAATTAATTGCCATCAAGCTAATTAATCAATGAGAGACCCAGTTACAACTTTTAGGGCTTCCATTAAAAATAAGTAAATGACAAAAAAAACCCTATAAAATAATTGGAATGAGGCATTTGAATGTCTGATGAGACTGATCTCCTCTTCGGACAACAGGAAGACCTTCTGAACTTTGAAAAGTCAGGAAGATTTTAGACTTTCCCATCAGCAGCCTAATAGTGTCCCCAAAATAGCTAGTGGCAGAGTCAACATTGGGAGCCAAAGTAAAATAGGACACATTGAAGGAAGGGAGCTTGGGGACTACAAAAATCCAAGCAGAAAGTTCTACCATGATTATGGAGGCTGTCGTGAAAGCTACACAACATGGAGAAAATTACTTCTTACAATAGGACTTTCAGGAACAGTAAGTTACACCCTTTGCAACATGTACAGCAAATTTGAGATGACTTTCTCGTGGACCGTATATATACTGGTGGAGTAGTGTTGATTCTGGGCGATTTGAGAACCAAATATTACCAATATTCCTCACATATAAAAATGAAAATAATAACATACCATCATTATCATTCAGTTGTGTCTGACTCTTCTTGACCCTGTGGACAATACTGTCCATGGGGTTTTCTAGGCAAATTTACTGGGGTGATTTGCCACCTCCTTCTCCACTGGATTAAGACAAACAGAGGTTAAGTGACTTGCCTAGGATCATACAACTAGTAAGTGTCTGAGGCTGGATTTGAACTCAGGTCTGGCCCAGCACTCTATCTGCTGAACCACTTGCTGCCTACGTGGTAATATTGTTATGAATCACTTTGTCAATTAGAAACACACACATGTAGGCATGTATGTATGTATGTGTATATATACATATCTATGTACATATGTATATATACATAGATGTATGTGTGAATATATACAGCTATGTACATGTGTATGTATACTTGTGATTTAAGAAGACAAGAATGATTGTTGAAAAATCTATAAAGTTGCTATTGCAATGATCTAGGTGTATGGTTTATGGATTTATGTCATAAAGTAGTGACAGTGGAAATGGAGTAGAGAGAGATATAAATGATAGTCTTAAAGGTTAATAAGGTTTGGTAACAAAATGTGAGAAGTGGGGGATAAAAGTCAAAGGAGATTAAATGAATGATGGTGCTACTGAGAGAGTGAAGTTAAGAGGAGGAGCCATGTTGAGGAAAAAACAAATGATAAATGGAGCTAGACTCTAGCTCCAAAAAACTAGACAAGTTTTTTAACACTTTTTTGAGGGGTCATCCCTTTTTTTTTGAGGGGAGAAGGCAGGGCAATTGGGGTTAAGTGACTTGCCCAAGGTCACTGTAACAACAATTTGGTTAGCAGCTGTTGTGGGGTGTAAGACCCAACAAGAGCAGCAACAAAAGCTGCCAGCACAGGTCCTTTGATTTGCTTTACTAAGGAAAGTAATGTTAAGAGGTTAACAATCTTACTTTAATCCAACATACAAATATCATTCACTTAGTTCAGGGGAAAAATCCAGCACCCTGAACTTCAGAGCAAATACAAACAAATTACAAACATACACAATATAAACAGACCAAATTACAATTCATAGTTACCAGGAAAGCATCATCATCTGGGTTGACGCACCAGGGAGCTCTTAGCAACTGCTGGCCCAGAGTCACGTGCCCCAATTCCAGTGGCTGAGAGCCCTAAGGGAGAATATCAACCTCTGGGTTTATGTATCTTGTTCTGGGTCAAAGGTGATTCACACATGCGACTCATCCACATGACCTTAAAGCTTCACAAACATGCTTCTTAAACCCACATGGTCTAGACTTTCCCTTGAGGCAAGGGGGTCATCAAAGACTCCTGATTTAATTAAAGAAACAAAGGTTGGACTCATCAAGGGCACTTAATTAAATAAGTGCTGAAAGAGAAAACAGTATAAAGGTCTCACCTTAATTCATATTACAGTCACACAGCTAGTAAGTGTGTCAAGTGTCTGAGGCCAAATTTGAACTCAGGTCCTCCTGACTCCAGGGTTGTTATCTACTCCCTGTACTACCTAGCTGCTACAGATTTTTTTAAAGAATATTATCAGAACTAGGAAAGAAATAGGGTAATACGTAAATGTGATAGAAGTGCTAAATGAAGGCTTTAAAAAGGGAATAATGATTAAAATAATTTACAGAATTTTAAATACCTAACTTCAGAATAAAATATTAAAAATGATAGAAGAGAAAATTGTGAAATATGTTGAGTATTGTAGTATAGAGTTATTAAAATTGGTAATTACCTTTAATTTTCACCAAGAAATTAGTAATAAACTAAATTAAGCCTTATAATTTTTAACTTATCAATATCATTTAAGTCTAAGCCTAGAGAGAAAGATCTACTAGCATTTTATAACATTCCTAGAAGTTTCCTGGTCCATTCAAAAATATCTCATATTTTCTAGATATTCAAGAAATTATCAGAAGAAACAAGTGGGTTTCTCATGTATCCTAGATGTCTTCTATGCCATTTTCCATGTGCACATCATTGTTGGGGATCCCATTTAGAATCTGTATGCATTATTCCATTGCCTGTGTGTTAATCAAAATCTCAGATTCCAAGTAGATTTCCTAGGAAAGAACAGAATAAAATATTTCCTTAGATTTCCTAGGAAGGAATATAGAAAGGATTCAATATAGTTTCATCAGTAAAATGCTGATGTCAGAGGCAGTTTTTTTTCCTTCAGTAGCAATAGGTTGACAAGACCCTGCTCATTGCATTGTCCAGGCACATTAAGTCCTATGAACTTAGCAAAGATGAACATTTCTGTATACAAAGAAGACTAGTAAAAGAGTATTGTATATAAAACAATGAATTTCTATTATGAACAGCTTTTTTAAAAGTATATGTTTGATGTTAGAACTAACTCTGCTCTGTCTATGTCCCCTCTGAACTTCCCCCTACTCTCTTCCAGTATAAGACGCTTCTATCTCTGCTGACACTTACATCAACATCTAAAACCCATACACTTAGCTTCCTACGTTTGGAAATAATAGATAACTTAAAGGTCATGGACTACTATCACTTACTTTTACAGATGAGGAAATAGAGGCCCAGAGAGGTTAAGTCACTTACCCAAGATTAGTAGTAAGCAAAAGTTCACAACACCAGAGCCAATAATACTTCTGCTGTACTAGGCAGTAGAGAAAAAGGTCATTTCTAACTGAAATGATGAGAAAAAGTTTTAAAGGAAAAAAAGGAGGTGATGTTTGGATTCACTTTAAAAGGACACTAGAAATTCAAAAGACTGAGGGGAAGAGAAAGCATATTCCTGGCCCCTTCCTATCTGAACATGGAGTCTCCCCAAAATACATTAAATGAGTGCTCACAAAGCAATTTCTTAAAGGCCTTGCATACTTGAACACCTAAAATTGTTAGGAAGTTTTTCCTTATCCTAAAACCTACATCGGGCTCTTTGAAACTTCCAATCATTTTTCCTAGTTATTTCCTATGGGGGGTAAGTAGATAAAGCCCATTTTTTACACCATTGAACAGTACTTCAAAAGTACTTTTGCTGTCCCCCAACAAGCCTTCTTTTCCCAGGTCTGAACACTCCCAGTTTATTTGTTTTTTTTTCATAGGCCATGATCTTAGTACCCCTTACCAACATGGTTCTTCCATTTCTTCTTGATGCTCTTCAGATTATTAAAATCTTTTAATAAAGACCAAGGTGGAACTCTACTTAAATGGTTAACAGATACTTGCAGACCACATATTGACTTAGAGAACCCACAAATTAAAATTATGTTTTATTGTATTTTTCTCATTTTGTCAAACATTAGCCAACTACATTTTGATTTCTTTTGGGTCTCACCTGGAATTTTGCTAATTGAATGAGAATATGACAACCTCTACAGTAAACCTATCATTTCTGTAGCATGAAGTAATAGGCATCTCTCTCAGTGTAGCTGATGGTTGCATTACCTTCCTGAGCGGCAAAGCCTCATAATGGCCTCATAATAAGCATGAAGTCCTCTAAAAGTATGGAAATCTTTTTCAGAGAAAATGCTATGTAGCCATGTCTGCTTCTTATTGGACTTCCAACAATTATTATATTTTAACAGACATGCATATATATTAACTCTGTAGACTGTGCATCTGATGTAATTTTTGCTCCATTTATTATTTTTTTTTTTTGTTAATACAGTCAGTGGGGTCAGTCGCTTTTTCCTTGAATTGAGTTTCCCTATGGAGACCATCTAACGTTCCATGACTTCATAAAGTTGGTGCAATGTCATGTACAAACAGAATCATTTGGAGAGCTTTCCTATCAATAGAGAATCCTACCTTTTTTTGATTTTTGCACAGAACATCTGTGAAAAATCTATAATTACTGAACTAAGGAGAAAAAATGGTAGATCAGATGTTAGTATACCGGGAAGGTATCTCTTTAGGCACTGGGCTCAGTGATGATACTATTTACAGCAAAGATTATTAAAAAAAGGACTTTTTTTTTAATAAAAGGGGATAGTTTTGAGCCTGTGCACCAGACTCATTATCCTTGATCAACTCCCTTTTAACTGACTAAAAAAACTGGCTAGCTTTACACATTTAAAAAATACACCTTTAAGTAATTTGAGTAAATGCTTACATTATATTGGTTTTAATTAGGTATTGTGCTTCTTCAGCTTACTGAAAAAGAGCCAGCAAGCTTCAAACTCTGTCCCTACATAAAACAGCAGGTGTCAGCTTTAACTGCTTCTGAAAATATTAAATGTATTCAATTAACAAAATCCCTTAGATGTGGATACTTTTATGTTCATTTGTCTTAGGCAAGGTTTGCAGCATGCTTTCTTTCTTATTTACTGTCCTCCTTTCCATCCCGTGACCCAATTATATCCAAGATTTTCTAATGTCACAGTAAACTCAATTATACTTTCCCCCATCCTTTCAATCTTAATAAAGTGGCTGCAGCACCAGCTCAGTCTGAAAGCACAAGTCACCATGCTTCAGAAATCAAAGCAAGATGTGCCAAGCTACATGGGAATCAGTAGCTTGTTTGGGGAACCTTTTCTTAGCTCACATCGACTTACAATCTGTCAAACATGGGATTCTCAATACTTCAGAATATGTGGACATCTCAAAACAACCCTCGATCTGTTTTCTGCAAAGTCTATATAAAGTGAACTGAATGTATCTGAGAAGAGTGCTCAATATTAAGTGACATTTATACAGCACTAGAATGTTTTAAAGTGCTTCAAAACTCATTATGGTATTTGATACAACAACCTTGTGAAGTAAACACTAAGCCCATTTTATAAACAAGGAAGTTGAGGTTTAGAGGGAATTAAGCAAATTGTCTTGGCTATATAACTAGTCAGTGTCAGAATCAGAATTCAAGTATTGGCCTTTCAACACACAAATGAACACAAGCAGGACAGGTGCCCAGAGCATGACTACCTACATCTTTCCCTCAGGGTCCTAAGTTTTCCCATAAAGAAGCAGCAGAACTCTCTAAATGCTATAGGCTCAAGCCCTTATCTGGTGTGTCCCTCCAAGTGACATCATTAGCTATTAATAAATGATAACTTGTTAATTCACATTATTAATGCTGATGCCTTCCCTTTATTGATTATCTCCAATTTACTCTGTATGCCTTTTGTTTGTATTCAGTTGTTTGCTTGTTTTCTCTCCATTAAAATGTAAACACTTTTAAAGCAGATACTTTTTTGGTTTTCTTTTTTGCTTTTCTTGTTATTCCCAGAACTAAGCACAACGTCTGACACATAGTAGATGCTTAATAAGTGATTATTGCCAACCTACCAAGTTCATCCCTCTTTCTTCTATATCCTTCTTTCTCTGTGTTATAAAACACATACATATACTTCATGTGAGTAGTTCAATTCTAGGATTCTGGGAATATCCAACTTCACTTCTTTCGTTTCGACAGGATTCCAACTCAAGCAACTCTATCTCATTCTTCTGCTACAATTAATAATGCTTCAATAGTCTTCAAATGGAAAGCAGTCCTTGTAAGGAACCTGTTCCTGTAGCTGAGTGTGAAAGCAGGGGTGGGCTGACCGAAAACAGTGCAATAGTGAATCAAGTGACCCAGATTCCCAGACAATTAATTGTATGACCTTGAAGATGTAGGTCCACCTGCTAAAAGAAAATAATGACTATCATAGCTCACCTCAGGAATAACAGCACGGACATTAAAATGTTAGTATAACCTTGGAACCCTCAAATGTAAATGGCATGTACAAAATGCAAAGCATTATTTTTGAAGCTCTCTTTGTTTTATGTCTATTTGTGATCTGAAGATACCAAACACAGGAAGTTGTGGATAAACCTCAATGCTAGAAGCCCTCTTCTTTCCCTTTCATATTGGCATATGTCTTCTTGGACAATTGTGTATACTCAAAATTAGGTCTGTGTGTGTTTCTTTTTCTCTATTGTCATTTTATGGAATATCATTCTGACACGAGTGAGGAAAATTGTCATGAAACATGCAATCATTTGTGAGGAAATATCCACCTTTTCTTTAAATGTATGCAATGAATGATGAATGGCATAGTGAATCATATAGAAGAGCCTGCTATATTTCACATAGTAGATATGTAAACAGGATGGAAGTTAGAGTAGGCCAATTTTGCTTACGTGTAATCCTCTCTTTACCTCAGTCTTTGAAAAGAAAATCTCCCCAATGACTTCCCTGTCAAATGATACTTGAAATTGCCTCACTAAACTCCTAAATCTAGGCTTTACTGTGTGTGGTAAGGTCAAATCATTTATTCATTCATTATTCATTTATTAAGTGCCTACTATGTGAAGCAAGGCAAATGTATACTAGTATATGTGATCCCCAAATGATGGCTACCTATATTTCTCTTCAGGGTGTTAAGGTGTCCCCTGAGGGGCATTGGGGCTCTGCTAATACTATAGGTCCAAGCCCCATTGTGAGGTGTCCCTATTGATATCATCGCAGGCTATTAGTACTCCAAAATTAATTACCATGGTAATATCTATTAAACATAATTGACAACCAAATAAAATTATATTTACTTTAAAAAATATACCAAAAGTGGTAATATGAACATCTTACTACACTGAGGGAAAAAAATCCCCTCTTACTACTGGGGAAAGGAGATACAAACTGAAAGTAGTTGCTGTAAATAGTTTATCTACCACTGATCTGATTTTGCTTCCAGGAGAGGCACAGTCATTGTCTCTTTACTTGCAGGATATGGTGTCTAGGCTTCTGGGCAGAACTGCTGCTGCACTGGGTGGGTCTAGCAGATCGCTCTCCAGGACTAACTCCTCATGGACCTTGGATCCTGGCAAATTCTGCTGCCTTTTCAACCTTTCAAAGCTCACAAGTTCATTTCACTTCCAACACTCCTATACCTAAGATTACAAAGGGCAGCTAAGTGGTGCAATTGATAGAGTGCCAGGCTTGGACCCAGGAAGACTCATCTTCCTCAGTTCGCATCTGGCCTAAGACCTTTACTAGCTGTGTGACCCTAAGAAAGTCACTTAATCCTGTTAGACTCAGTTTCTCATCAATAAAATGAGCGGGATAAGGAAATGGCAAGCCACTCCCATATCTTTGCCCCTCACAAAAAATTGGGGTCATAAAGTCAGACACAATTGAAACAATTAGACAATAAGAACAAGATTACAAAAGAATAAATACAACAGGGACAGAAAAAATAGTAGGTTCATAATAACCAGAGGCTTCTTTTCCCACCTATATTTTATCTCTTTCCTCGTTGACATCCAAGAATTTTCTCTGTTTTTGCCTTTTATATTTATTTTCAGTTCTAGTTCAGCAGCCAGTTGAAAGCTTTCCTTTACCATGCAGTAAGCAAACAGTTGAAACAGTCACCATAGAATACTTTCTATTGCTCTGAATCTGAGGCAGAGTTCTAGCATTATATGTCATCGTCAACTTCCAAAAGTATGTTTAACCCCTTGCCTCAACATGAGATAGCATTAGAAACAATTCCTGTGCATGTTTGGAGAATTTAGCTCTAATTGGTCAATCTTTCCATTACTTATGTCAGGTATGTTGAACATGTTTAATAAATGCTTCTTTCTTCAATGTATCAATACCAAGGAGGAACTATAAATATGAAGTAAAAAAACCCTCTTTCCTAATAATAATAACAAAACAACACAATCATAACAATAACAATAAATATGTAAGTAGTGCTTTAGAGACCTCGTGAGAAAGAGCTTGGTATAGTGAATGAAAGCTGCCCTTGGAGCCAAGAAACCTGGGTTCCACTGTTACTTTTGAAACATATTTTCTATATGATCATGGCAGAATCATTCAACTTCTCACTGTGCTAGCAAAGTCTTTAAAGGATGGTACTACTGCACCATTAGTGAGATTTTAGTTCCCATCCTCAATACTTACAGACCATATGACGTGGCTTGAAGTCAAGGAAAGGGAAGAGAAGGAAATAAGCTTTTCTTAAGTACCCACTAGGTTTCAGGCACTGTTATAAGTGTTTTTACAAAATATTATCTGATTTATTTGTCAAAACAACTGTGGAAATGAGATATCATTATCATCTCAACTTTTCAGTTAAGTAAATTGAGGCAGCAGGTTAAACAAGCCAGTAAGTCATGTGGAAGAACCAGAAAAAATGCACGGGGTTTGTGTTAAAGAAGCTTATAATTCAAGGCAACAGAGTGAAAAAGGAAAGCAGGAAGCTGGAGGGAAAAATTTAAAGCAAATTTCTCTCACACCTATCAGGCTAACATGACAAGGAAAATGACAAATCTTGGGGGGGGATGTGGAAAAATAAGGGCATTGTTGGTAGAGTTGTGAACTGATCCAACCATTCTGGAGAGCAATTTGGAACTATGTTCAAAGGCATATAAAACTGTACATACTCTTTGAGCCAGCAATAGCTTTATTAGCTCTGTATCCCAAAGAGATCAAAGAAAAAGGAAAATAACCAAAATAATTATTAGCAGCTCTTTTGTGGTGGCAAAGAATTGGAAATCAAGGGCCTGCTCATCAATTGGGAAACAGCTGAACAAGGTATGGTGTATGCTTGTGATGAACTACTGTTGTTTTATAAGAAATGATGAGGAGGCTGATTTCAGAAAAAAAATTTGGGAAGACATACATAAACTGATGAAAAGTGAAAATTTCAGAACAAGAAGAACATTGTACACAATAACAGAAATATTGTACTGTGATCAACTGTGGATAGCATAGCTATTCTCAGCAATATAATGATACAAGACAATTACAAAGGACTTATGATGAAAATATGTTTTATTTTTGTTCTGTGTTTTCTTCTACACCACAGCTAATACGGAAATCTTTTTACATGACTGCATATGTAGAATCTATATCAAATTGTTTGTCTTCTCAAGGAAAAAGGAAGGGGAAGGAGGGAGAGAGAGGAAGTATATAGACCTCTAAATTTAAAAAGAATGTTAAAAAATATTTGTTTACGTGGAATTGAGAAAAAATAAAACAAAATTAAGTGTTAAAAAAAGAATCCAGTGGACTCTGCAATTTCTAGTTGGGGAGGGGTTGTCTCAAAGTAGAAGTAGAGACTGGCATTGTGAAATTTGATGACCAGAAAGATGCTGGCACCTTCATTTATAAATACAGAAGTTTGGAAGATGGGTAGATTTAGAGGAAATCATGATGAATTTAAACTGACATATTCAGAACAAAATAAAGAGTTGAAAGGGGGGATAGGAGAACGCCATAGAGAAAACAAAATTTTGCTTAGAGTTAAGTCTCTAAACATTCCATATTTGGGAATTTCAAAAAGAGTATAACTGTGATCTATAGAACTTCCTCTATTCCCCTTAATTCACCAAATTGTTCTACCCTTTCTTAGAAACTTCTTGTGACATAATGACAATGTGCATCATTGTAGTTGCATAATGTTTTAGAGCTTACAGACAGCCTATACAATATACTATCAGTAACATGCAAATGACCTTATTCTGTGTTACACTTTATTCCATTTCCTTTAGACAGAAATGCCATGACAAGTAAATAGCAGCACTATGTTTTTTATGCAGTTTTCATTCATGTTCTCATTTTACTACTTTTATTTAGAAAAAAAATCTATCATTTTGTTATGGTTTCATGGTGTGTTGTGGGGGTTGTCTCAAAGAATTCAGACTCAGATCACCTCCAATCCAAGTAAAGCATTGAGGATTATTCTCTCCAGCAGACTGAGTTCCAAGAGGAATCAGCAACTTCAGTGAGATGACAGGACATTTTATTGCATAATGATACTGATTACATAATAGAAATTATTAATATTTAAAAGGCAGGAGGGGTTTGTCAAGGGATTAGGTAATGGGGAGGGTTCCTGACCCTGGAGGAACTGCACATGCTATTACCCACAATGCATACAGAAAAGGGGGTATATTTGTATGATAATGATATTATAATAAGCCTCTCTACATCATAAGTTCACTTAAAGGACAGCTTTTGCTATTACTGTGCAGATGCCTACTTAGGGAAAGTCCTTTCTATTTTGGGGGGTCCACATCCTGCTTGGGCACCCTGGTAGTGTTGTTTTCTGATTAGCTGGCTATTGTGGTCCTGTGTGAGATTATATGGATATGGTTGTGATAGAGTGCATGGACACACCTTTTGTTTCTGTGGGAAATATGAGAAATGGGTCTGGGGCAGTGGCTGACTAGAGGCAGTGACTGGGATTCCATAACAAGGATATGCCTCTTGTTCTAATGGGGCATGAGTTCATGGACATACTTGCTCTTCTAGTGGGGCAGTGAGGCATATATGAAGAAATTAGGATGTTGAGTTGGGGGAGAGAGCAATGGCTAGGTAGGACAGTGGGCCTGCTATTCTGTAAGGTCTATGATTGAGTCTGGGATCAGTGGTATAGTTAAAGCCAGATTGTGTGGTTAAATCAGGACATGCCCGCTGTTCAGTGATGCCCAAAAAGAAGTGAGAATATTGGGGCTGGGGGCAGCTTTATTAGGACTCCATCAATATGATCTTTGTTTCAGAGCTAGAAAGAGACCAGAGAGATAATGAATAATAGATGTAAACGTTTGCAATGAAAAAAAACGAGCTGTGTCTACAAATAGAACATAAAGTGAAGATCTGGTAATCATCTAGTTTATTTCATTCAGTTAACAGCAAATGTAGATACTTTTAAATTACTCAGATGAGATGTCTACATAAATGATGTACATTGGCTCGAGTGCCGAACTCAGTCAATAAAGCCTGAGTTTGAATCCTTCCTCACACATCTATTAGCTGTGTTGTTGTTTTTGTTCATCCTTCATTCTCAAAGAGGATAAATGACATCCTAAGGGTGATATCTTGACTCGTGCATGAATTGGATTTTAGTGAGGCAGAAATCAAAGTTGTCAACCTCGCTCATAAAAATAAATATGGAATTAGTAGATTGCAATCTATATCAGTGAATGGAGATTCCACACTGAAGAAATCATTAGCCCTTGATGTAAATATGCATTCCACGAGCAGATCATTATAAAGATAAAATTAAAGGTTTACCTCAGGTACAGTACATTTGGGGGGTTTATCTTTATCATCGCGATTGTCACGATCATCATTATTATGAAAGTCCCTCCAGAAATTCTGATAAGTATCTGCTATTCAGCTTAGAGTTTTAGGTACCTGGGATCCTTGACAGGTTTCATGACTTGCCCAGAACTCTTATGTGTAAAAGGTGAGACATAAATCCAGTTGTTTCTTACTCTGAGGCCAACTCTCTAGAACTATACTTCCTCTCCATGATCAAGTGATGATACCTTGTGATTAAATAGCATCTCCCAATGGTTTCACTTTCTTGCCCGTCCACTGGCACAATACAAGGAAATTTAAAAAGATAAGAAAGAAAATGTTTAACTTACATATTGTATCATAATCTCTGAGTGAGTTTTAAGTATTTCTTATCCTCGGTACACAAACAAGCTGCTCATAATTATATTAACAGCACATGTAAAATTAGAAAGAGACTCCCAGCTCACACATAAGGCAAGGCACTTTGGGGTACTAAAAGGAATATGAATGGTAATTGTGCTATTCTAATCCCTGCAGATGGGCCTTTGTAGTTTTCACCTTTGCCCTAATGTATCCCCAGATAGTATCTGTAGGAGTTAAAATAACCTACATATATCAGCTGTATCTGGAAGTTGTCTATGGGCTGTAATCAGTTATATAGCATTTTAAGACCCCTCTGTTCTCTGAATAATTTTATACAAAATAATTTATATTATCTTGAGCAATCCAAACCAATACTGATACATGCTTACCATTCCCTGCTCAAAATCAGGTTGGCATATAGCTATTTAGCTTTAATGGAATAAAAAGGCTTATAGAGATGATGCTTCCTATAGTGGTCACTATGGGTTGGGAGAAACCAGTGGTCATAAGCTCTATGTAATTTCACAATATTATAACTGTAGTGCTTGTTTTTTTTTAAGTTAATATGCTAGAAATAAAATGCTTCAAAATTTTTAATTATTCTAATTTTTCTCCTGTCATAATTATCCATGATCACTTATTCTCTGGGCTATATTGTGTGTGCATGACTGTCTGTCTGTCTGGCTTTAGGAAGTATCAGAGTATATTTCCACTGAGGATATCAAAGTGTAAATCTTTAAATGGTAAATTTTCAAATAAAAGACATCAACCTTAAGTCAAGTGAAAATTGAATACATATTGATAATTAAACTAAGATAAACAGGCTTGGAAATTTCTTCTATCATCCTACCCATTAATAGTAAAATTTAGCCCTACAGAAATAACCAAGCAATTGAGGACAGACAAAGAGCTATTTAAAATGGCAACTAGAGGGCAGGTGTGATGTTTTAAAAAAGAATTTCAGTAAAATATCAGGGGTACAAGCTAGATTGTATTTTTTGAAAGTATGCAATTTACTTTATGCACATAAAGGCATTGGGTATAGTTATCTTTTCAAGAGATGTAGGAGTGAAGAAGAAGAAAGAGGTGACAGATAAATGGACTCCCTATACAAATATAAAGGAGGGTTTTTGATTTGTTTTTAAGAAATTAAGACCTGAGAACTTGTAGGAAAATGAAAGTAGCCATTAACTCAGAGGTTAACAAACTAGGTATAGAGAAAGAAATTTAAAACACATGACAGAGAAGATGTTTGAACAAGGTATTGGAAGTGGCACAGAGAGGAAAGGAATCAAGGGTTCAGATACAGTAATTCACCTTAGGGAAAAGTAGAAATGATTCTTCTATGACCAGAGGAAGAGGAAGGAGTGGGAGATGATGTAGAATAGTCCTAAAGTGTGAAGGGTATAAAATGTATATTGGCCAAAATATCCCCATAGAAGTGAGAGGCAGTTATCTGCCATAATTGAAGACAGGGTTATGAATAGGGGATTAAGGAGAGAAGAAAATGTTTGGAAAAGCTCTATGGAGAATGAGATAAGGTGTTGATAAGAATAGAGTTAGAAGAATTATCAAACAGCAGCAAAGGGCCAGCTGAAATAAGGCATAATAAATTTGAAATGAATGAGATCAGATAGATTTTTTTTGACCTCTAGAGATAATAAGAATCCTGGAGACTGGAGCTAACGAATTAAATAGTAGGGGATTACCAACAGATGTTGATTAACCAGTCAGAAATGGTCAAAGGTCAAGGAGACAAAGGGTTTTAGAGAAGTGGCTAGTGATACAGAAAAGAGGCAGATTTGCCAGTTAAGACAAACTATGGAGGCAAGTGTGGACAGCATATAAGATATACTGAAGTAGCTAGGAGACTCTAAAACAGATTACTGCATTTGGAATCAGGAAAACCCAGTTTCAAATCATGCCTCAGATACTTATTGCATATTTGGTCATGGGCACATAAGTTAACCTCTCTGATCTTCAGCTACCTTACATAAGTGCATTTTGTCACCATAATCATCACTACTATTATTATTATTGCTGTAACATCAAATAGAAGAATGACCGTGAATCAAGGGATTGAGGGTTATAAGAATTAGAGTAAATGCAAGACTAGGGTAGCAGAAAAGGTTGCAAAATGGGAGGTTACCACTGGAAAGGGAGTTCTAGATCTTGGAAATAGTTATTTTGGACAGCTAGTGATGCAGTGGATAGAGCATCAGCCCTGGAGTCAGGAGGACCTGAGTTCAAATTTGACCTCAGACACTTGCCACTAACCTGTGTGACCCTGGGGAAGTCACTTAATCCTGATTGCTTTGCAAAGGGAAGGAAGGAAGGAAGGATGGAAGGAAGGAACGAAGAAAGGAAGGAAAGGAAAAAATATAGTTATTTCTCAGATATAGCAATGTCTAAAGCAAATATTTTAACCTGGCATCTATAGACCTATAAAGGATCTATGGAGAGGTTTCAGGGAGTCTGAGAACTTAGATGTAAAACATAAATCTTTATTCATAATAAAATTGAATCTATTTTTAAACCTGTATGTTTTGTTTTATGCATTTAAAAACATTATCCTGAAAAGGATTTCATAGACATCACCAGGTTGCCAAAAGAATCCATGACTAAGAAAAAAAGTCAAATACTCCTCATTTAAAATATGACCAAGCAGATATAGGAAAAATAGATCAGTGAAGTCATTAGAAGCGAGGAAACTGAAGAGCTGGGTGGACTATTTGTTAACAGGATTACCAACTTTTAATTTTCTTAGCATGTGATAGGGGGAGAGGTAGTATTTATCCTACCCTGTAGTACCTAGAACTGAATGCAATACTGCAGATGTGCTTAGATTTATGGCATCACAATGGCATAAAGATGCCATATGGCATCAGCTCCTCTTATGTTAGGCTTATATTTATGCCTCCAAAGACATGTTGACATTCTTAGGCATCTCATAATGTTGACTCAAATTGAGCTTGAGGTCCACTCAAAACCCTAGATCTTTTTTCAGATACTATTGTTTAGAAATACTTCTGTCATTCTACACTTATGCAATTATTTTTTTTAACTCAATGTAAGACTTCCAACTTAAAACAATTTAATCTCTTATTACTTGTCTTGGCCTATTATTTTAGCCTGTCATGATTAAATTTGTTGTTGCTGATGATATTTATCAGAAGGCGATCTTCTTGAGGGCAGAGCATTTTAAGTTGATTCAGATAGTCTTTGTAGAGGAGCTAGAATCTAATTAGGGATATCCAGTGTAGTTAAAAATTAAAAAAAATTAGGATTGGGAGAAAAACAAAATACAGCAGAAGGAAAAATGACAGAGTCATTTGCGGGGGAAAATGAGAGCCCTTTGGCAGGGCTGGAAAGATCATTTAGGAGACAAGTGGGAGGTCAGCATGGAAAGGCAAGTGGGACTATATTGGGGGGTCTTGAAAGCAACTCCTGGTTCTATTCTCATTTAAATTTGCCAATCCTACAATTCATTCTCTAGGGATATTGCCTGTGATTGTCTTGCTAATTTCTGACATATTAATTCATTCTAAGGTGTTAGCAGCAGCTGTCTAATATGCCTACCCGCAAGGCCCTTCTTTATTCTTAGTCTCTACCTCTAACCCATTTTCTCTTTGTAGTGAACAATGTTAAATGGATGTAGGAAAGTTTATTGTACATTGATCTGATTTGCATCATGGCTGTCTTGAAAAATGAGGGAAGTAACTATCAGTTCGGGGACTGTTTAAGTGTTGTACTGTCTAGGTGCAGGCCAATGGATCAGATGTCCCTTAGCTTCTTGAAGTTATATGATTATAATATATAGGTATGATTACTCTGACTTCTTAATTAAGGGATTAATACCCTGGTAATAGCTTCTAAAAGAATAAAAAGTAAAGGTTAAAAGTGCAATGAAATGCAAATGAAACAGTATTGAGAACAGACTGTACGTTTTATTTGTTTCTTAAAGAATCTGGGACAGAGAGAGCCCAAATATTAAATGCTATTAACATTACTCCTGGTTGACAACAACACTATGAAAAAATCCATATTTGGAATAGTAGTTTCTAATTTTTAAGATGAAACTCACCACATTTTAAAAGAAAATATTGTTATATCAACTCTAGAATAAACAGCCAATTCTAATTATCTTTTCTAGCTGTATCTATCACTTCTTTTTGTATGTTTATCAATAAATTGAATAAAATATAAGCAGACTTTTAATGTAGTGAAGGATCCATCAATTAATCAAGTATATATTCAATTGGAAACTTCCTTTTTGGCAGAAGATAAATCTATTATAACATTTTTTTTTCAGTTTTTTTACTTCCACTGTTTTGGGGTAGGAAATTGTTTTCTAGTTCAAAAAATTCAGTTTACTCTAACATATGTATTTAAAAATGATTATAATGGAGGATACTGGTCAGAGAGATGATCCAAAGTAAGAAGATCCTGAGTTTACAGCCCACTTCTGACACATACTAGATTTGTGATCCTGTCACTGAACCTCTTAGTTCCCCAAGACAACTATATCATTCTATAGGTTGTGGAATACATCTAGACCTCTATTGGTAGAAAGATTTTCCATTAATGAATGGGTTACTTTTATAATTAAATGGCAGATCTGATAAGAAAAATATATATATATATATCCTTGCATATATTTGTTTTCATGTGATTTGACAATGATGGGATAAATGTGGAATGGACTCCAGAAAGAACATAAAGACTATGGAAGTAAATCTGAATTTAGAATAATGGACAATATAGTAAACCCAATAAAATATTAATAACAATAATGACAACCCCCTCAAAACTCAATCTATTATCCAAAATGTAAGTAGGAGACTTCAGTAAAGAGATGCAAGCTAGGCGCAGGCCTGCACAACCTGCAGCCCATTGCATGCCAAAGGATTTTAGGTGACCTGTGAAAAATGTAGAGGATGTTTTCTTCGACATTTTTCATGGGCTGCCCAAAATCCTTTGGTGTGCTGCAAGTGGCCTGCATGTTGCAGGTTGTGCAGGTCTGATCTATGGAGATATATATTAGAAAGACTGAATGTCCTAAGCCTTTTACCATGGCAATGAAGACCCAGCAGAAACCCTGAAACATGTCCAACTGGGCTATGGCAATACCACTAATTGGGTTGCCACCACGGCCGTTGTGAAGGTGATACTCCTATAAATCTAAGAAATAGATGGGGTTGCATATGGGGGGCATAGGGTTGCAATTAGATTTTACTTGTAATTATGACAATCAGCTTGATGTCGAAGCTTTCAGAGGTGTGCTAGTAAAGGTTTTACAACCTGATCTCTGAAAAACGTATATACATAAGACATATTTTAAGTTTAAAATCTCTATTATTAACAATTTCTCCATTACTTCTTTAAATCTAAATGATCAACAAATCAATAAATCAATTCTGGTTTATAGCATTTGCTGACTTTTGAGAGTTGAATGTTTAAACTGAAAATTTAATTGTCACCTTCCTCAAGATGGTTCAAAGTGACTTTACTACATTCTTGGAGGCATTCCCTGTGTTCTGATACACAAGAAGGCAAGACATATTGGAACAAACCAGAATACTAATACCTTACCTTCTGGAAAATTCTTCAAGGCTGATGGTCATGACTACTAAAATGGGCAAAACCAAAACATATATATGTTTTAATGTATGTATAAAAAAGACTATAGTGAGCATCCTATGAAATTGAATGAAAACATAAAAACTTTCATTATGCACAAATATGACATCAAAACCAAATTGCAAACTTATGTCAACAGTTGCATACAAAGGCTTCATATATTCCTTTATTAATCCTACCCTCAGTTCCAAGTCACATAATAACATACAATGACACCAGTACTGGATCATCATAAAAACTCATCTTTTTTTTAACAAACAAAAACATATTTAATATCTGTTTCTCTAATTCTTCCAAGAAAGACATACTCTGTGTACTTTTCATTTTTTCTTGCCTTTAAGTTCATCAGAGAACTTAATTTTCCTTGCATAGATTCATCAGTCAGTTCATCTTGCTTAGAATATAATCAATTGTCTTCTTTAACTGGGCTGAAAGAACCCAGGAATACATGTATACATATACATAGATAAATATATACATATGTCTATTGATAGATACAGGGATAGATAGTAAGAATCCAGTGAAAATTATTGTTGTTTTAGCATGAGTGGCATGGTCACATCTGTGCAATAGAACAATCATTTTCAAAGCTGTATGGTCTTAATCTGATGCTTCATTATGACTCTGAATGTGTGAAGATTTTCCCTGAGAAGTACAAGCTCTAGCATGGTATAAAGGCTTCCACTAATGTTCCAGTAAAAAGTTATGTCTGCATTTCAAGGACAAGCCTCACTAAACCCAGAGATGCTTTCTACCAGTATATTGGCTTCTTGGGGATGAATTTTTTGGATATTTCAACCTTTTGATGCTTCTCTTGATTCTTGTATTTGAAAGTCAAATTTTCTATTCAGCTCTGGTCTTTTCCTCAAGAATGCCTGAAAGTCCTCTATTTAATTGAAAATCCATTTTTCCCCTGAAGTATTATACTCAGTTTTGCTGGCTAGGTGATTCTTGGTTTTAATCCTAGCTCGTTTGACATCCGGAATATGATATTCCAAGACCTTCAATCCCTTAATGTAGAAGCTGCTAGATCTTGCACTATCCTGATTGTGTTTTCCACAATACTTGAATCGTTTCTCTCTGGCTGCTTGCAATATTTTCTCCTTGACCTGGGAACACTGAAGTTTGGCTGCAATATTCTCAGGAGTTTTCCTTTTGGGATCTTTTTCTAGAGATGATCAGTGGACTCTTTCTGTTTCTATTTTACCCTCTGGTTCTAGAATATCAGGGCAGTTTTCCTTGACAATTTCTTGAAAGATGATGTCTAGGATATATTTTTGATCATGGCATTCAGGTAGTCCATTAACTTTTAAGTTATCTCTACTGGATCTGTTTTCCAGATCAGTAGTTTTTCCAATGAGATATTTCACATTGTCTTCTATTTTTTCATTCTTTTGGTTCTGTTTTATAATTTTTTTTTATTTTCATGAACTCACTAGCTTTCATTTGCTCCATTCTAATTTTTAAGGCAGTATTTTCTTCAGTGGTCTTTGGACATCCTTTTCTATTTGGCCAATTCTTCCTTTTAAGGCATTCTTCTGCTCATTGGTTTTTTTGGACCTCTTTTGTCATTTGGGTTAGTCTAGTTTTAAGACGTTATTTCCTTCTGCATTTTTTTGAGTCTCCTTTAGCAAACTGTTGACTCATTTTTCATCATTTTATTATATCACTTTCATTTCCTTTCCCAATTTTTCCTCTACTTCTCTTACCTCCTTTTCCAAATCCTTTTTGAGCTCTTTCATGGCCTGAGACCAATTCATATTTTTCTTGGAGGCTTCTGATGTAGGATCTTTGACTTTGTTGTCTTTTTTCTGGCTGTATGTTTTGATCTTCTTTGTCCTCAAAGTAAGATTCTATAGTCTGAGTTTTTTTTTACACTGTCTGCTCATTTTCCCAGACAATTACTTGACTTTTTTGCTCTTTGTCAAGGTGTGACTCTGTTTCCAGAGTAGAGAGTGCTCTGAAACAAGATTCTGGGATTGTACAGAGCTGTTTTCTGAGCTACTGGTAAGCACCTGTAAATTTTCAATTCTTCTGAGGTGGTATGATCCAAGGAGAGGAGTTCACTCCTCTCCTGGTCTGTGCTGTGGTCTGTGAGTGACCTCAAGCACTCTTTTCTGCCTTGGAGGTCTCCCTCTCCACAGCCACCACCTCCTTCTCACACTAGGATGGCCAATCAGGTTGGCAACCCAGCTCCAAGCAGCGCAAAATAAGAGAATCCTGCCTCAGCACCAGCAAAGAGGTTTCTGTACTCCTGCTCTGATCAGCCTCTTGAGTTCCCCCACTGTCTGTGGACCTAGAGCTCTGGAAGCAGCCACTGCTGGTGCTGCTACTGCAGCCACCTCCACAGCCCTGGTGCTGGGGCTCAACTGAGCCCTTTTCTCACCTAGGTCCCAACAGAGTTTTCCCACTGACCTGCTAAGTTGTCTACGTAGTTTGGGTTGAGAAATCTGGAAACTGCCACAGCTCAGTGATTCATTGCCCTGAAGCCTGTTCCCTGACTTTGCTCCACTACCAGTACAATGCAATAGACCCTTTCCAGTGACCATCCAGAGAGTCAGGCTGGAGACTTGTTTCACTCTGTCATTTCGTGGGTTCTGTAGCTCTAGAATTTGTTTAGAGTAATTTTTACAGGTGGTTGGAGGGATTTGGGGGACAGCTCAAGCAAGCTCCTGGGCTCTGCTCCATGAAAACACCTCATCTTTAAGCCTGGATTACATATAGCCATTTATTCTTTCAATTACTAATTTATTTATGAGAGTTGTTGCTAAAAGATGGTACTATCAAATGATATCTTTAAGAAGAGGCCTCAAAGACCTTTATGGCAGAAGTGACTAGAGGGAGCTACTGCAGATCTGCACAAAGGCATGGAAAGATTTATGTCAATCTTACCTAATTTGAGAAGTAGGGCAATCAAGGGCAAGAGAGTACCCTTAAAGAAGCAGGATGTGGAAAAAAAATGTGTAGTAGTCTATATGGTCACAAGAAGTTCAGCATAATGAAAATGGAAGCTAGATCCAATGAGAAACAGCAAACTAGAACACTATGAATATAATGAGCAATGGAATAGATAAATGAAGGGAGATGATAGAATATATGAAAAAATAGAAAGCAGTGGGATCAGATAAGATTCACAATTATTAGCTGAAAAACTTTGTTGTGATGCATGGATTATTTTTAAGGCACAATATAAGCCTCCTTTAAATGTAAGCTTGATTCCATGTTTCTCAACAAAAGGTATTATATTTTTATTTAAGTGTGATACCAGAGACTCTTCCAAATACAAACCAAAGATGTGTTTTTCCTTTGTGCGGGGCATTAACAACCTGTGTAATGAAACAAACAATAACAATGACAAAAAACTTTATAAGCACTTAAACAAAACAATATATTTCTTGAGCAGTGAAAGGGGTAAGCTAAAAAGTGGTAGGAATATTGAGATCAGCTTAACTTCAGTTGATAATTATTAAAATTGCTGCCCAAAAGTGCCATAAGAATAATAATTTGTTAGTTTAAGCTATTAAAGCTTAAAACTGCATGAAGATTTTAATCTGATGCAAACTCACAACGTCTTCATGAGCTGAAAATATTTAAAACTTACCAAATAATAGAGAAAATGCTAGAGTATCTGATGCCCACATAGAAAAATCTTTTGTTTTTAAAACATGTCACCAACATGATAATGATTTTGCCTACCTTTAAACTATTATCATTTCACCTAAATAGACCTAAGAATGGTTTACATATTAAAGGATCTAAACAAAAATACCTTTTCAACCACTTAATGAATGTGGATAACATCAAGATATATGGCTTCATGAAACAGCTGTTTCATCTCATGGAATCTTTTTCCAGTAATTTCAAAATCTCATTTGGAATGAAGAAATATAAAATTCTTAATATATATCAAAGAAAGAGAGAACACCTTTAGCTTTAATCAAGAGGCCACATTTTACCAATAGATGAAGGTAATACCTAAAAATACTTTAGTTTCATGGAGCATAAATATATCAAGGATAAGGCTGAATTTGTTAAGAAGGATCATTGCATTCTGAGATTCAAGCTGAATAAGGACACATAGAAAGCAACTCAGTCTTTAAGGATGCTTTCTAAACTTTGAAACATATCAGAATATACATGGAAACAAAATTTTAACAAAACCTTTATATATAAAGAATATAGAGCACATCACCATAAAGCAGTTCTAGAATGATTAGTATTTCCACGCCAAAAAGGAAGAAGATGATAGGCATTATGAAAGCACATAAAAAAGATAAGAAAAACCAACTTACGATGATAAAAGAAAAATGAACAAATGGCTCTTTAGAGAAACGTTAAAGGTTGCCCCCAGAAGGTTTCAAAAGGTTATGTTATGTCACATCTACAAAAGTTATTTCTAATTAATAGCTTCTTAGAGAATCCTTTAACTTGACAGCAAAAATACATAATCAAAATGAGGAATAAGCTTGATAATTGAAAGTTGTATTAACAAAGTTGATATTTCTGTTTGTTTGTATGATCCAAACTTTTAAAATAGAAATTGATGACATTTCACAGTAATTTGAAATCTATTAAAAGTAATATCTGCTCTGCATTTAATAAG
>CM053622.1:248798581-248815894 GCA_028646595.1 Phalanger gymnotis | reverse complement strand
TAGTCCTGTCTTTTACATCATGTGACCTTAAGGAGGCAAGGAATTTAATCATTTTTGGACTTTGGTTTCCTCAACAATAAGAGGGGGAGAGTTATGAAAGATAAAAGATTATGGCTTATAGTTCTGAATTTTAAATTGCTAATATGTAGAATATCTTCCTAGCTACCTTTAAAAATAAATTGATATATAGTTTTTGCTGTATGAATTTCTTTTTCAAAAATAAACATGGACATTTCTGTATACAAAACACAAAAAACAAGGTAGTGTATAAAACTGCAAACTTCTATTATATAGTTTATAAAACTGTATTCTAAATTAACAAATTGGTAATAAATTTTGCCTCATTTATGTATAATTCTGAACTTTTTGTTCTTTAGTACATTTCTATCCTTTTCATTTCTTAATAACACAAATTGAATTTCTAACATGCCATTTTTTCTTACCAAAACGGCCTGCTATTCTGTCCTAGAAAGAAACTAAATGGAGCTGCTAGCTTGTGCTTTGTATAAAGTCTCCCATATAGTTGCATAAAGCCAAAGCATTTTGCAGAGATATTATAAATTATTTTAAGCAGAATAGTAGAGTATAATTAGAAGAGAATCTGAGTTCAAATCCAAGATCTGTTAGTGAAAATTACTGTGGACAGCTCATCTTACCTCTCTGTGTCTCATTTTCATCATTTATGAAATGAGGTGGGTTGAAGTATGTGACCTAATAATGATAATTATAATAAATGCTAACACATATATAGCACTTACTATGAGCCAGGCACTGCTAAGTACTTTACAATTATTATCTCATTTGGTCCTCATAACTCTAGGAGAAAGGTATTATTATCATCCCCATTTTACAGATGGTAAGTGTCTAACATTGGATTTGAACTCGGTTCTTTCTGACTCCAGACCCCTAGCACTCTATCCATTGTGCTATCTAGCTATTCTTGCTGATAGTATAAGATTCAGGCTCCTTAGCCCAGAATATAAAACTTTCCACCTATTGATTCTCCTGATTTCATATTACTGTGATAGATAGATAGATAGATAGATAGATAGATAGATAGATAGATAGATATACTGGTACAGCTATATATATATATATATATATACATATATATGTACATATATTCATACATATATATGTGTGTGTATGTATGGATATGGGTATGGATATAGATATGGATATGGAAATAAATGTGTGTTTGTGTATGTGTGTGTAATATATACGCTCTAGATATACATATATGTATATACTTTTAATTTACTTATTAGTGTTCACACACTAGCCACCCAATAGAATGTAAGCTTATGAAGAGTAGGGTTTTTTTTTTTGGAGGGAAATTATAACTCACATCGTAGAGTGTCACAAATGAATCTTAGGCACAAAGTTATGAGCATGATCAATTTATTATTAAGGCCAGCAATTGCCAATAAAGTGATATATCAGGCCCCTCAGTGGCCAGGGATGCCTTTGACACCTAGGTAATACAGGTTACACAGGTAACAGAAACAGTTCTGTGATGAAAACTAAACTGAAGCAGTACTGTTTGGCTTGACTCACAACAGAGAATCTCCAGGATTCATGACCATGGAGAAAACACAGAGTTTGTTAACATTCCCTGGAAAGTCCTGTGTTGGGCAACCCCCTATACGAGAGTGGTCTGGTGCTAGGCTAATGATTAGATATAACATCTTAAGACCACATCAATTCATCCTCCCTCCTCTCTTCCAGGTTAAAATAGATTGAGTCCAGGCTGTAGCCAAGAGATATGGGAAAGTTAAACTCTTATAAACACTAATACTAAGGCCTGTGCTATTTAATCTAACTCTAATCCATAAATACTAATTCCAGTGATTAGCTACAATTCTCAATAATTAAGCAATAATTCAAAATAAAGTGGGGAATCAATTTTCAACTTCACACAGAGTACCCTGAGCATAGCTCAGTTCACTAATTTTTCAATTATGTCAAACTCTTTGTGACCCCATTTGAGGTTTTCTTGGCAAAGATACTGGAGTGGTTTGCCATTTCCTTCTTCAACTTGTTATACAAATGAAGAAACTGAGGCAGACAGGGTTAAGTGACTCACTTAGAATCACCATGCTAGGAAGCATCTGAAGCTAGATTTGAACTTCGAGGCCCAGAACTCATTGTGCCAGTTAGCTGTCCCTTTAACCATTGTAGACACATAATAAATGTGCTTTGAATTGAATAGCTAAAACCTTGATCTTTTAGTCATGCAAGTCTGGCTTAAATTTCCACATGAGAACCATATTGTGTACATGATTCAGGGAAGTAAATTAATCTATCAGAGCCTCATGAAATCCTTAGGCACATAGCCTGACACCAAGTAGTGTATCATCAACCAGTAAAACAGTAAAAATATGATTTGCATTCTATACTGCAATGATCAAATGTGGGATTTGTATCCAGTACAACCATTTTACTCTTATCCTTAGATAGCACCCTTCTCTATCATCTTCTCTTCCCCCAACATATAACTTCCTCACTCATGTGTTGGTATTAGTCACTCAAGGAAGTTATAACCTCGCCGCTGCCTGGACACATATGGCTACAGCTGAACAGCTGTCATGAAAATCCCCTTGAGCACATCCCTGTTCTTGCATATTGGTCATGACTTTTGTTGAAGTCCCATGGAGAATAGGATCTTTACTTCAAGTTGATGAACCATAAGTAAAAGCCCAGACCCCTTCCATTTTGTTTTTAGAAAGACATAGGGAATCATCCAGGCTGAGTAGGCATGGATTAATTGTGATCCTATGTTGCAGACCTCCTTATATTATCTTTTTTGTAACCCCAATCCTCTTGGAAACTTCCCAATTATGGTTAACACTATTGCCATCTTTCCAGGTTTGGTGTTAATTTGACTCCTTTCCTTTTTCTCATTCATAAAATTAGTGGCCAAATCTTGTCATTTGATCTCCATACCCTTGTAACATTCCCATTATTTTTGCTTATTTAGCTACCAACCTAGTCTGGGTTTTTGCAATAGTCTCCTAGTTTTCCTCCCTGACGAAAGACTCTCACCAATTCAATCCATGCTCTACACAACTGCCAAAATTCTCCCTTATCCAATAAACTCTGGGGGTTCCTTGTTGACTCTCAGATCAAATGTTATTTCATCTTTATCTTATCCTTTTAAACATCTAATTTTGTTTTAGTTGTATAGAGCACATAATTATTAGTACAGTAGCACATATATAATTTTTATTTAAATATACACAAATTAGGAGAATTGCTCAAAATTCTTTCTATAGTTGTCTGAGAGATGCTGGGAGACCATTGCTCTAGGAATTTAAATTTTAAGACTACTGTCTAATTGCATTAGTAGATGACATTTTCTCAAAGATAATTTCTTACATTGATGGAAACATAGGTCTTTATCCCTGGGAAGTTGGAGAAAGATGAGAAGAAAAGTAGAAAACATTCCATAGTTTTTCTAAGCTCATCGTGTAAGAGTGGTGGACTTAGTGTCACTAATTCTTCTGAGATAGCAGTTAGGTAGCTAAGAATTCAGGGGTGGGGAACCTACAGCCTTGAGGCTATATGTGGATCTCTAGGTCCTCAAGTATGTCCCTTTCAGTCAAAGGAGGGCAATACTTGAGGACCTAGAGGGCCGCAGGTTCCTCACCCCTGAGCTAAGTTCTTTGTGGCTCACGATAACATAGTAACATATATATCAATAGGGCAAATAGGGAGGTCAAACACAATGATTTATATACATGTGTATATATGTATATATATATATATAGTCATATATATGTATCCATTGAATGAATTAATATAACTTTGTAAAAGACAGATATAGATATGCACATGTATTTGTATTAACTTTTTATAAATCCACATATAATCAAATTTTACAAGTAGCAAAAATGTTTCAAAAGCTTCTTGTCATCACAAGCCTAACTGCAAGTTATTGGTAAAAGAGTTATGCATGTGAGTCACTTCCTTGGAATGTATTTTAAGGTTCCACTATGTATTCAGAAAGAATACATTACAATTTGGGATAAGGAAAGATTTTAACACCATTGCCACATCTTTGGAAGAAGAAGCAAAAGAAAATTGCAGTTTTTTTATTTCCAGGAAATAAACTTCAAGGAAATAATGTATGTTTGTATAATCACTTACATACTTATGTATTCATACATGTATGTGTATATTACATAGTTTGTGTAGAAACACATGTATATTGTGCATGTGTGTATACACACATATATTTAACACTTTATATGCCAAACATTATTTTCAGTTGTCTGTGCACAAATTTTGTTCAAAGTAAGGAGTTACTTTACCTATTAGGATAGGAGAAAATATGACACTGCTCGATCATTTTTAATTCATTTCTTATATTTCTTTAATTTTCTACTCATTTTAAAGGTACCCTTTTACAAGTGGCATAGCATGACATGACTGAATTAACCTTTTCCTAACTTACCATTTAAATGTGGAGTGTTTGGGATCAGAGACACAAACTTAATTAAAAAACCATTACATGGTGTGCATATTTATATATGTGTGCACATATACATGCATGCCTGTATGTGCACATTTATTTTAAACTGATTGGTCCTATAGTGGTTGAAGCAAATGTTCCAGATACAGGAAGTCAGGATATCTGCATAGAACTAAGAGGCTGATTAAATTCTACAATCTTTTCTACACATTTGATTCAAGCTATCAGTTGAAGGAAAACCAATGGGTTTTTTTTAAAGCTTTATTCCTGTGACCTTTAGATTATAGAAAACACTATAATCTTAACATGCATCCAAGGTACAAAATATTTGTAGCTAATATCTATTTATAACCAGAAAAAACAATTTACTGGGTTTAAAATAAAGACAAATGATGGAGTAAAGGCGTCTTTTTTATCATCTGCTTGGCACTACTGCTGGCGAAATAGCCATCAATGTCCCTGTCAAACATGACCCCCTTCTCCCCCCACACCAATAGCAGCTCCTACCTCCCCCTAAAGAAAAAAAAACCTGTGAAGTTTTCTTGAGACCAGACTGGTTATCTCACAAATCTGTGCAAAGCTCCAGTGAATAATTTATACCAGGCATGAGGTGACAAGTTAAACACGCCCATTTTGTCTAAAATGCTATGAAGGCATCAAGATGGAGCCAAGCTGCAGGGTGATTGGAGCTCCGCTGATGGGAATCTGAGTATGTCTAGAAGAGAGGATGCGGCTGTAAAGAAAATGAAATGTAATGAGATACTCTTTCATGCATAATTCATGGGCGAAAACATGACTGCATAAAAAGCCATGGATTTTAACAAGGCAAGCCTGCAATCATGCACATTATCTTCCCAGAGGTACTTTATATAATATTGGTCAAAAGGAGAAGATTTTGAATACCAGTACAAAATAAACCTGACAGGTTTTCAAATGCAGCAGAATTTACTTTAATGCACAATGGCCGTATAAGAAACAATTTCTATTTACACCTGCAAATACTGCTTAGCCAAAAATTTACTTTAAAACATTTGCTTCTTGCTCTTATTTAAGGGGGAAAAACATACACAGTGAAGATAAGAATAGAGACTCTATAATGATAAAACTTAAATCTAAAATGCATTACCTGTATTTTATTGAGTGCAATGGTGTTGTCATGTTAAACTGTGTTTGGCCATCTTTTGCTGGCCTTTTCACTTTCTTGGTAGCAAAAGTTTTCATAGACGTGTTTCCAATGAATTGGTTTAAAAAAAGATAAACTGTAAGCTATTGTCACCATGAGATTTCATTTGGTTGCATTTACAAACGCAAATACTATAATTCAGCTTTCTTGCCCAGTTTCAGGGCAGTATATGCCTGTTGTTACAATAGTGTTTAATACTATTCAAGGTATTGACTAAAAGGGATTTTAAAAAAATGGAATGCTGTTTAAAGTTTGGGAAACCTAAAATTTATCACCACAAAATCCCAATTACAGTATTACCTGGAAGAAACAGGAATCATCCTTTTGCCTGTACCCTGAGTAAGAGAAAACAGCCAGCTGACAATATGAGTCAGTCACAGGGAGCCTCCAAAGCACATTGACTCCAGAAAGCTGCTCCATTATTTGTTTAGTTTATATTATTTAATCTCAATATTTGTAAGGAAAGCAAAATAGCCATATTGCATCCAGGTACAGCTTTAGAGTCCTGACAGTTTGGTTGAAGAATGTATTAAGGGTTCAAAATGATTGATGTTTCAAAGAGTTTTACCCACCCAGGATTTTGTGAAGTTCTCTAGAGCAAAAGGCAGAGAGAAACACTACAAAGCATAGCAGGTTGAAGGTGCTACAGTAGCTAATGCATTTAAACAAAATTATGTCATTAACCTTTATTCACAACCACTCTGATATGCTTCAAGTATTTGACAGAATTTTTAAAATGTGGTCTGGTTGGGGGTAGGAGATGATTTGAGATCTGATAATTTTATTTTGGAAGTTGGTAGCATCGGTGGCCTGTAAGACAAAGTATACTATACCTGGGTTAGACATGGCCTTATTTCTTTTAGAATTCTAGTTTGCCAAATAGTATGATAATTATTTGGGGACCCAAATCAAAAATTTTACAATATTAAAAAAAATTCTACATCTTAAATAATACTGTCTTACATTACTGGCATTTATCAGCATGAAAATACATTAAAAAATTAGCCAAAAAAAGCTCTTAGGATAAACTAAGGCTGACTGACTGCTAGAGTTTTACAGCCCTTATTTATATTACAATTCCAACATTTGCTTGACATTGAATAATTTTTTAAATAAACCCTCATTAATTGGTCAATCTCTTTTTCTAGTGGTTCACCCTTGGTTTAAATAATTCTAATCTTGAGATATGAGAAGAGAAGTGTAGAATGGGAGAAAGACCAAAATGACAGCATCTATCTCTATGTGTGCTCTAAGGTACACAGAAATTATTTCTATCTGTTCTCCTCTACCTATTAGCTGTGCTCTCATTCGCCTTCTTCCAGTGGTTGAGCCTTTCTCTCATTGTTTAGCCTTACAGACTGATTCATTTCTAAGCACAGAGAGAATTTGTTTGCTTATATACCGGTATTTTAAAGGAAGTCCTCCTGATTTCCAGGCCAGCTGGATGACTTTTGAATTCCTTGACATATATGAATAGATGTTTCTATGTCCATATATATATGTACATGTGCATGCATACTTATGCATATAGACACATATACATCTTATGTAGTATAATGTTATATATGTATGTGTATGCACATATACACATACATAGATACAATATATATAGTATAATATTATATGTATGTATATACATACATACATATATGTGTACATAAAATTTGAAATAGGAATCAAATGATAACATTATTTCAATTCCATCTAGGGATGTAATGTAATTCTGGCAGCTACAGTTAGTATTGTGGTTTGGCATAGTTGTGGAGAAAGGGTTCGTTTTCTATTTATTTTCCTTTATTTGTTTATGTAATCCACCCTCTGTAATGACAAGCAAAGTGGGACTTTTTTTTTTTTTGCTCTTTTTTCTTTTGGAATTCTAGCACTTCTCAGCACTAAGGTAATCAAGTACCTTTGATTGAGACTTGTTTTTTATTTGAATTAAGAGTCTTGGATTAATCAAGAGTCTTTGATGACCTACTTAAGTCACAAGAAAGCCTAAGTCACATGAGTTCAAGTCACACAGTTGTCATGCCCTCTGTAGGCTGACCCTGAAGAAGTAGATATATGCTCTGAGGTTGGCATCTTGCTTTGGGGGCTCACTCATTGGAAGAGTATTCCTTTGATTTCAGCAGACAAGACTCTGGGTAGCAGTTAAGGAGTCCTCTGGCTTTGAAAACCCAGATGTTGTTGCTTCTCTCTCTGGTAACTATGTATATATTGCTATGGACAGACAGAAGCCCTGTGTGCTGATTTGTTATTTGCTCTGTTTATATAATTTCTTCTTGTAATTTCTATTTGTGGTTTCTCTGAAGTTCAGGGTGCTGAACTAAGTGAATGATACATGTGTTTAATTAAAGTGAGATTGCTAATCCCTTAAATTTCCTTTCTTTAGAAAAGCAGATCAAAGAACCCATGCTAGCAGCCCTCCTGTGTGCTGGTGTTGTTGGTCTTATCCCTCTACAGCAATTGCTAGCAGCATTGTTGTTACACCCTCCCACCTATATGGAAGTCACTTACTGATTAACTGTATCCTAAAGGATCTTGTATGATTTAGAATGGAACTCATTATCTTGTCCTTGAGACCTTGTGCCTTCTCCAAAATTTCCCTGTCACTGTTGAGGTCAAAGTAATCCCTCCATTCATTCAGCTTCATAACTTTAGAGTCTGCCTCTCCCAATCAGTTGCCATGTCTGGTCAATACTCTCTCTGAAATGTTTTTCACATGCATTCCATCTTCTCTACTCACACCACCACCACCCAAATTCAGGATCTCAGTACCTCTTACCTACATAATTAAACAGCCTCGTAGAGGGTTTCCTTGCCTCCATTCTCTCACCCTTTCTAAACTATCTTTCCACATAGCTGCCAAAATATTCTTGCTGAGATATAGGCCTGATCAAGTAATTCCCTTGCTAAAAACCCTTCAGTGGCTTCTTGTTACTGAGGGGATAAAACATACTCTTCAGCATGGCATTTATAGCCCTCGCCAATGTACCTTTCACCTGATTTTCTAACCTCTGTTGATACTACTCAGGATCACAGAATTTGAGATTTGAAGAGATCTCAGAGGTCACTGATGCCTCCACTTCAAATGAGGGATGAAAGAAATCCCCACTGTGACATATCTGGCAGGTGGTCATCAAGCCTATGCTTAAATCTTCCTAGGAAGGGCCACCCGGTACTACTCTCAGCGCCCATCCCACTTGTGTACAGATTTACTTGTATATAGATAATTGTTAGGTGGTCTTTTTACTGTTATCTAGCCTGAATTTGCCTTTTGCAACTTTCTATTCCTCTGAATTCTGCCTTCTGAGGGGTAAATTGAAAGGTCAGCCTTTCAAATATTTGAACATAGCTATCATGTTCCCCTCAATGCTTCTCCTCTCCAGTATACACATGCCCAGGTTTTTCAGATGATGCGCCTATCACATGGATTTAAAGGCTTTCACAATCATGGCCACTTCTAGACACTCTCTAAGTTATGAATAACCTTCTCAAAATATGGTTCTCAGAACTGAAAGCAATATTTCATGGGAGAACAGAGGGTAGGAGAGTACAATGGAACGATGTATCACCAATCATGGCAGCACATCCGAGGACCGCTGCTCTCTCCCAGCTCTAACCGCTCTCCTTGAGAGTATTTCCTGGGACACAACTTCCTTTTCCTCTCAGCAAGCTCCTCCCACCATGTGTGACTTAGGCTTCCTGAGACATAAGCAGGTCACATGGCCTATTAATGGATGAGAAAGATCTTCCCAACTTAATTGCCATTACAGACTATTACCCACCTATTCCAAGAAGCTATTTCTCTCTTAAGTAGCTCAAGACTGCATGAATAATTTTGTCTGCCTCTGCACGCTGCTGACCCACAATTAACTTGGAGTTCACTAAAACCCTCAGATCTTTTTCAAAGCAACCATTATGTATCCAAACCTATGCCATCACATACTTATGAAACTTTTGTTTTAAACCCAAGTCCAAGATTGACATTTAACTCTATTGAATTCCACCTTACTAGACTGAACTTAATGCCGTAGCCAGCCAATATTTTTCTTTTAGTTTTGCCTGTTATTTGTTATGTGTAAGTTACTTTACTTCTCCATAAAATGGGAATCATAGTACTTGTACTAATATAATACTACTTACTATTAAGAACATACACCTCAATGAAAATATTTGGGTTAGTAGGTAATTTTTTCTGCATCTTCTTGTAAGCCATCAATAATATCTTTGCCCAAGGTACCAAAAATGAGGGCTACCATCTCCGGCAGGAAATAGTCTAACATCTTATGCTAGCTCCTCCTACTTTCTTTGCGACTCGTCTCATAAATGCAAGGCACCCAGATACTTCAGCTACTAATTACAAGCCCTGAGTAAATGCTTAACTGCTACACCTATATGTATAGCATAATTGAATATAGGGAGACTAGTTTGGCAGTGTTGAGAATTAAGTCCTTAATTCCATCTACAAATGAATATAATGGTAATTTTGTTGTTGAATTTCCATTCCCTGAGCTATGAAGTTCTTTATCCAGACTCTCAATGAGGGCTATATAGGGTGTTCAAAGATAACCAGCACTCCGTTGTGAAGACTGTTGTGAAGATGGGCTGCTCACCCATCTTTTGTGTCCACCTGTCCCCCAACTCTCACCTCTTGCTCCAAGAAGCTGTGGCATGCACAAACACCACACCATGGTAAAATCATCTCTATATAAACTAGGTTGAAGGTAATCAACAGACCTCATGAGGTAGGAAGATGCCTATCCCAAGTATCTTAAGACTTCCCACAGCAAAATGGGCAGATGAGGATGATTTTTTCCCCCATGATCATGAAGATTTCTAACGCAGGCACTGTGGAGCACTTAGAATTTTGTCATACATGGAAGATGCCAAAGTCATCTGCTGTATCCTGGGCAAAGTATCATCCTGACCTTTGTCCATAAAAGACACTTGTTTACAGTATGAAAACTAAGAAAGTTGAGCACTATTTTGTTCAGCTTTAGCTAGGAGTATGCACATAGTGAGCCTCAAATTTTTCACTGCTCTTCACATGGCTGCAAAAGTACCATGAGTATTGATTTGGGGATTGCAAATAAATTTTAGTGAATAGGCAGATTAATAAATATGCACCACAAGTAATGAGGATTGACTATACATGAATGGAAGTTGTGATGATATGACATCTGTCATACAGATTTTGACTATAGTGCATGTCTGCATACATGTACACATGTGTGCACAAATGCATAAATTTGTGCATGCATGTATGTATGTGTATGTGTATGTTTATGTAAGTATTAAAGGGAGACACGTCCCACCTTTAGCTCTAGTTCAGAGAAGTTATCTGGAGATAAGTTAAGCTTCTTTACTTTTCTCCTTTGGGGAGAGTTATTTCTCCCGTCATCTCTTCTTACCCATTTTAGAATGATATGTATTCTCTGACCTCAGTCTTATGGGAGGCTTTGAGAACTAAAGTTTCAGTATACCTCTTTTCTCTTACTTCTCTTCTTCCTTTCACCTTTATGGTCAGTGGTCTGCAAATTATATGTGGGTGCTTACTCTCTCCCTGATCCCCTAGGTCCCCAGATCTGATCTCCAGCTAAAGGAAATGTTGATATACCTTCCTCTCACTCCATGCTAAATATATGTATGTGTATATATACATACATGAAAATACATGTTGCCATATATACATAGATTCATATACAAATATACATATGCATATATCAATGTATATAGAGAAACACAGGGAGAAAGTGAGAGAGAGGAATATCAGCCTATATAGTCTGACCATTAGATTGATTCTGTTAGGTTACAGCAGCTCTCCATAAGACATCATATCAAAACATTAACATGCTTTATCTTGGATTTTTTTTTAAAAAAACAGATAAACTGGAGATGGACCACAGATCCTATAAACATTGTTTGGCTTGGTTGTCTCAATAATCTATAAATGAAAAAAGCCCTGGTTCACTTTCAGAAACAAGTTTATAAACCCTGCCGATCTTGAGAGTTGGCAATAATATTTTAGAACGCTTTCCAGAAGTCTCTCATATTCATATGCATATAGTACTCTTTTAATGATATGAGGGATGTTTGTCAAGTAAATACACAAGGGAAACATAAATTAAAAATTTCATGGATATATTAAACTGAATAGATCAACCTATCAAAATAACTTGTGTAAAATGAGATTCTCTTTTTTTATACAAAATCCTAAAAGTTTAGTCATACTCATTCTATGTAATGATTTTGATTCTACTAGAACCTTAATGTTCCAGTGCTAAACCCTGAAGTTAAGTTGGAGTATATAGGATACATGGACTCATATATGCATGTATATATATATATATGCATACATGTATTTATGTGTATATATGGACATGTGTGTATACATGCATGTGCATGTGTAGCCTACACAAACCAAGAGCACATTGAAGCAGTCTATTCTTACCCCAGATGGATTACAATCAATGTTTCATTTGGTATACATCAAAAAAAAATCCAAGAGCTAAAATATTTCCAGAGTAACATTAATCTTGCTGGTTACTTTTGCTCTGATTCGAAAATCGTATAGGTTAATATCTGTGATAGCTTTAGATCTTAGAATAAAGACTGAAAGGTTTTGGGCAGTCATAAGGAAATGAAGCTTGCTTTCTCCCAAAGGAGAGAGAATTTGATTTTATGTGTAGCTCTGGACCTACTTCACTCAATAAGCACTGAGTAGTTGGAATGGGAAAATTAGACCACAAGCAATTATTAACTTGGGAAATAGTTATATGAAATGACTTTGTCATATATGATGATACAGTCTTTTCAACTGAAAGCTATAAAACAGCATCCCCAGACAGTCAGCTATGATTACTTGGTGAATATAGAAAACTGATTTTTTTTCAGTTTCCTTTAAAGTACATTCTCTCAAGGAAGATTTCATAAATAATGAGATAATTTTGTTTACTTTGTCAAATAGAAAATATTTTCCAAACAAATATTCTGTGAAGTATTAAAATTAAAACAAACACACAATCACAACCACAACCACGACAACAGCAAAACTTCACCATGATCAACTCTACCTTTGAAATAATCAGTTATCTTTTGGATCCTGTGGCTTAAAAACTAGAGGAAAAGGTGTGATTGGCCTTGGCAACAGAGTAAGCATTTATTTAATACCTCCTATGTGCCAAACATTGTTCTAAGTGCTTTATAAATATTATCTCATTTGATCCTCACAACTACCCTACAAAGTAGGTACTAATTACCATTATTTTACAGTTGAGGAAAATGAGGCAAACAAAGGTTAACTGGCTTGTCAAGGTCATACAAGTAATAAGCAACCAAGGCCAAGCTTGAACTCAGGCCTCAATGACTCCAGGCCCAGCATTCTATCCACTGTTCTACATTAGGGTCATCAGTGCATTTATGGACTTCATTATATTGGTGGAACAAATCTCCTCCCCAAGAAAACAGGTCGATGAATCACGCCTGTCACTCAGATCCACACACTAAGTGAAAACCTAGAAATGTATCTGGTCTATGAAAAGACTTGAATATTCCATGAGCACAGTTAAAAGAGTGCTTGAAATTATCCAATGGTTTGAAATGCGTAATGAATCATAACTATTAATTAAAGAATATAATGATTGCTTTAACTGTGGCATTACTAATTGATTAGAAAAGCTATTTCCATTATAATCTATGCTGGTGCTAAGAAATCTAAGAACTAACAGCCTTGTGTCATCTTGAATTTAAGAGGAAAGTATCAGTAGTGAAGTGGGACAAGCACACTACTTGGAATCAGAGAATCTATGTTTAATTCCAGAATCTAGTTATTTCTAGCCATGTGACCTTTGAAAAGTGGCTTAATTTCTCCGAACCTCAGTTTTCTCATCAGTAAAATGGATCTATTATATTTACACTACATACCATATGAGCTTGGTTGGAAGAAAGTGTTTTGAAAAACATTAAAGCTATGTTAAACACGAATAATTTTATTACTCTTTTTTAAGAAGGATAATATTTCATTAACATAAATAATTCCTGAAAAGAAAACAGGTCAGAACATTTAATGAAATCTAATAATGTGAATATTAATGGGGATAAAGGTAAAATTTTACAGTTGGGTTCAAGCAATAATATTCACAGTACAAAATGGTAGAGGCATGATTGGACAGCGATTTATTTGAACCAGCTCTGTTTTGATACACTGCTTCATTTTTATTATGTTATACTCAATATGAGTCAGCAATCACATGCATCAATCAAAAAAGATATGCTTTCAGACTGAGTTAAGAAGAATATGTCTTCGAGCAATGAAGAGGCAATAGTTATATGTGGTTTATCTTGCTCAGATGCAATTGTGAGTAGTGTGTTCCAGTTCTTCACACTGCATTTTAGAAAGAATATTGATAAGGTGTAAAGTATTCAAAGCAGTCAGAATGGTCAAGGAACTTAAGTCTATGACATATAAGATGGGCCTGAAGGACCTGAGAACATTTAGAACAGTATGTTAGGATTTCTTTCTGGTTTATTTTTTCATTCTTCTCATGATTCTTGTATTTGAAAGTCAAATTTTCTATTTAGTTCTGGTCTTTTCATCAAGAATACTTGAAAGTCTTCTATTTCACTGATGATCCATTTTTCCCCTAAGTATAATACTTAGTTTTGCAGGTATGTGATTCTTGGTTTTAATCCTATCTCCTTTGACCTCCAGAATGTCATATTCCAAACCCATCAGTCCCTTAATAGAGAAGCTATTAGATCTTGTGTTATACTGATTGTATTTCCATAATATTCAAATTGTTTCTTTCTGGCTGCTTGCAATATTTTCTCCTTGACCTGGGAACTCTGGAATTTGGCAACAATATTCCTGATAGTTTTCTATTTGGGATCTCTTTCAGGAGGTGATCAGTGAATTCTTTCAATTTCTACTTTACCTTCTGGTTCTAGAGTATCACGGCAATTTTTCTTGATAATTTCTTGAAAGATGATGCCTAGGCTCTTTTTTAATGATGGCTTTCAGTTAGTCAAATAATTTTTAAATTATCTCTCCTGGATCTATTTTCCAAGTCAGTGATTTTTCCAATGAGATTTTTCACATTCTCTGCAATTTTTCTATTCTTTTGGTTCTGTTTTATAATATCTTGATTTCTCATAAAGTCATAAGCTTCTCTTTGCTCCATTCTAATTTTTTATTTAATTTATTCAATATTTTTAGTTTTCAGCACTGATTTTCACAAGAGTTTGAATTACAAATTTTCTCCCCATTTCTACCCTCTCTCCCACTCAAAGATGGCATATATTCTGGTTGCCCCATTCCCGAATCGGCCCTCCCTTCTGTCACCCCATCCCCCTCACATCCTCTTTGCTCTTACTTTCTTTCAGGGCAAGATAGATTTCTATGCCGCATTGCCTGTATATCTTATTTCCTAGTTGCATGTAAAAACTTTTTTTGAACATATGTTTTTAAAACTTTCAGTTCCAAATTCTCTCCCCTCTTCCCTCCCCACCCACCCTCCCTAAGAAGGCAAGCAATTCAGCATAGGACACACATGTCATTATGTAAAACCCTTCCACAATACTCATTTTGTGAAAGATTAGCTGTATTTTGCTCCTTCCTATCCTATCCCCCTTTATTCAATTTTCCACCTTGACCCTGTTCCTTTTTGAAAGTGTTCGCTTTTGATTACCTCCTCCCCCTATCTGCCTTCCCTTCTATTGAACTCCTTTTTTTATCTCCTTCCTCCTCCTTTCCTGAGGGGTAAGATCCCGAACTGAGTGTGTATGTTATTCCCTCCTCAGGTCAAATCCAACGAGAGCAACATTCGCTCATTCCTCCTCACCTGCCCCCTCTTCCCTTCCTACAGAACTGCTTTTTCTTGCCACTTTCATGTGAGAAAATTATACCCCATTCTATCTCTCCCTTTCTCTCTCTCTCATTATATTCCTCCTCATCTCTTAATTTTATTTTTTTTTCTATATCATCCCTTCACAGTCAACTCAACCTGTGCCCTCTGTCTCTCTCTATATGTATATTTTCTTCAGCTACCCTAATACTGAGGTCTCATGAATTATATACATCATTTCTCCATGTAGGAATGTAAACAAAACAGTTCTACTTTAGTAAGTCCCTTATGATTTCTCTTTCTCATTTACCTTTTCATGCTTCCCTTCATTCTTGTGTTTGAAAGTCAAATTTTCTATTCAGCTCTGGTCTTTTCACTCTGAAAGCTTGAAAGTCCTCTATTTTACTGAGAGTCCATAGTTTGCCTTGGAGCATGAAACTCAGTTTTGCTGGGTAGGTGATTCTTGGTTTTAATCCTAGCTCCATTGACCTCTGTAATGTCATATTCCAAACCCTTTGATCCCTTAAGGTAGAAGCTTCTACATCTTGTGTTATCCTGATTGTGTTTCCACAATACTCAAATTGCTTCTTTCTGGCTTCTTGCAGTATTTTCTCCTTGTTCTGGGAGCTCTGGAATTTGGTGACAATATTCCTAGGAGTTTTCTTTTTGGGATCTTTTTCAGGAGGTGATTGGTGGATTCTTTCCATTTCTATTTTACCCTCTGGCTCTAAAATATCAGGGCAGTTTTCCTTGATAATTTCTTGAAAGATTATATGTGAGCTTTTTTTTTGATCATGGCTTTCAGGTAGTCCAATAATTTTTAAATTATCTCTCCCGGAACTATTTTCCAGGTCAGTGGTTTTTCCAATGAGATATTTCACACTGTCTTTCATTTTTTCATTCCTTTGGCTCTGTTTTACAATATCTTGATTTCTCATCAAGTCACTAGCTTCTACTTGCTCCAATCTAATTTTTAAGTTAGTATTTTCTTCAGTGGTCTTTTAGACCTCCTTTTCCATTTGGCTAATTCTGCCTTTCAAGGCCTTCTTCTCCTCATTGGCTTTTTGGAGCTCTTTTGCAATTTGAGTTAGTCTATTTTCAAGGCATTATTTTCTTCGGTACTTTTTTTGGGTCTCCTTTAGCCAGTCATTGAGTTGTTTTTCACAGTTTTCTCGCATCACTCTCATTTCTCTTCCCAATTTTCCTCTACTTCTCTAACTTGCTTTTCCAAATCCTTTATGAGCTCTTCCATGGCCTGAGACCAGCTCATGTTTTTTTCTTGGAGGCTTTTGATGTCAGCTCTTTGACTTTTTTGACTTCTTCTGGCTGTATGTTTTGGTCTTCTTTGTCACCAAAGAAAGATTCCAAAGTTTGAGTCTGAATCTGAGTCTATTTTCACTGCCTGGCAGCCAATTTACTTGACCCATGAGTTTTTATGACTCTTATGACTGCTTGTAGAGTAGAAAGTACTTTATCCTAAGCTTTAGAGTTTGTGCTGTTGTTTTCAGAGCTATTTCTACATGGCAAGCTCTGCCACATCAGCGCTACTCCTCCCCCAAGAACCACCAACCCGGACTTGACTCAGATCTAAGCTGGCTCTGCACTCCCGCTCAGATCCACCACTTAATTCCTCCTACCATGTGGGCCTGGAGCCAGAAGCAACTGCAGCTGTAGCCCTCTAAACAGCCTCAGAGCTGCACCACCTCTGCTGGCCCTGGGGTGGTGGCCAAACCACAAACTCCTTTCACTCTATCCCCTGCAGTTTTTCCCAATAACCTTCTCTGTTGTCTTTGGTGTTTGTGGGTTGAGAA
>CM053622.1:248770804-248788895 GCA_028646595.1 Phalanger gymnotis | reverse complement strand
AATGAGAAGGCAAGAAATTCTGTATAGGTTATATATGTGTAGTCACAAAAAAGTATCCATAATAGTCATGTTGTGAAAGAAAACATAGATTAAAAAAAACTCAAGAAAAATAAAGTGAAATAAACAACAACAAAAGTTACTTTGTTCTGTATTCAGACATGATCAGTTCTTTCTCTGGGGAAGCATTTTTCTTCCTAAGTCCTTCAGAGTTGTCATGGATTGATGCATTGTTGAAAAAAGTGTCATTCACAGCTGATCATACTAAACAATATTGCTGTCACTTTGCACCCATTACATTTTACTTTGCATCAACCCATGTAAGTTTTTCTAGGTTTTTTCTAAGAGCATCCTGCTCATCGTTTCTTATAGTACAATAATATTCTATCATAATTACATAGCAAAACTTATGCAGACATTCCTTAATTGATGTTCATCCCCTCAATTTCCATTTCCTTACCCCCAGAAAAGAACTTCTATAAATATTTTTGTCCATATAGGTCCTTTTCCACTTTGTTTTTTATTTCCTTTGGGATACAGACTTAATTGTGCTAATGCTATGTCAAAGAGCATGCATAGTTTCATAGCCCTTTGGACATGATTCCAAATTGCTGTATAGAACAGTCTAATCAATTCACAACTCTAACAACAGTACATTAATGTCTCCTTTTTTTTCCCACATCCCATCCAATATTTGTCATTTATCTTTTCTGTCCTATTATCTAATCTAAGAGATATGAGGTAGTACCTCAGAATTGTTTTAACTTGCATTTCTCCAGTCAATAGTGAGTTATAATATTTTATATGACTATAGAGAGCTTTAATTGCTTCATCTGAAAAGTCATTATATATTTTGATCATTTATCAATTGGAGAATGGCTCTTATTTTTTATAAACGACACATATCTCTATTTGTTAGAGAAATGAGGTCTTTATCAGAGAAACTTGCTTCAAAAATTTTTTTCACAATTACTATTGCTATTTCCATCCATCCTAGTCTCCCTACCTCTGTTTATTCTATTCTCTCTCTTCTTTCACTCTGTCCTTCCTCAAAAGTGTTTTGATTCTGATTACCCCTTCTTCCATTCTTCCCTCCCTTCTATCACTCCTCCTTTTCTTATCCTCTTTCCCTTTTATTGCTCTGTAAGGTAAGATAGATTTCTATACCCCATTGCCTGTGTTTCCTATTTCCCAATCATATGTAAAATAAGTTTTTAACATTCATTTTTAAAAATTTAAGTTCCAAATTCTCACCTGCCCTCCCTCCCTAGCCACCCTCATTGAGAAGGCAAGCAATTCAATATAGATTATACATGTATAGTTATGCAAACACTTCCATGATAGTCATGTTGTTTTCTTTCACCCTGTCCCTACTCAAAAGTGTTTACTTTTTATTACCCCCTACCCCAATCTGCTCTCCCTTCTATCATCCCCTCCCCCTTTCTTATCCCTTTCCCCTCTACTTTCCCATATGGTAAGATAATTTTCCATAGCCAATTGAGTGTGTATTCTCTCCTTAAGCCAGTTCTGATGAGAGTAAAATTCACTCATTCCCTCTTCATCTCCCCCTCTGTCTATATATATTCCCTCCAAATACCTTAATAATTAGTTACAAATATAATCTTTCCATGTAGGAATGTAAACAATTCTAATTTCATAAGTCCCTTATGATTTCTCTTTCCTGTTTACCTTTTCATGTTTCTGTTGAGTCTTGTATGGGAAAGTCAATTCTTCTCTTTAGCTCTTGTTTTTTTTTTTTTTACCTCAAGAATGAATTAAATTCCTCTATGTCATTGAATATGATTTTTTTCTTCTAATGGATTACACTCAGTTTTGCTGGGTAGGTGATTCTTGGTTTTAATCCTAGCTCCTTTGACCTCCAGATCATCATATTGCAAGCCCTCTGATCCCTTAAGGTAGAAGCTGTTAAATCTTATGCTATCCTGATCATGGTTCCATGACATTTGAATTGTTTCTTTCTAGCTGCTTACAATATTTTCTCCTTGACCTGAAAACTCTGGAATTTGGCTATAATATTCCTGGAAGTTTTTCTTTTGGAATGTCTTTCAGGAGGTGATCAGTTGGTTCTTTGAATTTCTGTTTTACCTTCTGGGTCTAGAATGATCAGGGCAGTTTTCTCGATAATTTTTTAGATGATGTCTAAGCTCTTTTTTTTTTGTGATCATGGCCTTCAGGTAGTCCAATAATTTTTTTAAAATTATGTCTCCTTGATCCATTTTCCAAGTCAGTTGTTTTTCCAATGAGATGTTTCATGTTGTCTTCTATTTTTTCATTTTTTGTTCCATTTTGTAATCTCTTGATTTCTCACAGAAGCATTAGCTTCCATTTGCTCCATTCCAATTTTTGAGGAATTATTTTTTTCAGTGACCTTTTGGACCTCCTTTTTCATTTGGACAATTTTGCTTTTTAAGGCCTTCTTCTCCTCATTGGCTTCTTGGATTTCTTTCACCACTTGGTCTTGTCTATTTTTTAAGGCATTATTTTCTTCAATATTTTGGGGGAGTCTCCTTATGAAGCTGTTGACTCATTTTCATGATTTTCTTGTATCACTCTCATTTTCCCCCAATTTTTCCTCTACTTCTACTTGATTTTCAGAATCCTTTTTTGGCTCTTCCATGGCCTGTGACCAGTTCAAATTTTTCTTGGAGGCTTTGGGTGCAGGAGCTTTGACTTTGTTGTCTTCCTCTTAGTGTATGTTTTAATCTTCCCTGTCACCAAAGTAATAATCTGAGTATTTTTTCCACTATTTGCTCATTTTCCTAGCTTATTTCTTGACTTTTTAACTCTTTGTTAAGGTAGGGTTCTGCTTCCCATGTAAAGGCTGTACTGTCCCAAGCTTCAGGGGTTTTGTGCAGCTGTTTTCAGATACTTCTAGGGACCTGTAAGTTTTCAGTTTTTCCAAGGTGGTATGATCTAAGGAGAGGTATTTACTCCTCTCCTGGTTTGTGCTTTGGTCTGTGAGTGATCACAAGCATTTTTTCTACCCTGGAACTGTGAGGAGGCTTCCCTCTCCACTGCTGTCACAAGCTCTGCTATGCCAGTGCTCCTTCTTGCCCCAGGACTGCCAACTGGGACTGTGACCCAGATCTAAATATGGGCAAAGCAACAGAGTCCTGCTTCAGTGCCAGCAAAGTGACCTATGTAATGTCCTTCTGACTAGTTGTTCAATCCCTTTACTATCTATGGGCTGAGAGCTCTGGAAACAGCCTTTGCTGCTGCTGTTGCTGTAGCCATCACTGGTGCCACTACCACCACTGCTACTGCTGCTGATTCAGTCACTCCCAAGTCCTGCTCCTGCTTTTCTGGGACCAGGTCTGGGCTAGACTGCACTCCTCTCTTACTGAGGTCTGACAGCCCTTTCCTACTAACCTTCTAAGTTGTATTAGTGTTTGTGGGTTGAGAAGCCTGGAAACCACCACAGCTGCCAGTGATTCAGTCCCCTGAGGCCTGCTCTGGGTCTCCTGGGGCCTGATCTGTGCTGGCACAGACTGTGCTGGACTGGGTTCCTTTCTCAGCTTTGTGCAGCAGAACTTTTCTGTTGACCTTCCATGTTGTCTTGGGCTGAAGTTTTGTTTCATTCTTTCTTTTTATGGGTTCTGCTACTCTAAAATTTGTTTAGTCATTTTTTACAGGTATTGAAAGGGTTTGAGGAGAACTCTAGCAAATACCTGCTTTTACTTGGCTCTGCCCTCCTCCTCCTTCATTTTCAAAAAGACATCACACATCAAGACATCACAAATGAGTGATGTCTTCACTTGCCCATGAATTGGATTTTGAGGTAGAATTGTGCAAATCATCAGCTTCACTTTCCTTTTTTTTTAAATTTTAAAATTTTTAGTTTACAATATTCAGTTCCACAGGTTTTTGAGTTCCAAATTTTCTTCCCCTCCCTCCCCCCAATTCGACTTGGAATCTGATATATGTTCTACACATATCTTCACATTAAACATATTTACACAATAGTCAAGTCATAAAGAAGGAGCATGATCAATGGAGTGAATCATGAGAAAGAAGAAACGAAACCCCCAAAAAAGATATAGAAAAAAAAGAGAGAGAGAGAGAGAAGATAGTTTCCTTCAATCTGAATTCAAACTCCATACTCATACTCTATAGTTCTTTACCTGGATGTAGATAACTCTTTCCATCATGAGACCTTCGGGGCTGTCTTTGAACCTTGTATTGCTGAGAAGAGCCAGATATATCGAAGTTAGTCATCACAGAATCAATATGTCTGTGGTTGTGTACAATGTTCTCCTGATTCTACTCCTCTCACTCAGCATCATATCATGTAGGTCTTTCCAGTTATTATGAATTCTGTATCTTCCCCATTTATTATAACACATTAATATTCCATTACATTCACATACCACAACTTGTTCAGCCATTCCCCAATTGATGGGTATCCCTTTTGTTTCTAATTCTTTGCTACCACAAAAAAATTGCTATAAATATTTTTGTACATGTGGGTCTCTTTCCCCTTTGTGTGGTCTATTTAGGATACAGCCCTAGAAGTGTTATTGCTGGCTCACAGGCTATGCGCATTTTTATAGCCCTTTGGGCATAGTTCCAAATTGCTCTCCAGAGTGGTTGAATCTGTTCACGACTCCACCAACAACATGACAATGTTCCAATTTTCCCACATCCTCTCCAACATTTATCATTTTCTTGTTTTGTCATGTTAGCCAATCTGACAGGAGAGATGTGGTACCTAAGAGTTGTTTTGATTTGCATTTCTCTGATCAATAGTGATTTAGAGCATTATTTCATATGCCTGTAGATAGCTTTAATTTCTTCCTCTGAAAACTGCCTGCCCATATCCTTTGACCATTTCTCAGTTGGGGAATGATTTGTATTCCTATAAATTTGGCTCAGTTCCCTGTATATTTAAGATATGGGGCCTTTTTTCCAGAGACACTAATTGTAAAGATTTTCTCCCAATTTTCTGTTTTCTGCCTAATCTTTGTTGTGTTGGCTTTGTTTATACAAAAACTTTTCAATTTAACATAATCAAAATTATCCATTTTGCATTTTGTAATGCTCTCTATCTCTTGTGTCATGAATTCTTTGCTTTTCCATATATCTGATAGGTAAACTATTCCTTGTTCTCTCAAATTGCTTATAGTATCAGCCTTTATTCCTAAATCATGAACCCATTTTGACTTTATTTTGGTATATGGTGTAACTGGTCTATGCCCAGTTTCTGCCATACCATTTTCCAATTTTCCTAGCATTTTTTGTGAAATAGTGAGTTTTTAGTCCAGAAGCTGGATTCTTTGGGTTTATCAAAGATTAGATTTCTATAGACATTGACTACTGCAACTTGTGTACCTAACCTATTCCACTGACCCATCACTTTGTTTCTTAGCCAATACCAGGTAGTTCTGATAACTGCTGCTTTATAGTACAGTATAATATCTGGTATGGCTAGGCTACCTTCATTAGCATTTATTTTCATTAATTCACTTGATATGCTGGACCTTTTGTTCTTCCAGATGAATTTTGTTATTATTTTATCCAGCTTGGTAAAATAAATTTTTGGTAGTTCAATTGGTATGGCACTGAAGAGCCTAACTTTCTCTTCCAGATTCATCATAATTCAGTGGCAAGAAAAAAGTCAGGGTGACTGGGAATAGCTCAGGATGCTGATGATGATATCTTTGATGTCTTAGCAAGCTCTATGCACTCCATAGCAGTCACTTCCACTGCCTTCCTGGCCATTGGAACAGATTCTTCTTGTCTGACCATTCTTCCAGGAGAATCTTCAGATACTTGGGGTAGGCATTCCCCTAACTAATCAATGGGTTTAAAGCCTGTCACCTACTCCCAACCTAGTTTAGCCCATGTTAAAGTATTTCAATGCTGGGAGAGGCAGGAGCCAAGATGGCAGAGTAGAGAAGCACTCATTAGAACTCTCCCAAATTCCTCTCCAAATAATTCTAAAATAATGCCTCAAGTCGAATTTTCATGTGAAAGAACCAACAAAAGTTTGAGTGTAATAATTTTCCAGCCCAAGAAAACTAATCAGTGAAAAGGGTCTGTCTCACTGAGACGATAGTTGATCCTGGAGTGCAGTGCAGAACGTACAGTACAGGCTATGCCAATGCACCTTGGAAGCAGCTGCATTGGTGGTTGTAGAAACTTTAAGAGCTTTCAGGTTATGATGTGTGTGTGTGTGTGTGTGTGTGTGTGTGTGTGTGTGTGTGTGTATGTGTGTGTGTGTATTGAATAACTGATTATAAGATTTCAGGTGCCTCTGCTGACATTGCTTTCAGGACCTGTTGCACTGCTAATACAAAGTTCTGGGTCCCAGTCTAAAGGCCAAAAGGAGGAATAGCACTTGTGGCCACAGAGGGACAGGGACTCTGTTCATGGTTCCACTGAACAGAGTAGTGCTTATAGTCACTCATGGGGAAGTAGGGAACCTGAATTCCAAAACAGAAGGCAACACTAGCATCCGTGGTTACAAGAGAGGAAGTGTAACAACAATGCTGCTTGCAGCTGCTGTAGAGGTATAAGGCCGATAATACCAACACACAGGAGAGCTGCTAGCACAGATTCTTTGATCTGCTTTCATAAGTAAAGCAACTTTAAGGGGTTTACAATCTCACTTTAATTAAACATACATATATCATTCACTTAGTTCAGGAGAAAAAGTCAGCACCTTGAACTTCAGAGAAAACACAAACAGAAATTACAAGCAGAAATTATATAAACAGAGCAAATAACACAAATCAGCAGACAGGGCTTCTGTCTGTCCATAGCAATACATACATAGTTAATCAGAGAACAGAGCACCAACATCTGGGTTTTCACAGCCAGGGTACTCCTTAATGGCTACCCAGAGTCTTGTCTGTTGAAATCACAGGAACACTCTTCCAATGAATGAGCCCCTAAGCAAGTTGCTAACCTCTGACTATATACACACTTCTTCAGGGTCAGAGGTTTCACAACAATGTGACTCACACGCATGTGGCTTAGCCTTTCTTGTGACTTAAGCAGCTCATCAAAGATTCTTGATTCAATCAAAGGCAAGGCTCAAAAGCACTTGATTGTCTTAGTGCTGAGAAGCACTCTAAAGGAAAAAAAAACAGTGAAAAGTCCCACTTTGTTTGCCATTATAGCAGAGGACCTGATGACAGTTCCAGAGCCAAGAGGAGTGCTAGCACCGGAGGCTACAGGAGAATAATATTCCTTCCTGGATGAAGGTCAGAGCACAGACCAGTGGAGCAATGTCCACACTTCTTCCTAAATCATACAATCTTGGAAGCACTGAAAACCTACAAACCCCTAGAACTAGCTCTGAAAGCAACAAGAAAGACCTGAAGCTTAAGACACTGCCCCCTCTACCCTGTGAGCAGTGCCCAACTTTAACATAAAGCTGAAAGTCAAGAAATAGGCTGGAAAAAAATAAGAAAACAAAATAAACATACAAAAAGAATATGATATAGTCAAAGAGTATAAGATATTGTATAATAAAATATGATTTATGTGACAAGTGGCAAACAGGATGGGCTTCATGACAACCCATTCCTCAATCCCAACCCTCTCCTTTACAGGGATAGATGATGAGTCAAGGTAGTCACAAACCACTTATCTGGCCACCTACTGAACATCTCATAGATAGAGGTTTTTTCATACCTATAGTGTCATTTTTGTAGGGTATTCCCAGTTAGGATAGCCACCCAATTGATGAAGCAACTCAAGAATGAATGAATGAAGGTAACTTACTGTCTTAGGCAGTTACACAGAAGTTTGCTCAGTGGCTTTTTCAGGATCTTTCAACCACTAGTGATCAGAAGTGAGATTTGAATGGAAACCTTTAGAATTTCAGTGTCTGGCCCTGGCCATTCATTGCTGTACATGCTGCTTCTCACACATTTTACTGTTTATTTTAATCCTTTAATACTTGAAAAGATACTTGGTTAAATTGTTTTGTATGCTTCCTTCACTGACATAGATCTATCCAAACTCAGTGGAAGGTCTTTATGAGTCAGGGTATTTAAAAAAAAATCACCTCATAGCCAACCTTCATTGTGAAATCTAATAATGATAATTAAAGTTCAAATTATTAATTTTATTCATTTCAATATGTCTCCCTACTCCTCATTTTATATTATTAATACCTAATGATTTATAATTAATTTTGTTTCTATTTAAGCTACCAAGCTTGCTCTTTATTAAAAGTATAATCTCAAGTGTATAAAAGAGTATGTGAGCTGATGAGCTGATACTCATATTGCCCAAAAAGAAAGCTCAGGTTTAAGTATAACGATTGTAATTGCATGAAATTTTATTAAGGAGAAACTGACCATCTTTCCCTCTTCATTTTGGGCTTAGCACTGAATCAGTGCAGTAGAGAGGGTGAGAGATTGGCATCAGAGGACCTGGGTTCAAGTCTAAACTCTGCCAGTTATTACTTGTATGATCTTGGGCAAGTGGCCTACATTCGCTAGGCCTTATTTTTCTCATGTGCAAACTTATGGGTTTGAATTTGAGTGTCTCTTAGGTCTTTTGTCGCTCTAAATCTATGATGCTATGAAGAAGAGAGTTTGGTTTTTAATAACGAGAGTTTCTAGGATTTATAAGTGATTATTTATTGAATAAGGCTACAAAGAAAGACTACTTTCATAAAAATTATGAATTTCCCCTTTCTGGAGGGCTTTAATACTAGGATAGATGATGATGTGTCTTAACTGTTTAGTGCTAAGAGCATGAAAAATAAGATCCCTTGAAGCTTTATTTCACTCAATTGTGTTTAGCTATTTCAGTAACACTAGTAAGAGAAAATGTGGATTTTTAAAATTTCTGACAATTTTTTTGAGATACCACATTACAATGATGTTGAGTAGATAAGATTTGAAATCAGAAGTTATGAGTTCAAATTCAAACACTTTCAGTTACTAGATGTATGACTTTGTCTAATTAGCCTCTCTAGAGTTCAGTTTCCCAAGACATAAAGGATCTGTACAAAAGTTATTCATTGATTCAGTCAAGTAGAAACACTTATGAAGTATCCATAATATGTTGGGCACTGTTTTTAGCCCTGAGTGTACAAAAACAAACAAAAAATCCCTATCCCTTTCATTTTATTAGCATGAAATTACATGAATAAAAACAGTAAATACAAAATATTTGACTACACAGTCATTTTGGACACCTTTGGCTCAGTGGATAGGGTGCTGGGCTTGGAGTCAGAAAGACTTGTGTTCCTGAGTTCAAATCTGGCCTCAGACACTTACCAGCTATGTGACTCTGGACAAGTCACTTAAACCTGTTCACCTCAGTTTCCTTGTTTGTAAAATGAGCTAGAGAAGGAAATGACAAACACTCCGGTATCTCTGCCAAGAAAATCCCAAATGGGATCACAAAGGGTCACACATGACTGGAAAGTGACTGAAAAATTACAAATTTGGGGCAGAGTAGGTTGTAATAACTAGTGAGAGAGTGAAGATAGCCCTCATGTAGGTAGACTTAAACTGAACATGAAGGAAACTAGGTATTCTAAGAGTAAAAAGAAAAGGAATTGCATTCCAGGAATAGAGAAGAGCCTGTCTTGGAGAATAGAGAAAGGATGTCATAAATGAGAAACAGCGAGTAGAGCCATTTGACAGCAATACATAAATCACCGGAAATAATACCATATGAAAGAAAATGAACAAGGTAGGCTAGTGACTGATTGTGAGTCACTTAAAAAGCCAAAGAGAAGAGTTTGTGGATGGACTTCTAAGGATTTTCCAGAAACAAATACATGATCTTAGGGCAAATTACTTAGCCCCTTCAGTGTAAGCAAATATCTAATTATTTAAATTACAGAAAAGTGGCTGACCTGCATTGGTAAAGGGAGTTTCCTGAACTGAACTTTCCCCTCATGTTAAACAATATATATATTTTCACTCCATTTCCTACCACCATAGATAAAAGGAAGGGAAGGAGAAAGGAAGGAAGGAAGGAGTATCTATTGGGAAGAGTATGTTACACGACATTGGCTAAGTCTAAAAAAAATATGTATCAAACCATTTCACCACTTCTTTGTCAGATAGTGAGAGTGTGCTGTTTCTTCAGTGGTCTTCTCCAATCCTAGTTGTTTATTGATATTGTCGAAGCTTATAAGTATCCAAAGTTATTTATCTTTACAATGCTATTATTATCACATAAATTGTTATATTGACTCTGTTCACTTCATTATGTATATGTACACTATGCAAGTATCTATACATGCAAGTCTTTACAATTTTCTCAGCAGCCATTCCCTTTCCTTAGTGAATGATCATAATTCCACTCTATCTATAAACTATAATTTGTTCCTCAAATGATGGATATTCCTTGATTTTCCGGTTCTTTGCTACCACACAAATGAAATTTCTTTTTCTATCTCTTCCTGCTGTATTTTGCTTTCAAGATTCAGATATCCACATAATTTATATAGGTTTATTTTATATCCTGCAACATTTCTAAAGTTTTTATTTGTTCCAGTTTTTTTTTTTTGCTTTCTATGGAGAGTCGTTGTTCTCTAAGTAATCTGTCTACAAAAGGTGTTAATTGTGTTTCCTCTTTGCCTGTGATCATTACTTTAACTTCTTTTTCTCATCTTATTTCCATAGCTAGGATCTCTAGCAATAGAACAAATATTTGTGGTAATAACTCCCATCCTTGTTTTACACTGATCTTATTGAAAAGCTCTTGGAATTATCTCCAACTCATATAATTCTGGCTTTTGGTTTTATATAAATATTGCTTATAATATTAAGTAAAGACGTGTTTATTGGTAAGCTTTCTAGTGTTTCTAAGAGGAATGGGTGTTGTATGTAACCAAAAGTTTTTTCTTTTTTCCTGGCATCTATTGACATAATGATATGATAATTGTTCTTGCTATTAACATAGTCTATTATAGTGTTGCTTTCCATAATATAGAACCAGACTTGGTATAAATGCAAGGTGATCATTTAATATGACGTTTGCTATATGCTACACTGTTTTCTTTGCTAATATTTGATTACTGTGTGTGTGTAACTGTTCTTTATGGATATTGGTCTTAGTTTCTCATCAGTATTTTAACTCTTGCTGGTATAGGTATCAAGATAATATTTGTATCAGGGCAGTTAGGTGGCACAGTGAGTAGAGCACTGGCCCTGGAGTCAGGAGGACCTGAGTTCAAATCCAGTCTCAGACATTTGATACTCTTACTAGCTGTGTGACCTTGGGCAAGTCACTTAACCTCAACTGACCTGACTTCCCTCCTCCCAAAAGTAAATGAATAAATAAAAAGATAATATTTATAACAAATGATTTTGAAAGCACTAATTCTTTTCCTGTTTTTCTAAATTGTTTATGTAATATTACAATTAATTATTTTTGAAAGTTTAATAAACTTTACTTATAAATTTAACTGTTTTTTCTTACTTTCATTAGAGATCTTATTTATGGTGTGCTCAAATTATTTTTTTTCTGAGATTGTGTTAAGTCCTCTATTTCTTATTCTTTAAATATGGACATTTTATATTTTTGTATATATTTATTTATATCAACTAGGTTATCAGTTTAATTGGCATACAATTGGACAAAATACAGCATAGAAATATACTAAGACACTTGGAACATATTAGTTTTAAGTAATGTATTTTATCATTTTATTTGCCGTTAATCTACATTTTGTATTTTTAACACTAGTAATTTGTTTTTTGCCTTTCTTTTAAAATCAGATTAGTGTTTTAACAATCATACTGCTTTGTTTTCCACAAAATAAACTTCTAGTTTTATTTATTACTTCAATCTTTTTTTACTCTTTCAATTTTATTAATCTACTGTTTAATGAATATTATCATGGTTCTGGTACTTAATTTGGGTTTCTAATTGTTCTTTTTTTCTAGGTTTTTTTAGATGTACCCTTCCAATGCATTAAGATGTTATTTCCCTCCTTTATTCATGTAGGGATTTCAAAATATAAATTTTTTTCCAATAAGAATTTTACTGGCTCTATCCTCAAAATTATGGAATGCTGTCTCATTATTATCTTTATTTTAATTGTAAATATTAGATCTCTCTAAGATTTTGTTTTTGACCTTTCTAGTTTATTGAATTGTTATTTTAATCCACAAGTGACACCTTTAACATTTTGCTTTTTTGAATGTTTTGGAAGTTTAATTCCCTGATACATGGTCAAATTTTGCAAAGGTACCATGCTATAATCCTGTCCTTATTTTTAGTGCCACCATCAAATTAATTTTTATTCCTTTTAAATTTAGTTTGTATTCATGTATCACTGTTCATGTTTTATTTCTTCAAATTGATATAAGCTCTTTGAAGATGGGGAATGTTGCATTTTTGACTTTTTATCCCCACTGCCTAGCCAGGTACGAAATGACTTTGAGTGAATAGGTCATCTTGACTATCATAAACAATCAAATTAACTTCAAAGGACATATGAGGGATGATGCTATCTTCATCTAGAGAAAGAACCAATAATAGCAGTATGTATGAAATGATTTTACACACACATGCACACGCACATACATGTGTGTGTAAATGTGTGTGTGACCGACATATATTTGTGTCTAATGGTAGCCATCTAGGGTGGGTGAAGGGAAGAAAAAAATAAATGGACATGCTAACTTTATTGTATATTTAAAAGGAATAGCAAGTTTTACTTATTAGATTTGCAGTTTCATGTGTAATTATCTTATTCTTATTATTCTCTGTTTTAGAAGTGCTTGTTTTATGCCATAAATTAAAAATAAATCAAAATTTTAAAAGAACACAATGGGCATTTAAGAGATAACTGTTGAATTGATTCAATGACTATATTGTAAGAATAATCATCAATTTTTGCACTTTAATTTGCTAAAAATTGAAGTTCCTTTGGGTGCCTGTTTATCCTTCATTAATGATTCCATTTATAAAAAAATAATTTCTTGTGTCACATTTTTATATCATTTTGTCTGCTCTCTGTCAAACTCTCAGCTTTCTGTTGTCTTCCTTTATATAATCTATTCAATACATTGCATAAATCTAATCCAATAAGATTGAGTATATAGACTCACCTGCCCACACAGTAAAGCACAAGGTTTTTAATATCACCTAAATTCCTTGCCTTCTATGATGCTTTTCTCTACTTATTTCTAGATCCTTTCTCTTTTCTAAATGGCTATGGTTTCCAGGAATTGAAAATAATGCAGACTGAATGGGACCTTAGTGAACCAATAAAATATGAGAAATATCATGAATTGACTTATGGGGTAAAAAGATTAGCTGAAGAAAGTGGTAGAACACAAGGCAGAAAAGGCAACTCAAAAAGAAGAGAGATTATAAAAGATAATTTTAGGGAAAAAATAATTCTGGGTAAAACATAAAGATATAATAAAGAAGACACATAATTGGGTCAGGGAATATAAATAAACACTATATTGAAGACTGGCTCTTTAATTTTTTCTCCTGATACAATATAGCAAAAAAAATTTAAGAATAGTCTTTTAACAGTACATATATGACTTGACAGTACAATATGTGGAAACACATGTACTGTATGATACATTTACTATGAACTAATTTAATAGAAGTTCAATGCATGAGATTAAAATAGCAGAGCCAAAGAATCAGTACTTATTAATTTGACTATAATTTAATTCAAATAGAATGCTCATATCCCTAATATTATTCATGGATAGAATATCATTGATTTTAAGCACTATTTCTCCAGGATCCTGTGCTGTTGCTATTAAATTTCCCTCAAGAGGAAAAGGGGGCAGGAAGAGTGGTGACAATTGTGAAGAACAGGGATGTGGTAGCTTGAGATATATCTCACAGAGATGAATTTCAGGATAATACAAATTTTAATGATCACTGAAAATAAAAGAAAAGCCAAATAAGTAAATACATGTAGGTAGCACTTTAAAGTTCAGAATTTATAGGTCACGTAATTACATCTTTTTTTTTTATTTTTCACTTCTCTTTCTACTGAGAGCTGGTGGTTTAGTGTATAAAAGTGCTTAGCCTGAAGTCAGGAAGACGAGTTCAAAGTCAGCCTCAGACACTTGCTGTCTGTGTGACTCTAGAAAAGTCACCTAATCTCAGTTTGCCTCAGTTTCCTCAACTATAAAGTGGGGATGATAATACATCTCTCCTAGGGTTATAAGTATCAAATGAGATAATATTTATAAAGCACTTAGCACAGGGCGTGGCACATTGTAGATGCTATAAAAATTCTTATTCCTGTTCTTTCACTTTCCTCCTTTCCCATTCCTGGTGTTACATCAAAACTTGCACAACTCTGGTGCTTGGCATTTGACAAATGAACAAATGGAATGTCAATAAGTCTCCCATTACGTTTCCCTATTGCATCCCAGTATCTAAACAACAGATGGATATAGAACAGATCCTGAAGAACTGATGCATTTGTAAGTGAACTCAGCATGTTTTAGAAGATGTGAGTACAAATGCTAATTCGATACTAAGTACGTCTTTGATGATGGGCATGTTCAGATGTACTTCTTGTAGTCTCTTTTTCTTTGTTAAAAATGGCATGATAATACCTATGCTTCTCATGTAAAAAAGGATGTGAGAAGAGTCCTTTTGTATGAGTCATTTGCCAGAACCAGAGGGACAGGAGACATCTTGATGCAGTGCAGTCATATTATGTCATTTTAATACTCAGATAGATCATCAAAGATGGTGTCCTGTCCAAGGGTAATCTTCTCTCCCTGAAACAGTCACTTTGGATGACAGCACAATCGAGTCTCTCCATTCTGTATGGCTCTTGTTCATGTCTTCCCTTAATTTCCCCCATGGGAGTCCACTCAGTATCAAGAGACTTAATCATCATTTTCTACTGACATTGCAAGGATATCAATGTAGCATATGAGATGTCCAACTCTGTCTCTCTTATCATTGTCTGGCCAACTTCTTTCCCACTCTTACATTTCTTTAATGCAATATTTTGTCATACTTCTTCACAATAAATAAATCTCCTTCCCTATCCTCCGTTAAGAAAACACCGTAAGAGAAGGAAGTATCTTGTCATGGGAGTTAGTCCCTAAGGACTCTTCTCTATCTTCCTGAATCACGCATCGCATCTTATCTGTAGAGAGGAAAGGAGTAGGGAAAGCTTTGCTTGTCAGGAGCAAAAATGGAACAGGTTAATGATTAGAGGCATAGAATCAAAAGCTTTCACTACAGAGACTCTTCAGATTTTTGTCAGTTACTAGCTTTCAAACATAACTTTAGGCAAAGAATGAAGCCAATCTTTGTCCAATATATGTACGATCATAGGATATTGAATGGAGAGAGACATTAGTGATCATCCAATTTAATCCCTCTCATTTTATAGAGAAGGAAATAGAGAAAAATAGAGAGGTTAATGAATGGACTTACTTAGGATATCTTAGGGTCAAACAAGCTACAGCTAGAAGAGAAGTGAGATATGAAGACAGGTCCTATTGAGATCCAGCAGTTTTCACTACACCCAATGCCTTTCGCTTTAACGTGTCTAAAACTAACATGCAGATGGTCTCAGATTTCTTACTTTTATCCTAATTGTCCTTATTATTTTTCCACAGGGGCACTGTCCTCAGGTAGAAATTTTGTGTACTCAAGAGTTCTGCGTTGTTGACAACCAAAAGTTAGTCTCTCGAGGGAAATTAGTTTGATATAGGCACCTGTCACTACTGTGTGTCTTGAATGCTAAATGCCCTTTGCTGATGCCCTTTCACAACTACCAATGCCACCACTACCTTTGTCAGTCAAACAGTCAATAAATATCTATTAAGTATCTGTTGTGTACTAGGTATGCTGCTAAGCTCTGAGGATAAAAACAAAACAAAACAAAACAAAAGGTACTCCTCTACTCCTCCAGGAGCCCACTATCTAATGAAGGAGAAAACAAGTAAATATATGCAAAGCAAGCTATAGACAGGATAAGCAGGAAATAATGAAAAGAAAGGCATGAAAATTAAGACATTTTGGGAAAATCTTTCTATACAAGATGGGATTTTAGTTGGGTTTTATAGGAAGTCAGAAGGCAGATATAAGGAGAGAAAGTAGTCCAGACTTGGGGAACAACCAGAGAAGATTCCTTGTGCTGAATCAGAGTACATGACAGGGAGTAAGGTGTAAGAGGATTAGAAAAATAGGAGGAGGCTAGGTTATAAAGGGCTTTGAAAATCAAACAGAACATTTTGTATTTGATCTTGGAGGCAATAGGGAACCGCTGGAGTTGGAAAGGGGAGAAGGAGATGAATGAGATGGGGCTTTAAAGTTTTTTACATACATAATATCAGGCATAGTAGTGGAGTTGGAGGGTGTGAGTGAAAATCCTGACTCTGATACTTCCCAGTTGTGTGCCTTTGGACAATTCATTTCACCTTTCTGACCCTCAGTTTCCTCGTCTGTAAAATGAGAAATGAGAGTTGAACTGAATGACCTTGGAGGTCCATTCCAGCTCTAGATAGAGAAGCCATTTGATTCCCACAACAATCCCACAAGATGGGTACAGCAGGAGGAAATGGAGGCATAAAGGGGCTCAATGACTTGCTTGCACTCACAGAAAGAAGCAACGAAGTAATTAAATCAAGGCACTGATCCTAGAGCAAAATGACAACTCCCATTTTCACAACAGAGAGGAATTGTCAGTTTCCAAGTGTTTTCCATTCATGTCCTTTTTGTTAAGTGCCTAGGAGCTACAGAGCCTGGATTCAATCGTCTCTGCCATTAAGGAGCTTAAAGTCTAATAAATACATAAAATACCTGCATAGAAAAAGGAAGAAAAATTATACACACGCATGTGTATATATGTATATATGTAATATATACATGTACACATACATGTACACGCATATACATGTGTGTATATATACATATATGTGCTCCTATATACACATACACACATATGACCTGTGATATGCCCCACCATATGACAGGTTCCTTCTCCCACCTCACCCCCAGTTTTCCCCACCTTGGAAGGTAAGTTTTTTGAGGGCAGGGAGCCTCATTCTTCTTGTTTGTATTTACATTCCCCATTCTTACTTAGTGTAATGACTTGAATGCATTAAGTACTTAATAAATGCTTGCTGATTTGACTCACTTAGGGTCACAAATCCTAAATATAAAAAAAGCCTTGAACCCAGTTCTTCTAATTCTGAGGTGGCTCTCTAGCTATTAGGCCATGCTTCCTCTGAGGAAGTAGTGAGACTAAAGAATTTTAAACAAAGGAATGGTGTGCCAATATTTATTCATAAGAAAGTTATTCTGACAGGAGTAGGAAAGATAGATTAGGAAAAGGAAAATATGGAGGTGGAAATATCTAAAGAATGTCATAAAATTCCAGAGAAGCTTCTGAGTGCTTTCTAATTCATAAAGCCTTAATAAATTAATAAAGCCTAATTCATAAAGCCATAAAACCCAGACAACTCTTTAGTGGAGAATGCAGATTTTATCCTTGAGGTGAACTAAGATCCAGACTAGTCCCTGGTACATAGTAGCTATTTAACAAAGAATTGAATTAAATTGTGACTTCTCCAAAGTCACACAAATAAGAACCAGAGCCAGGATTCAATCTCATGTGGGCACTAAGGCATCCACTCATTACACTAACCTGTACTGCCTTTCCGCTCAGATATTGTTAGTACTTGATGCTTAGTTATTGAGTCAGCCAGAAGACCACTTTGGCATCTAGCCCTGTCTTTTTAATCCTATTATATAATTTGCACTGTTCTCTGCAATTGCATTTGCGAAATATTAACAAAGAAAATATCAAGAAAGGCAGAGCCATAAAACAATAACAAAGGTAAATTCAATAGCAATTACTATATAGGAACCTCATTCTTATCAAGTAATGTTTATCTATTGATAATCTATTGAGCATCACATTTGTGGACTTTAAAAATAATTTAATTGGGGGGGCGGAGCCAAGATGGTGACCAGAAAGCAGTAACTGGCGTGAGCTCCCCACCAAATCCCTCCAAAAACCTATAAAAAAAATGGATCTGAACCAATTCTAGAGCTGCAGAACCCACAAAGTGGCAGAGGGAAGCAGGGCCCCACCCCAGGACAGCCTGGATGGTCTCTGGGTAAGGTCGGTCCCACA
>CM053622.1:248748172-248770304 GCA_028646595.1 Phalanger gymnotis | reverse complement strand
TTCTTTATTTCTTTAAGGAGTGCTTTGTAAGTGGAGCTACACAAATCTTTTGTGTGCTTTGGGGGTTGATCCCCAGGTATTTTATGCATTTTGTAAATATTTGGAATGGAATTACCCTTTCTATGATTTCTTCTTGTGTTTTGTTTTAATCATATAGAAATATTGTTGATTTTTTTAGGATTTATTTTGTGGCCTCCAACTTTGTTAATGCCATTACTTGTCTCAATCAGTATCTTTAGTCATTCTATGGAATTTTCCAAGTAAACCATCACATCATCAGCAAAGAGGTATAGTTTTGTCTCCTCTTTGCCTGTCTTTATTCCTTTCATTCCTTTCATCTTATTGCCATTACTAGCACTTTTAGAAGTATATCAAATAAGAGGAGGGAGAGTGAGGATCCTTTCTTCACTATATTAATTGGAAAGGTCCTAATGTACTCTCATGGCATATGATGCTTGCTTTTGGCTTTAGATAGATGGTTTTTATGAAATTAAAAACAATCTGTTACCATAGTTTGTATTTTTTAAAGCATAAATGAGAGTTGTTCCTTGTCAAAGGCTTTTTTTGCGTCTATTGAGATGATCATGTGGTTTGGGATATTTTGGTCTTTAATATGATTAAATGGATTGTTCTCCTAATGTTGAACCATCTTTTCACCCCTGGTATTAATTCTGCTTGGTAAAAGTCAATGATTTCTTGGATAAATCTCTGTAGTGTGTTTTATAGGATTTTATTTAAAATTTTTGAATCAATATCGACTAATGATATTGGCATATAGTTTTCTTGCTGTGTTTTATTTTTTCCTGGTTTAGGTATTTGTCTATATTTGTCTCAAAAAAGGATTCTGGAAAGGTTCTTAATTTCTTAATTTTTGAGAATAATTTGTGAAGTTGGTATATGTTTGAAATTTTCTTCTCTGGATGCATATTATCTTCCAAGGTGGAAAATAAATGATTTAAGGTTAAGGTCTGTTTCATTTCTGTCTTTGTATCACTTGAACTTAACAAATGCAGCTCACACAAAGTGTTTAATGAATGCCCTTTGAACTGAATGGAAAAGGAAAGTCAGATATATTCTGAGGAGCATCTCTTGATTCTTTTCACTCCTCTGAAAAACAAAGCAAAGCAGAATAATATTGCTTTTATTTTTTTCTCTAAGGTTGTTTCCCTGGCAGTCCAGTAGAAGGCAGAATTTCTGTATTCCCATTTCTTCTGACCTTTCCTTATGGGGAAGAGCAAGTTGATGTTCTCTCTCTCTCACTCTCTGTCTCTGTCTCTCTGTCTCTGTCTCTCTCTCTCTCTCTCTCTCTCTCTCTCTCTCTCTCTCTCTCACACACACACACACACACACACACACATACACACACACAGACACACACACACACAGACACACTAGGGCTGAAGCAACTTTTATCTTTTACATTACCATTAAGAATTGCATTCATGTTCTATGTAAATATTTTTGATGTATCTGTATGTTCATACTAGCCATTTAGGATTTCTTTCTGGAAAAAGCCATGTGTTTTTGTCCATCTATTTGAAACGAATTTCCGTATTTATTTAGTGGGTTTTGTTCTCATGGTCCATAGTGGATTTGGGGGGAATCTTGAGCAATTTTGTAATATTTCTTAGGGAAAAAATGTGGGAAATAAATTATTGTCTGGATGTGTGAAAGGGGATAATCTTAATAGGATGCCAATTATTCTATGTTCTCCCTAGATAGCAAAACCTAGGATACAGTTTTAAGCCCTGATCAAAAGTTTTTAGACGATCATTTTCTTCTTCTCTTTCTTGTCTTTTTTCTCATTCTTCTAGTTCTTCTTTTAAAAAACAATCCTGTTCTTCTTTTAAAAAACAATCCTCAATACTTGACTGATCAAGAGAACTGAGGCTCAAGATGTTGGTGTGGTTTCTTGGTCTCATATAGTGTGAAAGGCCCAATCTATGAGAAAGTGGTACTCATGGGCTTGATAGAGTCCCTACGACCTTGTGAGTCATAACATCTGTCTAATTAAGTACAACCCATAACAAATGTGAAGGCAGTGAGAAGCTAAATTAGTCATAGCCTTATTGAATCTCCCTTTCCTCATTGAGCAACTTCATTTTATTTGACATTATGTCATCTATAAATTTTCACTGAATTTCAGTCTTAAGTCTCTCACTGGAATGGTTTGAGTTAGTCCTGAACTAGATCAGAGGAAACTCATCAAATTGAGTAGGGTATGCCCTTATCATACCAACCCTTTTATAAAAATGATAGCTATATACTAGGTGCAGTCTGGTCTTGGTGGTTAAAAAAATGAGATCTAAGTTACAGCAGAGGTGATAAGACATTTGTTTAAAACTAAATCCTCTTAATACTACCATCTACAAAAGAATATGCATCTTCCCTATAGCACGTGCAACTGGATTGAAGAAAATAAATTCTTTATTCCACACAGAAAAATGATTCCTGACATAGAAAATACATGCACTCACAATAAAAATTATTATTTTAAGAGATCCTCAGTTGTAACCTAGGATGCTACTTATTGCATCTGTCTCAACCCAGGTTAGTGGAATCAATAATCTTGTAATCTTTTCATTTAGCAGAATTCTCTCCTCTTTGCAACCAGGAAAGGGTTGGTATTGTCTCTCTGCCTCTGTCTCTGTCTGTCTGTCAGTCTGTCTGACTATCTGTCTCTCTCTCTCTCTGGAGAAGACTTTTTCTTCTGTGTCTTCCCCTCAATTCTCCATTGTAGAGAATGTCCACTTCTTCAGAACCAGTTTCAAGATCCTCATAGATGGACTATTGATATATGTGTATGTCAACTTAAAGTATAGGATAAAGAGATATTTCTTATTGAAACTGAGAGAAAAGAATAAGATGGGATGCTGAAAGAGTAGAAGGACAGAAGATGTCAAGTAGGTTCTAGCTCATCAGAGTCAAAGGTTTGTGTTTGGATCCTACGTCTGGCTCGCAGTGACTCTATCAAAATGACCATGTGACTTAGCTTCTTTCTGCTTGTAGCAAGTATCCAAAACACTAAATTTCATGAATGTTTCTGATTTACTTTGACAGAGGGAGCTTGTTTCTGGAAAGGTCCACGTATTACTGAACTCATAATTCCGGAAAGGGAGGCAGAGAGAGAGAGACAGAGAGACAGACAGAGAGAGAGAGAGAGAGAGAGAGAGAGAGAGAGAGAGAGAGAGAGAGAGATGATAGAGACAGAGGCAGGGACAGAGAGAGGAGGGAGGGAGGGAGGGAGGGAGGAAGGAAGGAACGAAGGAAGGAAGGAAGGAAAAAAAGCAAAAGCTAGCATTTATTAATTTGTACAGTTTTAAGTATTAGGAAGCATTTTGTATGCATTACCTTATTTAAGCCTCACAACAGAGGTTAAGATAATTCACTTGATCATTAAAAGATTATGCTTGTTTATACAATAAGCCAAGGTGAGAAATAGGACTCAAACAGAAATCTTCTGAGATCAAGTCCAAAACTACATCTAATTGGTGAAACATGAAAATCTTCAAACAACTGCTAGTAATCAATGAATTTATTGTGTACTTGCTATGTGATTTCAGTCAAGTCACCACCTCTTAGTCCTTTGTTGCTTCGTTTGCCAAATGATGATAGCCTAATTATAGAATTTCAGAATTAGAAAGGCTCTCAGACCAGGCTCCCAAATAAATCCCTACTCCTCAACAATGGGTTGTTCAGTGTTTACTTGATCACCTCCACCTTCCTATCTGCCATTAAACATTTGGATAGCGCTGTTTTTATTTACGTCAAGTCCAGGCTTGACTCTAGCTTCTGACTACTGCTGCAAGGTCTTCTATAGGAAACAACAGTGAACAAATTGGATGGTCAACATAAGAACCTTTTAAATGCTAAAGATAATTGTCCTTTCCCTTCTAACGCTTCTATTCCTCAGTTTAAACATCTCCACTCATAGCAACAACGTGGCTTGCAGCTGCTGTGGGAGTATAAGGCCCAACAAGACAAGCAACCAGAGCCGCGGGCACAGGTTCTTTGGTCTGCTTTACTCAGGAAAGCAACTGTAAGGGGTTAACAATCTCACTTTAATTGAACATATGTATATCATTCACTTAGTTCAGGAGGAAAAGCCAGTACCTTGAACTTCAGAGCAAATACAAATAGAAATTACAAACATCAAATCTCAATGCATAGTTACCAGGGAAGCATTGACATCTAGATTTACAAGCTGGGGAGAGGGGGGTCTTAACAACGGCTGCCCAGAGTCTCTTCCAGTCACAAGACACTCTTCCAGTGAGTGAGAACCCTAAAGGAAAAACGCCAACCTCTGAGTTTATATACCCTGTTTGGGGTCAAAGGGCATCACAACATGTAACTCAAACCCATATGACTTAAAAGCTTCTGGCACCACAAACATGTGACTCAAACCCATGTAAACTAGCTTTTCCCTTGAGGTAAGGAGGTCCTCAAAGACTCTTGATTTAATCAAAGAAACAAAGGCCAGACTCATCAAGGGTACTTGATTAAATAAGTGCTCCAAAAGAGAAAACAGTAAAAAAAAGTCTCACCTTAATTACTGATACACCACTTCCCTTTAAATAATCCTCCTATGCAAATGCTTTAAGATCCTTCATGTTTTTATTTCTACTTTCTAGCTTATCTATCATTTTCCTAAAGTGTGGTTCAAGGAACTGAACACAGTGCTCCAGAGGTAAACTGACTAGGGCAAAACACTTGGGAGCCAATAATATTTGTATTACCTGAAGTTATGAATCCTCTTGCAGGCCAAAATCTCCTCAGTTTTCTTTTTTTTTGTCTACGATACATTATTATTGGCTTATATTGAGCTTATTGGCCACTAAAAGCCCCAGATCTTTTATCCATACAAGCTTCCCTTAAACTATGACTCCATGCTGTAAAGTAAATTTCTTGAACCCTACTACAAAACTTTGAAGGGATGTTGTGAGATAACAAATATAAAAGCCAGTTATTACAATTATTAGTCATCTAGTCATCAGATCTCTAAACTGGTGATAACTTCATTATCTGAGACTTCTACCAAATTCCTGATAAGATCAACCAATGTTTATAGAATTATAAATGAATATGCTGGTAAATATTAAGAATAGGGTTTTCTAGAGAAAAAGTAGCTGTATACATTTGTAAGTTCAATCCGTGTTACTTAATAATATCCCAAGACTGGGCAACCACAAAACAAATAGTTAAACTCTGATTTTAATAATAGCTGATTTCTGAAGTGTAAATTGGTTAATGTTGTTTAGTCATTTTTTCAGTTGTATTCAACTCTTTGTGACCAATTTGGGGCTTTTCTTGGTAAAAGTACTATAGTGGTTGGCCATTTCCTTCTCCTGCTCATTTTGCAGACAAGGAAACTGAGGCAAACCAGTTAAGTGACTTGCTCCAGGTCACACAGTTAGTAAGCATCTGAGTGTGGATATGAACTCAGGATTTCCTGACTTCAGAATCAGCACTTCATCCTCTGGGCTGCCTAGCTACCCTGAGGTATAAATAGTCATACTGACAATTCAGCAATCTCACAAACAGGTTATATTGGCTCCAGATACCCCTGGCCTTTATATATCTTCCAATTAAATTCCAGTTTAGTAGATTTTTATTAGATTAAATTTATCTAGTTTTGAATTTGTATGCATGACATGACAATTAAATATATCATCTCTGTGTCACCTTCAAATTTAATGTATATGCCTTGTATAAATGTATCCAAGCCATTGATAGGAATAAAGAGTGGATTAGGGTTTACACCTGTAATTTCATTAGGAATAGGGCATCCTTGATGAGAAAACTTGCTCTGCAATTTCTAGTCTTAGAGAGTAAGTGAAATAAAGTGACTTTACCAGCGTCATACAGCAGGTATGTACGAGAAGTAACACTTGAAACACTTGAACCAAGCCCTTTCTGCCCTGTTCTCTTTCTACTATAACATGCAGTCTTCATTGCAAAAAATATTAAATAGTATTCTAACAAGCACAGATCCTGGGTGCACTGCAATGAGTCTTCCTTCCAAACTGAGATGAAGCAGCTAATGGCTGCTTTTGAGTATGACCATTCAACTGGTTTCAAATCCAGTTAAGTATAGTGTGTACATACATGTATGTGAGTGTGTGAATGTGTGTGTGTGTGTAGGTTGGCAAGACATGTTCTTGCTGAAAACACACAAATTCATTAGAGTCATTCTTCTAGATTTTCACTAACCACCTCAATAACAATACATTTTAAAATTTCCCCAGGAATTGAAACAAGGTTCAATGGCCTATAGCATACAGATTCCCTTCTTCTCCTCACACTTTTCTTTTTTAATGTCAGGACAATATTTGTCCTTTTGTAGTGTTGTGGTATATATGATTTTTAAAAGATATTAAATTAGTCTGATTCTTAAAACAATAGAAGAATCATTCCTATTTTCTTCTGCTTTTCCATCTTTTCAATTCAAGATTTCATTTCAATTCCAGATATGACACATTTTTTAAAAGTTTCTTTTCCTGGACCAGAAAATCATGAATTTTTTTTTGTAATTGAATTAAGTATATTTAAGACCTGAAAAAATCTTATCTGAATGTTGTATGTTACATATAACTCCTCTGAAATTATACTAAATAGTTATAATTATTAAAATAAAGCAAAAAATAAAAACCTCTGTGTATAAGCCAGGATTTCTTATTGAACAAATTGAAGCCACCACTTCACGCTCTTGCACCCTGAAAATAGGTTTAGTTCTTTCACTTTGATATGAAATGGCCAGCAACTGTTCCCTCTAGGGAAATATTCTTGGCAGAAATTCTGGGAATCCTACAGTCAATAAATAAATAAATAAAGAGGAAAACGGAGGGAAGATTTCCTGAATAAATGCAGAGGTCAAGAAAAGAATGGTATACGTGGAAGCTTTTTTTTAATGGTATCCGTTACATCTTCTTCTCAGAGCCGTATTTATCAGAGAACTGTTCAACAGCATGGGCTCAATTTGATGCCCTGTCATTCAAAAAGGTACAAATTTTTGGAGCAAGGCTGTAAATGTTATGGACTCTGTTTTAAAATCGGTAGCTTATACTGTTATATCAACTCTACAGTTGTAGCACAAGTTAAAGTAACTATAAACAGTAATGTTTTCAACTAATAATATCTAGAATAGTTTTTTTTATCTTGTAATAGGTAAGTTCAGATCACCCTATAACCAGAGTGTAATGAAATTGTCAACATTTTCTTCATTTCTTCTTTTCCTGACAAATGGTGTGAACATATCACCTTTTTCTCTTAATGGAAAACCTAACTGGAATACATCAAAATGCTATTAGGTTTTTCATTTTCTTCCACAATTTAATGCTGGAGAATGCATGCAACCTTCATCTGTGAACCACTGTAAAATATTCCCTGTCCCTGTTAAAATGACTGCAATGGAAAATCAGGGAGAATTGTTCTCTGTTTTGTATTGCTGTTCCTTTGTTACAGTCTTTCTGTGAGTGTATGCAGGGGGATTATCTGGGCTGCAGGAATACACATGGGTTATGTTAACCAAAATGTGTTTAAAATTTTACCCAAGTAATTTTAACGTGCAAACATGTTTAATGAAAAAGTCTTCATGTCCAACATGACTTATGCATAGGCTGTATTTGGGGCATAAAGGAGATAGCTGCAGCATCTAGTACTTAACGTAAGTTTCAAAAAACGCTTATTGCAATATTATGTAGGAGGGAGAAAAAAGATCAAGTGTTCTTACCCCAAGGGAAATAACTGTAACCTATTCATTGTTTAATTTATTTTGTCTTGAACTAAACCAATAATGGGATATAAAATAAATCCAAACGTGCATACATGAAGTATATGTCAATGAAGGACTGAAGAGAAATTTCCCTCTAAGGGCAAAATTATATCTATGGTTTGTTTTGAGTGGGACTCAGTGCTGGGCTACAATGATGATTTGACAGGAATATAAAAACAAGTGAAAGACTCATTAACCTGTTAGGGAATATGATTATATTCCCATAGAAGAAGAAATCTTTTTATTTCCTAAACTAACTTTGAGCAAGTTTCCTTAAAAATGGATTGTGTATTATTTATGTGTGTGTATGTGTGTGTGCACACACACACATATACATGTACACATTTTTCCTCCTTGGTGAAGTCAGGGTTTTTTGGTTTGTAGCCTTTTTTGTTTTGTTCCATTTTCAAGAGAGCAATTAAAAGGTAGAAACACTCATCCAGAGTAAGCAAAACAAATTCCAAGGACATTTTAAAAGGATGGGATAAGAAAGCATGTCAGATAGTGGAACTGAGAGAGATAAACTTAGAGTTTAAGCAATCACCCACTTTTTAGGAAGTAAATCTAAAGTTATTCTATAACAAGATGCCAGAAAACATTGTTCCAACATACTAGCAAAAATTAGCTCTAATGATGCTAAACTTTTAAAACATTAAAGGACAAATGAGCCATTCCTGTCTGAGGTGTTATTCCATCCAGTTCATTGGTTATGCTTCTCTCAGCGTCTATAGAGATACTAGCTTGATTCCATAGGGACTACACAGATCAGTGTACGTTTCTATTCAAACAGAAAGGAAAACAGTGTCTCAAAACTTGAATCTGATTTATCTTAGAACACCAATCACAGCACTAATCATATTACAACATATCTGACATATATTATAATAAATATATGTCAATGTGACAATGAAAAAGTCGCTAAGTGACTCACACGACTGTCCAGGACGGCAAGTTGCAGAGAAGAAGGTTCCAAACTAGGAGCTCCTGACATCTAATGGAGTCACAGGTCTAGGGGAAAAAAAGCAAAGCAAAACAAAACAAAAGCCAATCACCGCCAAAATCATATACACCTATGTTTCATCATTGTAAGGAACAACCGGAAACAAAAACAAAAACAAACCATATTGTTCTGCAATTTAGTCTTAAAGAGCTCCTAAGCTCTTTATCTCCCCAGAGATATATTCTCTTGCTCACTGTCACCCAGCCAGGATCTGCTACAAGTGGGTTTTTGAGCTTCCATTTCTTGATTCCATGGCTGGCTTTGCCTCTCTCTAGTGCTTCATGTTGCTTTCCGTTTCATGAGTAGAGAACAGTGCTGAATTTCCTTTAATAAATGACAATTAAGAATCCATGCACAAAAATGCACATGTAAAACAATTGTATTTAAAGTGTGGAATCAAGTTTATTGTTGCCTTGATTAATTTCATGCAGATTTAGTGACTACTTATATAGTAATTCTGAGATCTCTACCTAGCACAGTTTGGATATGAAAGACTTAGGCTGGAATAGTTAGTAATAGTAAAGAGGTAGTTTCACCCTTTTACTTGGCTCATCAAAGTGACATAGATATTGAATCAGAAAGAAATATTGCCAGTCCCCTAAAAAGAACCAGAGATCAAATGTAGAGGTCGTTTGCTGGCACCTTTTGGTCTTGCTATAATAGCATTCCAATTGCATACAAGACAATTTACATAGTATTACCCATTATGCTTTGAGCTGCAATTTTGCTTTTGGATGTCACCCTAACTTGATTAACTCTGTTAAAAGAAAGCATTTTAAAAGCACTAAAATCAAAGTTATAAGTATGATGCTATTCATTGTGGTAGTTTCAATAAAAACAAAGTACAGTAGCAAATTGAATTAGGTCTCCTGAAAATTTAACCATTATAAAATCTTTAGGGAGAACCTCACAATTTGTAAAAATAAAAAAAAAAGATGGCAAAGTCTCAATAAAAATTAGTGACTCCAAGTTTTACCCTTCTGTTTAATGCTCAATGGTATTACGTATTTGCAAGATTTTCTTCTTTTGATGTGAAATTTATTTATTTTCTTTTTAATTATACATGTGAACTAGCTGCCTTCCTGATTCATTTACTTCAACATTAGCTGCTCATAGTGAATGTTCAATCTACTAGATATCTGTCAAAATTTTGGATTGGATACCCATTATCGAGATTGATAGCAGTTATCAAACCTCCCAATACATGTGTGTTCTTTTTTAAATATTAGCTGTCAGAGTGTGATAAGTTGTGTTGAGTTGTATGGAGCACAGAGCAGAACATCTGACACAGAAAGGCTTGATTTTCAAGAACACACTCTACAGCTGAACTCTCTGACAGGGGAGAGAAGCAACATCAGTATGTGCAGAGAGACAAACACCAGGGTTCGGGCACTACTCCAGGGAAAGGGAAGTGGTTTGACCTTCCTGCTTTTGTCTTATGGAATGATTTTTTTTTTTAAGTTTTGACTTTAGGAAAGAAACAGAGAAGAGAAAGTATAGAAGATATGTTGAACAAAGAGAAATTGGGAGCTTTGTTCTATATGTGAAGGAAAGGAATATGCCAAAGACTTATGAGATCCTTAAAAAATGTAACATACTTTTTGAGGAATTATGTCAAATCATTTCTATATAGGGCAATTTGTACCCAATTTTTACAAAGTGTTTTGCTTGAAATTTACATACATATATGAATAAAATATATTGAATGTTAATGCTAACCATACATTTTATGCTTAAGAACAGATATACAGAGGTACATTGAAGCCATTATAGCATCATTTTAGTCTTAACATGGCCTTTTTATTCCATCCTAAATAATCTCTAAATATTTTACATACTTTTTTTTCCTACAGAAATTCACACATTAATGTAATCTAATTGGCTGCGACTTCAGCCTTTAGTGCTATCTACAATGTACAGGCATCTTTAATAAGGAAGCTCTGGTACACTTTTTACCTCCTTAATGGGGACTTTAAAAGTATGTAATTGTCCCTTTGTCCATACAAACTGACAAAAACACTTTTTCACGTGACAAAGGCTTGCTACTAGTGTTTGTCATTTTTTTATGTCTTTAAAAGGTACTGGTGAAGAGTTCACTTCTAGCCAAGTAAATGGAGGTGTTTTAATTAAGTGGGAAATTTGAAAAAGAGGAGGCTTTTTACAGAGAGGGGCTCAAATGCTTCTTGCCACCTTGCTGAAAAGGTCAGAATGTTAAAACAAACCTCCCATTTTTACTTTCAAAAGCACAAAAAAATCAGAAGCTAAAGATAATCTCTCCATTAGTATTATTAATAATGTTCAGCTTTCTTGACATGCTTTAGAAGCAGACAGACTTGTCATGAGCATCACATTTGCAAGCACTGTCACAGCTACTGAAGACTCTGGTAAAAGCACAGGAGTGTGTTAACAGTAACTGCAAACAGCCTTTGGGGAACAATAGGCTTACCTAGACTGTGCCTAGCTATTCAAAAACACAAGTTGCTATATTATACTCTATACTCGCTTTAGTGTTCATGGAATACTTGACCCAGACTCATTTTTGAAGTACTGTCACCAATTCTAAATTCTTTTTTTTTTCCCATTCCCTCCGGATCATCTAATTTGACTGTTTAAGAACTGCAAAGTCGGCGTGTGTCCAATGGGTTCTAGTACTAGAGTTTAGCTATCCATCTTTTAAGGTATTTCTGGAGGGGTCACCCTTACTCAAATTTTGACTTTTTACCTCTGCTAAATCTCTTGGCAGATATGTGACATAAATAATTATATATTAAAAGCCAATAGCATTAAAATAATGGCTAGAGAGGAACCCAAGATTTTCTAACAATTGTGTCACAAATTTCCTCAAGCATGTCAGGATCGCTCAAGGAGAACAATACGCAATACTGTTACAAAAACCTTGCCTAACGAGGAAGTAATTTCTGTTTCACTGTGAAAGTTGGCAATTAATCTGCTCTCTGTTGGTCGTGTGGTATGGAATAAGATACATTTTTAATGTACTGGGGAGTTGCTTGCATTGGGCTGTCTGAGAATAGGCCAAGTTTGTGTGGCTGCACTTTGTTCTCACAAAGCAGTGGTCAAGCAGCAGAATCAGGTTGAATAAGGAAGCAGTGAGCTGCGGTACTCTGTTCAGATTTCTTGTTGTTTTTGTTCCTCTTTGGGTCAAGTAAGTCCCTAACTGACATATTTTTATAGGATTAGGCAAGAACTAACTGGGTTTGGCATCTAATTTGTTTTAAGCAGTGGCTTATTGTGTCTATTGTCTATATCCACTGGGAGTACAAGCTGCCTGCATATAAATATTATTATATACTGATTTTTTTTCTACATTGAACCAAATAGTGGGAATATTTGGAGGCCATAATTTTCTACCAAATGAGTGTGCCAAGTACAAAAAGATTTATGGGTCAAAACATTTTAATACTAAAATATATTAAATGGCACCACATTATTATAGGTCTTATCAGCTTTTCAAGATATGGATACAAAAGACACCGTTAGGGGACAGAAGATTTCCCACTTTATATGCCTTCTATGTTATGGTAAAAGGGATGCTCTATATTTTACAGTGTTTGCAGAGAAGATGATTTGACCCACAGACTAATCTCATCTCTCTGTATAAAGTACATTCTAAATGGGCCTTTCTGCATGTAATTCTATACAATTCACCAGATAGGAAGGAATAACACTGCTAAAAATGTTGTCACACAACATATAAGAACTCTTATTTTAAATAAGGTTTGGTACTTCAGGATAGGAGGAATTATGAGTTTAAAAAGAAGGAGTTGATTCATCATTATAGCTATTGGCACATAATGATTTAAAAGCATGATGTTTGCTAATTTAGGTAAAGAAAAATTCTTGTTATTATACTAGCCTTTGTCAGGTGGTTAGAATGTCAAGGGGAGGGTGGGGGTGGGGGAAAGTGATTACCTATTACCCAAGAAAGCTATATCCTTTAGAATCACTGTACCATAATAGGGAGAAAGCAAAAGAAACCTTGACAGAGATTGAAACCATTTATTCAGGGCCTGAGAAATGGCTTAGTTTAAACCTCCCTTTTCACTGTCATTAACTTTGTTTTGGTTGCTCATAAAGTCCAAGATGATGTAAAATCATAATGGAAACCTCTCTTCCTATGGTCAAGAAGTATAGATAAAAAACATAAAATGATTTGGAGCATTTGAAACAATCCTGACTTTCCCTCTCCTTTCTGAAAGAGATCCAGAGATTTAATATGCTTGTATCAGTTGTTTCTCTTCTCCAGAGCAGACCACTCCAACTCCCAGCTTGGATGCTCGGGGAAAGGAATACAAAGCTGTTGTGTTTCACCACCTCACAGTCTACCTGACTCCTAGATAAAGATAACACTCTTGGTCCCTGTTGCTTTCAGTTCGCTTCTTGAGATGACTTAATTCATCACAAACAGGGAAAGCAATAAAAAATAAGGCAGAAGCAAGTGCTTGAGCAGGAACATAAAATGCACCTTATATATATTCAAATTCATATCCAGTTGTAGGAAATATTCATGACTAATATTAAACTAAGCCCAGAATTAGGCAAAATGCAACAGACATATATTGAAGTGAGCATTTTATTATGTGCCATGTCAGTCAGATTAAAGAAAAGAGTGCATGACACCGACAGGATATTGCATGTATATCAAGCAATCTATTTATATGTGACAGGGGGGTTTGATTTCTGCAAAGAGTGACAACCCAATGAAATAACTGCTCGCCTTCAAAATTACTATAGTATAAATGTACGCCCTTTGAGATGGAATTTTAAATTATAATTAACAAAATGTAGATAAATATGCTTGAGAATCAGTAGTGACATATAGACTAAGAAAGGACAAAAAATACAGATGCAGAGGTTGTTTAGTGTCTTTAGTATCCACTTTACAAAACAGGATGATGGAATCCAGGAATGTCCCTTAAAAATTCAAGAGAAGGGAATTTAAACGAAGTGATGATTTGTTTGCTACACAAATAGCTTTAGAGAGAGGATGGGAGTGGGCTGTCAAATTGACATTCAGAAAGGAAGATCAAGGAATCAAATATAAGGGCTAATCTGTTGTCATTACCAATAATTTATCAGCAAATGAGTTGATAAAAATTAGCAATACCTACTCCTAGCTAACTATTGTTACCAGCAATATTATAAACATTGCTTTCTTAGAGGTCTTTTTTTTGCTACATTTATATCTTCCTTGGCAAAGTCAGGGATTGTAAAGAAAAAAAATGAAAAAGAAATACAGATTAGAGTGCTTAAACTGTGTAATTACCTTCTCCCCACCCTTTCTGAAAGTGGCTTTTGCTGCCAAAAAAAAAAAAAGGATAAGAACTTAAGCTGAACCCACTAACTACATTACCTATAAAGATAAAGTGCATTGAGACAGAAATTCTTTGAGTTCACAATCATTACACTTGGATGCTCATTCAAGGCACAGGGAATAAGGGGAAAGAACAATCAATGGTCAATATACTTTATTTCCTTTTGTGAAATTATAATTTCTGTGATTTTTACATTTTTCTATGTTTCTACGTTTCTAAGATTAGCTGTACAAACCACACAACAGCCATCTGACAAGCAGCTCATAAAGCATGTTAAATGAGAAAAGCAGGGATTTGGTTAGAAGCCTGCCTGCCTGGCTGCTTTGACTTAGCAAAGAGAATGGCTGGCCGTTGCTCCTGCTCCTCTCCATTTTTATTTCAGGATCTTTCGGCAATATCCAAGCGGTGCATTTGGGGGAGCTACAGGACAGATGCAATCAGGGCTAGCTTTCTACATCAATAATGTCAAACTGTATTTTCTCCTAACCTTTCCTTCTTTGTTCAGAAGGGGACTTCCATTTTAAACTGTAATCTATGACTTTTGAAATGGACATTAAGGAGTCTCGACAAATTCTTCTGGTTGATTTTCTTCTTCCTTGTGCTATTTTAAAAGTCATCATGGCAGCATTATGTAGAGGTGAAAGGTAGCAGCCTTTCAGGAGGCAATTAAGTTTCCCTTCCCCTCTGTTCCCTGGAGATTTCTGATGGGATTATGTATTTAGGAGATGCTAATCAGAGGTGCACGATGATGTTACACTTTGGCATATATTAAGCACACATATCCAGACATTAAGCCATTTCTGTAATACCCAAGCTGACATCTTACTCTGAATACTTTCCACTTTCAATTCTCATTCAACATTAAGCTTGATTACTTGTAACTTCCTAATGTACTTGCTAATGTCATCTTAATCTTTCCATGGCATTAGCTGGTGCAACAAGGAAAAAGGGAATCTAGCTAACAGAACTATAAAAACATAATGTTCAAAGCATAGCAGAAACTTTCCTGCATTGCTTCAGTAACCATCCAACCAAAGACTTTAAAAAGTCTTTCTTTAAAAAAAAATTTTTAAAGATTCTAATTACAAAATATAATTTGGTCTCGCTTTCTATTGGTTTTGTGTTTCTAGAAGTAGATTTCACTAGAATGATAGGACCATATAATTATAGATCTAGATAGAGATAGAAGACATTGTAGAGATTGTCTAGTTCAATCTCCTAGTTTTACAGGAAAGAAAATTGATATCCAATTAACTGATTTGCCTTAGGTCACACAGGTGGCAGAGCATGGCTTTGAACTCAGGGCTTCCAATTCTAAATGCAGTAGTTTTTCTAGGGTCCTTTGTTAATTTTCAATGTCAATCAGCAATCATTTATTAAGTGTCTATTATTTGTTATGAATTATGCTAGTCACGTAGGATTTAAAGAAAGGCTAAGATGTAGCATCTGCCCTTAAATTTTTACATTCTAATTCTAATATGGCAGAAAATATGCTGCAACAAACTATTTTTTCTCCTGGCTACACTTCTGACTCTCTAGATTTTCTCTACCATGCCACGGAAACTTCTTCACCCAGGGGGCTCACTTCATTCCTGACCTTCACATATTGAAAGTAACCTTAAACCTTCTATTTCTCACTCTGATTGCCTGTATTCTTCTAGAATCTCTGTTCTGAAGAGAATACCTTTCCCAAGCCCTCTTAATTCTTGTACCTTCCTTCCTATTTCCTATTTATTCTGTATATAGTTTGTATATACTTGTTTGCTTGTTGTCTCCCCCAATAAATTGTGAGCGCCTTGAGGGCAGGGACTGTCTTTTGCTTCTTTTTATATCCCCATCACTTAGTACAGTGCGCAGAACATAGGAAATGCTTTAAAAATGTTTCCTGACAGACTGAGTGTGCCCTGGTCACCCACATCTTCATTCCTCTCTGGGCTCTCCTCTCAGACACTCTCTGCCATGATTCCTTGCTGGGTACCTTTATCTATCATTATCCCTTTTAAATACATTTTGATTTGTCTTCATTTATTAGAATGTAAGGTCTCTGAGGGCAAGGACCATTTCTTTGTGTTTGTATCCCCAGTGATTAGCACAGTACCTGGCACATAGTAAGCACTTAATAATTGATTGCTTTTTGGCTTGTTTCATGCAAGATACATACAATATAAATAGCAGGTATTCTCTGAAGGTAGGTATTAGCGATGTGTGAATGAGGCTAGGAGGTGGTACTGGGAAAAGGCCTCCTATAGAAGGTGGGATTTTAGATGAGTCTTAAAGGAAGCCAGAGAATCAAATGAAGGAGTGAGTGCATTACAGGTATGCTGCACAGCCAGTGAAAAGACATAGTAGAGAGGGATGCTGTAAATAAGCAACAGTAAGTAGGTCAATGACACTGGATGGTTCAGAACTAGAAGAGGGATAAAATATAACTATAGAAAGGTAGGAGATATATGTGTGTATATGTATATATGTGTATATATGTATATATTTTAATGCACTTATATTTATATATTCATAGACATAATAGAGAACCATTTGAGTGTATTAAGTATGTGGGTGTAGGAGTGGCATGGTCAGACCTGTTCTTTAGGAAAATCATTTTTGGAGTTGCTAGTAGGAAAGGCAGAAGTGTGCTGCTTCATAGCAGGAATCAATCAATCACTCAATAAGCATTTAAGTACTTACTAGTGCTAGATGCTGTGCTTGGCAGTGTCAATACCCAACAGGCACTCACCTCTTCCTAATCTGTGATGAAGTCATAATCTACAGCCCACAGGATCAAGGCCGATATTGCCCAGAATTCTGGCTTGGGAGAGCTCAAATAAACCTGGGCCTTCTATGACGCAGTAAGAACTTTAATCTCCAAAATACTTGAGGGTAACTGTGGGAAGGAGGGGAAGGATTAAACAGCCCAAGCCATTTAAGGCCCAATTTGGAATAGGGCCACATGTTCTCCTTTGTAAGTGCATACATTTCACAAATGCCACGTGCCAAGTCTAACCACATCGGGCCATATGTGCCCTTCAAATAAAAAGCAGGAGGTAGTCATCTGTGGAAGTGATTTCAGCATCTGCTGTTCTTACACCTGCAATTAGCCACAGGCTAAAACTTCTCTGCTTAAAACTAGAGCCTGGATTTTAAAAATCTTTTTTGGTGTTTGTTTTTTGGCTTTATATAGTACATTAGATATTAAAGAGAAGAAATATATGAAGTTAAAAGCATGCTCATAATCTTTATTTTTAGAAGCAAATCTGTAACTATATATATATATAAATATACATATATATATATAAATACACACACACACACACACACACACATATATATATATATGTATATTTAAAGGAAAGTATTGACTGGTAGTCCATGCCCCATTAACATGTTCTGTTTAGGGAAAATGGCATAACAGATAGGCAGCTAGGTGGTGCAGTGGGTAGAACATGTGGAGTTAGGACTACAGGAGTTCAAGTCCTCAGACCCTTGCTAGCTGTGTTACTGGGGCAAGTCACTTAACATCTGTTTGCTTCAGTTCCCTAATCTGTAAAATGGGGATTATAAATAAAAACTGCTCCACCAGGTTGCTGTGAGGATCAAATGAAATAATAAATATAATGTGCTTAGAACAGAGCCTGACACACGAGGAAGCACTTTATAAATGTTAGTTATTATTATCATGATCATACCAACATAGGAAAACAAGAACATTACAAATCATCTAGTCAAATTCCTCCATTTTTGCAGAATGAAAACTCTACCTTTGTCACACTGGTAACAAAATCATGGTTCGAACCTTCTTTAAACTACCACTTTTCTATTTGTGTTCTCTCTGCTTTACAGAGAAAGCATGCCCACCACCACCGTCTTTGGAGCCATGGGACATAACTTTGTGGGTATAGCAGTCCTGTAATTTTGAGGCTGATGCTGCTATGTGTATGTGCACGTATGTGTATGAGAGAAGACCCATTGGTGATCTTTGCCTGCTGAATGTTGTTGAAGCTTGTCTTCTGGCAGACATGCTTGTAGCTGAAGTTGTATCATTATTCGCAGTTGTGCTTATTCACCTCACCAGATGTTGAATGACTTTGCTTAAAAAAAACAATGATGGTACTTATGAGGGTGGTCTGACTCTTCTGTGACAGAATTTGAAGGAGTTGTGGTTGTGTTCAGAACTGTAGTACTCATGAAGGTGGTAGAATGAAGCCAGAAATTTTGCCAACCTTTTCCAACTTAACTTTTAAATAACTTTAAAAAGTGGGTCAACTGAAATCTAAGTAGGACAACTAGGTCAAAGTGAGTCATTTTTTCCAGTACAAGGAAGCTTAGGAAGACAGAACAAAAGATCTGTGAACACTGGGTGTAGCTGGCCTGGGTTGCAGGTGAGATGCCATGGATCTTGGGCTTGAAGGTAATGATGGGAACAACTTCAGCAGTGTCAGCAGTAGAGGCAGAAGGACTGAGAGTAGCCAGTGCCCAAGTTTGGGAAGGAGACTGCATACCTGGTCACAAAGAGATTACAGGCAGACCTGTGTGCTAGTGCTGGGCACAGGATCAGGTTCCATATAGCATCCACTACCTGCTTCCAGGTCACAGCTCGAAGGCAGAAAGGAGAGCTTTCAGTTACAAGGGAGCAGGGACCTACTCTGGATACTGTCACAATTCCAGGGCACAGAGGAGTGGCTGTGGTAATGAGGGAAGAGGAGCCCTACCTGGGTAAGAACCAAAGGATAGAGTGGGAGGGTAAGGAGCAGATCACATCCTAGATCAGAGGTTCCCAAACTTATTTGGCCTACTGCCCTCTTTTCAAGAAAAAATAATCAGTAATCCCTTGGGAATCTACTTTCTTTAACCATTTAATGCTTTCTTTTTAAATTCATCTTTTCTGAAAAATATAAACTATTTTTGAAAAATTATGTGTCTTTAATTTAATGATTTATTATATATTTGTCATTTTTTCCTGACTGAAATTTTGATGATGCAATAATGTGTCATATAACCACATAGTACTCTATTCTATATAAGTCATTACATGCATATATTTTTGCCAATGCACATTAGACTTCCTAACAATGGGCGACATGCTCACCTGCCAACATTTGCTTGTTAATACCTGTTGGCAGACTTAAACACTGATTTATTATAATGTTCATTTTGTGTGTTTCTTGGGAAAATAATGTAATCACTATGTCTTTAATTCTGTTACACAACAGATGAAAGATGTATTAACGATATTTCAAAATTTTCTTATTTCCATATGCCACCTTATTTTTATTCAACATGGCTGAGAAAAGAACAAGACAGATAAACATTTGAGGCTTAGGCCAATTATTCCCCATCGATCCACCCAAGAACTATTTCATTATTAGGGTAGTTAGAAGGAGTCCCCTTAGACAAAAGTCATGAGTGTGATTCTATTAGGTTAGGATGCTCTCAAAAGAAGAATGAAAGGGTAAGAAAGAAAGGAGCACTGAGAGAAGGCAAAAGAGAGATGAAAGTGGGGAAAATAATCTCAGACAAAAGTACAGCAAAAGGAAGAATTTTTACAATGGAGGGAAAATGGGGGTATAGATAACTTTTGAACCTTGATCTCATCTGAAATGGTTCAAAGAGGGAAGAATACATAAATATAATATATAATATTTATATAAGCATATATTATCTATCGCATGTACATATTCTACATATGAATATTCTACTATATATATATAGTACACACACATATATACATATATGAATGTGTACGTGCATAGGTATATACCCATCTATGTGAGTATATGTCTATTTATACACACAGATGTATATATGTGTGTATATGTATATATACATATACACATGTACATACATGCATGGGTGTGAGCGTATTCTTCCTTCTTTGAACCAGTTCAGATGAGAGTGAGGTTCAAATCTTGTCCATCCTCCTCCATTTTCCCTTCCATTGTAAAAATTCTTTGAGGCAGCTAGGTGGCACAGTGAGTAGAGGACCAGCCCTGGAGTCAGGAGGACCTGAGTTCAAATGTGACCTCAGACACTTGACAACATGTACCAGCGGTGTGACCTTGGACAAGTCACTTAACCCCAATTGCCCTGCCTTCCCCCCTCCAAAAAAATAAAAATAAAAAGTAACTATTTAAAAAATTCTTCCTTGCATCTCTCTCTCTCTCTCTCTCTCTCTCTCTCTCTCTCTCTCTCTCTCTTTCTCTCTCTCTCACATGCACACACACACACACGCACACACGCCCCCTTAGAATTTTCTGTGGAAATTAATCTAACTCCAGAGAGAAGTAGGAAGGGGAAAGGGCTAAGAGAAAGTGGGTCGGTGACAAGAGGGCACATAGATCAAAGCAAATGGTGCTCAGATGCAAAACAGACTTTTGAGGAAGGTCAGAGTAAGAACAAAGAAAGATAAACAGAAGAGAATTGGATGCAGGGAAATACACATTTCGCTATGTATTCATAATTGTGAATGTGAATGGAAGACTTCTCAAACAATGGAAGAGGATAGCAGAATGGATTAGAAACCAGAATCCAGGAATATGTTATTTACAGGATACATAACTTGAAACAGAAAGACTGACAGTTAAAATAAGGTATGTGTACAGAATCTATTATGATTGCGATGAAATTTTAAAAAGGCAGGGATATCAATCATGATCTCAGACAAAGGAAAACCAAAAATTGATCTACTTAAAAGAGAAAATGAGAAAAACTACATTTTGCTAAGAGAGTACCATAGACCATGAATTAATATTAATACTGAACATATACACACTAAATGTAATAACACCCAAATACCTGAAGGAAAAGTTAAGTGAGTTAATGGAGAAAAGAGAGAATATATTAGTAGATGAACTTGGTCTACCTATCTCAAACAGATAAACCTAATGAAAAATAATAAGAAAGAAGTAAAGATGAATTGAATTTTAGAAATATTAGAAAATAAGAGAACTCTGTATTGAATGAGAATAGAAAGTTGCATACCTTTTTCTGAGCTCTTTATGCCTCTTTCAAAAAAATTTCCATAAAAACCTCAAAAACAATTTCAGAAAATCAGAAATATAAAGATCACCATTTGGGACCATAATGCAATAAAAATAGTGTCAATAAAGGGTCTTTGAAATATAGATTAAAAATAAATTGGAAATCAAACAATCTAATATTAAAAGGGTAGGTAAAAGAACAAAGATTAGAAACAATAATTTCCTTAAAGATGTTAAAAACAATTTGCCAACATACCAAAATGTGTGGGATGCAGCTAAAGCAGTACTTAGGGGAAACTTTATATCTCAAAATGCCTACAATCAGTAAAAGAAAGAAATAGCAGATCAATAAATTGAGATGCAATAAAACATCTAGAAAAAGAACACATTAAAACCCTCCAATTGAGCAACAAAAAGGAAATCCAAAAGAATCAAAAGAAAGATGAATAAAATTGAAAGTAAAAATTGAAATAATATTTTTATAATAGTTTCATAAAACCTTGTTTTATGAAAAAAAGAAATAAAATCATGGGTTAATTTGATTTAAAAATAAATAAAAACTCAAACCACCAGCAACAAAAATGAAAAGGATCAATGCACCACCAATGAAGATGAAATTAAAGCAACTATTAAGGGATATTTTGTCCAATATTATGGTCAGACTGGGTTTCTACTAAGAAAGCATGGCTGATTAAATATTAAGAAAACTACAAAGATGGTTGACCATATGAATAACAAAAAACAACCAAAGTCATGTTATTATTTTCAATAGATATGGAAAAAGGTTTTGAGAACTTATAATGCCCATAGCTATTAAAACACTAGATAGCATAGGAATAGATGGAATTTTTCTTAAAATAATAAGTAGTATCTGTCTAAAATCAAGAGAAAGCATTATTTGTAATGTGGTTAAGCTGAAATCCTTCCCAGTAAGATCAGTGATGAAGCACGGATGTTCATCATTACCACTATTTATTTATTTTTTTTCCATTTTTTTTATTTTTAGATTGCAACATACAGTTCTACATAATTTTGGGTTCCAGATTTTCTTCCC
>CM053622.1:248724484-248747672 GCA_028646595.1 Phalanger gymnotis | reverse complement strand
ATATATATAAATAACATTATATGTATATATTACTATATTTCACTTTACTTGATTTCTTTAATCCTTTATTTTATGCATTTAAAAATATTATTCTGGAAAGGCAGCAAAAAACCCACAATAACACCTAAACTAGATGGTCACTAAGGTTCCTTTAAGCTCTAGATCGCTGATCCTTTGAAGGAGAGACTAACAGACTTGGGCTGAGATGTAGGAGCCTGGTTCTAGTTCTAATTTTAATATTAGCTGTGTATATGACTTTGTGTAAGCCCCTTTTCTTATCTGGGCCTCAGTTTCCTCATCTTTAAAACAAAAGGGATGAAAGTCTTGTAGGCAAGTACTCTGTGCTTATTCTCTCACCAGTATGTATTTTAACTTCACATTTTGGTCTAGTGTTGAACCCATGACAATCCAATATAAAAAGGCATTTATGACATTCCTACACATACTAGCTGCTAGGAATACAGATCCAAAATGAAAAACCTGCCCTCATGCAATTTACCTTCTACTTGGGGGATGCATATACCTAGATAAATATATGCAGAACGATTTGAGGAAAATTAGAAGTATCAGGAAAGGCTTCCACTTTGTGATGACATATGATATAATGTGTTCAAGGATGCTACAAAACAGGGGTGAGAAAAGAGTGCATTCCAGGCCTTAGGGACAGCCTGTGTTTAATGTTTTGAAGACAGGAGATGGAAGCAGTCATAGTAACTAGGGGTGATGATGCATCTTCCTAGGAAATGTGAATTATCTGAGCCCCCTGTAGTCTCCACAGAGAAAAAAAAAGAAAAGAAAACACTTGGGAGTAATGTGAGTGAAACCAGATCATTGGAGTGTGTATATGATTGGGCCTGTGTTAGGAGAATATCTTGACCTTCTATCATAGACTGGGTTATGTCAGGGATAATCAATCACTGCAGACAGCTGTGAGCTCTTTGCCGGGCAGCTGCTACTTCTTCAGAGGCTATCAATGTGTTAACACCTATATCAGTCTCTGGGCAAGGACAGGCAGAGAATCTAGAGCTTAAGCCAATTCAGCATTCTATTCGGTAACTAGATGTTAAAAGTTTTGGTAAAGAGAGAAACTGAAAGTTTTTTGTTATATAGATTATTAGGATGATGATTTGGTTCTGCTATTCATGCTATCTCCCCTGCCTCTTTTCAAAGATTTTTCAGAGTTGGTTGCTTAAGTTATCCTCTCTGGGAAGAACAGAGGTGAACAATGGGAAAGAGAAAAAGATCTTGTGGCCTTGGTTTATATGTCTGGTTCTCTAAATGCTTCTGGAAAAATGGCATAATATCTTGCAAGTGAAAGCAGAACACCTGATTCCCACACATTTTCTTTGTCCTACTTCTTCCTTCTTCATCCTACAGTAGACAGGTTTCTGAAATGAATAAAAAATGTCATGAGTAATCGAAAAGGGGGTTCTTCAGAAAAGATAGGCTTGTTGAAAACCCAAGACACAAACTGCTAAGGATTTGTCCAAGTAACTAGGATGGTCAAAGGAAGAGGGAAGTGCACAAAAGCCTGCTTAGATGTTCAAGGCAAATCTGGCAGTACGAGAAGGGAAGCAACAACAGTACACTAAGCACTGGCCTTGGAGACAGAGAATGCAGGCTCAAACTTTGTTTCTCATACTTAACACCTGTTTGACCTTTGGTAGACCCCTAATTTTACTGAAGCTTTCTTTCCTCCTCTATAAAATGAAAGTCTTAAAACAGAATGTGTCATTCAGCTTAAGACCTATGATAATATGAAAGAGCAACGGGTTGTGAAGTAGAAGAACACTTTGGGTCTTATTTCTACTCAAGGTTATCTATGTTATATTGCTAAAGCCTACTTGCTTCTCTGGGTCTCAGGTTCTTCATCAATATGGGAAAAAGGATGGAGTGGATTATTTCTAAGATTCCATCAAGTCAAGTCAACAAACCTTTATTAAGCTCCTACTTGCCAGGCACTGTGGTGAGTGCTAAGGATACAAAGAAAGCAGCCCACTACCATCACCACCCTGAAAAAATAAAACAATCTCTGTTCTCAAGGAGTTAAGTCCAATGAGTCTACCTCTATAGATCTAATTGAAAATGTTATATCCCATTCAACCTTAGCTATCTTTTTGTCATTTTCTGTCTGTGCCTTCCTCAAACTATGCCCTGTGTGACTTAATCCACTCAGTTTTGGAATATCTGCTCTGGAGCCATGCTGGCCTAACTGGAGAATAATCCAGAGCAAATACATAGAGCTTACTATATCTATATATCCTCAGAACCCAGTTCACATTTTATATTCCACCTAACCTTATATACCAGACATCTATTTGCAATCAATTCTGCAGCATTGCACAGACTCTTCCTCTCACCATCCATGACACAAATATACCTTTTGCAGCGAGAACGTTAATTGTATCAATATTGCCATTGTTTCAAGCAAAGGTAAACCATTTGATTCTCTTATGACTTCATTCATCATCTCTATAAAATATAACCTTTGAAAATGTAACTTCTTGTAATGGTAATCAGGATAGGCCTTTTGTCTTTTTACTGTTTTCTCTTTTGAAATGCTAAGGTAATCAAGAACCTTTGAGTCTTGCCTTTCAAATGTAATGGCAAGCAAAATGGGACTTTTTGCCGTGTTTTGTTTGAGTGTTTCTCAGCACTGAGGTAATCAAGTGCCTTTGATAAGTCTTGCCTTTGTTTCAATAGGGAGTCTTTGATTAAATCAAGAGTCCTTGATGATTTGCTTAAGAAACAAGGAAGCCTAGTTCACGTGGGTTTGAGTCCATAGTTGTACACCCTGTGACCGTGAGAAAGGTATATAGGATCTGAGGTTGGCATTTTGTTTTGGGGCTTTCACTCACTGGAAGATTGTCATATGATTTGACCAGATGAGACTTTGGGTGGCTGTCATGGAACCCCCTTCCTCCTGGCTTTGAAAACCCAGATGTTGATGTTTTTCTCTCTGGTAACTGCATGTTTTGCTATAGTTAGACTATTAGAAGCCTGTCTAGTGGTTTGTATTTATTTGCTCTGTTTATGTAACATATGCTTGTAATTTCTGTTTGTATTTGCTCTGAAGTTCCGAGTGCTGACTTTTTCCCCTGAACTAAGTGAATGATACATGTATGTTTAATTAAAGTAAGATTGTAAACCCCTTAAAGTTGCTTTCCTTAGAGAAGTAGATCAAAGAACTCGCGCTAGCAGCCCTCCTGTGTGCTGCTGTTGTTGGTCTTACACACTCACAGTAGCGGCAAGTTCCATTGTTGTTACACTTCTGTGTCCATACTGAAGAAATCTTGGATTAGAATCTTTGTGGCTTACATTGAAGCTTTACTTTGGAAGGAGATTAATTACCAATTGTTTCAAATAATTTGTCTATGTTATTGCAAATCAAACCTTTATCAAATGAATTCGTATATTTAGATTGCTTTGTGAACCTTAAAGTGCTACCTAAATGTTAGCTACTCTTACTCTTATTATTATTGCCATTGCTCAGTGTGAGAACACTAGGAAATTATTTACATACCTTCCTAGCCATGGGGAACAAGGGTTTTTATCCAAAATAAAGGATTGATTTCCTTCTTTTAGAGCAGAGGTGTCAAATTCACAGTTGGCAAAATTCCTGGTAGCTGAAACCAAACTAAATTGCAAAAAAATAAATAAAAATACAACACATCATAAATAATGTTTATTTGAGATTTTCTAAGTCAATATGGCCCCACAGGAATCCATTTCTATTTGAATTTGTACCTACTATTCAAGAAAGCATTAAAGAACACTCACTAGATGACAGTATTCATTTTAATGATCTGATCAGACTCAAGACAAAACTAAGAGGAGAAGGTTATATCTCTGAGTGAGGTACAAGAAACCAATTAGTGGATTCTTTGGATATGGCTAATGTGCCACTAATTAATTTCTGAGTAAAAGGAAAGAGACTTTAATGTTTGGTTCAGCAGCAATTCTCAATTGAAGAATTACAGAATCTCAGAAGTAACCCTGAAGGTCACTGAGTCAGATCTCTACCTGAACTAGAATCTCTACTATGAAATTCATGACAATTTAATGAATAAATCAATGAATGAAAGGACATTAGTTAAGCCTTTATTATGGGCAAAGCACATGCTAATCAGTGGTGATGCAAATAAAAAAGTAACAGTCCTTGCCTTTGAGTTCCACCTAATAATGGAGTAAATAAGACAGATAGGATATTTCAACTACAAATCAGATATAAAAGCTAAATGGTCTGTAAGGTATATAGTACAATCAAATAAACATTCATTAAGTACCACGCATACATATATATTATGCACTATACTAAGTACTGGTTGTACAAACAAGAAAGAGAAAGACAGTATCTGCCCTCAAGGAGCTTACAATGGAATAAAGGAAGACCACACACAAGAAGAGAAGGTACAAGGTAAGGGCAAGATGATGACAGTGGAGTAGAAGCTAAACATATAACTGGTGGGAAATGCTTGGTTGGCAAGTTTATCTGTAAGGCAGGATTCATGACCTCAAGGATGACCATGAACATGCCAGTATAGTTCAGAGTCTCAAAGTATAAAATACTTCCTAGGTATAAGGCAGAGGAAGTATAACATTTATTTAGACACCAGAGTATCAAATCCCAATCCCAATGACTCCAATCCTATGTAGCAGTAATTATATTCTAAAACCAGTAAGCCCACCTCAATGTAGCAACAAGGAAATTATAACACAGTATTATAGCAAGGAACCAAGTAATCCTGTAACATTCCTCCCTGCTAGGGCCTTCCTGTAAACAATCACTCATAAATCCTAACTGTCTGCTTGCCTGTGTCTTCTCCTGAAGTTCTGAAAGCCCTTGCAGTTATTAGAGCATTTGCAGTCTCCTAGATTCTCTGGATTCTCAGTTTTCCAATTTCTCGATGCTGTAGATTCTCAGCTCTTTGATCTCCACAACTCTCTGGTCCACACTCTCCTCTCTGCAGTCTCTCTTGACACTGGCTCTCTCAATATCTACTGCCTCATTATCTTCTTGATGTCTGCTTCTTAATTCTACTTCTCAATTCTGCTTCTCTTACACTCTGGGCTGTCTTTATATACCATTCTAGCAGGCATCCGATTGGCTAGAACTGAGGTCTCTGATTGGCTGAATTGATGCACATATGATTAGCTAGACCTCACTGCACATACAGTTGGCTCTGGTCTTAGCATCCCTCCTTAGGGCCCTGAGGGCTTCACACAGCTCTTGTGACCTAATAAGCAAAATGGTGTGGGCCTGCCTACAAATAAAACTCTAATCAAGCTTTCCCACCTAGCCCCACCTAAGGCCTATTGAATGGGTGGGGAAAGATCTTTCACTTACTGATTGGCCTCACAGCTAGGCTTCTGAGCCCTCTTTAAATGGGGCCTTTGGGAAGAGAATTTTGTCTGATCTCTAGCCCTTCAATAGGCAGAGGCAAATGAGCATAGAAGTATGAGTATCAAATCCGATGTAATCTCCATGATTATTAATTTCTGGTTGACGAGCTTTTCCTGGGTTTCAGGGAGGGGTTGTTATATGATAATGATGGAGTCAAATCCAAGCAGTGTAGCTGATGGGAAATGAGACTAGGTAATCATTGGTATGGTGGCAAAGCAAAATAATGACATATTTAATTAATTAAAGTATATCTGTTGAACTATTTCATTTCAAAGACCTCAGCTTAAAAAGATTAAGATCTCCTACTGTATCCTGAGCCACCTCCAGTTGTCTTGATCTATATCTGGCCATGGATCCAGCTGGCTCAGGAGGAGAAAATGATACTGGTGACACTGTACAGTCCCCGGGCCCTCCCCTCACTTAAATCCATTTCACTTGCAAGTCATGGCATCATCTTCCTGATATCATGGTCCTCTTCAAGAACAAAGGACAACCCACACAATTGGTGGTGATAGAGATGGTGGCCCTAGTCCATAGGGATTGATTCCCCAGATGATTGCTGTAGAAAGTACCTAGAAAGTGAGCTGGTGGCCTGGAGGACATCTCTGCTTCCAGGTCTTCAGAGCCTATTTATCTGTGGGTGGTAGTTGTTCAGTATCTAGGATAGCAAACTCCTTTTCCACAAAGATTTCTCACCTCCCTGATTATTGTGGATATTGAACTGGAAGCAGGGCAAGTGGTCTTGGGGGATGGGGTACTCTCCTTAAAGACATACAATGAAAAAAATTGCCTATCAAGGTAACCCATTGGTTTTTGAATAATGGTAATGGTTAAGTTTTCACTGACATCAAGATTTATTTTGTCTCTTTGCAGCTTCCGCTCATTGCTCTTATTTTGTGCTCTGGGACAGAGACATAAAGGTCTAATCACTGTTCCATATGCCAGTCTTAAAAGAATAGCATTCATAAGAACTCTTGTCTTTTAGGCTTTGCTATATTTCTGGAAATCATATGTTCATTATTCCTCTGTTCTATCATTCTAATTTATTCTGAATATACTTACATCCACAGTCCCTCCCATAGTTCCTGGAATACAGTAGTGTGCTTAATAAATACTTCCCCAAAGATTACAAAGGTATAGGGAACTCCCAAGTTAAGAAACTCCTTCTACCAATGCAAATCAATGCCTTCCTTGTAATTTATATTTGAAAAGCATTGCCTGAGATTGAGAGGTTCAGTGACTTGCCCAGGGTCTCCGGACATCTGTGTCAGAGGTAGAACTTGATCCATGGTTTTCCTTCAAAGCTAGCTCTCTATCCATGACAGCACATCACCTCTCAGTTTGATAACCTCTTAAAAAAAAGGAAATAATCTGACATGACCATGGGGCATAGCTAGGTAAAGCAGTGGATATAGTACTCGCCATGGATTTAGAAAGACAAGTTTCAATCTGACCTCAGAAACTAAATTACCTCTTTGAACTCTGACAAGTCATTAGCCTCTTCATCAGTTTTATCATCTATAAAATGGGGATTATAATAATGTCTAGCTCCCAAAGATGTTGAGGGGTGAGAGGATAAAATGAGGTATTGAAGTGTTTTATAGACCTTAAAGTGCTACGTAAACATAGTTGTTGTTAATTATGTGAGAACTTTTCCTGCATTTTTTTTACTACTTTTTCCTCTGATTGGCTGGTTTTTCCCAGAAATTCCATTTTGTGGAGGAAGCCCAGGCCATACATTCATGTCTTCATTCTTCTCCAAGTTACACTCCTGACTCTGCAGATTTTCTCTACAATTCTCCTCTTTCCTTTATGCCCCAACCCCTTCTCTCCTTCCACTGTGTTCCACTCCTCCTTTCAGTTTACCTTTGTATATTGTCTTCCCCAATGAAAATGTAAACACCTTGAAGGCAGAGACTGACATTTTTTTTTCTGTTTGTATATTATTCATAGTGCTTAGTACAGTGCCTGGCTTTTTAGTAAGTATTTATTAAAATGCTCCTTGACTTTACCTCTTCATTTCGCAGATGTTCACTACCCATACTTACAGGTTCTAGAGTTTAGCCAGAAATTGAAGTCAAAGTTGTTAGCCTGTAATTGGTGGTTCTATTCCCCTCATTTTTCTGAAAATAGTCAACTGTTTAACCTTTTCCCAGTTCTATGATACCTCTCTCATCCTTTACACTCTTAAAAATCACAGCAATCCTAACTCACAATTCATTTAGTATCCTGTGCAAGATACTTGAGCTCATCAAGGCCACCTAGCCTAACGTCTTCCTAAATCCCTATTTATCTTGAATATCAACTCTCTTTTCTCTGAACTATCCACATGGATGTCCCTAAAATGCAGAATTGGCCACGTCATACTCATCTGCATAATATGCTTCCACGGATTCCTCCTGACTCTAAGATAAAATAGAAATCTGTTGACATTGAAAGCCATGACAATATGACTTCCCCATAGCTTTCCTGGCATTTCACATTGCTACATTTCAAGCATTCGAATGCCATGCTGGTTTGTTGTTCTCCATTAATGACATTCCATTTCTCACCTCTATGCCTTTCTACAAGTTCTCCCCTCATGCCTAGAATATTCTCCTTCCTTATCTCTGCCTCTGGGAATCTCTAGGCTCAATTCAAATTCACACGAAGGGTACTTTCCTGATCTACCTCTTCCTACCCACTTCAATAGTGTTTTGTCTTAAATTACATATATAAAATGTCTCCATCCTAAAAGATACTAAAACATATTTAGGAGAGCAGTGATACCATAAGAGATTTAGAAAATAAGCTAATTATGAAAGGAATTTAAAAAAACTGAACACTCTCTAGCATCATGAAGTAAAACATGAACTCTTCCATCCCAATCTCATTTCTCCTTCTGACTTCCATAACTTTGATAACTTATCTGTTAATGATATCACTTTTTGTTAGTCACTGAGATTTGAAATATGGATCTTCTTTTGCTCTTCCCTCTGGCTTACTCCCTGTAACTAATTAGGCACCACATCCTGTAGATTCACCCTTTGCAACATTTCTCACATTTGTTTCTTTCTTTATATTCCCCCTGCAACTATACTAGCTCAGGGACTCAATACTTGGAATCCTAAATTATTACAACAGCCTAATACATGTACTCTATACTTCAGACTTCTCCTTAGGTTCTACTAGATACGACAAGCAGATTAATCTTCTTAATAAACATATCCAACCATGCCGTTCCTCTTTAATGTCTTTCTATTGCTTTTTTGTCCAGACCTATGACTTCATTGGCGTAAATAACTCACATTTAGAGCTCTGAAAATGACAATTGTCAACTCTTCTGAAAACTATATTACAGAGATGATGATGATGATGATATTCTCTTCTTTGAGTTAAAAGAAATTCAACCCATAATATGTTGTCAAAATAGCATCAAACAAATGACTGAGTTGAGTGCATTAAATTATAGAAAAGAAGGGTGTCTACAATGGAAATCCAGGATCAAGAAATCAGGCTCAGACATTCTTGATAGGTTATCCTTTAAGGATCCCAGATACAGAGATCATTTCAGATTGTGCAATATTATATTCTATGGAAATTGTATAGCATTTCATTGAAGCTTCAAACTTTTTTGTACTTAGTAAATATCTCATAGGTCAATAATGTGTAATGAGGGAGTGGTCACTAAGGGCCCATCACTTACAAAATATGGGGATATGCCCTTCCTGTTGAGTTATGTGTAATATTCTTAATGGTTTCAATTCAACATGTGGAGGTTTGATGACTACTTCGGGGCAGCTGCACTTGGAATAAGAAAGACTTGAGTACAAATTGTGTCTCAGATTTTACTAGCTCTGTAACACTGGGCAAATCGCAATTTATATTTTCCTCAGTTTCTTCATCAGAAAAATGGGGAGAATAATACCACTTACATTGTCGAGTTGTTGCAAAGATCAAATGAAAAAAAAATTCTCGTCTCACATTGCTCAGATATTTTCACTCTTTCCCCCTTTTCCTGTATCTCTCAGAAATTGGTGACCCTTTTCCTTGCCCAGGCAAACCCCTCTAAGTTAATCCTTAAAGCCATCCTATCTCATCTCCAGAAGATCAAATATAGAAATGCTGGTGGGCTTTTTAAGACCTTTACAAACTGACCAACCCCTTCCTACCTTTCCATTTTTCTTACTCTTTCCTCTGCTCCATATACTGTAACATACAGCTTTTTTTCTCTTGATCTATTTGCTGTTGCAAATGACTCAACCTCCCAACTCTTTGCCTTCTCATTAGTTTGCTCCCATGTCTACAGCCCTGTCCCCTAGCTTCTTCCTCCTGGCTTCTCTGGCCTCTTTCAAGTCTTATCTGCACTGATATCTTTTAGGAGAAACCATTCATACTTCCTAATCCCCATAATCCATGCTAAGTGTCCTCCTTGTATTTAATATATCTTATATGCACATGATCGTTTACATATTTACTCCATAAAAATGCGAACTCCTCCAGGCCAGGGACATGTTTTTCCTGTATTTGTTTTTTGCAGTTATTTGCATACCTTATGCATACCTAACGCCTAAGCACAATGCCTGGAACATAATGAGCACTTAATAAAAGGTTGTTGATTGACTAACAAATCCACAAATAATGAAAATTCTAGGAGTGCATGAATGTTTTAAGCAGAAAACAGAGAGTTGAATCAAACTCTTAGAAGGCTATGGCAAAAGCCTTATCACCTATGGAAGTCTCAGTGGGGATAGAAAGAAAAGAATAGATGTATGAGATATGTAATGTAGAGAGAGAATTGACAGAGCTTAATAGTCAACTTCATATGAGAAATGAGGAAAAGAGAGAAGTAAAAAGTGAGTTTCAAGCATGAAAAATTGACTTAATATTGTTATTCAGAGGTATAGAGGCAGCATGATGCAATGGATACTCCTTCTTTTCTTCCTCTTTCTCTTTCTCCTCCTCCTCCTTTTACTACCACCACTACTAGTAATAGTTAATATTTATATAATATTTATGTGCCAAGCACTATGTTAAATATTTCACAAATATTATCTCAACTGATCCTCACAATAGCATCAAGAGGTTGATACTATTATTTTCTCCATTTTTCAGGTTAGGAAACTGAGGCAAACAAAGCTTAAGTGACTTGTACAGGGTCATAAAATTAATAAGTATCTGAGGCCAGGTTTGAACTTAGTTCTTTCTGACTTTAGGCCTTATAATATATCCATGTTTCTGGCTTAGGAGTCAGAAGAATTTGTGTTCACATCCCTCATGTCACCCTTATTAGATACGAGATCTTGGGAAAGGAACTTAAGCTGTGACTCTCAAGTTTATTACTAAAAAAGCAATAAAATAACTTACAACAAAAAAGTTTCATGAAGATTGAATGATATAATGTGTATAAAGTGGCTTGCAAATGTTAATGTTTTAAAAACAATTATAAACATTTACTTAGATTCAGAAAGAGAAGGTTTTAGGAAAAAGATAATAAGCTTAGTTTTGGACATGTTAACTTTGAGAATACCAGTGGGATATTCATTTCTTGTAGGCAGTTGAGTTTCTATCAAATAAGAGAGGTCATGGCTAGAGATACTGATTTTGAAATCGCCTGCGTAGAGAAGACAAATGGACTTATGAGAGTGAATGAATTTTGTGCTCATTCTTAGTTCCTATCAGCTATGCATAATCCAGTTTGAAGGAATACTTAAGGAAACATATGTTCTGATATTCAAATCAAAGAACATTTAGTTCCATAACCAAGCTATGAGATCAAATTTCTGTAACACTTTAAAGTTTGCAACTCTCCAAAGTACACAATGAAAGTATAGACAATTTCACATATGGAATTTTGAGCCCAGAGTAGATAAGTGACTCAGCAAAAGTCATACAGTTATTAAGCTTCAGAACTGGGATTTGAACCAAAGTTTTTTGACTATAACCCCAGCATATTCTCTGATCTACCAGGTTAACTTTAAAAGATTGCAATTTCTGGTAAAAAAAAAAAACAGGGTTATAGAATCATTCATCTCTGTCAATGCTAGGGACAAAAATTACACTTCAGTAATCTTCTTAACATATCTTCCAACATCATTAATTATACAGCATCTACTGATAGATCATAATATGCAAGTCCATCTCTGTGAATGGCAAAACCCAAGTATCCATGGCATAACTTTTGAATTTAGAAGCAGAGAGATGAGTCTATTTAGAGAACATCAAAGACTTTTGTTCAAAAAGTTTAAGTTCAAAGAAATACCACCAAGCATTATCTTCTTCAGACAAAATAATTGCAGTGTCTTCCATTTTCTCCAAAGGCATTATTTCTCAAAATTTTAATTATGTATTAAATTTTTTCTTCATTTAATTCAAGCAAGTTTTCTACTTTTCCCTTATCAGAAACCACAAAACCGATATGTTCCAATAAGTTTTCTGCCATGGTTCACTCATGCCAGGAACATCTTACAAAATTCTTGTTTTTCATCTCCAAACAATCCATTTTTCTTTGTTTAATTGTATCAGATGGAATTACATAGAATTTTTCATTTAGATGGTTATTGACTAGGATTTTTTTCATTGACTTTTACCAACTTTACTGTACATTACCAACCAAAGCTAAAATTCAAGTAGAAATCTATGTAAAATGTACTACTTCCTTCTCAAATTTGGTGAATTAGATAGTATATCTAATTCCATGAAGAATTAAAGACAAAGTCAAAAGAAGAAATAAATACTTGAAAAGACCATGAATCCTAGAATAAAAGATGAGACTGAAATAGAAATTGACTACTGAAGAAAACAAAATAAAACCTTTCCAGAAATAAAAGTTTATAAAATATCCAAAAAAAATAATAAAAGGTGTTTGAGGGAAGATGAGAAGAAGAGAAGTTTGGATTAATCATTTAACTGAGAAGGAAAAGGAGAGGGAGGATAAAGAATTATATAACTTAAAAGGAATAACAAAATAGAGATCAACATGTTTATTAAAAACTCAGAACTAGTAAAAAAAGGGTTAAAAAAGAAGATTTATGTAAGTGTTGAGTGTGAGGGAAAGAGAACCAGTGGAAATTTGGTTGTCGTAAAGTAGATTAACTAAAAACTAATTATAAAGACACAATACTATATCAAATGAGAGGTAAGATCAAAGAAATTCCAAATTCAGAAGAAAACAGTATCATAGAAACAAATTGAGGATAATATAAAATGAACTTTGATCATTTAAAGTGTAAATTGGATTACACAATCCAACAAAATGAAACACGAATTAGAAAAGAAATCAAAACTATATAATCAATTGCTTATAATAAACACATCTAAAAAGTAAAGATGACTATACAATAAAATGAAACTCTGGAACTAAATTTACCATTGTGGATCTCTAGAAAGAAGGAATTGCAATCATTTTAGACATAGCAAAAACAAAATTCACGGTATGAAGAGATCAACAAGAACACAACATGTTTAAAGGGAAGATGGACAACAAACCAATATCAATCTTGATTTTAAATGTTTGAATTGCTATAATATCTAAACTTATAATGTAAATATTACCCGTGTGAAGAAGATATAGCTAGTAGCAAAATAATAATACTAGGGGACTTTAATCTCTCTCTCTCTCCCCCTCTCTCAAGGTTGCCCAAATCTAACAAAAAATGAAATAAAAATATAGAATTTAATACATTGCTATATGTATTCAAAATAAGAAATTCAAAGAATTTTCTGAATGGGAATATTAAGAATGTGCTTATTTTATTAGTATCATGTAGTACTTTTTCAAAAATTGAACATGTATCATGACATAGATTTGTTTCTGGGAAATGAAAAAGAAATACCAAATGCATCTTTTATAGATTATAATACAAGAAAAATGATAATTGGTTCATAGATCACAAATTAATGACAGAAATCTAAATAGAGATTTAATAATGAAATTCTATATAACCAGTTGAAATAACAAATCATAGAAATAATTAACAACAATGAGAAAGAAAATTATATTAAGAAAAGAAATGACCAAATCACTGAGATGCAAGTAAAAATAGGCTTCAGGAACAAAAGAACTCTTCATATGGATAGAGATATGTAGAGATAGATAGATACATAGATAGACACATAGATATAGATATAGATGTAAATATATATGATATAGATAGATGTAGATATGCATACACATATACAGATATAGATACATTTGCATATACAAAATAAAAGGAGAGTATAGACGAGCTAATATTTATCAAAACTGAATTCCCTAAAATGTTCAAATCCAAAGTAAATGAAAAACAGGATATTGAAAAATAATGGAGAATTAGAGAAACTGAACCCCAATTAAAATAGAAATGATATACCAAACCCAAAACTGGCTACCTTAAAAGACAAATAAATTGATTAAGAAAACTTCATCCTATCAGATTAGAATTCAGAAAAATAAACAAATTAACAAATGAGCAAGTTTAACTATTACATATTATATATGTAATATGATATACTAAGTATCATATACTTATTTTGTATTATATAATCTATTATTAAATTATTAAATATCAATTATATTATTTAAAATATAATGCTCATTACCATATTATATATTAGTATTACCATACTCATTACCATATTATATATTAGTATTAAGTATTATGATATTCCATATCATATTATATTAGTATCATATATATTAGTATTAAGTATTATGATATTCCATATATATCTATAGTACTTAAAATAACTGAATATCCAATAGAGGTCTTAAATTACCCAGTTCAAGCAAAGGAGATAGAACTATTTATTATGGAATCACCAAATGAAGAAAAACTAAATTTCTTTTTACTGATGTATATATATTAATAAACCTGACAAAACAAAGGAAATAAAGGAATATGTTAAACAAGCACTTTAGAAAGAACAGAAAAATCAATAAAAAGACAAATGAACAAAGAAAAATCAGTATAAAATGAGAAGTATCTGGTATGTATTATTTTATGCTAAAATAAAGACCCATAAAATAAATAGAATGATATCTTCAAATATAGAAAATACTAAAACTAATAGAAGATTGAATAGAGATCTTAAAATTTCCAATTCAAGGAAAGTAAATAGGAGTATCAAAAGAAGAGGAATATAAACCTTCATGTAGTAATGAATAAGAATTCTATAAGATTTTAAAGAATAATCATTACCAATACTACTTAAATAATTTACAAAATAATTAGCAATATTGCTCAAATGATTTAGAAAAATAAAAAGAAATCACCTTAATGAAACAAATATAGTTTTAACACCTAAAACAAGAAGTGATAAAAGAAAGAAGGCAAAGTATTGGCTAATATACTTAAGAAATATAAAAGCAAAAAAAAATCATAAATGCTAATTAAGTCTTTGACGAAGTACACCAATAAACTATGTTGTTGTTTAGCGGTTTCAGTTGAGTCTGACCTTTCTGACCACATTTGTGGGTTTCTTTGCAAAGATGTTGGTAAGGTTTGACATTTTCTTCTGCAGCTCATTTTATAGATGAGGAAACTGAGACAAATAGGAGTTAAGTGACTTACTCAGAGTCACACAACCAGTAAGTGTCTGAAGCCAGATTTGGGCTCAAGTCTTCCTGATACCAGGCCCGATGCTCTATCCATTGAGCCCAAATGTGGTAATATTTTTAATATCGTAAAAAATCTATCTAAAATCAGAAGTGTATGGGGTATTCAGGGAGGACTAGAACCTTTGGTGTGAAGGCTTACTGAACCCTTTTCAGGGCTGCTTATCCACCTTTGGTGTCCACCTGTTACCCAAATCTCACCTGTGGTTCCAAGAAGCTGTGGCATATATATTGGCCACATACCAGTTAAAACATCTCAGCAAATGGGCTAGACCAGGTTGAAAGTAACTGACAGACCTTAAACCATGAGCGACTTATGGGACTGTCTACCCCAACATGTGAAGACTTTCCCCAACAGAATAAACAGATGAGAACAATTTGTTCTACCATCCATGAATACAACTGAATGCACTGTTGTTGTGGAGTATTTAGATCTTGGTCAGGCTTCGAAGATGCCAACGTCATCAACTGCAACTTGGGCCATCACTGCTGATGTTGAATTTTGCCCTGCCACTTGATTTTGAAGACTAGAAGGGAGAGTGTATGTCTGATGACTTTGTACAACTCTGCCTCATTTCAACCCAATTCACATGCAAGATAAGACACAACCTGTGATGTCTCTGGACCTCTTTGAAAATTATAGACAAACAACAATATCTAAAACCAAAAACATAAATCAGAAGCAAGGGAGATGCATTAGAAGCTTTCCCAGATAATACAAGTGGAAAACAAGGATACCTATTCTCGCAACTATTATTTGTTATTCTAGAAATGCTAACCATAGAAATAATATAAGGAAAGATAGGTTAAAAGATAAAATTAGAAGACAAAGGCTACCTAAAGCAAAAAGAAAATTGTTTAAGGAGAAATTATTATTTGATGATAGCAACTCAGAAAAAATACTCAAAAATATATAATGGAAGTAATTAAGGCAATTGATAGATTCAGAAAAATAGTGCCTTACAACATAAATACAAAAATCAATAAAATTTCTAAATAATAACAATAAAACCTAAGAATCGGTCATAGAAAGGGAAATCCCAATTAAAATAACCACAAAATACAAAGATACGTAGTTCAAGTTGTCCAGTAGGCAGCTGACAATATAAGACTAGAGGTCAGGAGAAAGGTTAGGGTTAGTGAATTACCCACATTGATATTATAATTGAATCCACAAAATCTGATAAGATGATCAAAATAAATAATAGAGAACCAGAAGAGAAAATCGCCACAGGTAAAGCCTAGAGGGACATCCACAATTAGTGGTCATGATTTGAATCAATGTCCAGCAAAAGAGAGAACGAAAAATTGGACAAGTACAGGAAAACTAGGAGAGAGTAATGCCACAAAAACCTGGTGAGAAAAAAGTATCGGAGAAGAGGGTGATCAATAGCATCAAAAGCTGTAGAAAAGTCAAGAAAGGGAAGGAATGAGAAGCGGTCATTAGATTAGGTGCTTAAGTCATGGGTAATTGGTGACACTGTATAGAGCAGTCACAGATAGTGAAGAATAGAGACAAAGGAAATGTTGGCATCATTTATAGGGGGCCTTTTCAAACAGTTTATCCACAAAAGGGAGAGATATGAGTTAACAGCTCTCGGAGATTGGGAAATTCTGTCAGGGTTTGGTCTTTTGTTTGTTCATTTTGTTTCGTTTTTAAGGAAGAAGGAGGAATGGATGTTTTGTAGTTATCAGGGAAGTAGCCAGTTAAGGCACAGAGAGATCAAATATTAGTGAGAGAGTGAGGTTGAGAGAGAGGGCATAATGTAGAAGATGGAATGGTATCGCTTGTGTATGTAGACCTGTTGTCTTGGCGAGATGAAGGGCTGCCTCTTCAACTGGGTCACGGGTCAAGGAGGAGATGGAGCATAAGGCTTCTGAAAGATGTGAGATGAGAAAGAAAGGATAAGAGAGTATTCTGCACAAACAGCTTCATTTTTTCAGTAAAACATGAGGGAAGGTTTTCCACTGAAGGGTGAGGAGAAGGAGAGCCACACGATGTTTGAGGAAGAATGAAAAAGTTTGGAAAAGTTACAATGGTGAGTGGCATAGCGGATCAAGTAGAGAGATATGAAAGGATTGCTTTGGTGCAGGGGGGCCTCAGTTCACATAATGTAACATAAATTTATAAAAAACAGATTTTATAACTTTTACAGATAAGGGTAGGAGATGTATTATTAAACAAATGAGAGCTAAAGGCACTTACAAATGATAAAATATATAGTGATGATTGTATAATATTTTGTAGATTTTACAAAAAAAAACCCAAATTAGTGCAACCAGACTAAGGAGGGAAGTGTTTTAATAGAAAAAATATGTCAATTTTTTTTCAGAGAACATTTTAGTATCCAAGATATATAGACAGCTAGCCAAAATATCTAAGACCTAAAGCCATTGTGAAATGGATAAATGGTCAAATGATATAAACAATTCTCAAAAGAAGAATTGCAAACTATTATCAACCACATGATAAAATACTACAAATCACTAATAACAAAAAAGTTTGCAAATCAAAGAAATGCTGAAGTTTTACGTCAGAACCAGAAAATTGGCAATGTTTACAAAATAAGGAAATAGGTAGTCAATTTTGGAGGAGTTATTCCAGGAAAGGCACACTAATGCAAGATTGCTGTAGCTGTGAATTTGTACTAACATTATGGAAAGTAATTTGAAATTACACAAACAAAATAAACATCTCTATTGTTTGCCCCAGATTTCCAATTACAGGCACATGCAACAAGGATGTCATTGACAAAATATTTCTTGCAAAATTTTTTGTGGTATCCCAGAACTGGAAACAAAGTAGATATCCTTTGATTGGGGAATGACTAAACCATTTGAAGTATAGAAATATAATGCAATGATACTGTGGTATAAAAAAATGAATATGATTTTTCTAGAGAATTATAGAAATATCCAAATGAACCAATTACCAATTGATAGTGAAGTAAGAAAAGCTAAGGAAGTAATATGCACGATGACTACAACAATGTGAATAAATAAAAAATAGAAAATGGATGTTGCAAAACTACAAAGAGCAAGGTTAGCACTAAGGTAGAGATTTGGGAAGACACCTCCATTTCCTTTGCAGGGGTGTGTGTGTGTGTGTGTGTGTGTGTGTGTGTGTGTGTATAGGAAAAGTGGTCCACAAATATGAAAAATTATATTTGTTGTTAGATTTTTTTAAGATTTACTGATCAATGTGACTGACTTCTTTTTTTCACTCCTCTGCCTTAGAGGAGGACAAATAGGTGCCAAAGTAGTTAGAGTGCTGTGTCTGTAGTCAGGAAAACTCATCTTCCTGAGTTCAGATCTGTCCTCAGACACCAGTTGTATGACCCTAGGCAAGTCATGTAAGGTGGTCTGTTTTCATTTCTTCATCTGTAAAATCAGTTGGAGAAGGAAATGGCAAGCCACTCTGATATCTTTGCCAAGAAAACCCCAAATGGTAACACAACGAGTCAGACTTGACTGAAATAATTGAATAACAAGGAAACCTTGGGAGATGGAGGGGAATAAATGGGTAGTCATTTAGAAGGTAGAGGGGTATCTTAGAGGGTAAAGGCTAGAGGGGGATAAATTGTAGTCCTCGTGTATATTACTTCCTTGGCTTTTCTTACTTCACTATCAATTTAGTAATGTAAACATTAAATATATCAATAGAATTTATACATAAAAGCCTTGCATGAATTAGAAACTAGTGTGAGGAAGAGTATCTAACTGAAACTGTGGATAGAATGGTGCACAGTGAGTGGAGAGCAGATAATTTAAAGGGTAATCTTCTTGAAGTCACAATGTTAAAGAGGCCACAAAATGTTGGTATATATCCCTAATTTTCAGGCAAAGAGGTAGGGTATAAAAGGTATTGGGCGAGACAATCCCTTAAATCTTTAGGAAGGAATAAAGATGATCTCTTGGATAGTAGATAATGAATGTGGTTATCTATTGATAGATGGGCATCAAAGGAGGAGAAGTTGCTGAGTGATGGTGGCAGAGAAAGGGTCAGAAATTAGAAGTGTAGATTATTACACTCCAGCCCCTACCTGGTCCTAGTATGTCAGGAGAATAAGAGAAAGTTTACCCAATACTAGGGACAGGAATTAGGTATTTTCCTGGAGGGAGTGATGAGGAGGGAAGCTTCTATTAGTGAAAGAAAATAAGAGGAGAAGAAGGGGAAGAGGTCTAGGGCAAAAGAAAATTTGTTATTGACAGAAGCAAAGTTCCAGAAATCAAAATGAAAAGGAAGGGTAGAACAGGACTCCAGAAACTTAGGCCTAAGTCAGATGCTGTTGTCTGTAAGTCATTTTAGTCATGTCTGACTCTCCAGAACCCCATTTGGGGATTTCTAGGCAAAGATCCTGGAGTGGTTTGACATTTCCTTCTACAGATCATTTCACAAACGAGGGAAATGAGGCCATCAGGATTAAGTGACTTGCCAAGAGTCACAGTTACTAAGTATCTGAGGCCAGATTTGAATTCAGGTCTTCCTGACTGCAGGCCAGGCATTCTATCCACTGTGTCACCTATCTGCTCTAAAAGATGGAAAAGGTAAAATAATAAACAATTTTAGCAAAGTTGCAGGATATAAAATAAACCCGTACAAATCATTGGCATTTCTATATATTACGAACAAAGCCCAACAGCAAGAAGTAGAAAGAGAAATTCCATTTAAAGTTACTGTAGACATTAAAAAATATTTAGGAGTCTACCTGCCAGGACAAACTAAGGAACTATATGAACACATTACAAAACACTTTTCACACAAATAAAGTCAGATCAAAATAATCAGAAAAACACCAGTTGCTCAGGGGTAGGCTGACTTAATATAATAAAAATGACAATTCTATCTAAATTAATTTACTTATCGTGGTGCTAATCGTGATTAAAGATCCTCCCTACCCATTTAATAGGCCTCAGGAGGAGCTAATTAAGGGAAGCTTGATTAGGGGAGGCTTGTTTATCGGGAGACCTATACCATTTTGCTAATAGGTGCTAAGCCCCAGGCCTTCACCATTTGCTAAGTAGGTGTTAAGCCCCAGAGCCCCAAACAAGGTATACATATATATATATATATATATATATATATATGTGTATATATATATATATATATATATATATTTCCTGTGTGTAGCCATTAAGCTAAGAGTAGAAAGATCTGTGAAGAAGACAGAACTGCAAGAAGAGAAAACTTGGAGAGATAGAGAACTAAAAGAAAAAGAGAGATGGAGAGGCAGGAAGAGAATTGGAAGGGCTCTGAGAACTGTAAGCGTTTTCAGAATTGCAGAAGGAGAGGACACAGGGAAGCAGACAGTTAGGATTTGTGAGTAAGTGTTTATGGGAAAGCCCCAGCAGAAGGGAAGGTTATAGGATGGTTTGGCTCTTTGCTGTGATACTGTTTTAATCTCCTTGATGTTACATTGAGGTGGACTTACTGGTTTTGGAATACAATTACTGCTATGTGGAATTGGGATTTTTGGTTCTGGGATTTGATCTTTTGTTGTCTGAATAAATGTTTTACTTCTTCTGCCTTCTATACAGAGCATATTTTATACTTTGTGATTCTGAACTATACAGGTATATTTATGGTCACCATAGATATTATGAATCTATTCAGTGGTATAACAATCCAACTACCAAAAAATTATTTTATAGAGCTAGAAAAAAATAACAAAATTCATCTGGAAGAACAAATGGTCCAGAATGTCAAGGCAATTGATGAAAAGAAATGCAAGGAAAGGTGGCCTAGCCATACCAGATATTAAATTGTATTATAAAGGAACAATCATCAAAACTACTTGGTACCAGCTAAAAAACAGAGTGGTGGATCACTAGAATAGGTTAGGTACATAAGACACAGTAGTCAATGGCTATAATAATCTACTATTTGGTAAACTCAAAGACTCCAGCTTCTGGGGTAAGAACTCACTATTTGACAAAATCTGCTGGGAAAACTGGAAAGTAATATGGCAGAAACTAGCCATAGGCTAACATCTTGCACTCAATACCAAGATAAAGTTAAAATGTATACACAATTTAGATATACAGGCTTATACTACAAGGAAACTGTGAGAGGAATGGATAGTTTAGGTATCAGATTTTGGAGAATGGGAGAATTTATGACCAAACAAGAGATAGAAAACATTATGAAATACGAAATGGATAATTTTGATTACATTAAATTGAAAAGTTTTTGCACAAACAAAGCCAATGCAACCAAGATTAGAAGGAAAGCATAAATCTGGGAAACAATTTTTCCAGCCAGGGTCTCTGACAAAGGCCTCATATCTAAAATATATAGAGAAATGAGTCAAATTTTTAAGAATACAAGTTATCTGGGGCAGGTAGGTGGCACAGGGAGTAGAGCACCGGCCCTGGAGTCAGGAGGACCTGAGTTCAAATCTGGCCTCAGACACTTGACACATGTACTAGCTGTGCTTTACCCCAATTGCTTTGCCAAAAAGCAAAATTAAAAAAAAAATACAAGTCATTCAGCAATTGATGAATGGTCAAAGGCAGTTTTCAAATGAAGACATTAAAGGTATCTATAGTCATGTAAAAAATGCTCTAAATCACTATTGATTAGAGAAATGCAAATCAAAATAACTCTACGGTACCATATCACAACTATTAGAATGGCTAAGATGACAAAACAGCAAAATGATAAATGCTGGAGAAGATGTGGGAAAATTGGAACACTAATGCATTGTTGGTTGAGTGGTGAACTGATCTAGCCATTCTGGAGAACAATTTGGAACTGTGCCCAAAGGACTACAAAACTCTGCATACACTTTGACCCAGCAATACCACTTCTAGGTCTGTATCCCAAAGTGATCATAAAAACAAGAAAATGACCAACATGTACAAAAATATTTATAGAAGTTCTTCTTGTGGTGGGAAATTGAGGAGATAACCATCAATTGGGGAATAGCTGAACGAGTTGTAGATAGTTAGTATAAGATACATGAATATAATGGAATATTATTATTTTATAAGAAATGATGAACAGGTAGACTTCAGAAAAACCTGGAAAGACTTACATGAACTGATGCTGAGTGAAGTGAGCAGAGCCAGCAGAACATTTTACACAGAAACAGCAACATTGTGGTAATGATAAACTTTGATACACTTATCTCTATTTAGCAATGCAAAGATCTAAGACAACTCCAAATGACTCATGATGGAAAATATTATCCACATCCAGAAAAAGAACTACGGAATGTAAATGCAGATCAAACCATCCTATTTGTGTTCTCTCTCTCTGTCTCTCTCTGTCTCTCTGTCTCTCTGTCTCTCTGTCTCTGTCTCTCTCTCTCTCTCTCTGTCTCTGTCTCTCTGTCTCTCTCTCTCTCTGTCTCTCTCTCCTTCCCCCTCTCTGTTTCTTCTTTCTCATGGTTGCTCCCATTGGTTCTAATTCTTCTTTATGACATAACTAATGTGGAAATGTGTTTAATATGATTGTGCATGTATAGTTTAGGGATTGGGAGAAAATTTGGAATTCAAAATCTTATGGAAGTGAATGGTGAAACCTAAAAATAAATATAGTTAAGGATGAGGAAATGGTCTATGATAGCAAAGTGAAGGATTTATTATCTTGTCAGTGTACCATGCTAATGAATCACAGATTTACAGCAGAACAGAATATCTGATATGCAAAAGTCCTGTGATTTTCTCCTATTTCCTTAATATCCTGAAGGTATATCAAACCCTACTTATATCAAACAGAATTTGTACCAGATACCATAATTCCTAGTTACAACTCTGCTGCTCCTATGCATTTTTTTTTCCTCTGAGTAAACTCTTTGGCATTTCTCTCTGAACACATGAAGAATGTACTCATTGAATGTAAGCTCCTCAAGACCTATTTAATTTGTTTTTTATCTCTAGTCCCTAGTACAGTGCATAGCACATAATGGACATGATAAATATTTGATGGTTGATTGCTTGAATAAATTGATTCACTGATGAAATGGATTAGCCATGGAGGAATTACAGAGAAAATTTTAACTTATAAAGGGTCATGGCTAGGGCTCTGGGTTGTTTGAGTAAAACATACAAGGATACACTGCAAAGAAAAGTATATTAGAGCCTCAAAAATAGGGACTGAGTCCACCATCAAATAATTACGTGATTTTGTATAAGCAACTTAATTGTTACATCTAGTAGTTAACCCAGACTTAACATTTAAGTTATGAAGTGTTACGGAATTATAA
>CM053622.1:248707405-248723984 GCA_028646595.1 Phalanger gymnotis | reverse complement strand
AAAAAAACACAGGGAAATTTTCAAAAGATTGTATACTTTAACTAGGTTGGATTTAAAAAGAATAATAATAGCACCACATAATTAAATATGAAGTAGAATGTGTTAACAAATCTAATAAAGATTAGATTGTAGCTATTATAAAATCAATAGATTTATAATTTTGAAAAAAACCGATCGCTCTCATTTATGCTGAAAGTACTTAGGGAGCACAGGAATAAGTATATCTTCCCTCAGAATGGGGCACCATATATATTGAAAAAAGAATATTTAACCCCATCTGTAGTGCATGGACTGAAGATTTCTGTTACATAATAGGAGGAGTTCAAGGTTAAAGCAATGGTATCCATTTCCACAAGAAGTCAGAATTGAGGGAATAATTATTGACAGATAGGAAACACAATTATTACCATTTACAGATTGAATGATGGTTTACCTAAAAGCTCTAAAGTTGGAAGTAACATCAATTGTAATAATAACTTTAGTATAAAATGTAAAATAAAACCACATACACCATGAACTTTTCTATATGTTATAAATGAAACAACAGAATCAGATACAAGGAAAAAGTTCCTTTCAAAATAACTTAGATGTATAAAATATTTCACTTGATTTTCCTATGAAAATTTTAAACTAATTGGGAGTTCACCCACCAAGACACAATTAGGATTTACATGAATAAAATTACAAAATACTTTTTTTTGTTTTTTTTAAATTTATTTTTAGTTTTCAACATTCATTTCCACAAGATTTTAAGTTACAAATTTTCTCCCCATCTCTACTCCCTCCCCCACCCCAAGATGGCATGTATTCTGATTGCCCCTTTCCCTAGTCTGCGCTCCCGTCTGTCACCCTACTCCCCAAAATACTTTTAAATAGAACTAAATGAAAACAAAAATTGAAAGATCTTAATTGGTCATATTTTACAATGCCAATATCATAAATGTAGTTATGGCACCTAAATTAATTTCCACAGTGTCATGTCAATGAAACTACTATGAGGTTATTTTACAGATCTAGTTGAAATAAAGCAAACTACATTTGGAGGACTCTCAAAGTTAAGTAAATAAAAAAAAAAAAACTAGCAATTGAAGAAACCTAGCAGTTCCAAATTTCAAGCTATACCACAAATGAGTAAACATCACTATATCTTCTCCTTATTCAACAAATTTCAGTGGTTTCCTGTTATCTCTATGATCATATGTAAAATCCTCTGACTTTTAAACTCTTCCATAAATTGGCTTCTTCCTATCTTTGCAGTCATTTCCCAACTTATTCTCCTTCTGCTGCAGAGAAGACCTTGGTAGATTGCTGAATAGTGAGCAACAAAGATATATTTTAAAAGGTGCATAATAACAATATTAATAATAATGACAATAATCATGTTTAAGGTTTGAAAGTGCTTTACCTATTATAATCTTCACAATAAACCTGTGAAATAAGAATTATTATTATTATCATTATTTTATAGAGCAGAAAAGAGACACAGATAGGTTATGCACTATCATAAAGCTAGCAAGTACTGTAGCAGTATTTGAATTCAGGTCATCCATACTCCAAGTCCTACACTCTACCTATTGATCCACAAAGCTGTTGAGGGAAAAGAGTTAAGATGTAGGTAAAGAATTTGTTAATTCTTTATAAAGCAGATATGTAGTGGATGATAGAAATATTAATGTATATACACATATATGTATATCTTTTAAAGAATATATCTTTCTAGACACAGTTACATGTGTGTATGTGTGTATGTCTGTTAAAACACTGTATGGCACAGGTTTGTACTTTCTTTTATAGTTCTCTTTTTTATTCCTCTTGTGTTAGAAATGCTTGTGATTGTTGATGATTATTGAATTTCAAATAAAAAGGATTATTTTTTAAAAGTCTTTTATAAAACCACTTCTCTTTCAAAAATCTGCCTAGGCTACTACAATCCACAGCAATTTCCTTTCCTTATTTTCAGCATTCATTCATTAGGAATTCAATATGATACTGACAGATGGCATTTCTGGCACTATTATTAAGTTTTTATATAATTCCAATATTGTACTTATCTCCATTGTACTCTAAATTCCACAGGGGTCTGTTGTATGCATATTTCTGTCCGCTCTCCAATCTATGCATGCCTAGTAAGACTTTTCATCGCATAACATTATACGTTATAATGTATAACATTATACGACAAGTATACATTTGTTGAATGTAGAATATAATTGAAATTGTTGACCAGGCCTAGACCCATAAAGAACTATTTAATATTAAAATCTATTCTAAAACCTATTATTTGAAATTATAAAAAGTTCTTTGAGATATTCTCTTCATGCCTAATTGCTTATCATTTCTTTTTAGTTAAACTCACCTCCATTTTACACATGTAATTAGAGTGTCAAGATTTAACTAATCTTCTGCCTTGTATCCCTAGTGCCCAGCACAATACCTGGAATGTGATATTTACTTAATTAATGTTTGTTTATTGATTCTATATTCACAAATTTCAGAATTTTTGCTTATACCCAAAGCCAAATTGCAAATCAGTTGAAAATAATTAAAAAATATGAACCATGAGAAAATTACACAATATTCATTTAATGTGCTCTAATTTTAGAATTAAAACCAATTTACTAAAAATGGTTGAGGTGAGGAAAGACTTAAACCCTATTACCAATCAAATAACAGTTAACTGAAATAGAATAATGGTTAACTGAACATTACTTCAATTTGACTGATTTCAACCAAACAAACATTCAATAAGAGTCAATCATCTGGTAAATAAGTTATCAAGTAGCCAATGTCCAGAATTTTATTGCTCTGCAAAACATGAAAAGCAGGAGAGATGGCCATGGAATTTGTGGTTTAGCTACATTTATGGCACAATCAGGATAGTGAGAATTGCTTTTTTCAACACAGATTCTTCTCTCCTGGTCACCACCTCATGTCAAGGACTGCTACAGGTATTTGCATGCAATTTATGCCCTATCAGTAAACTCTTTGAAAATCCATGGGTGTACTGACTTTGAGGCTGAATCTAAGCAGAGTATAGGAAGGACTATATGCCTAATACATGCATTCTTCTTACCTTGAACACATTGAAAAAATGTCTTTTATGTTTTCCAAAAATTCCTTTCAGCAGTGAACAAGCAAGTACCAAGAGTCCATTCAATATCTAGTATTTCTAATATTTAATAGATTCAGAGACTCCTTATCTTAGATATCCATGAAAACCAAACAACTGAATATGAAGGAACATACAATCTACTAGATACCCTTTCTAACAAATTTTGCATAGTGACAAATTTAGGGACTCAAGGCAAACTGAAGAAATTCTTTGAACATTTTATCAAAATAAATGGAAAATTCAAGCAAGACACTTTTTATTTATCTAAATTATGCAAATCATGCCTTTTTTGGTTTTAGAGATCTGGTCTCATAATAATAAAAAATACCAAGATTTATAAAGGATGCAGGTTTTTAAATCTAGCAAATAAGTTCTTTCCTTTCCTTAAAATTTCATGGAATAACAAAAGGACAGGTGAGATGTCACCTGGAAAGTATTTTGATCTCCTCAGAATAGAAGAGCTATGCAAATACAAGACATTATTATAGGGCAGTTATTGGAAAATTGAAAAATAGAGAAGGCAATAAGATTGATAAAGGTCCTCAGGAGTGAAACTGCCACCTTCCTGCTCATTTCCTGTTTACACACACCAAAGATCAACTGATAGAATAGAATTGGTGGTATTTAATAATGGCATTTAACAACAAGAGAGTGCTGAGATAGAACTAGAAATATCTAATATAATAGTCTGCAGCTGAAGGCCAGTGGCCAAAGCATTAAGTGGCCTCACATCCATTTAAGCATTCTTAATGAGATGTTTTGTGAGGTTTAAATGCCATAGCTTTTCATTTTCCCCTAGGTTCTGGCACACAAAATGTGAGAAATCCCCTTTGCCTATGAGAAATTACACAGGCATACAAGGAGAAGGTTGGCTTCAAAGAATGTGGAAGTAAAGTGTTTTACTACCTGCTGAAGCTAATTTGGGTAATTCAGAGAAATGTTTATTTACCACAGCAGTTTATGAGATGTATATTATTATCAATGGACCCAGGGCTTCTCCTGAACCATAGTGAGGAAAAGCAGTTCACAGTTAGGGAAATGCTTCCCTGTGTGACCTAAATTAACTTTTTTGGAGTAGTAGTCAAGTTGGGGATGAAGAAATCGTGTCTATATCTAAATAAACTTTTCTACCATATCTTTTCCTGATCAGTAAAATACCTTGCAATCTCTCCATGGCTTCAAGGTAACTTATCTTAGACTATGATAGAAGGAAAGGAAGAGTTTTATATGATTCCAGGAAAAAAGCATTGTATCTCTCTATGAGCTCAAATTGGTCCTGGTTCAGTCTGCTATGAGGGTGCTTGGAAGAGGATTGTTTTTACTGTATACTCTATTCAAAACATAAATAAATACATCTGTTCATGCTGGAGTATTCATACCCAGTAAAGTAGATAGATAAAAAGAGAGATAGTATAAAGCAGGAGTGGAGAACCTGTGGCCTCTAGGCCACATGTGGCCTTCTAGGTCCTTAGGTGAAGCCTTTTGACTGAGTACAAGTTTTACAAAACAAATCCTTTTATTAAGCGAATTTGTTCTGTGAAGTTTTGATTCAGTCAAAGGGCTGTGTTTCAGGACCTAGAGGGCCACATGTGGCCTCAAGGCCACAGGTTCCCCACCCCTGGTATAAAGTATGTATGTATGTGTGTGTGTGTGTGTGTGTGTGTGTGTGTGTGTGTGTGTGTGTGTTTCAATCTCCATGGGGGTTCCTGAAGGTAGTAGTCTTTTTTAAAATTTTTTTTTGTTTTATTTTGTTTTTCCCTTTTCTTGAACTTCACAGTTTTGATTTTTGATCATGAGAAAACAATGGCTTCTAGGTAGTACTTCGCCTGCTTCTAAACATTAAACATAAATAGAAAGACCCTAAGATCCTCTTCCATTAGTTCTCATGATTTAATTATGTACATTGCTTTGTTTCCTAAACATCAATGGAGATTTTGTCTATAGGAACTTCTGTTATTGTATTATGCCCATTGAGTGCAGAAGAATTAGCATGAAGATTTGCTTCCAATGTGTCAAAACATCTAGTGTATTGATCATGGACCGTTTGTACTCTTAACCCTGGTATTTCATTTGACTAAATCATGAGTTCCTAATGCAACCTTGTAATTGCAAAAGGTTACTACTCTTTCTGTGTTCAATACCTTCATGAAGACTCATTTTTTCCATTCCAGTGCCATAGACACCAAGGACAGAACAAGCCTTTGGAAATATGACAGAAAAGGTTGAAAAAATAGCAGTAACAGCAACAACAAAGGAAAAAAAAACTAGCATTAATTGACACTGCTGTGTGTTTGATTTCCACAAGAAATGTATGTTATGTTTCATCAGAATTACCTATATCATGTGTACAGGGTTCTGGCCCTCTCCATAGCATAGCCATGCCTGCTCTATGGCTCCAGAGTACTCTTAGCTTTTTGGAATGTTTCTCTTCCTCTACTACCGTTAGTCCAATCACCTACTCATTCTGTCTCCATTTGTCAGAGACCTTTGATTGGTACATCAGTTCTGTTTAACCACTTAACAGGAGTTAGTTTTGCAAAGGGGCATTTATTTCAAAGACATAGTAGGAACAGTACAAGAATTTTTGTGAGTACTCTGAAAGCATACTCTCTCCCCTAGATCATCTTAATATATGAGGTAGTAGGCTCAAAGCTCAGCTCACTTCCTACATAGCATTATTCTCACCACATTCATATCCAAAGGAGCCATCATTGCTTGATGAGTCCTCTTTTCAACTTTCACTGGCGTGGGTCCTGAAGGTCACTACCAAAGATTGCTTCTTGCTCCTCAAAAGAAAGAACATGTTCTATATACAGTACTCAACCTGTAATCCATGCTCTGGAATACCAGCACAATAGAACACCTTCATTATGACTTTTTAACTTACTTGTAAGGCTTCTTTCCTTTCACATATGAATGAAAATGTGGTATCCCCTAACATGATGTAGATTGCGAACAATTCATGACTGCTAGACTTCTAGGTCCTCCCATAGATATACAACTGTGAAATCAGTCACTTTACAGGAGACAACTTATTTTCTCTTATTGTCATGAGCACACAGGTGATGTTTATTCCTCAATGTTACCATATGACTAGCCCATGATTTTTAGTCTTCTATGCTTCTCATGTGAAATTTTTGTGACATGCAAAGTCAGCTTGTGGTCATTATGAATGAATGCTCTGACATCAAGTGATACTCAGTTTCAATTCTTGGGAGACAGGAGTGTCTTATGATTCGTAGCCATACAACCATCTGAAAATACTATTAAAAATACAGGAATTTGTTTTAAGGAGGAGCTTGGAGTAATTAAAACAAATGTGCAAGGACACAAAAGCAATCTAGACCTCTTTTCTCCTCTTAATCAATTCTGGACCCCGTATAAAATGTGTAGCATATTTCTAAGATATAATGTATAAAAACTTATTTGATATCTTCCTGCATATCATAATCTAGCCAATAAGTATTCTTTACTATTCATTTCTTCCTTTGTGTATTGAGTTGATATGAATATCATCCAGAGGACTTTGCAATGTTCTGAGATGTAACAGTGAACACAGTGTAGGACAGGAATATCTGTAGGGCATTACCATTAATAAGGAATTTCTCTTCAACATAGATAGTATGCTACATGTCTTTCATGACAATGGTAAAAAAGAAAGATGTATGGCAAGCATACATTGTTTTATGTGTCCCTTGTTAATGATTTAAAAGTTTTTTCTGTTATATATTTCAAAGACTCTCATATGTCCCTTTTTTGAGGAGAGCTTTAAATAATATAAAAGCCTTTAAAATCAATTGTTTTTATTATTTTAAGCCAATGAACAATGAGATCTTAAATTTTCTCTTTTTAGTAATGGTATAATGATAAAGTTTTGCTCTGCTATGTGATGTGACTTGCGGAACATGTTCCATTCTCTGATGATGTAGTTATCAACAATGCCCTTGAAACGTATGTAGTTAACTGAAGGCCCCTATTTTTCATGCATTGGAATCTTCTATTGCTTCAAATATCTGCAGAATCAATGTTTCAAAATCCTTATACTTGGGACATCTTCACCATAGACTTCCTTGGTATACATTCAATTTACTACAGCTGATTTTCCAATATTTGTTCTCTATATTTCCATTTCCACTTGTTTTATAATGACCTTTAGGACTTATGTTAGATTCAAAAGAGGAGAATGCCATTGTAGTTAATGTTGAAATGTTTTTTTTTAGTATCATCAACTTTATAAATCATTTTCCATTTGCTGCTAGAAGCTTCCTTCTAATTCATCCTTAGTAATATACTAAGGCACAGATAATTAGAATATTCACACAGAATTACACATACGACTTATGATTTTTTTAAGTGTGAGGGAACCCCTCCACTAAAGTAAATCACAAGAGAGGTACATAGAAGTTAAGTGAGTTGACCAGTATCACACAGCTAGTAAATATTATTCAATAATTAACCCAAATCTTCATTATTCCCACTGCTGCATTCTCTCCTTTACATCATATTCCCTCTATGTTTATATTTGCTTCATGAAATATAAGCAAAAAAACAACTTTTATAGATAAAGCAAATGGGAACGAGCGTGATTATATGGAAAGACAGCTATCGTGGCCTTCAAAAAGTTACAATAAAAACACTGAGCAATTTAATTTTTATAATTCTACAAATATTCATTAAGTACCTATAATGGACTAGACATAACAGATACAAATAATATAGGGAGTATAGAATATCTGAGTGAATATAAGGAAACTTAAGGCACAAAAGAGGATTAACAACTGAAAGGATAAAAAAATGACATCACGTAAGACATAACAACTGAGCTAAAACCTGAAGGATGCTAAGGATTTTAGGAGGAAGAGGTGAGGTCGGAATATAATCCAAGCAACGAGGATGGACTATCCAAACAGAAAGACAAGAGATGGAATTCTGGGTTCCCAGAAAAATGAGCAGACCCAGTTTGTAGTACAATAGGGTGAGATTTTTGTATTCAAATTCTGCTGTCTTCTGCATCTTTGGAGTTTAGTGTTGCTTTGATGGACAACTCACCTAGATCTTTATGCTACATGCCAGAATGTAAATGTCATCTCCCAGCTAGCACTGTTCATTTTACTTTAATTCCCCCTGTATAATTCAGAGTTGTGCTGCCCTATGTATATCAGAATTCTTTAAGCATTTTGAAAAGAACCTTATGTTGCTTACATACCTGACTAAACCAACTATTTTATGGTGGTGTTTTTATTGCTAGACAATTTTCTCAGCCTGGTTCCTCCCTTCCAAGACCACAGGGAGCAGTAATATTTCCTACAGAGGCACACAGATAAGACACCTCCTACAGTGGAAGGTGAAACTAATTGTTACAGCAGCCTACCTCAGACACACAGGTCAGAGAACTGTGCTGAAGCTCTTTAAAGAATCAAAAAAAAATTGCAACCATTTTATGATCATAAAAACAAACACCTCAAAGATCTCAGGTTTGTACAAATATGAAAGCAAAAAAAAAACAAAACCAAACTACCAAATAATCAGTTGTCTTCTGGAGTAACTATAACCACATTTTAAATGCAAATGGGATAGTGTAGTGTTTCTCCCTGAGGCGTAAGATCCCACACTGTGTCGTTAGGAGGTAAGGCAAGCCTTGAGGATACTCAACAACACTTATTTGTCACTAGAACATTTTGTTTCATATTTTTCTAAGGAAGAATAAGTGAATGCTTTTCTTTTCCATAGCCATGACCCTTTGGCACTACTGTGATGGGCTGCCTTCTTACCATTTGTGAATGAGTTCAGAATTCCATTAGAGTAGATGGAGCATGTTTATGAAGACACATCATTTTCCCATTTAACATATGCTCAACTTGTGCGAATTCCATTTTTCTCTGTGCAGAAGCTGTATTAACTGTGCAAATCCATGTCATGAACACTGCCCTAACTGTCTGCATTTTATTAATATGTGATTAAGTAAATGTTGACTAAGCTGGAGCTCAGACTAAAAGATTTTCAATGAAATAATAAAGAAACCAAATGTAGCTTGTCTGACAGAACTAAACTAAACAAATTCAGTCACAGACCAATATATGATATTTTGAGAGACAATTGCCACATAATGGTATAAGGCCTACTTCCTAGTTTTATTGCTGGTTGAAATTGCCCAAGATATACTCAGTATTCAAGGAATTTCCTGTGACACGAACATGACTGGAGAAGTAATTTTCAACATTAAATTTGGTGAACTGCTTGAACTTTGTTAATATTTTTTGCAGTGTTCAATTCATTTTTATTAAATTGCACAGCTCTGGCAGCAGAATGGAGACCAAAGATTGAAAGCCCAGATAGGTCAAAGGAAAAGTTAGCCCGCAATGGCAAGCCTGTTAAAACACTAACAAGAAAATTAGGCAGGGAAAACAGTTTAAAAAAATATTGTGAGTATCTTTGATCAGCTGGTTGAAGAGAAGTAATATGACAAACAGGAAATTACAAAGAATAACTATTTTCACTGTAGTGGAAATAGAGACTTAGGTAGCTACAGTTCAAACTAGATGCAGCATATTTTCCCGGAATTTAAAGGAACAGTATCCAGATGTCTAAACATTCTACTCAATGAGGCTTTTATTTAGAGTTTGGCAAGCCTTCAGAACACTAGTAGACACGTTTAGCTGGAAGACTTTTTCCAGCATATTTACATAATTTCATACATATTTTATGCTTCTGCATTACATCTTTTAGCAATGATCATATTTAATTTTAGGATTCTCTGAAAATGTTATATTTGTACAAATTATCTCATTGCTTCTCATAGAAATGCTTTACTTATAAAGTCAACATTAAAACCTGTGAACAACCATTGCAAACAGTAGCCAGAGTAAACTCACATAATGACATTATTAAACCCTCAATTAAATGTCTCAGACTAATTGCACTGCACTGTTCTCATACGGGAAAAATCAACTGAAATAATTCTGGAATACTAGCTCTTACTTATAGGCAACCACCAACTAAGTATATTTATTCAGATTCAATACTTAACATTTTAAAAAAATATTTCTTTTGAGATTAAAAATGTGGACAACTAGCTTTATAATAATAGTATTATAACACTTCCCTCATATAAATATATAGAACAGAAAACTAAACGTTTAAATAATCTTATCAAAACCAGTAAATAATTAGGAAAGATTGTTCTCAAATTTCAATAAACTGGTTAAAAATATAAAATCTTCCTTCCTTCCCTCTTCTCCCCTTCCCTCGTCTTCTCTTCCCCCTCTCCTCCCCTTTCTCTCCTTTGCATTTTGCATAGGAATGTTATATTCAATATGTAGAAATATAAATTTTATTTTGAGAACTTAGAATCTACCAGGGAGAAGTTATCCATGTGTGGCCAACAAAGAACAATTCAAGTTGAAATATAAAGGGTCCAGTAGGGCAGTACACATTGAATATACATAAGTGCAGAGGGAGAACAAAAATCTTGAGATCTTAGTCAGAGCAAAGGTTCTTGGAGATTAGCTTTGACCTAGATCCTGAAGGAAATGATGAATGTAGTTAGGTTGGAAGAAAAGAGGAAAAGATTAGAAACCCAGAGGATCTGCAAAGGGAAGGGAAAATACTTTGGTTGAGTCATTTTAATGGAAGATGAGTAGAGGGCCAGGGATTGAGCAATTAAAGGCTCAGGGAGAAAAGAAGTAAAAAGAAAAGATTTTAGAGAAAAAAAAATACTATATCTAGTTCTTCTATGGTACTTTGGACATTGGGGGCTAAGGGTGCTTTCAGGAAAAATGTCTATCTGATGGAGTACACAACATCCAACACCTTCATCAATTACATAGCTTCATAAAGGTTTTTGTGAAAGTTCAGCAGGATTTTCAAAATATGTGAGTTTTATAAATACCATAGTGCCTAGAACAGTGTTAGAGGCAATACAGTGCAACTAATGATTGCTTGATGAATGTATACCAATATTCTTAAAAAAGGCATACAAACTCACACAGAGGACATGGCATTATGATCCCAACTCTGCTAAATCTCCAGTATCCCACTCATCAAAATGACTTAATACTCTATGTTTCCTAATTTAGAAATTGAAGATGTCTACATGATGTTTTGAATGACATTTGAGCGTGTTTTCTATATTTTTATAAATTTCTGTAACTTAAGGCATGGATTGGATTTGTGAGAAAATACTTACTGATGACTGAAGAAACAGCAAAATCTTTCACTGCAAAGGCCATGTAAAGTAAGTCTTGTTCTGAGTGTTATTACCTATTATTTTTCACTAAGTAAAGACAGTGTAAACTTTCTGAACCGAATAATGTTAAGGTATTATATTGCTTTAATATCAATAGAATAATAGTTTCTTTAAAGGAAGCTACAGTTTTATGGCAAAAATATTAAAAATCAGGTTATATTCTTTCTGAGAAACTTTGTGGTAATAATTTCCTTCTCTTAAGATTCTTCTCTATTTTCCCATTAGTTTCTCATTTGGATAGTTTTACACTGCCATTATTTGATTCTTCCTCTTTCCATACTTCATTTTTAAATATGGATGCAATAGTGAAAAACTCAGAAAAATAATTTATTCTTCAAAGTGTATCACTGATCTATTATGTGAAGTTGGTAGATCATTTGAGGCCCAATTTTCCTATCTCTAAAATGGTTACCACACATTTAGAAAATGTTTTGAGGTCTGACTAGGGTTAAATAATGAGTCAATATAATATTGAAGTGAATTATTTGTCTCTGATTTCTCCAAATGTAATTAATTTTATCTCTGCGCACATGATTTATGTGGCAGGAAATTTCTTTACACAAATTTTGGTATTTTTTTCCTTTTATGACAGTGTGACACTGATGACAACTTTGAATGATAATATCTCAATTTTATTCAAATTTACTAGAATAAGATCTACTCCACAAGGTATAAATTAAAAGATGTAAATCAGAAGTGTTCAAAGAAGCACAAATTGTCAATAGCTACCTGAAATTACTTCAAAATTCTATTAATCACAAAAGAGCAAAATGCAACAACTCAGAGGTATCACCATATATTCATTCCTTTAGCAAAGAGGATTTAAAATAACAAAATTCATTGTTGAAGAATTTTGTGGATGAACAAGTACACTGTTACACTATTAATTGAGCTATGAAGTGGTGAGGTCTTTTTGAAAAAAAAAAAGGACAATAAACATTAATCATTAAAAAGTAGATGCCATGGGTCTTATTGCTAAGACTATGGCTGGAAGATATGTTTTTAAAAGGTATCTACAAAAAAGAAATTCATAACAGCCTTATTGGTAATAGCAAAATGAAAGCAATCTAAACTCTTAAGGATAGCTGAATAAATGATTCATATGAAGAAACAATAACACATTTACTTCATAAAAATGGCAAATATAAAAATTTTTTAAAACATTAAAATAAAGAAAATCAAATCAGAACAAAAGATACACTCTATAATTATATTAAATTATATAATAACAGCGACAGTGGAATTGGAACAAAATTCTTTTGATTTCAGATCCAGTGTTCTTTTCAAGCTATGATACTGTTTGGATAGAAATATTCCAATAAATCTGAATAGGGCCTCCCTTATAACTCTTATTCACTGCCTGTATAAACTTATATATAAATTACTTTCTTTCCAACAAAGCAATAAATAACTCAAACCATGTGTATATAGTTTGTGTTGTGGACAGAATGCTAGGCTAGTTAGTAAGGAAACCTAGGTTCAAATCCTACTTTCAAAACTTAGTACTAGCTTAAGCCTAGGTACCGTATTTCCCCATGTATAAGATGCACCCTTTTCTGAAAAATTTGGGGTCTAAAAACTGGGTGCGTCTTATACAGTGGTTGTAGATCTGTTTACTTGCATTTCCCACTTTTCCACACTTCTTGTCTTTGTGCTCATTGTTTCGCATTTGTTACTGGTATATTAGGTTATGTTTTGCCATGTTCTGCCCAGAAATGGCTCAGAAAAGATTTTCATACAGTGCTGAATTCAAGTTAAAAGCGATCCAGTTTGCAAAAGGGAATGGAAATCGTGCTGCCAAATGTAAGTCTGGTCCTCCTCCAACTGAGAAAACAATCCCAGATTGGCTACGAAAGAAGAAACCCTACTGAAAATGCCACGGCAGAAGAAGGCCATGAGAGGCAAGTCAGCAAAATGGCCTGATTTAGAGAGAGAATTGAAGATATGGATTGAAGAGCAAAGGGCAATTGGAATTCCTGTGTCCACAAAGATGGTTCAGCATGAGGCAAGAAGAATTGCTGATGAAAAAAGAAGTTGCTCATTTCAAAGGAGGACACAATTGGTGCTTCAGGTTCATGAAACGGAATGGACTAAGCATGAGTACACACGCCAGACTTGCCCAAAAGATGCCTGAAAGCTGTGAGCACATGAATAAAATTTGAGTTCAATAACTTTATGTAATACATTTTTTTTCAAATTACAGGCCCCCAAATTAAGGTGTGTCTTATACATGGTGAAATACGGTAAGTCACTGAACTTCAGTTTCCTCTACTGTAAAATGGAGATGGGTATGGTATACTTGTACTACATGAAAGTACTGTTGTGAGGTTCAAGTGAGGTGACATGTATAAAGATCATTACAGAACTTAATTCCATATTTAAAATAGATCATCATCAACAAAACTGTTATTTGGTTATCTTTTTTATGACATTCATGTAGGAATGGTTTGAGGAAAAATCATCATGTCATTTTTTTTTATATCTAATGTTCAAGATACTGTTGTACAAATGCATAGCTTTCTATATTTGTGATGTCAATTTATCTTCTGTGCATTCAGTGAAAGCAACTAGATCCAAGCAATTCTAGGTCCAGAAGGCAACAGGCAAGGTGACAATTATTCATTAACCCCTTCATATGAGCCAGGCCTTATGCTAAGAATTGAGGATGTAAATACAAGCAAAAAGAAAAGCTGTCCCTTCCCTCAAGGCGGTTACTTTCTAATAGGGAAAGAGAGGACATAAAAGGGAGTTAGAAGCAGAGAGAAGTAAATTAAGCATGGATGGCCTGAACCAAACTCCAAAATGGAGGTCCTGGGAAGAACTCACTAGTGGGAAAAGAGGGACTGGAGAGGCAATGGGATTTTCCAAGGTGAAATGAGCTTATGCACTAAGGGAAGTTCCAGCAGCAGATAGAGTATAATATGTATGCAATCTTGTTTCCATACTGTTTTGCTTCCAATAATTCTATAGTTTTTTAAAACTTTTCATTTCATGTAGCTGGAAGATGATTATTTCGTATGCTAACTTCTAGGAAAAAACAAGGTTCTTTAGTTTATAGTGATCAATGTTATATGCCATCATTTGTGGCAAAAATTCTATCTAAGTAACAAACAAGTTGCAGTTATCATTTATATGCTGAATTCTCAGGAATACCTTGGAGGTTATGCCTTTTAGTACAGGGATCTATCATGTTAGTTTCTAAAGGACAGAGAGGTTTTGATATATAACTATATTCATTTGATCACATCTTTTTAAATATCATGTAGATGTCAAATTTTTGGTAGTTACGTGTTGCAGAGTTTTAAAACATTTAATTGTATAATTATCTTTGACAAAGGAGTCCCAGATCCTTAATTATAAAACTTTTCTACAATTTCTGGTTACAATGATGTGATCCTGAATTACTATCATGAATCCTTCCCTTTTTAAAAGAAAATTCTGAATGACAACATTTTTTTTGATGCTTCTATCAGCATATCACAGGTACAATTCATTTGCGTGTTGGATCTGGAGTAGCTTTTTGTTCTGCTCTTAGATCTTAGTAGTTTCTTGGGTTCGCTAAGTAGAGGAAACAATTTTTGTTATATTTCACTGTTCCAAAGGGTATAAATAGGTGTAACCATTCCATTTCTTCTTACTGTAGTAGTAGTAGAAGGAGGAAGAGGACAAAGAGGAGGAGGAGTAGCAATAGTAGAAGTATTTCATAATATTCATATCGCACTTTAAAGTTTGCAAAGAGATTCACCATTGTTATTGCATTTTATCAGAAAAAAATGATTATTTTCTTATTATATTAATAACCATTTTTATGTACAGGGCCAAGAGATCCTCTTTTTGATTATAACTAATCAATTATTAGTAAGGTAGTTATTAATAGATTTTTCCCCTCTTTTTATTTCTTCATTCAAAGCCCAGTCCTTGTGAAGAACAGGGCTGACAGTGAAACATCCTCCTCAATCTTGGGCTGAACCCCACCCAACTGGGAGGGCTTATTTCTGATTAAAGGGTAAAGGGAATCTAATGTAGGTGGATTTTAGCCCACTTTTGCCAAATTAAATGGACTGAGTGGAGATGTAGACAGCAGGGACCCTGAAGAACAGTATCTCTTTTAGTAGTAAGGGGTCAGGAACTCTGCTTAGTTAAGGATGAGAGCACAGGCCAGAAGAACAATGACCATACCCTTCCCTTGATCACAACGTCATGGAAGGACCAAAACTTCTAAACCTTCAGAACTATCTTTTTCTTTAAAATTTAGTTATTATATTTAGTTTTCAGCATTGATTTTCACAAGAGTTTGAATTACAAATTTTCTCCCCATTTCTACCCTCCCTGCCACTGCAAGATGGCATATATTCTGGTTGCCCTGTTCCCCAGTCAGCCCTCCCTTCTGTCACCCCACTCCCCTCCCATCCCCTTTTCCCTTCTTTTCTTGTAGGGCAAGATAAATTTCTATGCTCCATTGCCTGTGTATCTTATTTTCTAGTTGCATGCAAAAACTTTTTTTTTTGTTTTTGAACATCTGTTTTTAAAACTTTGAGTTCCAAATTCTCTCCCCTCTTCCCTTCCCACCCAGCCTCCCTAAGAAGTCAAGCAATTCAATGTAGGCCACATGCGTATCATTATGCAAAACACTTCCATAATACTCATGTTGTGAAAGACTATATTTTGCCCCTTCTTATCCTATCCCCCTTTATCCAATTTTCTCCCTTGACCCTGTACCTTTTTGAAAGTGTTTATTTTTGATTGCCTCCTTCCCCAACTGCCCTCCTTTCTATCATCCCCTCCCCTTTTTTATCTTCTTCCTCCTTCTTTCCTGTGGGGTAAGATACCTAATTGAGTATGTATGGTATTCCCTCTTCAGGTCAAATCTGATGAGGGCAAGATTCACTCATTCCCCCTCATCTGCCTTCTCTTCTCTTCCTACAGAACTGCTTTTTCTTGCCACTTTTATGTGAGATAATTTACCCCATTCTATCTCTCCCTTTCTCCCTCTCTCAATATATTCCTCTCTTATCCCTTAATTTGATTTTATTTCTTTTAGATACCATCCTTTCATATTCAACTCACCCTGTGCCCTCTCTCTCTACCTCTCTCCATATATATATATATATATATGTATATATATATACATATATGTGTGTGTGTATATATATGTATATATACACACACACACATATACGTACAATACATACACACACATATATATACATATATATGCATAT
>CM053622.1:248679145-248706905 GCA_028646595.1 Phalanger gymnotis | reverse complement strand
CTGTGATGACTAACCCCGACAGACTTTGCTCTTCTCAGCAACACAATATGCAGAGACAGATCCAAAGGAATCATTATGGAGAGTTCTATCTACATACAGAGAAAGAATATGAAGTATGAATGCAGATCGAGGCACACTTCATGCTTGCCTTTTTCTCCCCCCTTTTTTTTCTCTCTTTTGTATTTGTTGTTGGGTTGTGGTTTTTGTTTTTTAGTTCTGTTTCTTCTTTCTCATGATTCATTCCATTGATCATAATTCTTCTCCACAACTTGACTAGTGTGTAAATTAACTCAATGCCAAGTTATACATGGAAGTTATATGGGATTCCATGCCATCTTGGGGAGGGATGGGGAGAGGGAAGGAAGAAAATCTGGAACTCAAAATTATGTAGAACCACGTGTTGCAAACTAAAACTAAAAATAAAAAAAATATATAAAAAAATGCATTTCTTATAAGCAAAAAAAAAAAAGAAAATACATGATTATATGAACACAAAAAGAATATGTGATTTAATCAGCATGGGAAACTTCCATTACATTAAAGCAATACTTTTTCCAACATATTACAACAAATCTAGGACTCAGATAAGTACAAAGGGTTTGTGAAGTACCTAGAGATTAAATGACTTGTCCAGAGTTGATGCTCTATCCATTGAACTACCTAGCTACCTCTGTGATGGTAAAATGTAGTAAATATAAAGAGCTTATTCAAGAACTTTGGTAGTGAAAGGGGAGAATCATAGAGATAGAGGAAATAAAGAAGATAACAAAAGGGACATAAAACAGAGGATTGAAGAGATGGTAGAACATAGAAGAACTTATGAAAGTTTGAGGAGATGAGCATATTTGAAGGCAGTGAAGAAATCTGTAGATAATGAGAGATTGAGGACTAGAGAGAGTGAACAATTGACCATGGCATGCTAGAGAATAACAGCAGTGATGTAATTATATATATATAGAATGATTGGCTTTGACATGTAGTAGCAGAAAGAATGAGAAAATGATAAATGATGTCAAAAAGTTTGGGAATGAAAAGAATAGAAAAAGATGAAGCTCACTTCAAATAGACTTTTGTTTGTTTTTTCAATAAAATAGGAACTTATTCTGTGCTAGTCATTTTATTTAATAATTACAGAGAAAACAAGCAAATAGAATTCCTGCCACCAAGGAACTTAGATATATAAATGTCATACAGAAATCTTAACATATATGATAAATATTAAATATTTGGTAATCATAAAGGTGATGCACTAGAAGCTAAAGAAATCAAGAAAAGATTCGATACAGATAGCATTGGGCCTGAGTATTAGAGGAAGCCAGAGATTCTAACAATGAAAGTTTGGAAGGAAGAGTATACCAGGCATGGGGAATAACCAATCGAAAGTTGAAGAGATGGGAGATGTAATGTACATGTGGGAGGAACAGCAGTTAAATCATAGGCTTGATTGTAGAGCATATAAAAGAAAGTATAATGTAAGAAGACTGGTAAATTAGAAAAGGATCAGATTGTGAAAAAAAATGTAAAATCGAGTACTTTGAATTGGATCTTGGAGGTAACAGGGAGTCAATGGAGTTTGTTGGGTTGATAAGGTCAGACATATCTTTTAAGAAAATCACTTTAGCAGCTATGTGAAGGATGGTGGCAAGATAGACCTGAGGCAGAGATACCAACTGGAAAACAGAAAATGAAAGAAAAAAAAAACCCTAAAAGTGCTCTTTTGAGAACATCAACTTTGAGAAGACATATCCAGTTTGACATATCCAATAGGCAACTGAAGATGCATGACTTTAACTCAGAAGAGTGATGAGGGCTAGATAAGTAGATTAGGAAATGACCTCCGTAGAGCTGATTACTGAGCCATTTGGAACCAAATGAGTGAAGAACGCCAAAGACAGACATTCAGAGTTAGCAGGCATGAGAGGCATGAGGAACCAGGAAAACAGATTAGGGAGGGGTCATGTGATTAGGATAAGAAGAGCCATAATAACTCGGAGAGGAAGAGTAACTAAAAGAATTTGTTCATCATTGTCAGATTCTGCAAAGAGCTCAAGAAGGATGAAGATTAAGAGGAGTTCAAGATACTTGACAATCGAGAGATTATTGGTAGTTTTGGAGAGTTCAGTTATATTGGAATGGTAAGGTCAGATGTTAGATTTCACATGGCTTGGAAAAGAGTAAGATAATCAACAAGGCAAACTGACAACTTCCTGGAGGTATCATGAAGGATGCCGAGATACAGCCCAAAAGAATCAACATTACAGAGAAATCCACACAGTATATTTAGTCTGGGCAACAAGGCTTTAAATTATTTGGGCATATTTCACAACATAGAAGGGTAGACTATTACTGTTCTCCAAAACAACCCTGGTTAACAGGAATACAGTGCTTTGTGGGGAAAGAAAAACTTATTCGTATTCTGAGTTTTATTAATCCTGGTCTTGGGCTTACTATTGGTTGTAACTAGATTTTTCACCTGCAAAGACTTTGGATGTTTATCTTTAAATCTCTTTGTACCCCAGTTTCAAGTCACAGAAGGACTTCAGAAAGTGTTATGATTTGCATCAGATGATAGTAAGAAAATAAAATTTTTCAGAGACTTCAGGAACAGGAAGGAAAACTGCATTTGTTTTACAGAAATTCTTTGAGAAGAGGTAGCTTTGATTTTTCATATTTTGGAGAACTACTGATATAAAACCAAGCCTTCTTTAAATAGTTAGAAATAAAATATTGAAGTTATATGATAGAGAAGTTTGGAGACATGAACAGAATAAATCAACTAAAGGTCCTTTGCTACACACAACTCACTGGAAAGAACAGACCCATTTCAAATGCATCACAACACAAGCTGGTTTTCTAGTTCTGTAACTTAGAATTTCCTTATTTCAGCCACAGGTTTTAGACTACTTTACAGCTACCATACCAAAAAATCACTGTAAATTCAAAACATATAATTCAAGGTATATTTTACATAGATCACATAACTCTCATGCCTTTTCAAAAATTAATATGAACCATGAAAAGCTAGGTTATGTTATAAATCTACTTACATCATGACATAGCACAGATTCAAACAAAGACATAATTCTTCCTCTTGCACATGCCAGATAAATTATTATTCATGAGAACAGGGGCTCTGAGAAGGTTGTGGGGGGTGGGGTGCTGCATTGTACATTGTCCAGTAGGTTAAAATTAAATAGAAGATATGACTATCGAAATTTTACTAACAATTAAAAGTAACTCATATGCTGTCATGAATGTAGACTAAACCCAAAGCATCTTAATGAAGTTTTTGTAGATAACTAAAGTCATAATAGGAGTAAATCCATTGATAAATATTTATTAACTGTATAGCATGTGCCACGAATACTGCTAAGCATTAGTGATACAAAGAAAGGCAAATGATAGTTCTTACTCTCAAGAAGCTTATGCTCTAATGGAGTTTGGTGCATTTTCATAGATAGTTTTAGTAAAAAGCAAAAGTCTTATTACATTTTTGTTCAATAAAATGCCCTTGCTTTTATCAGACTATCTCATGAGGTAAGTTTTAAAATGTAACAAAATAATAGTAAGTTATGTTGTTAAATGACTGTCTTATGGTTGGAAAAGACCATAACTTGACTAACCCACTTCTTCCTGGTTCCTTAGGTCTGAACCTGATCAGGAGTGTCCTGTGCTTTTTAGAGTTGATAGACTTAGATTCTAACTCATTCTTTAAAGCTGTTAAATTTCTTTTACAATACCATGTCCCCAAAGCATCCCATCAAATTAGAAGGGACTGGACAAAGTCATTAAATTAAGATACTACATATAAAGTATGAAGTTGAAAATTACCCACATGATTAAAAATAGTGTTTTATGGTTGCCTTTTGTTTTAACATCATAGTAATTTTCAAATTGATCCTTCTTTATGTTCTCTATACAGTGAGGTATCCTTTAAATAATAAATGTAATTACTATGTAATTATATTCTTAATGTAATTATATTCTTAACATCAACATAAAGGAACATTTCCTGATACAAAGATCAGCAAAAGAAGATTTCATATACCACCATGAATTTCATGTACCACCATACACCACCACTATTGAGAACAGGTTGCTTTGTTAAAAAGCAATCAGAACTTCCTAATGTTCTCTTCTTTGTATCTACTTAATATTTCATTGAAAATGGGGCAAAGCCAAGATGGCAAAGTAAAGGCAGAGATTGACCTGAGCTGTCCTAAATTCCCCTGCAAACAACATTAAAATAACATCTCAAAATGAATATTAAAGAGGCAGAATCAACAAAGGGATGGGTTGAAACAATTTTCAAGTCCAATACAATTTAGAAGGATGGCAGGAAAAAATCTGTCTCACTGAGGTGAGAGTGGAATACAGTCCAGTGAATGCTACATCTCTATAGGACATGCTGCAACGAACAGCAAAAGGTTTTGGTGGCAAATGAATCTGTAGCAGCAGCCTCCAGAGCACTCAGCCCACATATAATAAGGGCCTGGACAAGTGGGCAGAAGATTACAGGGATCTCTTTTCTAGAACTGGGAATAAGACTCTGTTGCATTGTTCATATGTAGTTCTGGGCCACAGTCCAGGTGAGGAGGAGCACTAGCAGGAGCATGAACCTTAGACATGGTTCCCAGGTAGAAAGAAAATGCTCCTGGTCACACTAAGACCAGAATAGATGCCAGTAGAGCAGAGACCACACTTCTTCTAAGATCACACCACTTTGGAAGAACTGAAAGCTTGCGGACCCCCAGAACTAGCTCTGAAAACTAGCTCATGAGAAAGCTTGAAGTTTTGCACAGTACCCTCTCCATTGCAGGGGCAAAGCCCAACTCAAACATAAAGTTAAAAGTAAAAAAAAAAACAGGTTGGGAAATGAGCAAACAATGAAAAAAGAACTTGAACATAGAAAGTTATTATGGAGACATGGGGGTGATAAAACCAAACTCAGAAAAAAAATATAAAAGCAGCAACATGCAAAACCTCAAAGAAAAATGTGAATTGGTCTCAAGCAAAGGAGAGAGAGAGAGAGAGAGAAAGAGAGAGAGAGAGAGAGAGAGAGAGAGGGGAAAAATAGGTTGAAGGAAAATAAAATAATCAGTAATCATAACTGTGAATGTGAATGGGATGAACTCACCTATAAAACAGAATCAAATAACAGACTGAATTACATGATTTAGATATAATGGGTGATACCATAAGCAAATTAGGGGAGTGTGGAATAGTTTGCCTATAAGAGAAGAATGTATGACCAAACAAGACATAGCATTATGGGATATAAAGTGAATAATTTTGATTACATTAAAAGGTTTTAGACAATACAAACAAATGCAACCAAGATTATAAGGAAACGGAAAACCTTAAAAAGGTGGGGGGGCAGCCCATTTCTCTGATAGAGGGTGGATTTCTCAAACATATGGAGAATTGATTCTTATAAATACAAGTCATTTCACAATAAATGGTCAAAGGATATGAACACACAGTATTCAAAATAAGAAATCAAAGGTATCTATGTAGTCATATGAAAAATGCTCTAAATCACTATTGATTAGAAAAATGCAGATTAAAAATACTCTGATGTACAACCTCACACCTATCAGATAAGTTAATATTACAGAAAAGGAAAATGACAAAAGTTGGAGAAGATGCGGCAAACTTGAGACACTAACGGTGAAGTTGTGAACTGATCCAACCATTCTAAAGAGCAATTTGAAACTATTCTAAAAGGCTATCAATACAATTTGAGCCAGCAATAGCACTATTAGTACCCAAAGAGATAAAGAATAAAGGAAAAGGACCTACATGTACAAAAATATTTATTGCAGCTCTTTTTGTGGTGACAGAGTTGGAAATTGAGGGGTTTTCCTCAATTGTGGAATGACTGAACAAGCTGCGATATATAATTGTGTTGGAATAATATCGTGCTATAAGAAATGACAAGCAGGCTGATTTCAGAAAAACCTGGAAAGACTTAACTGAACTGATACAAAATGAAGTGAGAAGAACTAGGAGAACATTGTACACAGTATTAGTGATATTGTAAGATGATCAACTGTGAATGACTTAGCTCTTCTCAAAAATACAATAATCTAACAGAGTTCTGAAGAATTTGCAATGAAAAATGCTATCCACTTCCAGATGAAGAACTGATAGAGTTTGAATGCACATCAGAGTATATTTTTTAAACTTTATTTCTTGTGTGGGTTTTTTACTTATTTATTTTGGTCTGTGCTTTCTTGTTAAAACATGAATAATATGGAAATATGTTTTGCATGACTGCACATGTATAATTTATATCAAATTGTTTGTTTTCTCAATGGGGAGTAGGAGAAAGAGGGAGAAAAACTGGAACTCAAAATTAAATACATATGTATATGCAACCTTGTTTTTATGTATAATTGGGAAATATTAATATTATTTGATTGACACTTTTTCCTGTTTTATTGGGGGATGGTTCTTTAATATTACCCTCCCAACCTTTACCTCTTAAAAAACTAATCAACCCCTTCTCTTGTAATAAACAAATGTAGTTGCACAATATTTGTTCTGTCCCAAAAACATATGTCTCATTCTGCACCTCTAGGGCATCATCTCTCCACCAAGTGATGGTAAACAGGATTCGTGAATTATTTAAAAATAATGATTGGTCATTTAACACTTGTTTTCCTTTAAAATGTTTAAATTGCTCTCCTGTAGTCTGCATCAGTACAAAGATGCCTTCCCAGATTATTTTGAATCTGTCTTTTCATCATTTCTTACAGTATAATCATATCCTATTTTGTATTCCTTTGTCTCTTGTGGTCAGTTGCAGTTTTTGTGTCTCTTTGTCTCTCTGTCTTTATATGTTTCTGTGTCTCTATCTCTGTCTTTTGTCTTTGTCTCTGACTCTCATCATCATCGGCATCATTATTGTTTTCAGGGGCTTTTGGGATACATTTCCAAATTTTGACGATGATTGTGTCAATTCATAGTTTCACTGCCAGCATGATAATGACTGTTTCCTGATCTGATGGGTGTGATATGGAACTTCAAATTTGTATTAAGTAATATTTAACTTATTACTGGTGATTTGCACAGTTTTTCATGTGGCTATTGATTCTTTTTTTTCTTCTTTTCAAATCTGCCTGTTAATATCCTTTGACCTTTTATATCCTGGGGAATAACATGTATCATTCTACAGTTTTTTTTATATTTCTTTGATATTAAATTTTTTTCATAAATCTGTGTTGCAAATTTTTTCCCTTTGGTTTCCTGTTTCCAATCTAATTCTAAATGGTTCTTTTGGTTTGTTCATTTTTTTCAATTTTATGTATGTAAAATTGTCTATTTTATTTTCTGTGATTCTATCCTTTGGTAAAAATTCTTTCCCTTATTTGTGAAAAATATTTCCTTCCTTGTTCCTCTACTGTGGCTTTTATATATAGCTTTTTAAAAATCTAGGTCATGTATCCATTCAGATCTTATTGTATTGTATAATGTATGATTTTGATCTATATCTAATATCTGCTAGGATCCTTTCTAGATTTTTCATCAGTTTTTAATGTTGGACTGTGTTCTTATTCCAGTGCATGGAGTTCTCGGATTTATCGAATACTGTGCTAGCATGTTTGATTCCTTTGGTATCATCTAAACCTAATTTGTTTCACTCATCTACTTTGTTATTGACCAAAACACTTTGATGTTTACCTTTTGTAGTACAGAGATTTAATATTACTAATCTCTCTTTCAAACCACTGTTTTCTACTATTTTCCTTTAGATTCCTGACCTTTCATTCCTCAAGATAAGTATGGTTGTTATTATAACCAGATTTATGACCAAACCTATGGCATTTTAATGTGATTAGTGCAGCATTTTGCAAATACTGAATGTTAATAAACATTTTTATTTAATTGATAAACAATTGGTGACTTGATTTCTTGTCTATTTGACTACTGTTCCATTTACACATATTTGCATATGTGAACATATTGTATACAAACATAAGTGCAAACATACATAATGTGTGTATCATTGTGTGTGGTTGTGTGTGTATTCCATTTTGCTCTTTGAATCCTTCACCTATAAATCAGGAGGTAAGTATCATGTTTTAACCTTAGTTTTGTGATTGGCAATTACACAGATCACAGTTCCTAAGTCTTCCAAAGCTGTCTTTATAATATTGCTGTTACTATATAAATTGTTCTAGTTATCTGCTCTTCACTTTGAATTAGTTCATTCAAATTTTCCCAGGACTAATCTTAAACTAACCCTATCATTATTTACAATAGTACAATAATATTTGATCACAGTTATATACCATAACTTTCTCAGACATTCTCCAGTTTATGATCAACTCTGCAGAAACTCGTTCTTTGCAACCTCAAAAAGAGTTACATATATTTTGTACATGCTTAGAGTTTGTTTTGCTTAGGAATAATCACTCTCTTAATCTACCATCCCTCTAATTTCCCTTTCTTTCATCTTCTCTTTCCCTCCTCTTTCCTTTTTGAATGAAAATAATTCTTTGTTTGACCAGTTCAGATGGGGAAAAGTTCTAGCTTCACCATCTTTCCCTCTTCCTCCACAGACTTCTAGCTCCATACACTGATTATGTGAAATAATTTTTCTTAACTTTCATTTCCCACTTCCTCCAATGAATTCCTCCTGTCCTTTCTCTCCGCTCTTCTTTAAATATCATCAAGACATAACAGAACCACTCCCAGGCCTCCTGTCTAATTAAATTCCTTCCATATCCCCAGATTGTAACAGTGTTCAAAGGATATGTACATATCGTCTCTCCATATTAAAATGTAAATAGATTACTCTTGCTTAGTCCCTTATGATTGTTCATTTGTCATTGATTTTTACAAATCAAATAATTTGTATGTTTGAAATTCAAAGTTTCCACATAGTTCTAGCTTTTTTTATAGTAGAAATACTTGAAAGTCCTCTCATTAAATTTCCATCCCTCCCATATGATTATACATGGTTTTGGTGGATAAATTATTACATTCTCTGAGCATATATATTCCTTGCCTTCTGGATGAAGATTTCTGATTCTTCATAATGATGGCTGCTAACTTATGGGTGATACTGACAATTTCTTTCTTTCTTTTTTTAGTAACATTCTGTATTTTCTCTTTGACCTGGACTCTGGATTTTGGTTTTAATATTACTGAGTTTTCATTTTTAGTTTCTTTCAGGAGGTGACCACTAGATTCTTCCAATTTCTACTTTGTTATCTGCTTCTAAGGAATCTGGGTAGTTTTCATTTTAAAATTCTTGAAATTTTAATGTCTCGCCACTTATTATTATTCATGGTTTTCAGATAGACTACTCATTCTTCAATTTGTTCTCCTTTTTCTCTTTTCCAGGTCAGATGATTTTGCTCTGAGACATTTTATATTTTCTTCTTTCTATTTTCTTTCATTCATTTGATTTGGGTTTAATATTTGTTACCTAAATGGGGAATCAGCTTCCATTTACTTCACTTTAATTTTCACAAACTTCGTTACTTGATGTATCAGTAAGGCAAGACTCATGAAATCTATAGTGACCATGAATATGCATGTATAGGTCAGAATCCCAAAGTATAAGAGACTCTGTATAGAAGGCAGAAGAAAAGAAGTAAAGCATTTATTCAGACACCAGAGGATCAAATTCCAGAACCAATAACCCCAATTTGACACAGCAGTAATTGTATTCCAAAACCAATAAGTTCACCTCGATGTAACCGCAAAGAGATTAAAACACAGTATCACAGCAAAGAGCTAAGCCATCCTGTAACCTTCCGTTCTGCTAAGGCCTTCACATAAACACTCACTGATGAATCCTGTCTGCTTGCCTGCATCCTTTCCTCCCACAATTCTGGAAGCCCTTGTAGTTCTCAGAGCCCTTCCAGTTCTCTCTCTGTCTCTCCATCTCTTCCAGTTCTCCATCCTCTCTCACAGTTCTTTCTTCTTTGTCATAGTTCTGCAGCTCTCTAGTCTGAACTTAATGGCTACCCACAGGGCATATATACCTTGTATAGGGCCCTGGGGCTTAGCCTGCCTACAAACAAGCCTCCCCTAATCAAGTTTCCCTTAACCACCTAAGGCCTATTAAATGGGCAGGGAAGTTCTTTAATCAAGATTACTTCCACACTTGGGCACAGATTTGAACTTTTTTGCCAAACAAGGTCTTTCACTATTCTTTCTTCTATAGTTCATTTCTTTCTTCTCTTTCCTCCCCTAGAACTGTCACTTATTAAAAAAAATAATAATTTTTAATTAATGCCCATGTAGCACCAATGCAATATCCACAGTGGCTGAGGCTGCTATGAATTTGCTGACATAGTTCTGAATTATAAAATATAACAGACTTTCTTCATGGAAGACAAGACCAAAACATTTATTCCAACACCAGAAAGCCAAATCTATCATAGCAACAAAGAAATCTATACTCATTATCAATGCAGGAAGCACCAGCATCCCCAAGCCTTCCCTCTTTTAGGGAACAGAAATCATTCCCTCTCTCAATCATGCTGGTTCCTACTCTCCAGGTCTCTCTTTCTCCAAGATGATACTCCCACCATCTCTCTCCTAGCTCTGACTGCTCCAACTTCCTGCTCCATCCCTTCCTGCTCTGCCTGTTCAGCAAGCTCCTCTTACCAGAGGCTCATGTGACTCAGACTCATGTTACTCAGGCAGATCACATAGGCCTATTAATGGTTGGCAAAGATCTTTTCATTTTCATTAATATACATTAACAATACAGCCCTGTTTATTTTTGCATTTAAAAATTTTTAAATTCTAAATTCTCTCCCTACCTCCAGCCTTTCCCCTACCCATTAAGAAAGCAAACAATACACTCTCTATTGTACATGTGGAGTTATGTGAAACATGTTTACATGTTAACCAAGTTACAAAAAACAGAAAGAAAAATAAAGTGAAAATAAGTATGCTCCAATCTGGACTTATAATTCATCAGTTCTTTCTCTGGAGGTGGATAACATTTTCATTTTGAGTCCTATGCAATTATCATGGATCACTGTATTGATTGGAGTAGTTAGGTCTTGCACAGCTGAAAAGCATTGCATTACTTTTGTTATTATGTACAACCATCTCCTGATTCTGCTCACTTCACTTTATATCAATTCCTATAAATTATATCAGGTTTTCCTGAAAGCATTCTGCTCATCATTTCTTATAGTACACTAGATTTCCTCCACAATCATATGCAATATCTAGTTCATCAATTCCCTAATTAATAAGCATCTTCACAATTTCTAATTCTTTGCCACCATAAAAAGAACTGCTATAAATATTCTTGTACACATGAGTACTTTTCCTTTTTTTTATCTCTTTAGAATACATAAATTGTAGCAGCACTGGCTGAAGAAAGAGTATGCATAGTTTTATTGCACTGTGGGCATACTTCCAACTTACTCTCTAGAATGGTTCTACCAGTTCACAACTCCAATAGTGCACATATCCTTAGTTTTCCACATCCCCATCAGGATTTTTCATTTTCCTTTCCTGTCATGTTAGCCAGTCTGGGAAGTGTGAGGTGTTGCCTCAGAGTTGTTTTAATTTGCATTTTTCTAATTATTAGTTATTTGTAGCATTTTAAAAAGTATGACCATAGAAAGGCTTAATTTGTTCTTCTGAAAACTTCTTCTTCATATCCTTGGACCATTTATCATTAGGGGAATGGCTCTTATTTTTATAAATTTGATTAAGTTCTCTATTAATTGAGAAATGAGACCTTTATCAGAGAAAATTGTTGTAATTTATTTTTACTAGTTCCCTATTTTGCTTCTAATCTTAGCTACATTGATTTTGCTTATGCAGAACATTTTTTAATTTCACATAATAAAAACTATCCATTTTATCTCCCTAAATTCTTTTCATCTCTTATTTAGTCACAAACTTAACCTATCCATAGATAAAATAAGACCTATTTTCCATTCTGTTCTAATAAATTTATGACATCACCTCTACTGTCAAAATCATGTCCATTTTCAGATTATCTTGGTAATCTTGGTGAAATCTTGGTGAAGTATTATTATTATATGTCTAATTTCTGCCATACTTCTTTACAGTTTGCAAAGCAGTTTTTATTCAATAGTATATTATTGCAGCCCCTTCCCAAAGGCTTAGAACTTTGGTTTTATTAAAAATGAGATTAGTGAGCCCATTTAGTTCTGTATATTGTGAACCTAACCTATGCCACTGACCAATCACTCTATTTCTTGTCCAGTTCTTTATTTTATTTTGTTAATTTTTTGGTGATTATCAGTAATATAGTTCAAGATTGGTGCTGCTAAACTTAGGGCTTTTTGATTGGTTCCCTTGATATTTTGACCTTTTGTTTTTCCAGATAAATTTTGTTATTTTTTTCTAGCTCTATGAAATAATGTTAGGTAGTTTTGTTGATATGGCACTGAATAAGCAATTTGATTTAGGTAGAATTGTCATTTTATTAAGTTGATTAAACCTGCCTGGGAGAAATTAATATTTCTGAATTATTTAGATCTGTTTTCATTTGTGCAAAAAGAATTTTGTAATTCTGTTCTTCTAATTCCTGTATATGTCTTGGCTGGCAAGCTCCCAAGAATTTTTTCCTGTCTGAAGTTATTTTAAATAAAATTTCTCTATCTCTATTCTGAGATTTAGTGGTAATATATAGAAATGCTGATGATTTGTATGGGTTTATTTTATATAATTCAATTTTGCCAAATTATCGATTGTTTCAAATAGTTATTTTAGGTTTCAAATAGTTATATTTAGGTTCACAGTATTCTTTCTTTTTCATCAGTCACTATTAGTTCACTTTGTGTTGCAATATACACTAATAATTTTTTTGTTTTCTGTAGTTTTAATAATTATATGTTCTGATTTTTAGAATTATTTTTCTCAGGATATCTTTTCTGTAAGCTTAATTTTACAGCCATTTATTTCTCTTGATATCATTGGTGTTTAGGTCTATTTCTTATTTTCTTGAACACTCACTTTTCAGTGCCTCTCCTTTTACTGGTGGCATGGATGCAAGGCTGAATGTCAAGGTTATCTTAGCCTCCTCATCTTTGGTGATATTGGATTTGCTTGCCAAAATCTCTTTAATGAGGAATCTTCAGGTATAGGACTAGTCCTAGCTTAGTTTATAGTTGACTTTTCTCCATATCCTCTGCAGACACATGTTCAAACTTCTTTTCAGATGACTGTGACTCCTTTCTCCCCTCTTTTCATTTTCCTTATATGACTGTACAGGATAATTATCTGCTGCTATTTTTCTTGGAAGAGGAGAAAGGGAAAGGGTTTTTAGACATTCAGTAGGCAGGAAAGGGAGTGTCCCTACATGATGGCTATGTTAACCCCTCCATAAGTGTGTAATCTCTTGACCTTGTAATAGCAGCTAAGCCTAAATGAAAAGGTATACATATTAAGGATATAAACCTGGTATATTATAGGATGATGTTTCCCCCAATCAAATAAGGAAATTTGGAAGAGGGCAGTTTTTTTTTCAGAGGAAAGACGTTAGTTCTATTTCAGATATGTCAAGTTTAAAATGTTTCTAGGATATCTATTTTGAAATACCTAATAGAAGATCTGAAACTGAAGCAAAGGATAGAGGCTGGGATTGTATATGTAAATCAATGAATCATTTGCTTAGATTTGATGACTAAATCCAAAATTAAAATTTAAAACTTCCCTCTGTTGATCATTAATTTATTCTGTATATATTGTATCCATATGTAGTTGTCTCATCCATTAGACTGTGAGCTCCTTGGGTGCAAGGACTGATTTTGATTGTTTTATTTGGTGCGAAGAATAGTCTAGTCCAGAGTAGGTACATAATAAATACTTGTTGACTTATTGGTTGATGAAGAGCTTAAAAATAACCAAAAAGGAGAGTACAAAGGGTTAAGATAATTCAATGGGCTTTTTGTATTCTTGAACAGGTAGAATGAATCTATGTAGGTGACAACTCTGGGACTTTTCTTTCAAAAACATATTTAATATTTATTTTTAACACTCCTTTCTTTTTAAAAGTTGAGTTCCGAATTCTTTCTCTTCCTCCCAAACCTCTACCACCTGCTTAGAAGGAAAGCAAAATGACATCAATTATACATGTGAAATAATGCAAAATATATTTCCATATTAGCCATCTCTCTCTGTCTCTCTGTCTCTCTGTCTCTCTGTCTCTCTGTCTCTCTCTCTCTCTCTCTCTCTCTCTCACACACACACACACACACACACACACACACACACACAAAAGCAACAAAACACTAAAGAAAGCTAGAAAGTTATACCTCTTTGGAATCAGAGTTTATCAGTTCTCTCTCTGGAAGATGACAGCTTTTTTTTTCATCATGAGTCCTTTGGGATTGTCTTGGATCATTATATTAATCAGAGGAGCAGGTTCTTCACATTTGATCATCATTACAAAATGGTGGTTACTATGCACAATTATGTCCCAGTTCCTCTCACTTCACTTCACATAAATTCATATAGGTCTTCCATTTTTTTTTCTGAAACCACCCCACCTTGTCAGTTCTTATATTGTAATAGTATTCTATCACAATCATATGCCACAACTTCTTCAGCCATTACCAAATTGATGAACATTCCCTCAATTTTCAATTCTTTACCACAACAAAAAGCTGCTATAAATATTTTTCTACAAACAGGTCCTTTTACTTTTCCTTTGATCTCTTTGGAGTAAAAATCCTAGTAGTGGTATTGCTGAGCCAAAGGGTATGCCCAGTATTATAGACCTTTGAGCATAGTTTCAAATTGTCCTCCAGAATGATTGGACTAGTTAATAATTCCAACAACAGTTTATTAGTGTACCTATTTCCCTTAATGCTTTCAGCATTTGTCATTTCTGATCAATGTGAGTTAGTATGCCAGATTTGTTTTAATTAGCATTTCTCTACTCAATAGTGATTTAGAAAAGTTTTTCATCTTACTATAGATAACTTTGATTTTATCTTCTCATAGCTGTCTGTTTATAAACTTTGACTATTTGTCAAGTGAAGAATGGCTTTTTAAAGTAAATTTGACTCTGTTCTCTATACATTTGAGAAATGAGGCCTTTATCAGAGAAACTTGTTTTTTAAATATTACTTCATTGTCTATGGTATCTTTTAGCAAAATGCAGTTTCCTTGGTTATCTCTCTTAATTAGGTCTATTTTTGCTTTTTGCTTTGTCTGAAATCAAGATTGGTACCTCTGCCTTTTTACCTCAGCTGAAGTATAATAGATTCGGCTCTATCCCTTTATTTTAACTTTATGCTATTTCAAGTGTTTCTCTTAAAAACAATATATTATTGGATTCTGGTTTCTAATCCATTATGCTCTCCACTTCTGCTTTATGGTGGAGCTCATGGAACTCATCCCATTCCCATTCACAGTTATGATTACTAACTTTGTATTTCCCTTCATCATATTTTCTTCCATTTATGCATCTTATTCTCTTTTTTATACTGTCTCTACTCCAAAGTCTATTTGGTTTCTGACCATCATCTCTCAAAATCCTCCCTCCTTTTAATCATCCACCCATATCTCCTATCCCCTTCTTCTCCTATTTCCCTACTGAGTCAGATTGATTTCTATATTTCTATGTTCAACTGAATGTGTGCATATGTTATTCCTTCTTTGAATCAATCAGATGAGAGAGGTTCAAGCATTGCCCCTACTCTCTTCATTTTCCCCACTCTAAAAGTTATTTTTGAAGGCCTTTCTGATGTGAAAAATTTCCCCTTTCTATCTCTCCCTCACCCCTTCTGTCACTGCATCTCTTTTTTTAGTCTTTAATTTTTTTGGAGATCATCCCAAAATAATTAAGTCACATTTATGCCCTCTGCGTAGACTATAATAATTCTAAAGATTTTAGAAGTTAACAGGAATCGTCTTCCAACATAGGAATGTAAAGAGTTTAATTTCATTGAATCTCTTATTATTTATCTTTCAGGTTTACTTTTTAATGCTTCTCTTGAGCCTTGTGTTTCCATCACTATTTTTATTCAGTTCTGGGCTTTTCATAAGGAATGCTTGAAAGTTCTCTATTTCATTAAATATTCCTTTTTTTTTGCCCTGAAGAATTATATTCAGTTTTGCTGAAGAATCTATTTTTGATTGTAATCCTGGCTGCTTTGCCTTCCACAATATCATATTCCAAGCCCTCTGCTCCTTTAACATGGAAGTGCTAAATGTTCTGTAATCCTGACTTTAGATCCACGATATTTAAATTGTTTCTTTTTCATATCTTGAAATATTTTCTCCTTGAATTGTGATATCTGGAATTTTGATATAACATTTCTAGGAGTTTTCATTTCAGGATATCTTTCAGGATGTGAGTTGTAGATTCTATGAATTTGCATTTTACCCTGTTTCTAGAATATTAGGACAGTTTTTCTTGACAATTTTTTGAAATAAGATGTTTAGGCTCTTTTTTTAAAATCATGGCTTTCAGGTAGTCCAATATTTCTTAAATTATTTCTTTTAGATCTATTTTCCAGGTCAGTTGTTTTTTCCAGTGAGATATTTCACATTTTCTTTTTCTTTTACTTTTTTTTGGTTTTATTGTATCTTGATATCTAATGGAATCATTAGCTACCACTTGCTGAATTCTAATTTTTAAGGAATTATTTTCCTCAGTGAATTTCATGCTTCCTTTTTCATTTTGCCAAATCTATTTTTAAGAAGTTATTTTCTTCTGTGAATTTTTGAATATCTTTTTCCATACTGTTGACTCTTTTTTCATGATTCTCTTGCCATGCTCTCATTTCTTTTCTCATTTTTTTCTACTTCTCTAATTTGCTTTTTAAAATCCTTTTTAAGCTCTTCTAGGAGTTCCTTTTGGGCCTAAAAACCAGTTACATTTTTCTTTGAGGTTTCACGTGTACCCATTTTGACAGTATTGTCTTCTAATTTTGTGTCTTGATCCTCCTTGTCACCATAGTACCTTTTTATAGTCAAGTTCTTTTTTTTCTTTCTTTTTTTTTTTTTTGCTCATTTTTTTTCTGTGTATTCTGTGACTTGGCATTTTTAAATGAGAGTTGAGCTCTGATCTTGCATTGTCCTAAGTTTTTTTTTTTTTTTCCCCTGGGGCTCAGGGTCTTGCTTCCATCTTTCATTAGGATTCAGGAACTATCTGCTTGCTTGTACTAAAAAGCATGCTTCCCTTCTGGCTTATACTAGAGGGTGAGGCTCCCTGTTGACCTTCCCACTGTGTGGGGTTTCTCTGCTGGCTTGCCCCAGAGGCAGGGTTTCATAGGTAGGCGTCTATGGAAACAATCTTTCTGCTTGTTCTCCCTGGGGGAGGGATTTTGTCCCTGGTCTGCCTGAGGGGTGAGGTCCTGCTATGGAGTTGCTATGGAAACAGGGCCTCACTGGGGGAGGGCCCTGGGTACAGGTATATTGGCAATGGACCTGCCATTTAGTGCCAGTTCTATTTAGTTCAGGGTCACCTACTCTTGAAGTGGTTGCTGCCATTGCTGCTACTGCTACTGCTACTGCTATTGCTACTGCTACTGTTGTCTCCAAGGCCTGCCACTAGGGTATGTGCTCAAGACAGGCTTCCATCCAGGTGTCAGATATCTTCTACTGACCTAAGTTGTTTTGTGCTCGAAAAAATGTCTCACCTTGGCCTTTTGTTGGCTCTGCCATTCCAAAATGTAATTTAAGGCATTGTTTTTGTTGTTTGTCCTTTTTTAAAGAGTACCATGACATGCAAATTAATTGGATTTAAGTGAGGGAGGTCTGTACAAAGTTATCAGCCTCACTTTCTCCTCCATAGCCATCTGGGTCCAATGGCAAGATGTAAACCAGGATGACTGGAAATGGCCCTGGATGCAGTGGGAGACCTTGGCCTTTTTAAACTAAGATCTTTAATAGGTCTTTGTTTGATTTAGGTATTGCCCATTCAGTGATTAAGGCTAGGTAAGAAATGAGCCAGAGAATGGCCTTTTATACCTAGTCAAAAAAAAAATCAATTAGTGAGGGGAAGATCCTCGGGGTTTCTGGCCAAAACAGAAACAATTGCTATTTACATCCACTCTGAGCCAATCAGGGCCCAAATAAATGATGAAGTGGTGCTTGACCTGGGACCTATTGTTGTCCAATCAATGAGAGCCAAAGTGATTTGTATTTAAGGCATGATCCTTAAGAAAGATTTCTAGTCTATAACCTCCAAGATATTTTGTGATATTTTGCAGTGATAAAAATTTACATCCCTGTGAGCAGAGTACCTACAGGTAAGGGTACCATACCATACCATATCTGGGCAGTGGGAAGGGAAGAGAATGAAAGAAGGAAAGAGACAGAGAGAGAGAGAGAGAGAGAGAGAGAGAGAGAGAGAGAGAGAGAGAGAGAGAGGAAGGAAGGAAGGAAGGAAGGAAGGAAGGAAGGAAGGAAGGAAAGAAGGAAGGAAGGAAAGAAAGAAAGAAAGAAAGAAAGAGAAGAAGGGGGGGAGGAAGGGAGGGGAAGAAGGGAGGAAGGAAGAAAGAAAGAAAGGAAGGAAGGAAGGAAGGATGGAAGAAAGAAAGAAAGAAAGAAAAAAGAAAGGAAAAAAGGGAGGAAGGAAGGAAAAAAGAAGGAAGGAAGAAATAGAGAATGAATTAATAAAAAACAAATGAATCAATGAATGAAAGAAAGAAGCAGCTGTGTTGTCCAACTGGCCAGTTCCCATTGTGTCCCCAGTGGGGCAGCTCCTCCTAATATTACTCACACAGGATGTTGTTCATCCTTCTTAAGAGGACCATGACATCAGAGAGGTGATGCCATGACATGCAAGTGAATGGGATTTAAGTTCTTTGGAGGGGGATGTTGGCAGTTCAACTAGCCTGCTGCTTGTACTCCACCATCTTGGTTCCATCATCAATTCATCCTTTTCAATGGCTTTCTGAGAATTTGGTGAAAAGGGAAGGAAAAAAAAAACACTTCTGATCTACAAATTTGAGGAACCCACATTTTCCCTCATAAGGACCCAAATTTTAGGAATTTCCTCCTCTGCCTAAGTTGTATTTTCCATCCCTTCCCACCCTCAGTCATTTCTGCATTTTTGACTGGAACCGTGCTTAAACTATGCCAAATTAATACAAATTTGTCTTAGAAAAAGAGAGACTTCAGCTTCTCTGAGTAACCAATTGTAGTATTTGACAGTTCTCATTGTCACAAATTCTTCTACATGTATACTCAATGTCCATAATATAGTGCTGAATATTTTCTTCTAATTCTGCCTTGAATTGGAATTAAAGACAGCTGGTCGTCTCCTCTATGCATGAGGCCTTCATTGTTTGAGGTAAGCAGAAGAGGGAGGAACACTTTAGCTGAGAATCAATGGGTTTTTAACATATTGTTGTAACTAGTCTAAAATGTTAACTAAAAATTTGGAAACATAATAGGTCTCTGTTATGAATTGTGGAACCAATCATTTAATTAATCCTTTGGAGTATGTTTCACAATAAAGAATTACCTCTGAGAATAGAAATAGGGAAGGGATGAAGGATAAATCAGGAGAGAAAGAAAGGCAAAAAATGGAGGGGTAGAAAAAATGCTCCAATCATAAGAAGACAAGTAAATAGATTTGCTATAGAATAGAATTCTAAAAATAACAGTTTAAGAAGTTTGTAACATTTTACAGAATTAGCATATCAAAAGTGAGGTTTAAAGAAAGAAAAGTATTATATATAGTTAGAAGTCAATTTCCATTCATTAACACAAATTGACGATAGAACAGGCTTTATTTAACCTGAGCAAAAAAATGCTAAGGCCTCAGAATTAAGCTTATAGAGAGTCAAGGTAATTCTCCTTGCCCCTAAGATGAGTCATAGCTCAAACCCAGGGGAAATAGTGCTCACCAAAGAAAGGGTTTGCCTTAAAAGATCTTTAGCATGGTAGCCAGAATAAAGATGGGGAAGTAGAAGAAGCAGTCAGTCAACCTTGCCTAATATTGCCCTCCAAACAACTTTAAAATAATACCTCAAATTGAATTCTGGAATTCAAGAGGCAAAAAAGTTATGGTGAAACATTCTTCTAGAGAATGACAGATTAGGAGGTTGGAAGGAGAGGTCTGTGACACAGGTGACACAGGAGTGGAAGTTGTTTTAGAGTTCTTGTGGGTGCAACACTAGTGGTGGGATTAGATGGTAGCAACAGATACAGAAGTAGCTTCAGCAGCTCTCAAACCAGAGATGAAAGGGAACTAGGAACTGATTAGAAAGCAATTGCAGGGGATACATGTGCTAGCACTGTATGCAAGGAATTTAGTAACTCCATAGATGTCACCCTTATCTTGGTCAAAATTCAAAGGCAGAGAGGAATACTTTAAATTGGGAGGGAACAGGAACCCTGAAGATCAGAATCATTTCCAGTCACAAGGGATCTGGGACCATAAGGAACAGTATTGCTTTTAGTCCTGAGCGAGTTGGGACCTTGAGAAGCAGTATCAACTGAAATCCTAAGGAATTTGGGAATTTCCTAGGTAAAGACAAGAGCATGGACCAGGAAAACAGTGACCACAGCTCTCCCCACATCATTTACAGTGGAGAGGAAATGATGAAGGCAGAGGGCAATGATAGAACCACAATTTTTTTCTAAATAGGTTCAAAGAAGGAAAAATATATGTACATACTCAATTGGGTATAGAAATTTATCTTAACCAACAGGGAAGTAGGAGAGGAAAGGCATAAGAGAAAGCAGTTGGGGGGGGGGCTACAAAATGAAGGGCAGATTAAAGAAGCCATGGTCAGAAGCAAAACAGACTTTAGAGGAGAATCAGGAAAGAGAAAGAGAGACAGAGAAAGAGACAGAGACAGAGAGAAACAGAGAGAAGGAAGAGGAGGAAAAGGAGGAAGAGGAGGCAAAACAGAATAAAAAAGAATAGAGGGAAATATACAGTAATCATAACTGTGAAGTTGAATGGTATTTACTCTCCCATAAAATGAAGCAGATAGCAGAGTGGACTAAAAACCGTAATGCTACAATATGTTGTTTACAAGAAACATATTAGAAGCAAAGATATACACACACAGAATAAATGTAAAAGTATAGAGCAGAATATGTTATGCTTGAGCTGAAGTTGAAAGAATGGTAGCAATACTGATCTCAGACAAAAGAAAAAATAGATCTAATTAAAAGAGACATAGAAGGAAACTATATCCTGCTAAAAGGTTCCACAGGCAATGAAGTAATATCAATAGTAAACATATATTTACCACATGGTATAGCAACAAGATTCTCAGAGGAGAAGTTAAGTGAGTTACAGGAAGAAACAGATAAAAAAACTATACTAGTGTGGGATCTCAACCTCCCCCTCTCAGAACTAGATAAATCTAACTACAAAATAAACAAGAAAGAAGTTAGGGGAATGAATAGAATATCAGAAAAGTTACATATGGGAGCCAAGATGGATGGAGTAAGAAAGAAGTCACTTTCACTCTCCCATATTGACCTTTGAAAGCCCAGAAAATATCACTCCAGGAAAAACCCTGGAACAGCTGAGCCAGCAGAAAGATGGCAAGCTGCAGTCTTGTAGCCCAAGAAACTTGGGAGATTAATGGGAAAAGTCCATTTCACTCTTGGCAAGGGGGAACAGGACAGGATAGGTGGTTTCCCAGCAAGCCAGCAGGAAGCCCCATCTTAGCAAATGAGGGGGAGATCCTGAGCACTAGGGTGGTACAGCAGGCAAGCACTAACACCAGGACTCCTGAATGACTTGGTACATGCAGGGAAACCAGTAGATACCAGCTTGGAAAACCACCATGTACAGTGGTGGGAAGGTTTTGTCCAGCAGCCAAACCTCCCAGTGCTTCAGCATAACTCCAGAAAGTACAACTTCAGGAGGCACAACTCCAGGTGGGCAGACATATTTAAGCATCCAAAACTCCTGGTGATTCAACACAACATCAGGAAGCACAGTTCCAGGCTGGCAGACATCCTTCAGGAGTCAAACCATCCAGTGCTTTAAAGAAGCTGTGGTGAGCAAGAATCCTCCAGGGGCCAGACTACCCACCCCTACCCCAAGAGCTCCAGTGTTGCTGACCCCAGCTCAGCACCAGGTAAGGTGCCAGACCCTTGCTAGTTGCGAGCACCTGAGGCCCTAGCACACAAAGCCCATGACCAGGTCCTGGAGTCCCAGCACAAGAAACTTGGGTGAGTGCCCCCTGTGCTTTAGCAGGAGAGCTCAACTTTAAAAACCAGGAAATAGCCAAATGCCATAAGCAAAAAGCAGAAATGGACAATGACCATAGAATCTTATTATGGGGACAGGGAAGATGAAAGCACAAATTCAGAAGTGGACAACATTGTCAATATACCCACATCCAAAATTTCAAAGGGGAGTATAACCTGGTGCCAAGCCCAAACAGGCTTCTTGGAAGAACTCAAGAAGAATTTTAAATGTCAAATAAGGGAGGAAGAAGAAAAATTGGGAAAAGAAACTAGAGATATGCTAAAGAGAGTCAATAGATTGGAAAAGGAGAACAAAAATTGACTGTAGAAAATAAGTCCTTAAAATGCAGTTGGCCAAATTGGAAAAAAGAAGTACAATGAAGAAAACAATTCCTTAAAAAGTAGAATTTGCCAAATGGAAAAGGAGTTACAAAAACTCACTGAAGAGAAGAACTCTTTAAAAAAGAAAATGAGCCAAGATGGTGGAGTAAATGCAGGGACTCACTTGAGCTCTCCTCCAAAGCCCTCCAAAAACCTGTAATAAATGACTCTAAACAAAATTCTAGAGTAGCAGAACCTACAAAAAGACAGAGTAAAACAGATTTCCAGCCCAAAACAACCTGGAAGCTAGACAGGAAAGATCTTTTGCACCAGTCTGAGAGAAGAGCATAGTCCAATGTGGGTTGTGCTGGCACAGACTGGGTCAGAGCAGGCCTAACGGCACTGAATCACTGGTAGCTGTGGTGGTTTACAGACTTCTCAACCCACAAAGGCCACAGACAACTTAGAAGGTCAGTAGGAAAGCTCTGTTAGACCTGGGTAAGAAAAGAGCATGAACTAGGCCCTGGGACTGCAGTGGCAGAGACAGTGGCAGTGGCAGAGGCTGCTTCAGGAGCTCACAGCCCAGAGATAGTGGGAGGATTGAGTGGCTGATCACAGGGGGATTGCAGGGATCTCTTTACTGGTGCTGAGGCAGGATTCTCTTGGGTTGCCTGTGCTTCAATCTGGATTGTAACTCTGGGTGATGATCTTGGAGTGAGGGAGGAGCCTGGGGCAGAGGGTGTGGCAGTGGTGGAGAGGGAATCCTCCTTGTAGTTCCAAGGCAGAAAAGAGTGCTTCTTGTCACTCACAGACCAGAGAACAGGCCAAGAGAGAAGTAAACACCTCTCCTTTGATCACACAACCTTGGAAGAACTGAGTATTTTCAGGTCTCTAGAAATATCTCTGAAAACTGCTGCACAAAACTCATGAAGCTTGGGACAGTATAGGGAGGGACAGTACATTCACACTGTGTTCTCTAGTTATTTTTTCTTTTAGCTGCATACCCAATTTGTTGATCTGCTATTTACTTCTTTTATTGGGGTATGTGTTTAGAGTTATAAAATTTCCCCCAAATATAGTTTGTCCCTATCTAAAAAAAAATTGGTGTGTTGTCTGATTGTTGCCATTATCTTTCCTGAATTTTTTCATTGTTTCTGTGATTAATTCTTTGATTGACCCATTCTTTTAAAAATTAATTAATTTAGTTATTGATTTTTAGTTTTTACCTTTCAATTTTGTATTTTGAGTTATAAATTTCCCCCTTCCCTTCCTTTCCCTCTCTGGAAGATGGCATGCAATCTGATATAGGCTATATATATATGTGATCATATTAAAATATTAACACATTACTCATGCCATGAAAGAAGAATCATAACAAAAGTGAAAAGCCATAAGAAAGAAAAAAAAAAAACACCAATAAATAGTAACCTTCGATCTGGATTTGGACTCCATAGTTCTTTCTCTGGATGTGGACAGCATTTTCCTTTTTCCAGTCTTGAAATTATCTTAGATCATTGCATTACTGAGAAGAGAGAATTCTATCAAAGCTGGTGTTTCAACAATCCAGCTAGCAGCTGCCGTGGGGGGGTGTAAAACCAACAACAACCAGCTCACAGAACATTGCAAGCCCAGGTTCTTTTGGTCTGCTTTACTAAGGAAAGCGACCATTAAAGGGTTAACGATTTTACTTTAATCTACAAATATCATTCACTTAGTTCAGGGGAAAAAGCCAGCACCCTGAACTTCAAAGCAAATACAAACAAATTGCAAGTATCGACAGACAGACCAAATACAATTCATAGTTATCAACATCTGAATTCAGCCAGGGAGCTCATAACGATGGCTGGTCTCATCCAGGACTATAGTGTAATAAGGTGATTCAGAAAAGATTTTAATCATGGGGTGAGACCCTGAGACATAAGTAGGGAGAGACAACCAGCACCACAGTGACCCTAATGAAGGTTCAGCATCTGGAAGGGATGCATGCTTTCTCCATGTGGTGAACCTCTTCTAGCTTGAACAATGTCACACAACTACCAGTGTTCCTTAGGCCCAGGCTCTCTCCACTGTCATCCCACATTCACCTTGACATCTCTTCCCTTACTCCATTATCCCACTTCTTCCACCCTTGGTGCTAAGACAAATTTGGGGCTTTTTTTGGTGGGTGGGGTGGGGGCAATGAATGGAAGAGATCCTCTTCTTTAGATGAGGGTAAGCATCTTTCATGTTTAAGAGATTGGTACATAGGCTTCTCATTACCTATTTGGGGATGTTAAATAACATGCTATTTAAATTCTTAGCTTGACAGGTCTGTTAGCAAGTGGTCTCAGCTGGTATTTAGTTTATACATCCCCTCCCCACCAGTATTCCTCAGTAGAATTTCCCCCAGGCTGAAGAATTCCTAGTTATGATTGTGTTTGGATCCATTGCTTATGACCTCTTATTTCAGCCTAACCTATTACTATGTTCAATCTGTCAATCAAGTATAATTGTGAGATCCTGTTCTTCATGAAAATAAATTGGCATTATTTTACTGTGTTTTTCTATTTGTGTCCGATTTGATTTTTTGACTCCAAATCCTTCATTTTAAAGATATTTATTCATCAATACAATGTGATTCTAATTTAAAATGGTCTGTATATTGTGGTACCATTAGATAGATGATAGATGACGGCTCAGTAGATAGAAATATATAGAGAAATCTATATGTATATGTTTATATCTATCTATCTATCTAGAGAGAGGCACAGAGATAGAGAGACACAGAGAGATAAATAGAGATGATAGAGATATTAAGAATGGTATTGAGAACTGGAACATATGGATGATGATCAGTAAACCCAGTAAAGGGAGTATAATGAGGAGATTACAATCAGGGAATACAATAGCGGGAAACTTGCTTAATGAGGTTATTGGCATCAAACTACATTATTCATAGGGCATTCTGATTAGAGATAAATGCAAAAAGAAATGCATATTTCTGGGTGGAAGATTTAATTTGCATTTCAAATAAATATTCTATTACTATAACCTTTGACTTAGAAAATGAGTTTTCAGATTGAAAAAGTTGAGCCTTCCCTTAGTTGAACAGAGTGTAGGTGGACCAAATGGATTTCATTGAGTGATTTGAAGGCTATGCTGTAGCTATATACTAGATTCTAAAAGTCTCTTTGATCACATCCTTAGTCTAGCCTAGGGGATTTGCAGTCTATTCCTTACTATGCATTAATATACTTTTAAGATCAAAGATTTCTATGTAATGAAAGTTTATGAAGTAAAATATGTCTGTACACAAATTTATTTTCCTTCTAATTATCTTTATCAATTAGCTCAGTTAACTAACTCTCCATAGTTCACCATGTCCAAATGTTAACAGCCCTCTAAATCTATTCATCCTCTCCAGAGAGAGCACTCCTCAGTGTCTATAGACTAAATTCTCAACATGTATTAGCTATCTTACAAATATTTGACTTTTCTCATGAATCAACTCACAGAATTATAGCCTCAGTATGGGTGGATTCTTCACTACAGACCACTTCTCTCATTCTTGCCTTAGCTGCTCAGATATTTAGCTTGCTACCTCTCAGACTGTCCCTTCTCTATTTTCCTTTCATAACTTTAGTATTTTTAACATTAGCATTCTCATGGCTCTATTCCTGGCTCTCTTCTCTACATTATCTCTCTTGTTGATCCTATTCATTCCTATGTTTCATTGACACTGTGAATACGCTTTCCAAGTCTCTGTCTTTAATCCTGTTAGCTTTATTCCTGCATTTCAAAGAGCCAGCAGGACATTTTCATTTCCATGTCTATCACTCCACTTTGGCACTTCCAAAACTGAATTTGTTATCTCACGTGGCTGTTGGAAAGGCAGTCAAACATAATGCAACTGAGTTCCATGAAAAGGAGGGACAAGTAGCATATCCAGAGCAACAAAGCACCTTATTGGAGAGATAAAAGATAGCACTTGCAAGGTAAGTCAAATTAGCACTACCACTTTGACCACAATTTCCCCTCAGACCTTGATAGAGGCAGTCCAGCACCCTGAACTGGAGTCTTTGGAATAGCAATACTTCTACCACAGTGACTACAGACATTATCCTGGGAAGCAAAGATGCATAGTGACAATATTCATCTGCCATAGTTACATAATATTCAAAAAATAATATCCTCCCCCCAAAGTGCTTGGCACCATCAAACAGTTTAATATAAGATACTGATATGATTTGTCAATAGAAATGACATTAAAGAGAAATATTACTATCTACCTTGCCACTGCAATCTAAGCTTCATGTCTTTCCACCTGACTTGTAAATGTAACCTTCCATCTTCTCCATTTCCTATAAGAATGGGAGCTCCTTAAAAAGCAGGAACTGTCTTACTTTTCTATCTGTCTGTCCAGTACTTAGCACAATGCTTGGCATACAATAAGCAATTGATAACTGCTTTTTTGTGGTTTTTTCAATGCAAAGAGCATGAGACTTAGAGTCAAGAAAATTTAAATTCCAGTATTGCCTCAAACACAATAAACTAATTGTATGACCCGGAACAAATCACCTAACCTCTTGGAAACTCAATTCCCTCTCCTAAAAAAATAAGGATAATAGCAAACATTTCACAGAGTTTTCTGAGGAAACTATGATAAAATATGTGTAAATTATTTGTTGAAATCTAAAATGTCACAGAAATGTTAACTTTCATTATTATTGTTGCTGTATAGACCAAATTAATAAATGCATGTAAAATTGTTTTAAACCGTAAATCTATGTAAATGTCAAGCTTTCTCCGAACTTGCTTTTTCCTCCCAACTTCCACATTTCTGTTAATTTTTACCATTCTTCCATGAGTTACCCAGAGAACATGGAGTCTCTCTTGTCTCTGCCATATCTTGTCACCATTGCTCCTCTCTTCTACTCCATGTTCAGTCAGCCATGAAGTCCTTTAGATTTTATTTCCTTCATATTTTTCATACCAATGGCCTCTTTTTCTTTATCATTACCATCATTGTAAACAAGGATCTCCATTACCTTTTGAAATAACAAATACTCTCCCTTTCTCAAGTCTTTACCTTTTCCAAACTACTTCCGCATCAAACTTTTAAATGTATAGTTGTAGTAAAATTCAAATCAATCAATCAATGAAAACATTTATTAAGTGCTGACTGTGTACCAACTACTATGTTAAGTGCTAGGGATACACATATGAAAAGAACTATCTCTTACTGTAAGAAGCTTATGTTCTTATAAGAGAAAGCAAACTCCATAAGGCACTGGTGCTCTAGGAAGGGAGTTTTTTTTTTTTT
>CM053622.1:248648414-248678645 GCA_028646595.1 Phalanger gymnotis | reverse complement strand
GAAGCAACTGCAGCTGAATTTCTAAAGCTGCCCCGCCTCTGTTGCCTCAGGGGTGGTAGTCGAACCACAAACTCCGTCCTGTCCTGCAGCTTTTCCCACTAACCTTCTCTGATGTCTTTGCTGTTTGTGGGTTGTGAGGTCTGCTACATGCTACAGCTCAGTAATTCAGCATTCTAGGGCACTCTCCGCTCCACTCCTGGTGTCGGTGGTCCGCGGTCTGCCGTGCCGCGCCCGCACGCGCTGGGCTCTGCTTGGCTCAGCTCGGCTCCCGTCAGCTGGGAGCTGGGAGTTCCATGTGGGACAGACCTTACCCCGAGACCATCCAGGCTGTCCTGGGCTGGAGCCCTGCTTCCCTCTGCCACTTTGTGAGTTCTGCAGTTCTAGAATTGGTTCAGAGCCATTTTTTTATAGGTTTTTGGAGGGACTTGGTGGGGAGCTCACGCCAGTTACTGCTTTCCATTCCGGTGTTGGATCTTCTTTTGCCAGATTTTTAACAATTTCATCAGAGCATCTTGCCAATTAGTCCTTTTTATTCAAAGCAAAGGTACCATGGTCATTTGTAGGGGCTCTGAAAAGGGAATTCTTCTGAAGGTACAGGTTGGATTCAGTGGACTCTGAATATGCAAGATGAGTCTGAGGTCACTTTTCAGTCTGAGATTCTGTTATTCTGTTCTGCTTGGCCAGAGAGGGACAGGCTACAGCCAATGGGTTGACAGTAGAAGGAAACACATTTAGACCAATAACCTAAGCTGGAAAAAAATGAAAAAGGGTGGTTGAGAGAGTAAAACTTCTCTTACACTGCAGAGCCTGAAGAAGGGCCTGGATGATTACTTGAAGAAATATTATGGATAGATTCTCTTAATATAAAGATGTTAAAAGGGATTATGTCTAATCTCTCATGTTAAGGGATTATATCCATTCAATATTACAATAAGATTCCATGATTTCATGATTTAATCAAATGAGTGTGTGTGTGCGCACACGCGCACACACATGGTCTCCACTGATAGAATATAATACCCTGAGGGTAGGGACCATTTAACTTTTGTTTTTGAATCCTTAGCATCTAATGATAAATTTCATAAATGTCTGTTGTGAGATCATCAGTGACTAAATCAAGTTAGTCAAACAAGTTCATTCATAGATATTTCACCAATACGTTATCCAAAAAACAAACAAATAAATGCACATGAATGAAGCCAATAGAGTCTAAATAGCCAGAGTGCTTCATTTATGCAGTCACAATCAAATTAATTTTGCATATCAAATGACTATTCTAGCTGGGAACATGATGCAATATCATACTCAGCTAATTAGTGAACCTAGTAAGACTTTTTCATTAAAACCTTTCTCTTTGTAGTATATGTAGTAACTACATCTTTGCTTGCACACACTCATCTGGTCCACTATGCATGATCTCCATGGATGTACAAACAGAGGTTGAGTTTTCATCTTGTCATAGGGCAGGGTATCTTTGCCTTTTTGCAAGTTGCTGACATCTTTGGAATCCTGCCCCTCCCCTCATCTCGAAAGGATAGGACCTCTACTTGGAGTGAATAGTACCTCTACTTGAAGTGGATAGGACAATTATAACTCATAAAAGTGGGAAGGTAAAACTATTCAATCTTGTTTTTGTTTCGCTGTCTACAAAGGGAAATTACATTGCAAATGATGTGACAAAAATAGCTAAAGAAAAGTTGAAAGGCAAAATAAATAAAGAAATTGTAAGAAAGCACAAAACTTCCCTTAATGAATTCAAGTCAATTGGCCAAGGTGAACTACTAGTTCTGAATGTGCTAGTTCTAAAAGAAGTAGGAGATGGCATTACTACTGTCAGTGAAATTAAAAAGAGCACAAAATGGGAGAGAGATCACGAATTTATAGAAGGCTAAATGTCGGGTAATTTTGTAAAAAGAGAAGAAAATTGTGGCTTAAAGCTTTAGGTCAACATCATCATTTTTCCCCCTGGGAAAATTCTATAATGTATCTTTAAAGAGTTAATTGGTGACCATAAAGAAATGGAAGTAATCGTTTGTATTGTTGTAATAAAAAGCAAAGTGGGACTTTTTACTGTTCTTTTGGAGTACTTCTCAGCACTAAGGCAATCAAGTGTCTTTGATTGAGTCTTGCCTTTGTTTGAATCAAGAATCTTTGATTGCATCAAGAGTCCTTGATTGGAAACAGTATATATACTAGGATCTTGCTCACTCTGTCATTTTGTAACAACAATGTCACTTGCCGCTACTGTGGAGGTATAAGGCCAATAACACCAGCACACAGAAGGGCTGCCAGCGCAAGTCCTTTGATATGCTTTTCTAATGGAAAGCAACTTTTAGGGGTTAACAATCTTACTTTAATTAGACATAGATATATCATTCACTTAGTTCAGGGGAAAAAGTCAGCACCCTGAACTTCAGAGCAAATACAAACAGAAATTACAGAGAAAATACCACAAATCAACAGACAAGCTTCTGTCTAACCATAGCAAGAAATGAATAGTAACCAGAGAGAGAAGCACCGATATTGTTATTTTCAAAGCCTTCAGGAAGGCTCCTTAAAGGCTACCCAGAGTCTCATCTGCCCAAATCACATGAACACTCTTCCAGTGAGTGAGCCCCAAAGCAAAATGCTAACCTAAGAGTATATATACTATTTCCAATCAAGGACTCTTGGTTCAATCAAAGACTCTTGGTTCGAACAAAGGCAAGACCCAAATGCACTTGATTGTCTTAGTGATGAGAAGCACTCCAAAAGAAAAAAACAAAAAGTCCCATTTGCTTGCCATTACATTTGTTAATGTATTTTTGCCTAAATTGAAGATCTTCCCATGCCTATTAAGGCCCATGTGACCTGCTTAATTCACACAGAAGCCTAAATCACATGAAGCCTGTGGTGAGAGGAGCTTGCTGAATAGGTGGAACAAGAAGGGTGGAACAGAGCCAAAAGGAAGTTGGTGAGAGCAGTTAGAACTGAGGGAGAGAGAGGAAGCAGACATTCAGCTAGCTGTGAATTTTTGTTTGTGGGAAGGCCTTAGCATGGGGAGGGCTTGGGAATGGTGGTGCCCCCTGCATTCTTATTGTGTATGGATTTATTTGATGCTATGATAGATTTGGCTTTCTGGTATTGGGATTTGGTTTTCTGGTATTTGAATAAACATTTTGGCTCTGTCTTCCATATAGAGTCTGTTATATTTTGCGATTCAGAACTACACCAGCATATTCATAGCTGCCATTGGTGCTGTGAATATCACATTGGCAATATATCATTACAAAGAACCAACATGGTTAATCAAAAACAAATTATGCCAGAATAAGTAATTTACTTTTGTGACAAAATTAGTAAGCTAGTTTACAAGGACAATGTATTTGTCAAGATTTTAATGGAATTTAATGTAGTATATTATTCTTGTGGAGAAAATTAAGAGATGTCATCATATAGTCAGAAGGATTCAGAACTCATTTAATGTCTAGATTCAGAGAATACTTGATAATGACTCAATTTTGATGTGTTGGGATGTTGCTATTTGAGCACTCCAGAGATCTCTGTGTGGTCATAGATTGTTTAAGATTTGTGTCAATGTCTTGGACAAAGGTGTAGATGTAGTATTTATCAAATTTTCAGAAGAAACAAAGCTTATTAGGATAACTACCAAATTGAAGGAAAATCAGGACCCAAAAGGATCTTGACAGGCTAGAGGATTGGACTGAGTATAAGAAGGTAAAGATCAATACGGATAAATGTAAAGTCTTGCATTAGGTGCAAAAATCAATTTCACTAATAGAAGATTGAGGAGGCATGGATAAACAGTATTGTCCTGAAAAAAAAAAGACATTGCAATTTTAGTGGACTGAAAGCTTGGTATGAAGCTTTAGTATCATATAGCATCTGAAAAAGCTTATGAGAAACTGGACTCTCTTAAGAGTGGTATAGCTTCCCGGAATAATAAGATGATAGGATTCCTATGTGCTACCATCCTCAGAACTCATCTAGGGTGTTGAATTCACATCTGGGTGCTGTTACTTTAAAAGGGTATTGATAATTTGGATGTTAACCAAAATAGAGAAACAGTTTGAGTCAATGACATTTTGAAAAATGATTAAAAAAACTGAGCCTGTCTAGACCATCGAAGAGACAACTACGAGGGATATGATCATTATCTTTCAGGATTTGAAGTGTCACCATGAGTGTAAGGGATTAGGTCTACTCCGTTAGACCTCACAGAACAGAACCATGAGCAACTGGTAGAATTAATACATGGCAAATTTAGGTTTGGTGGTAGGAAAAACTTAACAATTGAAGCTGTCTAAAATGGAATGGATTGCCTTGAAAGGTGGCAGGTACCTCCTCATTAGAGATCTTCAAGCAGAGCCTAGAAGACCATTTGATATGTATGTTATAATGTGGATTATTTATAGTGTGGATTATTTATATGTGGGCTAGATGGATGTTGACACCCCTTCCAACTCTGAGAATCACAAAGTCTGTGATCCTCCTATTCAATACCCTCCAGACTGAGACTGCTCTCAGATTGATGCACCTCCCAAGACATACAATATTATTGTACACAGTGATTTGCTCACTGATAAATTCTGGCAACTTGTATCACATGAGTGAGGAAAGGAAAATTAGACATTGACTCTACCAGAATATTAAAAGCACAGGAGTTTAGAGATACAAGGAACCTTAGAGAATTGGTCTTCAGCTTTCTAATTAAAGAAATGCAAGTGCTCAAATATACCATTTTACTTTCATTAATATATACAAAGGTACAAAATTAGAGTTAAATAGAATTTGAATGGAATAAGTTCAGATTAGAATGACTTTCCATTTTGAGACCCATCCTATTCTATAAGGGAGTACTGGGAATCTAATTAATCCTTTTGCTCTAATTGGTAAGGGTGTCAGGGTCAAGGTTACATTTTTGCTAGTGAGTTTTAAGACATTGTAACTTGGGATCACTAATATACTCACAGTTTTCACATTGCTATAAAAAGAATGATTCTTATCCCCCCCTTACCTTCTCATCTTCCCAGAGAAAAGGGGGTAGGTGCCAGATAGCTTTTTTAAAAGTGTTTTGAGTTCATTATTAAAATTTCCTGCCAACAGTTTTGCTCAGTGTAGTGAAATTAATCTTGGATTAGGGGTTGTGAAACTTTGATTCTGGTCCTAACTCTACTTATCATCCTAACTCTACTATCTCATTAGCTATCAGAAATTAAATTATCATCTTTATGTTGATGATTCTAAGACACACCTTTCCAGAGATATGCTGGAAAATGTTTGATAACCAGCTCTCTGAAAACACATCTGAAAACTTTTCCGTGTAATATGCATTATTAACATTTTCTCCATTACTTCCTTAAGTATATAGAATGACCAATAAAATAATAAATCAAGCCTCAGTTTGTAGCATTTGCTGATTCCTGAGGTATAAATAATCACACTAGAAATTTAACAATGGACTATCACAAGCTAGTATGAGTAGGCTCCAACACACTACTATTTAAGGTATCCAGACCTAGCTTCTATTCTAACCTCCATAGCTGCACTTCAAGGGCTTTATTGTTGTTGTTGTTGATTGTCTTTTGTTCTTGAAGAGGACCATGACATCCAGAAGGTGATGCCATGACTTTTGGCAAATTGGATTTAAGTGAGGGAGGACTATAAACAAACTATAAACAGGATAAACTGGAAATAATCAACACAGAAGGCACTAGAATTAAAGAGGATCAGGGAAGGTTTACTTTGGAGTTCAAGATTTTATCTGGGACTTGAAGAGAGCCAAGGAAACCAGGAGTTGGAGCAAAAGAAGCAGCTTAGAGTAGACTTGGAAAATAGCCAGTGAAAATGCCTGAACCTGGAAGATGGCATGTCTTTCACATGCAGCATCAAGGCCCATGTCATTGGACTGCAAAGTATGTGTATGTGTGTGTATGTGGTGGGGGGGTGGTGTGGGTATAGTGGAAGTGTAAGGTATAATAGACTGGAAAGTTATGTGTATAGAGGGCAGAAGTTTTTGAACTTCTTTGGATGCCAGAGAATTTTCTGTTTGATCTTTGAGGTATTAGTGAGGCAGTACAGACTATTCACTGGGGATGGGATAGTTGAACCTGCATGGTAGGAAGATTAATTTGACAGCTGAATGGAAACTAGACTGGAGTTTGAGGCAGGGAGAGCAACCTTGAAGCTATTGTAACTGAGGCTATTGCAATAGTCTAGTCATAAGGTGATGAGGACCTGCAAAAAATGTATACTAAAGATGTTACAAAGGTAAAATCTAAAGGTCCTGGAAAAAGTGAGGGAGAGTGAGGCATTGAGGATGATACCTAGATTGTGAGCCTGGGTAAAGATGATAGTGTACTTGATAATAATAGGAAAAGGAGAGGGTTTTGGGGAAAAGTAACGTGTTTGGTTTTGGATATATTGAGTCAATTTTACCTTCATAACATTTTTGGTATATGTCCCCTTCATAGACCTTCATCTCCTCACACATGGATAATTGCTAATGCCTGCTAATTGGTTTCCATACGTCAGTTATATAGCCACTCTGGCCCAGCCTCTACTCAACTGTCAGGGAGCTGAGGGGATTAGTTAGGACAGCAAGTGCTTGCTTGTGGGAATTGGGTGAACCACACTGTCTCCATCTTGAGACTCAGCTCTGCAGCTAGCTCAGTTCCATTTTTATTCGTGGCTCTAGTCTTACGTCTGTCTTATAGAAAAATTTATTCAGTAGTTGGAATTGGGGAAAAAAACTTAAATGTATTGTTGTTTTAGTATAGTCCTATGTGGCTAGAAAACTGAACCACCTCTGCCTGCTGTTGTCTAAGCTTTAACTAAAGACCTAGGTTATGTTGACCAGAAACACAGTCAGATGGTGAGACTAATGCAAGGAATTTTCTCACCACTATGCATCTCAAGCAATCCATTTGTCCTATCTGAAAATTGGCCCTCTATGCATCAATCGATTATTGTTTTCATGTTCCTTTGATTGAATACAGACACTGTGGGGAGTGGGGCATGTCCTTTCAGGGAATTGAACCTATTTGTTTTCCCCCTCCCATGTTGGAAAGCCCATAATCTTTCCTACATTTAGAAATGTTTATCTAATTTTATATCCTGGTGAATTATTTTCTTTTAATTAATTGGTCTTATTTGATTAATTGTTTTAATGTATCAAAATCTATCTCCTCCTGTATTCAGCCATAAACTGAGGAAAGGGCCTGGTCCTGATTTGTTAGGCAATCAGCATGCAGTGCTTAATAAATTAATGTACTTGGAAGCTTGAACCTTTGTTTCCTCTGTCATTTCATCTTTTACCCACCGCAACTGTCAAATTAATCTTGCTAACATGTAGATCTGACCATGTCACTCCCTACTAATGAAACATCAATAGCTCCCTATCACCTGCAAGATAAAATATAAAATTCTCTGTTTTATGTTCAAATCTCACAACCTGGCCTCCACTTACCTACCTTTCCAGTTTTTTTATACCTCATTCCCCTTTCCCCCATTTACTCTGAAATCCAGTGACACTGACCTCCTCATTACTCCTCCAACTAGAAAATCCATCTCTACATTCCAGACATTTTCACTGACTGTCCCTCATGCCTTGAATGTTCTTCTTCATCTTTTCCTACTGGCTTCTCTGGCTTCCTTCATGTCTGAGAAAAAAAATTTTCTATAACTGTCTTTTCTTATCACCTTTAATGCGCACTATTTCTGTATATTTATTACTTACAGTTTATCTGGTATATAGCTCATTTATAAGTAATTGTTTTCATGTTGTCTGCTCAATGAAACTGTGAACTCCTTAGAGTAAGGATTGTTTTATTTTTCTTTTAATCTATCTTCACAAGCCAAATTCTTGCATAGTGTCTGGCACCTACTGGGTGCTTGGAAAAAAGCTTATTTATTGATTGTGTGACCTTTATTGAGCATGTCATACCTTAACTATGTCCCTATTTGAACTTCAGTTTCCTTATTGGCCATCTTAGCCTTTGACCAATCTGCCTCACATGGTTGATACAAGAATATAGACACAAAAATATATTTGCAATTCTTTGTAAGAAATGACAGCTACATTTAAGATAATAGTGCTACTATGATTATTTGAAATGGAAGAAATAGAGTGAGATATGTTATAGAAAATGACCCCTGAGGGCATTATGGTAAAACCATAAGTTCAAGTAAAAGGTTTTGATGTAAGCTTTCTCAGAATTAAGCTTAAAGGATTTAGGCATGGAGAGTAACCTAAAGGTAGCTTGTTCCAATAATTCTCATTTTATAGATGAGGAAATCAAGGTTTAGGCAAGGTAAGTGACTTGCCCAATGTTATACAGGTGTTATGGGTTAGAATCAAACCCAGGTACTTTAATGTAAATCTAATATCTTCCATTACAATAAATTCATTTCCATTCTTATATGCCCTCTAAAATATTTTCATCCTTTTTATTCCATTTATTTTTTTAAAATAAATATTTCTACTTTTACTTAAAGGGTCTGCAAAACATGCTCTTATGCATGAAACCTGAAACCATATTAAGTCCCTCTAACTCAAATAAAAATCTATGGTCCTATGAACACACAGGAAAGGCAAATATGGGAGATAACATGAATCCAGGACCACATTCCAGGAACCCATTAGCCAGGATTACTGTAAGAAAAGCATGTCTAAGTTGGCCTGAAAGACCTGAGTACATATGTGATTAAGAAAATTAATGCCTGTGATGCTACAGATCTGTGTGCTTTCCTGATAACATTATTTAGCTCACCATTCTCTGCTGAATGGTGTGTCATGGCTCTTCAATTGGTAGATTGTCTTCTCTGACTGCTATCCTTTCTTCTGGGAGTCTCCTCAGTTGTCATGGTGGCCAAGCTACCCTCTGCTATCATTTGCTGAGCTTCATCATTTTAGCCTCTTAATGGCCATTTAGACTCTTTGGGGTCATCTGCTGCACTCTGCTACCATCTACTGGGGCACAGACCCTGCTTTGCCTCTTTCTGGTCGGCCAAGGTACCATTTTTAGTATACTGTAGAGCAAAAGTCAGCAGAATACCTTAAGCTAAAAATAGGTCTATTCTTTTGACTCTTTCTTCTGATGACTAGTCACAAGATTTTTCATTCCAGACAATTAACTGCTTTGGTGTTGGATAATTCCTTTTAACTCCTGTTAATTTACTGATTGTGAATTTCCATTGCCAAACCTATTTCAGGACTTGCATCCTCCTTCTTTCTCTTCCACTAAAAAGGCACAGGAGGTTATTTGACAGCTGAGGTTCTGAGGCTTTCTTTGCTTCCATTACCCTAACTGATTGGCAAGGAAATGAAACTAGCAGAAAAAACAAAAAGCTAGGTACAGCAGTTCTTCACTCTTCTTTAGATTCATTCTTTGACTATGTGTATACATCAATGACCTTTGTACTGAATTGTGGGTAGTATGAATCTTGTTATTCTTCTAACAATTAAAATACTATCAGTGCTGCAAATATATATCTGTGACTTTACCACAGTCAAATGTACAATGAACAGCGCTGTTTCTATATCTTTCACTTATATATTTCCTAAAGACTGATAAAGTATTTACCAATCTACACAGATTGCACCTTGGCTACAGGTTAACCCACTCTCTGGAACTGGTCTGTTTTCAATTAACCAACCCAGAGGAATTAATTAAACACCTACTATGTGCCAAATACACTGCTAGTTCTGGAACAATATATTAATTTCTCACTTGCAAAAGTAGAAAGTTTTAGGTCAGAAACAGTATAAGACCAACTCTGTAGGTAGCCTTTATATAATCCTTTAAGGCTGGCAAAAATACTTTACATATATTACTTTATTTGATTCCAACAAGAACTCTGCATGGTACTTTCTTTTATTATTTCCTTTTTATCGATGAGGAAACTGAAACTTAGAGGGGTTAACTTGCACTTGCCTAGGGTCATTAACATAGCTAGTATTTGAGGCAGAGGTGAACTCAGGTCTTTCTGACTCTATTATCAACATTCTGACCACTTTGCTATCTGGCTAAGCTACCTAAAATCTATAATTTTGTGATTGTATAATAAAAGGCTTCATTTCCTAAATATAAGGCTTACATAACTAGGATGAGTTGCCAAAGCTTCTAAAATGTCTGTGGTTATTAATTTGAGAGTAAACAGTTAAATTGTGAAATACACTAGACTCACCCTTAGGAAAAAAATAATTTAAAAACATAAAAACGTACCTCATTGTCACCCCAATTTCCAGAGTGGTACTGAGGTAGGAACAAAGAGGAACAGTAATTTCAATATCCACAGAATATCACTTGTTGGACATCCATTCACTGATGGAGAGTTCATCCTAGTTCTACTCTAGGCTGCAGGACTTTAGGCAAATCAGTTCACTTTTCCAGGCCTTTTTTCCTCGTTTGCAAAATGATGAGGGTGGACTTAAATGACAGAATTAAACAAGTATTTGTTAACTACCTATTATATGCAATGTACTCAAATAGATCTCTGATCTTATTGAAGTGGATGTTTTCTCCACTGATCTAGATCCTAGCCCTTTCAGGTGTGATTCTTGTCTGTCTTCCGAATTTGTAGTTCATCTAATGTGAGTCTTCCACATTGCTTTTTTGCTTACATCATGAAGGGGAGGTATCAGCCCTTCACCCCTTGCCCTCATCATGTGAGTAGCCCATCTTATTACTTTTGAGCACATATATCTCTTGAGACATCTTTTAATTCTGTTCTAAACATTTTCTAAGTTGTTAAATATGAGTCAGTTCCCAACCACCCTATATATGGGCATTGTTTCCCTGTGTTATTAATTTTCAAATCTTTAGAAGCCTCCTATATTCTGTCTCATGGCTATATAATAACACTGGCAGGACATTAGGTTTTTTTTTTTTTAACTGACTTTTATTTTGTGGAGAAATTGTAGGTCATTAAGGGACTTTCACAATATTTTAAAGATAAAACAGCCATTTTCTTGTTTAATTCTGGGCCCATCAAAATTGTTTTGTCCTGCCCCCCACACATAAACACATATACACATTCCTCAAAAATGGACAAGCTCCATAGGTTTTCCATTCACCTGCATGTTATGATCCAAACAATAAATATTTTCTTTTCATTTACTTGGTATTTTCCCATGTAGACTGTTAGGTCAAAATCTTTTAAGCCGTAGCATTCTTTTAGGATGTTCCATACAACTCTGGATCTTGATTCAAATAATAAAATGTCATGTACACACAAATGTTTAGAGGATACTTTTTCCATAAAGAATCCTACAACTTATACTAAAAAATTAATCTACTTTATCAGATGAGAAACACTTTTGATGAACAAATGTTTCTACCTGTTTTATATCTAATTTGATTTTTATGATGAAAGCTTCATTAGCCAAGGTTATTTATGCTGTTGTGTCTTTCAGGGTATCTTAAATGATTTTGATGCATGAGATTTGGAAAGTAGGCATACCCTGTGGCAAAATACAGTGTTGCAAGAAGCCTATAAACGATTTTTTTTTTGCGTGATCAGACTGTTTTTTTTCTTCCATTTTCTTTTTGTAATCAGTAATAGACATAGTCACATAATGGAATCTATTCTCTAAATATTTCAGTAGATTCTGTGATGGCAAAAAATTTATCTTCTGGGAATTTCACTTGGAAAAATCTGCCTGTCCGCTCCTAATATTCTCCTCAAGAATTATTTGCTTCATAGGCATATAAGTTAGTAGTTGGTTCTTCATTGGTACACTTTTATTGCTGTTAGCAAGATCTTTTTTTTTCATCATGCTTTTGTTAACTTTCCTTCCTTTATATGTGAGTTGACCTCATGCCTTCACAGTTGTATTGCCAAATCAGGTAACGCCTTTATGTACATATGGTGTAATCCCACCGATGTGCTTGTCTTTGCTCACTCTATGATATTTCTATCTCCTTTCTTATTATCTCTAGGACTTTGCTAATAGGTCCAATTGGAACATTGCTACTCTACATGGAATTGAAAACAGCTTGTTAAAGACAAATGAACAGAAACAAATAAACAACAAGCTTTGCATATTTTTTTTTAAATGTTTTCTTTTATTTGGTATTCTCATTCGATTTTACATTCTGCACTCTTGGGATGGCTTTTTTATTTGGGATTCTTGCAAAGTATTCTTTAAAACAGTTTTTGCTTTCCACTTCTCTATTTTGTTTTGAGGTAACATATTCCACAATCCTCCACAATCTTTCTCTTTAAGATTTTAAAAAGTGAATTTGTATTCTAACATGGTATTTCCTTTAGTTGTTTTCTCCCTGACAGGAAAGTCAGGTGCTTGCTGGTTAAGATGATTTTTAATCTTTTTTGGTCCTCTTCTTATGATAGTTGATTTATGTTAGTTAAACTTCTGTTTGAAATTATTATAATTAGTGGTTTGACTTTTCTTCCATCAGTTTTCATTTTTTTGATTTGTTGAGTTATTTTAATCTCTCTGGGTTAGAGTTTTGTTTGCCATCACTTTTAAGCTCACTTTTCTTTCTTCTAAGTTTACACCGATTTCAATTTTTGCTAAAAGAAAATTGGCGATGTGACTGTAGTTGACAGCTGATTCAAACATGACCCCCATATCAATAATATTTTCTTGATATTAAAATGTAATCAACTTCATTTATTGTGATGTGATATTCAGTGCTCATCATGCCCATTGTTCATTATTTTTTTTTTCTAGAAGGAAGTATTCACAATTAGCAACATGTAGGGCTAGAAGTGAGATACAGAAAAACAAATGAACAGTTCCTACCCTCAAGAAGCTTATTTGATTGAGGATCAAATATGATATAGTTGAAAGCATTAACAGGGTTGCCAGCTATATAAGCAATAGAATAAATAACATTAAAGACAAACAGGAGAATAAGTATTTTTTGTATATTGGAGAAGAAAGAGGTAACAAAAAAAATTTCAGAAGAGAATCCGTACTGATATTACAACTTCCTTTTCAACAAGGAAGGAAAGTTTTTTTTTTAATTGAAGCATCTGAAAATTCAAAAGTGCCTTGAATATCTGATTGATAAAAAGATAGGATCTTAGAAAGATGGGAATGGCAGGTTTTTGACTAAGATTAGGTATTTCTTTATAATGGGATGTCTTTCATCTCCTTAAATGCACGTTTCATCATTTACCCTATTGTATATTCAGTGTATCTTCCCTTGGCCTTTTCAAAAGAGAAATATCAGTATACAGAGAGATAGATATATAAAAATAAAATTACACACACAGGAATGGGATTGAGAGCTTCAAAGGACATTAGAAATAATCTAGTCTAACTTTCTCATTTTATAGATGAAGAAGTTGATAGGTTAAATAATTACCTTCTCTGAGAAGCTAGAAATCTGACCTAGGCCTCCTGTCTACAATCTGTACTTTTCCCATTTATATGGTTTTGATTCTTATTACAATGTAAGATTTTTGATGTCAGGAGTTATTTTGTCTTTTTTTCTCCAGGGTTTTACACAGTACATTCAATCAGGCTGATGAGCCACTTCAGAGAAGGGTCTCTTTTTTAAAATGTGTTTTTGTGTTCCTAGAGCTTAACAAAATTTCTCACACATAGCTGGGTGCTTAATAAATGGGGTTTTTTTTGCTTGACTTATAATAGATGCTTTATAAATGCTTTTTAGATTCTAGCTATTAATTTTGTCTGTGAATGTGTGCATAAGACTCTTCTAATGAGGGCATATATACACATATGCATCTACATATGTGTATACATATACATTTCATACATTATATATATCATATTTTATTTATATTAGAATATACATATTTATATATTATATTTGTATATATTAGAAATCACAATTTTGCTGCATTTCATTTATGAAATAACAAATTACAAATGCTGAAACCTCACTGGTTAATTTGAATTCTTAAACTAGCAGGATGATAGAATATTTTGATGAAATTCAGTTTCATTATTTTCAAATATAGCCAGTGCTCAAAATAGGTTACTATGATGTGCCAAGTAAATTTTCTCAACGTACTTACTTTATTTAATAGATAAATATTATTTGTAATTAGAATATCAGTGGTTGGTATGTAAATAAATGTCAAAATTGCTTGAAAACAATTGTTTCTTTACTATTTAGACACTCAGCTTCAATCTTTTCTTTTACACCATTCCTTTTGTCAGTAAATTCATTTCTGATACATAGGAAAAAAGGTATGCCTAAGCCCAGTTCTTGGTTGAATTATTTGAAATTGTAAATTAATAGAATAAGGTAATGAGGATAGTTTTTTAAAAATATTTCAAAACACAGGAAAATTGATCACCAGGTTTAAAAGGAAAGTAGGTGGTGAAACATTCTTTTTAGGGTTTTTTTTTTTAGCATTTTAATTTAAAATTTTGAATTCCAAATTCTATCTCTCCCTCTTTCCTTCCCTTGCCTTCTCCCTGATATGGTAAGCAATCAGACATAGGTTATAGATATGCAATTATGTGAAAACTTTCTGTATTTGTCATTTTGTACAAGAATATTCACAAGAAAAAAAGAAAGAAAGTGAAAAATAGCATGCTTCAGGCTGTATTCAATCAATATCAGTTCTTTCTCTGGAGGGAGATAGTATGCTTCCTCATTAGCCCTTTGGGATTGTTGACAGTGAAACTTTCTTATTTATAATTATTCTTGTTCTTGAATCTTTCTTATTTAAAACATGATTTTCCATAAAATTTGTGTACCCTTAAGGAATATAAAGCCAACCAACCACAATAAAAAAAAATTGCTCATTACAGGGTTGAAGGTAGTTGGAAAAGCTTGTAATTGTTACCTAGTAGATATTGCAACAGTTGTTCCAAGACACGTCCAAAGTCATCTTGGCTCCCATGCTTAAGAAGACAGCTGTACACCGCAATGTGCATTATAGAAGGAAGAATAACAAGAATGTGCATTTGTGTGTGTATGTGTGTGTGAGTGTGTGTGTGTGTGCATATTCCAGATTTCTGAGAACTATGTCATAGAATAGTTCTGAACAAATCTGTTAACTCAGAAAGTCAGTTTCCTTGTGAATTCAATTTGAAGAAAAGTTTATTGCTGGCAGATAATTCACACAGAAATGAGATGCTCAGATAATTTGAAATCTATGTAAACATAAATTTTCTTCAGACATAAGTTTTTAACATAAATTACACTCTTCTATAAATAATTTACTCCAGTGTGGTTTCACCCTTACATAACCAATTTGTCAGCAAGGACCTCATGCTAGGCAGACATAGTCATAAAGGCTGTGTCTAAACTTGTCTGCATTATGTTCTCCAGCTTGGTTCTACTGCTCAGCCCAGGCAGCTTGCTTTGCCCTGAATAGTGTGAATGCATTTAATTACAATCTGACATGTGTATTCGGGAGAAACAAAAGGCTGTGAACTGAGGGCGATGATTAACTGTTCTACCAGATAATTGCTTAAACTACTACTTATATTATGCTGCATTATCTCTTTTGAACAAAGTGATTATTGGCCCTTTGTGTAGCGATTATACAGTGTAAGTGCAATCTTGCTGTTTTAACTGTTGTCAGAGTTTATGTTTAATGTACTCCCATTGTAATAAAGGTGCAACTTTTGAGAGTTCAGAATCCCCTTAGAAACAACCTCTTGTGGGATTGCCTCTTTAAAAAAGAAGAAGAAGCTTTGTATTCCCCAATGTTTCACTCATGGTAGGTAGAAGGGGAAAGTTGAATTTCATTAGATTGACTGAGCTGAATGTGACATCTTCAGGTCTGTCAATTATATACTCAGTTCATAGGGGAATACATAAGCCACAAATGTCAGTTATTTCACATGTACTCTTTAATTATGAGAAGTCCTAAACATAAAATAGAGGATTAAATGGTCCAAAAATTGCTGGATGTTGCAGTCCGGATAACAAACTAACCTCAGGCAGTAGAATACTCTTTCCAGTGACAAGTTCTATCTACACCCCTCTTTTGGTCTTGTCCCTTTTCTGGAATCATTCATTTCTGAAATCTTCTATGCCTAGAACCTTCTAATCTAAGAACTTCCATTTTTCAAGCTAATTGATATTTTTCCACCCTCAGAGGCAGAAATCCAATCAAATACACCAGAGCAAGAGTTTGCCCCCATCTCCAACCTGCCTTAATGAATAAGCTGAACGCAGAGGAGGACAAATCATGATGTAACACTGTACCATAATCTGGAAGAAGTACCTTTAAAGAAAATTGTAGGCATGTACCGCTTTGATGAAAACTATTTAAAGTTTTGATTTTGTGTTGTTTTTCTTACTTTATATGCCTAGCACTGAGCACATACCTGGTATATCATAGACACTTGATAAATGTTAGTAAATTTGACTTTGTGACTTAAATTGAAGGGGAATTGCGTATAAATGGTAAAGTTTTCTTGATGCTGCTATTTTCAGATCAAATTATGCAAAATAAGGCAATCCCTAGAACACCATAGAGGCTCCTAAGTTAAATCCATAATAGCACAAAGGTATTTGTTTTAACCATCCACATAAGAAAATCCAAGACAGTAAAGAAAATCAATTTACAGACTACAATATGCACTCTGATGGACAAGCAATTGAGCTTCTCTATGAGAATGTACGTCTTAGGCAGACATGGAGGTAGATGATTCACTGGGCCCAGAACTGAATAGATAGACAAGAATGGACTATATGAATTTCTGAAATGACATTGCTACCAGTGACTGAAATTCTCCCTGGAATAAAGACCCATCCATTATTATTCTTCAAGTGGTACTGTATCACTTCAAGATATAGGGGTCCATAATATTTATATCAGGTGGTCTTAATTTTTTCTGTTTTTTTTAATCAGACTACCAAAGCAGTCTGGTGAAGGCTTTAAACCAATGAACCCCATCTCATATATACATAAAATTATACATACACATATAGACTACAGAGAAAATCACCTGTCTTCAAATAGTTATCAAAATATTGGAAAAAAGATATTGAACCCCCAAATTAAATTATTAAAGGACAGTTGGGAAATATAACATATGATATGAATAAGTAGATTATAACATATTAATGATGAGTTATGCAGGAGAAATAGAATAATGATTGTCAGAGAGATATATTTTTATGAAGGATTGAGTTGGTTATCATGCAAAACACTGGATAACTAAGGAAAAGCCTATTTACTCCTCTGTCTTAAGATCTCGGAAAAGGCTTCTATTACCTAAGATAGTCCCCCTGATTAGCATTCCTGGAAAAGCAGGTGTTTCATATGATGTAAAATGTATTATGATTGAAATCTGCACCACTGGAAAGACTATGTTGGCTAAATAATGAATGAATAAAACATTTATTCTCTTAATATATTTCATTCCCCCAATAACACATTATATCAATTTTTTAGCATTTTTAAAAGTTTTGAGTTCAAAATTCTATCCCTCATACCCTGCCTTCCCTCCCACCGCCCTAAGATCATAAGCAATCAGTTATAGGTTATACATATGCAACCATATAAATCATTTCCATATTAGTCATTTTGTACAAGAAGACTTGAATAAAAAAATAAATTGAAAAATACCATGTTTCAGTCTATATTCAAATAACATCAGTTCTTTTTATTTATTAATTTTTAAAAATATTCTTGTTTACTATATTATTTTCCCAGTTACATGTAAAAACAATTTTAACATTCCTTTTTAAAACTTTCAATTCTAAATTCTTGCCATTCCTCACCCCCATTGAGAAGGCAAGCAATTCAATATAGGTTATACATGTATAGCCATGCAAAACATATCAATAATAGTCATGTTCTAAAAGAAAAAAAAACTAAAGAAAAATAAAGAAAGTTAAAAAAGTATTCTTCAATCTGTATTCAGACACCATCAGTTCTTTCTCTGGGGTTGGAGAGCATTTTTCATCTTCAGTCCTTCAGAGTTGTCTTGGATCATTATATTGCTGAAAATGGCTAAGTCATTCACAGCTGGTCATCTTACAATATTGCTGTTACATTGTACACGGTAAATTCACTTTGCATCAGCCCATGCAAGTCTTTCCAGGTTTTTCTGAGAGCATCTTGCTCATCATTTCTTATAGTACAATACTATCCCATAACAATCACATACAACATCTCGTTCAGCCATTCCCCAGTTGATGGGCATCAACTTCTAATTCTTTACCCCCAGAAAAGAGCTAGTATAAATATTTTTGTACATATAGGTCCTATTTTCTTTTTTGTTTTTTTGATCTCTTTTTGGAGACAGACTTGGTAGTGGTATTTCTAGGTCAAAGGTTGCATGGTTTCATAGCCCTTTCAGCCTGATTCCATTTGCTCTACAGAATGGTTAAATCAGTTTACAACTCTACCAACAGTACACTAAAGTCTCATTTTTCACACATCCCTACCAACGTTTGTCATTTACTTTTTCTTACTTATTTAGCCAATCTAATGGCTATGAGGTAGTACCTTAGAATTGTTTTAGTTTGCATTTCTCCAATCAATAATGAGTTAGAGTATATTTTAATATGGCTATAGATAGCTTTGATTACTTCATTTGAAAACTAATATGTTTTTGATCATTTATCAATTGGGGAATGGCTCTAATTTTTATAAGTTTGACTCAGCTCTTTATATGTTTGAGAAATTAGGCCTTTAACAGAGAAACTTGCTTCAAAATTTTTTTTCAGTTACTATTGCTAACTGTATTTCCCTCCATCCCATCCCCCTACTTGTTCTATTTCTCTCTCCTTTCACCTCATCACTCCTCGAAAGTGTTTTACTTCTGACTACCCCTCCCCCAATTTGCTTTCCCTTCTGCCATCTTCTTTTTCTTTTATCGCCTTCTCCTACTACTTTCCCATAGGCTAAGTAAGATAGATTTCTGTACCCAAATGTTATTCCCTCTTTGAGCCAATTCAGATGAGAGTAAGGTTCACTCACTCTCCTTCAACTCTACCCCCCTTCCCCTCTACTGCAAAAATGTTTTCTTTTCTCTTTTATATGAGATAGTGTACTCCATTCTACCTCTCACTTTCACTTTCTCCCAGTACATTCCTCTCTCACACCTTAATTTTGTTTTTTAGATATCATCCCCTCATATTCAACTCACACCTCTGTCCCCTGTCTATATATACTCCTTCTAACTATCCTAATAGTGACAAAGTTCTTATGAGTTACAAGTATCATCTTCCCATGCAGGAATGTAATCAGTTTAAACTTATTAAGTCCCCTATGATTTCCCCTTTCTGTTTCCCTTTTTATACTTCTCTTGAGTCTTATATTTGAAAGTCCAATTTTTTGTTCAGCTCTCATCTCTTCATCCATGCTTGAAATGCTTGAAAGTCTTCTGTTTTTCCTCTGCAAGATTATATTGAATTTTGTCAAGTAGGTTACTCTTAGTTGTAATTCTAGCTCCTTTTCCCTCCAGAATAACTTATTATACAGCCTCTGATCCTTTAGTATAGAAGATGCTAAGTCTTGTGTTATCCTGACTATGGCTCCATGGTACTTGAATAGCTTCTTTCTGACTGCTTGCAAGATTTTGGTTTGACCAGGAAGGTCTGGAACTTGACTATAAAATTCCTGGCAGTTTTCATTTGGGGATCTCTTTGAGGAGGTGATTGGTAGATTCTTTCAATTTCTATTTTACCCTCTGGTCCTAGAATATCAAGGCTCTTTTCCTTGATAATTTCTTGAAAGATGATGTCTAGGCTCTTTTTTATCATGGCTTTCAGGTAGTCCAAAAAATTTTTAAACAATCTCACTTGGATTTATGTTCCAAGTCAGTTGTGTTTCCAATGAGATATTTCACATTGTCTTCTATTTTTCATTCTTTTGTTTTTGTTTTATTATTTCTTGATTACTCATAAAGTCATTAGCTTCTATTTGCTCTATTTTAATTTTTAACAAATTATTTTCTTCAGTGAGCTTCCTGTCCTCCTTTTCCATTTGGATAATTTTGCTTTTTAAAGCATTCTCCTCATTGGCTTTTTGGATCTCTTTTACCATTTAGCATAGGCTGTTTTTTAAGATGTTATTTTCTTCAGTATTTTTTTATTTCTCCTTTACCAAGCTGTTGACTCATTTTTCATGATTTTCTTGCATCACTCTCATTTCTCTTCCCAGTTTTTCATCTACCTCTCTTACTTGATGTTTACCATCCCTTTTGAGCTCTTCCCTGGCCATAGACCAATTCATATTTTTCTTGAAGTCTTTGGATCTAGGAGCTTTGACTTTGTTCTCTTCTTCTGAGTGTGTACTTTGATCTTCCTTGTCACCATAATAAATTTCAGTAGAGTTTTTTCTTTTCACCAATGTTTGCTCATTTCCCCAAATTATTAGTTGACTTTTAACTCTTTCTCAAGCTTCAGGGGTTTTGTGCAGCTATTTTCAGAGATACTTCTAGGGACCTGTAAGTTTTCAGTTCTTCCAAGTTTGTGTGACCCAAAGGAGACCTGCACAACTTGGCATTCAGTAGAGACCAAAATTAAAATAGGCTAAACTTCTTCAGGCTGCAGATTGGTTTTTAGTGGCTAACTTTCCAAGTAAAGGTATAATTAAGGCTTAAACTATTTTGCAAATAAATAATATTTTTGAAAAAGGGAAATTCAATTGATATCAATTAGTTACGCTTATGACTTAAGATTTCTATTTATAATGAAATCACATTAATGTTAAAAATTACTTTGCTAGGTGGTACAATTTTTAATACTTCTTCTGGTTTTCTTACTGTTTTCCTTTAGTTAGTAGAACACGTTATGCTCCTAGTCAGCTATCAGTTTATGGTATTCTGGAATCATGTTTGAAATTGCTTTCTTTAGAAATCTGAAAAGTAACCTTAGTGGCTGCCTCATTTTCTGAGTTTACTTTCTTGAAAAACCATTCTTTCCCACTGAGACTTTTCAAAAATATGAATTCTTTAATTTGCTTTTTTATTGGTGTTCAGTTTGCTTAAGTCAGGGCACTTTTATTGGAACTGGCGATGAAGATTGTATTCCTTTGGAACAGCTGTTACTTCTTAGCAAACAAGGCACATGGTACTTAGGGCACAGTGACAAAGTTGATGTTGATCCCACTTCTTTAGTGTCATTACTTGATATAACTATGGGTCCTGGGCTGTCACCATCAGCGCCTAAGGAGAGAGTGTTCTCGGGGCGATAGATGTGACTTGACATGACTGGCACATGTTGTTGCCTTTTATTTCTCCCTCAGAGTACACTGCTGCTTCAACTAGGTTGGCCTGTATGTTCTGTGTGTGATAATTCATTGACAGTTGGTAGGATTGGCTGACCCCTTGTATCAACAATGTTGCTAGCAGCTACTGTGGCTGTGTAAGGCCAATAATATCAGCAGAGAGGAGGGCTGATAGCACAGGTTCTTTGATCTGCTTTTCTAAGGAAAGCAACTTTAAGGGGTTTACAATCTCACTTTAATTAAACATACATATGTCATTCACTTAGTTCAGGGGAAAAAAGTCAGCACCTTGAACTTCAGAGGAGACACAAATAGAAATTACAAACAGAGAAAATATAAACAGAATAAATACCGCAAATCAATAGACAATCTTCTAGCTGTCTGACCAAAGTTATACATACATAGTAACCAGAGAGAAAACTACCAACATCTGGTTTTCCAAACCCAGGGGGCTCCTTAACAGCTGCCCAGAGTCTCCATACCAACACTCTTCCAATGAGTGAGCCCCAAACAAAATGCTAACCTCAGAATATATATATACTTCTTCAGGGTCAGAGTGCTTCACACCTCTCAAAGGTCCCACACCTTTTGAGGACTTCACACCTCTTGGGGACTTCATACCTCTTGAGGATTTCACACCTCTCATGATTTAACTAGCAAAGGGGTGTGTGCCTTCATACAAACAAAGGCAAGGCTCAATCAAAGGCACTTGGTGGCCTTAGTGCTGAGAAACATTCCAAAAGAGGAAAAGAGCAAAAAGTCCTACTTTTCTTGCCATTACACCCCTTTTCCATAGAAGTTGTTTTCCCAGATGATTGCAATGAAGGCTAGATCAATAGCAGAAATGATGCTCTAGGTGGAATGTATGCTGTCCCTCCCAGAGTACCTGTACCTCCCTGCCTATTGATGGCAGTTAATCAGCAATTGTGGCTAGGGGTAATGAGGAAGATGGGCTCCTTAGCCATTATGATTTCTCCTCTACAGCCTATGGGGGCTGTGATAGTGGTCTTCGTGAAGACAGTGTTATTCTTCAGGTTCTCTGATTCAACATCCTGGCTTTGCCCCAATTAGGTGTTGAAGGGAGATGCTATCACAGTGATGGTGGTATTCTAAGTTGCCTGACATACACCGCCACCTATATCTCCCCCAGGGTGCCCTGATATCACATCTAGACTGTTCTGTATGCTTTTTGTTTTTTTTAAAATTATATTGTTCTTTTTTCTGCTTTTTATTACTAAAACTTTATACAATGAGAAGAGAAGAAACATATTATAAACTTAAGTAGTGAAACCTAAATACAAAGTAAAAAAAGATAAGCATATCATTTGCACAGCAGAACACAGGAGATGATAGCAATAAATTTCCATGTCAAGAAAGCCTATATAATAAATATTATGCATTGTGTTGAAAACTGTCCATCTTTACTTCCTTGTATGCTTTCTTTTGTTCTCTCTTATGAACTTTTTACTTTGCTCTTTTTTCTCCCTTACCCACTCTCCCCCCAGGCTACCATCAAGCATAGATATATTTAGTGTATATATATATATATATATATATATATATATATATACATACACATATACATATATATACATACGTACATAAATACATATATAGACATATACTTTCCTTAACATATTCTACTTCCTATTTTTGATTTGTTTGTGCATATCTCTTATTTCCTATCTATCCTAACTCCTCTACTTTACTTCTACCCTCTACCTTGCCCTCATGTTGCTCAACCTACCCCCTCTCCAAGGATCCCTCCCTTGTCTTCCCATTCCCATTAATCTAAATACCCTTTTATACCCCCTTTAACCTATTCCTTTACCCACCCATCTAGAGATTCCTCCCTTATCCTCCTCCCTCACTATCCTCTTACTTTTTTATTTCTTCTGAATTTAGAAGACTTTTATACTCTTCTAGATATATATATGTATTATTCCCTCTTGAGCCCATTCCCAGTGAAAGTACATTTCCAGAACTAACAGCCCTCCTCCCCCATCTAATTCTTCTATATTGGTTCTTCCTCTCACACATCATTTATATAAAATAATTACTCTTTTTAGCTGTTCCTAAACAGTGTTACTTTTTAAAGTCATATCATACTTTGGTCCATTGCAATCTTTCTTAAGAACTACCCAATTACTAATAACAATCTTAGACATGTATTTTACATTTTACATACATAAAAAGGTAAACAGTCTGTCCTTATTGAGTACTTTGTAATTAGCTTTGGTGTGTACCTTATATTTCTCTTGGCTCTTGTATGTCAAATCTTCTATTAAGTTCAGGATTGTTGTTTTTTTAAACAAAGTCCCAAAAGTCTGACAGTTCATTAAATGTCCATTTTTTCTATTCAAAATTCTGCTTAACTTTGCTCAGTATGATATTGTCAGCCAGACCTCCAGTTCTTTTGTTCTTTGATATATAGTGTTCCAAGACCTTTGGTTTTTTAGTGTCACCACTGCTAGGTCTTGGGTAATTCCAATTATGACCACCATATTTAAATTGTTTTTTCTTGTTGCTCGTAATATTTTATCCTTGAGTTGGGGTTTTGGAATTTGACTATAATATTCCTATAGGATTTTCTCCTAGGATCTGTTTCAGGTGGTGATCCATGGATTTTTTCTTTTTCTACTTTCCTCCTTTGTTCTAATGCTTCAAAACAATTTTTTAAATTGTTTCTTTTATTATTGTATCAAGGGTTTTTTTTTGTTATAGCTTTCTGGTAGTCTGATTATTCTTATGTTTTCTATTCTTGATATCTTCTCCAGATAAGTTGTTTTAAAGAAGTGTTTCACATTCTGTTCTATTTTTTCATTCTTTATATTTTGTTTTATTATTTCTTTTTTTTTTGCAGGGGGGAAGGCAGGGCAATTGGGATTAAGTGACTTGCCCAAGGTCACACAGCTAGTAAATGTGTCAAGTGTCTGAGGCTGGATTTGAACTCAGGTACTCCTGACTCCAGGGCCAGTGCTCCATTCACTGTACCACCTGGCTGCCCCTTTATTATTTCTAGATCTCTTATAACTTCACTAACTTCTCCTTGCCAAATTCTGATTTTCAAGGAGTCATTTTCTTCCTTACAATTCTGGATCTCCTTTTCTTATTGGTTGCCTTTCTTTTCGTAATCTTCTTATTTTTCTTGGAATGTTCTTATTTTTAAATTTTTTTTCCTCAATCTCTCCCATTTGTTTTTTAAAGTCTTTTTTTTAAGTTCTATGAATTCTTTTTGAGGAGGTGATCATTTGATGTTACTCTTTGGAGTACAAGAGGGTTTCTTTGCTTCAGTATCCTCTTCTTAAGATGAACCCTAGTTTTCTCTATTCCCATAGAAACTCTGTGGTTAGATTCTGTTTCCTGTGCATTTTAAAAATTTTTAATAGCTTAGTTTTTTCTAATTACTTCTAGTTCTGCAGTATGGGTGATGGTGCCTCTAGTCTCACTCTAGTCTCAGGTCCTCCTTCAGTTCTCCCTTTTGGCTTGGAACTGGAATCAAGACCTCCAGCTTCTTGTAAGTGCCCACAGTCAACAGAGTCCCTGCCCCATTGTTTCCACACTCACTGAGTGTTTACTGACTCCTTCTCTCTCACTGTGTCTCTTCAGCACAGCTGGATCTGGAATTCCATGTCAGCAGAGGTTCTCTCAGTCCTCTTCATCTCAGGCATCCAATAACCCTTGTTGTCCCAGGGTTGTAAAAGTTCTTGTGGCTGGGGCTGAGGCAGCCTCCCAACCCAGCTAATCTCAGGGCTTGTCTTGCTGTTTAATTGGACCTAGGACCTAGCCTGGAGATGTTTACTCTTCACACATATGAAACCTAGTCCTGAGACCTTCTTCAGATCTTCTCTGATTGTCCCAGGAGGACCCCTGTTCTGCACTCACTCTTATCTATTTTTATTCCTCAATATTCACCCTGAGGCACTATTTTGTATCTTTTGTTTGGGAAAATCTTAAGAGCTTGGAATTTTCTGACCTACTTTGCCATTTTCCCAGAATCATCTCTCGTGTATGCTTTGTTAATGGAACCTATGATCCTCAACTCACACCTCCAACAGGCAACTAAATCCCCTGCCAGACACAGACTCTAATAGCTCCAAATATGTAACTGTTATTTTTATTAACACAGTAAGATCTCATATTTATATAGAACGTTATGGCTTATTAACAGTTTACAAATATTATCTAATTTTGTACTCATAAACACCTGAGAGGTAAGTATTATTATCTTTATTGTACGCATGAGGAAACTGAAGCAGAAAGAGATGGAATGATTTGGCCAGGGTCGTGCAACTTGTGTCTACTCTAAGACATGATTTGACCTGATACTCCTGAATCCAAGTCCAGGAATCTATCCCTGTGCCACCTTGTTGCTGTCTTAGATCAAAGGAGCTAAATGTAGCTCAAAACATGGAGGAATTTTCTTTTTTTTCCACATTAATTGCACTTTTTCAAGTCAGTTTGAGCATTTTTTAATTTCTGAGGTCCCTTTTTTATCTCTGAAACATAGTCTCGAAGCCCAGGATGCCTTATAAGAAAGTAAGGAAGACTTCGAATGAGTGAAAATATGTGATTCACTTCACGGAAAAACATAAAAGTATTTGCCTAATGTTCTATTTGCTTGTCCTCTTCAGTTCATGGTGACATACTTCTATTTTAGGTTGTTTCCTAACCTATGTGCCAGATTTTAGAAGAAAAGAATATTCAGTCTCTAAAGTACTCATTTCCTCCCATTTCAATTTGTAGTGTAATATACATCAAGGAAGCATTAGTAATATGATCCTAATAAAGCTAAAGAAATTATTTTCCAATCAATATTTTAGCCTAAATTAACATCTTTTCCAACTCTTTCTGTTATTACTTGAGTGAAAAGGAGCTATTATTTGATTATGTAAAAAAACAAATCTCTGTAAATCCCTTGGTCTGTTCATATTAAAGAAAACTGGGAGTGAATGGTGTATTTATCCTTTGGTAAAGAAACAAACAACAAAAGATTTGGTGGTTCCACCACAATCTCTACAGGACGGGAAGTAGACCAGACAAGTAAGGTATTCTCAGATTATAATCATAAACTATTAGCATGGACTTTATTAAATCTAATGTTGTTTCCCTAGCCATTTTTTATAAGTCTACTCTAACCTATTTTACAAACCCGCTGCTTTATCTACTGAGGATAATTTGTCCTGCTTCATGATTCTAAGTCTCTCTTAGATAGTGTGGCCAATGAAAATTCTAAATTCTGGGGCATTAGTCCAACTGTTTCCAGAACTGATGATGCAAATTTCAAAGATCCACAAGCAAGAGCACATATGACTTAGCACCAAACTCTAAAATGGAACAGAGAACTTGGACTTGAACATCCTAGAAAACACAGATTATTGGCTTACAGCAAAGGAATCCAGCAAAACTTGATATAACACTATAGGGGGAAAATACATATTTAATGAATTAGAGGACTTCCAAGCATTCCTAATGAACAGACCAGAGCTCTATAGAAACTTTGAAGTTCGAGTACAGGAATTAGGAGAACCATGAAAAGGTAAACATAAATCAACAATGACAAAGGACTAAATAAGGCTAAATTGCTTATATTCTAATATGAGGGAATAATGAATGTGCATCACTGAATACCATTATGATCCAGAGACATAGAAGAATCTAATTAGATGGAAGGTCTGGGAGTGGTTTGTTATGTCTTGATTATCTTAAGTGAAGAATATAAAGAGAGGGGAGAAAATAATACAATATGAAGAAGGGAAAGGAAGCCTAAGGAAAATTATATCATCTAATTAAGGTGAACAATTAGACATCGATGCAATGGATGTGAATGTGGAGCGTGTAGCTGACAGTTCTTCCTCTATCAGAACTGAACTGGTCAAAGGAAGGAAGAATATATACATATAGCTGAATGCAAAAATACACTTTACTTAATAGTGAAAAAATAGAAAAAGAAGATGGAATGGAAAATAAAAGGGCAAGTAGATTAAGGAGGGATTGATTAGTCCTAAGCAAAGCAAATTCTAAGGAGGACATATATGTATGTATATGCGTGTAGATATGTGTGTATAGAAATATGATAGAAAACTATTATGCTGTAAGAAACAGGGAAGGGTATATTTTCAAAGAAACCTGGGAAGACATGAAATGATGTAGAGTGAAATAAAAAGAACCATGAGAACAAGTTATTCAATAAAAATAACATATTAAAGGCAAACAACCTTGAAGAATTGGGAAATCTAATGAGTATAATTACCTACCCAAATTCCAGAAGACTAATGTATAAACATGCTATCAATCTCCTGATAGAGAAGTGGAAGACTCAGAGGGCAGAATGAGACATATATTGTTGACTTGGTGATATGGTGATTTGCTTCACTTGACTACACAAGACCAAGCAACTTTAAAATAAGAATTCAAATTGAATTCTGGATTGAAAGAACTGAAAAAGGTCAAAGTGACATATTCATCCATTCCAAAAAAAATATAGGAGGTCACAGAGATCTATTACATGGAGGTGGAGGCTAGCCCACTGGGGGTATTAACTGGTGGTGAACAGAAGCGGCAGCAGCATTGAGAGTTCCTAAGCAAGAGATGGTAAGGGAACCTAGAATCTGATCAGAAAGAGATAAAAGGGGAGCCTTGTCCTAGTGCTGGACAAAAGACCAGGGGTTGTTGGTCAAATCCATTACCAGTTATCACTTCTGAGTCATACTTCAAAGGCAGAGAAGAGCATTTTAGGTCAGAAGGGAGCAGGAACACTAAGAAGGTATCACTTCTGGTCCCAAAGGATCAAAGGCCCTGAGGAATAGTATCAATTACAATCTCAAGGGATCAGGTGCCCTTCCTGGGTAAGATTAGAGTGCAGGTCAGGAGAATAATAGCCACATCTCTCCCCAGATCACAACACCTTGGAAGCAATGAAAGCTTCCAAATCTCCAGAACTTGCTCTGAAAAACAGCATTTCATTAAAGCCTGAAGCTTGATATTGTTCCCCTTCTCATTCCCATGCTGAAAACAGAGGCCAACTTTGACATAGAGTTCAAAATCAAGAAATAGTGTGGAAATAGGAACAAACACAACAATAATAAACTTGATCACAAAAAAGCTACTCTGGTGTCAGGGAAGACCAAGACACAAATATCAGAAGATAGTGAAGTCAAAAGAGCAACAAGAAAAAGTTTAGAGCTAGATAAATCTAATCATAAAATAAATAAGAAAGAAGTCAATGAGATGATTAAAATCTTAGAAAAATTAGATATGATAGACCTCTGGAGAAAACTGAATAGGAATAAAAAGGAACATACCTTTCCCTCAGTTGTGCATGACACCTCCACAAAAATTGACTATGTATTAGAGCACCAAGTGCAAAAAAAGTAGAAATATTAAATACAAACTTTGTAGATGACAATTCAATAAAATTCTACATAATAAATATTTATAGAAGCATAGACTAAAATTAATTGAAAATTAAATAATCTAATACAAAATTAGTTAATCAAAGCATAAATAACAGGAACAATTAAAAATGCATGAAAGAGAATGAAAACATGGAGATAACATCTCACAAGTTGTGGGATGCTGCCAAAGAAGTATATATGATAAATTCTTATCTCTGGATACTTCCATCTAGAAGAGAAAGAGCAGATGAATGAACTGGGCATGAAACCAAAAAGTAGAAAAAGAACAAATTGAAAATCCAAAAGAAATTCCTGAAAATCAAGGGAGAAATTGATAAAATTTAAAGTAAACACCAATTGAACCAAAAAATAAATGTAGGAGATTGTTTTTATAAAAAAACAATAAAATAGATAAAATCATTGCATATTTGATATTTAAAAAGAAAGAAAATCAAATTACCAATATCAAAAATGAAAGTATCAATGCAACACTAATGAAGATGGAATGAAAGCAATTATTAGGAGTTATGTTGGCCAATGATATACTGGTAAAACTGACAAAACAAGTGAAATGGATGAATATTTATGAAAACACAAATCACTCAGGGTAACAAAAGAGGAAACAGAATACTTAAATAATCCTATTTTTTAAAAGAAATTGAACAAGCCATAAATGAGCTTTTTAATTAAACATTCCCCATAACTAGATGGATTTAGAAAGTGAATTCTACCATACATTTAGAGAACTACTAATTCCAACACTATATAAACTATTTGGAAAAATAAGCAAAGGAGTTTTACCAAATTCTACATTGTATCCCAAAGGGATTATAAAAATGGGAAAAGGACCCACATGCACAAATATATTTATAGTAGCTCTTTTTGTGGTGGCCAACAATTGGAAATTGAGGGGATGCCCATCAATTGGGGGATGGCTGAACAAGTCATGGTATATGAATATAATGGAATACTATTGTTCCGTAAGAAATAATGAACAAGTGGACTTCAGAAAAACCTGTAAAGATTTGCATGAATTGATGCTAAGTGAAGTGAGCAGAACCAGGAGAAGATTGTGCACAGCAACAGTAACATTGTGTTATTTAGACCAGCTTTGATGATTTAGCTTTGATAGACTTAGCTCTTCTCAGAACGCAATGATCTAAGACAATTCCAAAAGACTCAAGATGGAAAATTCTATCCACACTCAAAGAAAGAGCTTTGGAGTCTGAATGCATATCAAAAACACTGCTCTCTCTCTCTCTCTCTCTCTCTCTCTCTCTCTCTCTCTCTCTCTCTCTCTCTCTCTCTTTCTCCCTTTCCCTTTCCCTCTCCCTCTCACTTTCTCTCATTTCTTCTTATATTTTTTCCCTTTGATCCTTATTCTTCTTTATAATATGACTAATGTGGAAATGTATTTAGTATAATTGGGCATGTATAGTCTATAAAACTACAAATTGTCTTGGTGGGGAGTAGGGTTGGGAAGGGGAAAAGTCTAGAACTCAAAATCTTATAAAAGTGAACATTAAAAACTAAAGATAAAATATATTTTAAAAATGTATTAATGATGGACAAGTGTGAAGTTTCCAAGAATTTCCAAAGCCTTTGACCATTGTGCATCTCATAATACAACAACAGCAACTACTACTACTACTACTACTACTACTACTACTACTACTACTACTACTAC
>CM053622.1:248602473-248647914 GCA_028646595.1 Phalanger gymnotis | reverse complement strand
ACCCAGAGACCATCCAGGCTGTCCTGGGCTGGAGCCCTGCTTCCCTCTGCCACTTTGTGGGTTCCACAGCTCTAGAATTGGTTCAGAGCCATTTTTATAGGTTTTTGGAGGGACTTGGTGGGGAGCTTATGCCAGTCACTGCTTCCCAGCTGCCATCTTGGCTCTGCCCCCTACCCTACCCCTTATAAAAACAAGAAAAACAAAGAAAATAAAGAAAAGCTATGTTTCAATCAGAATTAAGATTCCATCAGTTCTTTCTCTAGAGATGGACAGCACCTTTCATCATAAGTCCTTCAGAATTGTCTTGGACCATTGTATTGCTGAGAAAAACTGTCATTTACAGTTGATTATCATACAATATTGCTGCGACTATGCACAATATTTTCCTGGTTTGGATCATTCCACTTTTCCTCAGTTCATAAGCCCTTCCAAGTTTTTCTGAGAACATCCTGCTCATCATTTCTTATAGCACAATAGTATTCCATCATAATCATATCAACAGTTTGTTCAAGCACTCCCTAATTGATGGGCATTCCCTCAATTCCCAATTCTTTGCCACTATTAGAAGAGCTGCTATAAAAATTTGTAAATATAGGTCTTTTGCCTTTTTATCTCTTTGGATACAGACCTAGTTTGGTCAAAAGGTATGCATGGTTTTATTGTACCCTGGGCATAGTTCCAAATTGCTCTACAGGATGGTTAAATCAGTATACAACTTCACCGACAATGTATTAGTGTCTCAATTTTTCCATATCCATTCCAATATTTGTCATTTTCCTTTTCTGTCATAGTAGCCAATTTGCTAGGTGTGGGGTGGTAGCTCAGAGTTGTTTTAATTTGCATTTCTTTAATCAATAATGATCCAATAACAATTTAGAGCATTTTTTCATCTGATTAAAGATAGCATTAATTTCTTTGTCTGAAAACTGTTCATAATCTTTAACTATTTATCAATTGAAAACCACCTCATTTTGAAGACAGCATACTGAGGTTCATAGACCTGAATTGACTTGCCCAAGTATAAGTGTCAGAGGCAGGATCTGAACCCAGGACTTCTGACTTAAAAGCCATTCTTGTCACTACAATACTCTTTGAGTTTTCAATATCATAGATGACTATAATTCAAGTTGAAGGATTCTAGAAATCATCCTTTAGGAAAAAGAAATTCCTAGATAACCTCAGGGGATATGATGTCACACAGCTAGAAAATGGGAGAACCAAGGAATAGAATGATGCTCTTCAGAATCCCATTCATGCACTTTTTAGTACACCATAATGGCTGGGCATAGTTGCACTAGAGGAATGGCCAGCTAGGCTAGTCCTTGGAGCATGCACATATTTGCCCTTCCTGATAGATTGTGCAGAGCATGTGCAGTTTTAATCCAACATGGGGGACTTGAAGTGTTAGAACTGAGGATGCATATGTTAGTGTAAGGGTCATTGAGTCAGTTATTCCACTCAACTTAAAGTAAATGATGCATGCTATGCCTTGATACCTTAACTGGGTGAGAATGTGTCTCAATCAATTGATAAATCAATCGAAGCCTTTAGGCTAAGTATAACAAGTCCTTGAAAGCTATTGGATGAACTAGAGCAATGTTGTACATGAAATGTATTCATATTGGCTGAGGAAACCTTGTCATGCCTATGAACTGTCTATAAAATATTAAGTCAACTCCAGAACTGAGAGATTTTGAGCGAGAGGAAAGCCAGAATAAAGTGCTTCAGCCAAATTCCTGAGGAGAAACCATTTTCGCCTTCCCTATGAGCAGACCTTACAAGCATTAAAGGCTCAGAAGGATTTTGAACTTTCTGTTACCCCATCCATGCCCTAGAATGGTCCCAGGACAGGACATATGAAGACAATGTCTGCATAGGGAGTTGAGAAAGGATAGTATGGGATGATGAATGGATTATTCAATGTTATTTTAAGGGGCAGAAGGAAAAGGTGGGGATATCCTAAGGACTCTATCCAAGAGACTTTGAGAAGCACTGAATTATCACTTTGTGATATGAGCATGTGAGTGTACTTTCCCTAGACTCTATATGCACTTGTGGGAGAGTATCACAGAGTTTTGCAAAGAACATTTTGTATTAATATAGAGGCATCTAGATGGAATAATGGATAGAGCACTGGACCTGGATCCACATAGCCCTAAATTCAAATATAGCCTCAGAATCTACTAAATGTGTGACCCTAGGCAAATCATTTGATCTGTGTCTGTCTAAAGTTCCTTTATCTTTAAAAGGAGGCTCATAATAGCACCTACATCCCAGGGCTGTGATGAGCATCAAATGAGTACTATTTGTAAAATGCTTAGCACAACACCAGGTTGAGATTATTTAATAATTTTTTCTTCCTTCCAATTATTCTTACTTTGCTACCTTAGTAAATACCCCTTTCTTAAAGTCAATTAAGTCTGTCTGACTAACTTGTATCAACAATAAATCATGGAGGGAAGAAGAGGATGTTCAACCAGCAAGCATTAGAAAACCACCGACCTAAACTACTGGAGACTAAACCTATAACAGGTAGCTGAGAAGATGCAGGATTAGCAACTGGAGAAACCCTGGGGGCAACCACTCCCCCCCCATCCTGCCATCACCCCCTCCCCAATCCCCTCCTCCCTGCTGTGCATCCAGAGGTGCAAACCCCTGTTTAAAGGTGTGGAGGTAGAGAAAGGACGCTGGGTCCCAGTAGTGGAAGCTGGAACCTTGGGGGCCAATGGAAATAGGGAAGGGGAAAGCATCATTTTCCCCTCTCCTCACTTCTGGGCTACAAGTTTTAACCTGAATCTTTAGATGAGCAAGGAAGAGAAGAACTTGTGTAATATCATGCAAAAAGAAAAGCATTTCTGTCTTAAAATTACAGGAAGAGCAAATAATAAGCAATAATAACTTTTAATAGAAAAGACTCTAGAGGCCCAATCAAGAAGGTACCAAAAGCTCTGAAGCTTGCCAAGAGCAAAAAGTCCCATTTTGCTTGACATTAAGAGGAGACCCATCAAAGGTACTTGATTGCCTTAGCATTCCACAAGAGAAAACAGTAAAAAAAAGTCCCACTCTAATTACCATAACACAAGAGAAGAGTAATTAAAAGACCAATTCAAAGGTCTGTTTCACCTAATGTGGAATTGCCAAAGGAAAAACCAATTGAGTCTTTCTGGACCACTATTGCAGAAGAAGATGAGCAAAAATTATTCACTGATAAAATTAACAAAATGTTTTCTGAATGATTGAGCTTAATTAATGAAGGATGTGAATGGAAGAAGTATTTTCAACACTGAAGGAGCTCATTGTAAAGATTCCAGATGCCAAGAAATTTTTTAAGTATTGAGTATGCCTTGCATGCCTTGAACTAATTACAGCCCTATTGAAAATATTGCAATATATGAAGGAGCCATTGCTTCAGGGGTTCAGCCTATGGAAGAAATGCAATACACACATACAGATACCCTGACAATGAACAATCAAGTGAAGGTTAATGCTGGAGAGAACACTGATGAGGTTTTGTTTGTTTGTTTGTTTGAAGAGGCCAAATAAGTATATGATGAAGTTATAAATCAGAATAGAATTGATGTAGATGGGGCATTGGTAGCAGAAAATTCAAAATCAAAAGATGAAGATCATAAAATAAGGAATATAAAACTTCAACTGTTTGAAAGAGTGTGAGAAGATGAAGCAGGAGATTCAACCAGTGATTTAGAGATTCCTGATAAAGAAACTAGTACCATTCAATATAATGCGTCAACCTTCCCATACTTGCAACACGTGAAAAAGAAGAATTTTGGTGAAAATAGTTCTCTGTTTCAGGGAGCTGCAGTTTCTGACAACAGTGAGGGGTTCTCGACATCTTCAGAAGAAATTTTGTAAATTACCAGATATTTTAAAGAGTATTTATCTCTGTGCTTTTTCATTCGAGCAGGTAGCAGAACTGGGAAGTGAAACAAGCACTTATAGATGCTGTCCAAATACTCCACCTTGTGCAACTTCCCTTGAAGCAACAGCAAAAGAGATAGAAAAGAAATGAAACTTTAATAAGGGAAGAAATGTATTTAAAAACTCTTATTAAAGTCTGTTGTGTTTTAGGTTTCACATTTCCCAGATATGTAGATTATTACCTAAGTTTTCACTACAGTGAAATATAATTAATAAGGCACCTATATGGCAAGATTTTACTTGCATGGATTAGTACTTGGATTTAGCTTTATTTTCAAAAGGTAACATTTTTGAGTAGAGACTGTCTTTGAAATGAGACTATTATACATTTTATACGTGTATATTATATTATTTTGAATAAGAGAAATCTCATAGTATAATATAGCTGACTTTTATATACGCCTACATTTTTGTGGCTATTTAGATAGATGTCCACAAACCTAATCAAAAGAATAATGTTAGAAAAGGAAGCATATTAACATGATGTGCTTTTTTTCCCCATTAGAGGAAATGTGTTTTCCAGTTTAGCAAAATTTACATATTCATTTTAATTGGGATTTTTGCAGTAGAATCTATGTTCATTTGACATTGTCTTTTTTCCTTCCCAACATTTTATGATATATAACAAAATATAACAAATATATAACAAATAATATATAATCAAAACTGTAATTTTATTGAGCTTTTCCAGCTTTTGTAAGCTGCAAAGTTTGCATTAAAATTCTTATCATGAATGACTTAAAAAAAAGATTAAATCTATAGCCACGACAGCCTGATAAAATACATGGATATATACCTAGGCTAGATTTACATTGGTGTCTACAATCTTGAAACAAAAAGTTGCTCAAATCCTTCTTTCAGGTGACCATCATTTCTGTCATTCTAAAGAGATGTCACAAAAATGTGTGATTGCAAAGAAGGAGGTCTACAGTTCACAGAAAAAAAAGTAAATCTATAACCCCGATATAGTAACCAAACTCCGTGGACCTAAAACCATTGATTGATTCATCAGAGTAGGATTTGGAATAATAGCTCTAGAGCAAGTGCTAGACATATATAAGTTTTGAGGTGCTTCCTCACCCAGCAGCTCAGAGAAATTCTTCCTTACTTTAAAGTGAATAGCATTTCCACTTGAACTTTTTGCATGGATTCATAAATCCAATTTGTTAGTTAATTGGAAACTTTGAATCACCACAGTACCAGCTCTTTAGTCACTTAAGAGAAGAGGAAGAGAAGGAGGGAGGGAGGAGGAGGAGGAGGACTCAAGGACTAGAAGAGGGAGAAGAGGAAGGGAAGAGGGAATGGGAGAGGGAGAAGATGAGAAAATGAGGATGAATAGGGCAGGAAAAAACACAAGATTCCAAATGAATGTTTCAACAGAGAGCCTCAACAGAAATTGGGAAAAATTAGGCTGTTGAAAAACCTCTAGTTGGGAAGTATACAAAAGTAACTAAAAAGAATTAGGAGATGTCTAATTAAAACAAATGAACCAAAAAATCAAAATTCAGTTGTGGAAGTCCACTAGGCACCATGAATGCAAAAGCAAGAAGAGGTTGTAAAATACTTTGGTATCAACTTGTTTGATCAAGGTAGGCATGCGCTACAATTCAGTAGCTTGAAGAAAGACCCATTGCACTTTGTTACATATAGAAAACTTTACTTGATTTAGTACTAGGCTAGGAAGACCAAGGTGGTTAATTTTCTTACACTATGTATTAACCAGGGAGCTTAGATCCAGTCTTTCCTTCCCAAAGGATATACTACTGCAACTCTCCCCCAGATGTAAAGAAAACAGTCAAAAACGACCTTTTCCAAAACAAGGAATTATGAATTAGATAAAATTTTAATGAAAGTTGAAAGATAAAGTTTAATCTAAAAAAGATAATTAGGCATGTAACAGGATTAAATAATATTTTAAATCTAGTGACAGATTTTTTAAACTTAATATGAGAAACTGGAAAGAGCATTGGATTTGGAAATAAATTATTTTGGTTTCAAATCTGGATCTTCTCCTTGTTTGTTATTGGGAAAGTAATTTTTTGTAATTTAGGCCTTAGTTTTTTGTTTGCAAGATAAAAGAGTTGGAGAACATGATCTCTAAAATCCCTTATAGCTCTGAATTCTATGGTCTTTAGTTGGCAAAGCTTACCCAAGAAGTTCATTCAAAAGGAAACCAGCCATGAAGGCAATTTGTAGTAATTGTTACTGTAAGGAGAAAGCTCCCAACCAAGGATCAGATGTTTTATAGATTGTTCAATCACACCAATCCTTAGAGGCTGGGATAGCACAAGTTTGAGGGATGTGTAACAAAATTCAAGTGTGGATCCTTGTGCTTTTTCATAAGGAAGGAGAAGCCACGAGGCAATTGGAGTTGGTGCTGGCGTTCAAAATTTCATTTTTTCAAAGTATTAAAAAATAATAACCCTAAGCTAAACAAAGAATCAAGTCATGTTTGAGGTTTTGGAATAGAGAAGCATTGACATTAGATATCAACTCTAAGCTTAGTTGTTTAAATTTTTGAATAAGTATGTTATTTATGAAGCTGCAAAACCACATTTGCAATTCTCATCCCTCTCCACACACCATGAATCTCTCCCACATGCAGAGCTTCCATTGACTTCAAAGAGAACTCTTCACGTGGAAGCAATAGGAATGGGGTGGAAAATTGAACCCAAAGAAAATAACGATATGGTATATATATTTAGGGATATGATAGGGTCATGCGTTCAACATTTATTTGCAAACATATATAAAACCCATTTTGAAAGATGTCATTTTATAAATAAACTAAAAATATTAGACTGCTGTTTTAGAATAGAAGGGATGTGCACATCAGCTACCTTTATAACAAACCATCCAACTACACCCAGGAAGAGCATGTAGGCCTATATTAACAACTATGCTGACTTATTGCAGGAAGACTTTTGAAGAAAGATACCGATCTTGTAAAAATGAATCCTTTTGCCAGGCTTGTATATATGCAAACTGCCAGACCTATTTAAATTCTTTTGATTCTTGAGACTTTTTTTTCATTCTTGTTCTGAAGAAATCTGTCATATTTGGCTTGGCCAAAAAAAAAAATCAGCTACCCAGGTATAAACATTATGATGTGAATTTACTTACCTATTGTTTGAAGATAATCCACATTAGTATGGCAGAAACCTGTCTAAGAATAGTAAAAACAAAATATTCTTTCAAATTACAATTGATCTTGACACTTTTGCAACGAGTATAAGCTCAACTAGAACAGAGCAGCTTACAGGATAGCTTCTAAAGCCAGTATTTAATTTCCAAGATAAAGCAGCTGTATTTCAAATTCATTTAAAACACCTACTCTTTCTGTAACCCTAGCACTGGAATTATGTCATATAACAGCTATCACTTTGCCTACCCCTACCTATTTATAGGTTGCTCCACACTTCTTTCACCTACCTACATCCCATGTAAACAACATATACTGTACCACTAGTACTACTAGCCACAACAGCAATCCATTTTTTTTTAAAGCTAGGTGCCTTTTATCTATTGACTTAACAGCTTAACATACAAATTAAAAAATGGAATTGAAATGTCTTCTATAACTCCTTTCCCTCTTCCTCTCCCTCCCCCATCGCAACTCTGCTGCCTTGATTGCCAAGGTAATTTTTTAAAAATTAAACCTTAGTACTATGGCTCCATCCCAAAAATATATTGCTGTGCATTCAATTGCAATATTCCTCCTGAGGCCAAAACATTATTTTCACAAAGAATAATGCTATGCAAAATAACAGGAAACATACTGTGAATAATGTCTTACATATGAAACCCTCAGTACTGTTACTAAAACATTGGTTATGTGTATGCAAAACTAAATGGCCATGAAGCAAAGACAACATAATAGTTTGTGGATATATTATTTAAGTATTTTTTTAGTTGAGAGCACTTTAGCAATGGCTAAATATAGTTTAATTTTCCTCTAAAGAAATAGCATGGGTATATTACTGCTTTGGGGAATAGCTGAAAAACACATTTCTGGCATTTCAACATACAGCCAAAATATATTAAAAGGCAAATAGTAGTTTTCATATAATTGTCTGTTGTTCACTTAAAAGTGCTAAAACAGTAATATAGTCAATGTCAATAATGATTGCCCATTACTAGAGACAAATTTTAAGATTATTACATGAGAGCCAAGTCCTCTATATGGAAAGAATGAAGATTTATATTTAAAATTTTTTTCCTTGGTTAATTGAGCAGTCATATGTCAAGTGTTCAGCCACAATGCCTAAGAAAAATGGGAAGGACAGTTAACCTTTAAATAATTTCCCTGGATTTTATCACTGAATCATATCATTTCATTTGACTTCTCAGCCTCTGTTTTTAATGTCAACTTCCTTCTGACTTCAATCTATTTTAGTAATGTAATAATTTTAAATATATATATATATATACATACATATATATATTTGCTGGTATTAACAATATTTGTAAGATTATATAGGAATTGATAGCATTTGTAGTTGTAAAAAATTACTAACATTTTAATAACAATACTATAACATCATGGGCATAGATTATTTTACATAATACTAACATTTTTCATTTTTATTTTATAAACTATCATTGGCCATTTAAAATGAAAAATTGTGCCTTTTTTAAATAGTCCAAGTTTCTCCCTAAAACAAGAGCCTATCGTCAACGTGAATGATAATTCATATTACAGTAGAAAGTGAGTTCCTTAAGATAAGGGAATACATTGCCTTTTTATTTGTATCCTCAGTGTAAGTGTTCTTAACAGAGTAAGTGCTTAATAAATGCTTCATTCATTCATTCGTTTTGGTAATGCTAGGTGACAAGTCATATAATAACACATTCTCTTATGTCTGTGGTCCACCATGGCAAATATTTATTTAGATGTAGTTAATTCAATTTTGAGTCACTGCTCTCCAAATCACTGGCTCATTTTTCCCAACTAGAGTTTCCTCTGGGAACCCCAGAGTATTGCTAGTCTCTAGATCTCTCAGAAGGTGGGTAAAGGTTCCCTAGCTTAGACACAAGCACCCACCCTACTATCAAATATGAGACACTGGGCAGCTTTTATTTTACCCCACAGAAAATGCCAACCACCACAAAAGATTCATAGGAGCCCCTACAATCAAGACACATTCCTTTCTTCTGACAAATTCCACTGTTTATCCAAAGACTTGCTCAGGATCTCAGTCCCCTTGAAAAAAAAAAATAGACATGGAGCTACTGAAGAGTCAGTGCTTTATATTCTGGTGAGTCCTCCTTACTATTCCAGGAACCTCTGGTGCTGTTGTTTAAGCAATTAGATTTCTCCGAGAAGTGAAATGAACTTAATGTTGCTAAAGGATCAACTTTTTTCCAATGAGACCTCCACCATAAAAATAGAAATATTCATGGTATTAGGAGAAGCAAAATTTGGAATTTGATCCTTTACATCATGGATTAATTCCTTTCTGTTCTCTCTACATTTTGGACAACAGGTGAAGGTTTTTTTTTTTCCAGAAAATATTGACACTCAGAAATTTTGGGAACCAGAAACTCTCAACATTCATGGAGAAGCCTGGGATCCAAAAATTCAATAATCAAAAATATAGCTAAAAATGCAAAGAGTGTCATCAAGGAGATGGGCAGGAAACCATGTTATGTCAAGAGATCTGGAGGAAGTCCTTCAGTGTGTGGAGTGTACCTTCTTTGTAGGATTTACAGGAGAACACTGAAAAGAATGACACAAAAACAAAAGCAAAGGTTGAATTTCCATTTACACAATTGGAAGGAATACTCACATTGACAAAATCACAGATGTGTGAAAGTATTTAATCTTTTTTTTAATCAGTCAGTAAGAATTGTGTTTGTTTTAATATACTCTTATTTATTTCATTAAATATTTCCCAATTACTTGTATACATTTTTAATATTTTTTAAAATTTTGATTTACAATTTTCCCTTCCCTTTCCCCTCTTTTAGAAGGAATAGAATTTAATATCGATTATATATGTGAAGTCATGCAAAACATTTCCATATTTGCCATTCAACAGGAATTTTTTTTTGAGAAAACACTATGTTCCAGGAACTATGTTAAATAATGATAGTTAAGAAGTATTTGAGAATTTCTTATTAGGTACCAGACAACTAGACGTGTGGATAGAAAGACAAAAGGAAAACTGTATCTGTGTCCAAAGGACTTCCATGCTAAAAAGAAGACAGTATACAAAAAAATGTACAAGGCAAATATAAGATAGTTTGGGAATGGAGGGCACAAGAATTGAGAAAGAACAAGAAATACTCTTTGTAGAAGATCTTGTTTAAGCAAAGTTTCGAAATATGTATATGTCATATAATTTTATATCTATGTTATATGATTTTACATATGTATACATTTTTATCCTCAAAACATCACTAGGCAGGACACGTATCATCATTTCCAGTTTAAAGATTAAGCAATTAAAGGGAACAGAAAGTTAAGTGACTTGCCCAAGATCATAAAGCTACTTTGCAGTATAACTGACACCAAAACCCAGGTTGTCTTATTCACATCCTCACTGCCCGGGAATATTTACACACACACACACACACACACACACACACACGTATGTATGCATATGTATGTATAGACATATATACATATATACACACATATATATGTGTATGTATATATAACGTGTGTGTGTGCGAATAAAGGAAAACAAACCAATACAGTGTCTGCTTCTGAGAATGTGTACTTGTTTCTATGCCTCTAGTCAAGGATTTCTCAAAGTTGTAGTACAAAGACCCCTGGGAGTAACCAAGAACCATTTAATGAATCTCTGGTCAAAACTTCTTCCATAATTACACTAAGGTATTTTAATTTTCAATATATTAAATCTCAGTAGATATAACTCACATATACAGAAGTTCTTTGGAAGAGGGGCTTCATTTTTTAGGACTACAAAGAAGTCCTGAGACCAAAAGTTTGTGAACCACTATTGTAGACCATCATTTGTTTGCCAAAGAATGGAAAGAATCTTTCATCATCAACCTTTTGAAGACATCATTGTATCCTGCTTTGTTTAGAGCTCTGAAATCTTTCAGAGTTCTTTAGGCTCACATTACTGTCATGACATCCAATTAAATTCTCCTAGTTCTAACCAGGTCATGCAAGTCTTTTTATATTTCTCGAAATCCATCATATTCTTCATTTTTATGACATAGTAAAATTCCATTATTCATATACCACAATTTGCTGAGCCATTCTTCAATTGATAGACAACTATGTTGTTTCCAATTCTCTCTATCTGTAGAACTAAATGTACTGCTATAAATAGGAGAGTTTCTCTCTCTCCCTCTCCCTCCCTCCCTCTCATACATGTCTAATAGTAGTATAACTGCCATCTATGTATAGTTTAGTGCCAGCTCAGGACTCTTTGACCTAGATATACAGTACAATCCCAAAATCAAGGAATCCTAGAATTGCATTGCTTTAAGGAACTTCAGAAGTCAACTAGCACAACCAATATCCATATCACGAATCCCATCTCCAGTAATCACCGAAAAATGCTTATATAGTCCCTAGTTGAAGTCCTTCGGTCTTTGACAACTTTGAGAAAGATTAAAAGTGTTTTTTATTCCTGTGTTTTTGTTTCTAATGAATGGATCTAATTGATGACATTTCCCCTTATATTAAAGATTAATAGCCTTACTCAGATCAATGCTACCCTACTCTAATTCTGATCTCTCTTTCACTGGGCCCCCTGGAACCCACTGCCCCCAGGAAGTGTGCTGGTAAATACTTAACAACTATCTATCTATCTATCTATTTACATTTTTATACTATTAAAAGACTAGTAAGAAATTCAGGAGAATGCTATTAACATGATATAATCTTGATTTTAGCATTTTTATTACAAAATTTCTTATGATATCTTTGTGGACAAGATAGAAAGATGTTAACTAAACAATAGTTGTGCTAGGATTAGATCAATGTAAACTTGGAGGGAAGTATCTAGTGCACTGCCCCAGAGATCTGTCCTTGGCTCTGTGCTGTTCAACATTTTTATTGGTGCCTTGGTGGTCATAGATGATTTACTTATCAAAACTTCAGATGACACAGAACTGGCAGGGAAAGCCAATACGCCAGATGATAAAATTAAGATTGAAAGAGACCTTAACAGCCAATAAAAATATCTCTAATCCCTAAGATGAACATTAATAAAGGAAAGAAAAAAAAAGATGTGTAATGCTCTTGTGTTTAAAATAAAAGTCATTCACATGTCCAACATGACAGTAATGCCAAAGATCTGTGGGTTTTAGTGGCAAGTCATGATCCAGTGGATAGGTTGCTGGAATTGAAGTAAAGTACATCTGGGTTGGAATCTCTCTTTAAGACACTCTATGTTTTGGGCATTAACCTTTTTCAGCAGGAGTTTCTTCAGTGTTAAGTGGGGGTAATAATAGCACCCAGCACCATCAGAATTGAATGAGATAACACAAATTGTATTGCAAATTTTAAAGCACTGTGTACAAGTTAGAGGATGCAGTTTGGCATAATGAATAGAGAACTGACTTTGAAACCAGGGAGACCTGGGTTCAAGTTCTGCCTCTCACACACAATAGCTATATAACACTGGGCACTGAGTGCCCCCCAGGAAAATCTCTAAACCTACAAATTGCAAAGAAAGTAGCGAACTATAATGATAAAGAGAGTTTTCTCTCCTTGAGTTCCTTGTGCCAATGAAAGCACAAGTTCTGGCCCAATAAAAATGTTAACTATCATCATCTTCATGATTAATATTATTAATCTGCAGACTCAAAATAACACAATAGGAAAAAATAAAAGTTAATATGAATTGTAGAATACTTGGCCTGGAGTCAGAAAGTCCTGAGCTTAAATATGGCCTCAGATAGCTATCAGTTCTGTGATATAGGCAAACCACTGTTTGCCTCAGTTCTCTCACTTCTAAAGTGAAGAAACTAATAGCCAACAATAGGGTTGTTGTGGAGATAAAACGAAATAATATTTTTAAAACATTTAGCACAGGACAGTCATATAATAAATGCTGTATAAATGTTAGCTGTCATTATGGTTATTAATTTATCATCATCATTAATTATTAATTGTTATAGACCTGTGGTTCTCTATTCTGCTTAACTACATCCAGTTATGTTGCATTCAACTTTGGGAACACAATCCCCACACTTTGGGAAGAGCCTTGATAAGTTGCAAAGTATACAGAGGACAGTGACTAATTTGGTGACCATACAATACAAAGATTAGTTTAAGGAACTGGTGACATTTAGCTCAGAAAATTTCCTGGGGCATAAGTCTTTTAAGGCCCTGGACCATTCCTGCTGCCTTTCCAACCTTTCAGATTCCTTTGTCTTTGTCAGGTCTGAAACAGGTGACCTATATATTAAACTTTGATTTGAAAATAGTTTACTTGTTTTCTATTTTATATCTCTGTATCTAGTTCTGGAGATGTGAACTTGCCATATATACATATATATATATATATATATATACATACTATATATATACATATATATATATATACATGTGTGTATATGCATTTGTATACATACACATACATATGTATATATAATCCATGTATGTATGTATGTATATGCATATATGTATCATTGTCTTAATACTTTATATTCCTTTATGATGAATTGTATAAACCACTTATCTTCTCATATGACACTATGATTTTGAAATTAGACAAAAATCAGGAAATTCTAAAGCTAAAGGATAAAAAGGTAGACTATGCAATACAATGTATTTAAAATGATTAGCTTCTTGTGCTATCTATGTATTTTCATTATTTCATAATTTAATCCCAATTTTTAGATGGATAATTCTCTATTCCATTCCCCTTTTCTTTTTTCCCTCCTTAAATAAATGTGCCTACATCGCTATGCATCTTTTCACTGGGCATTGTTTGGCTTGGACAAGGGAAGACATAAGGGAAGGACATAACAGCCGCCATCAACTACCTGAAGGACTGTCATATGGAATAAGTATTGCATTTGTTCTGCCTGGTTTCAGAGTGTAACACTAATAGTAGTCAGTAGAAAGTTCAAAGAGGAAGATTTCAGTTCTATATAAGCAAATACTTCTTAATAATTAGAGGTCGCCAAAAGTCAAATAGGTCATCTCATGAGATAGAGTGGGTTGCCCCTGTCATCATCATTATGTATCTTAAAATAGAAGTAGAACGGCCAGTTGGGATGACTTGGGGGGAATGCTGCAGAGTGGACTCCTGTCCAGGTAAGGGTTGGACTAGAGAGCATCTAAGGGTACTTTCTAACTCAGAAATTATTATGTAACATTGTCTTTCTTTGTAACTTATAGCTGGTTAACTCAGATTGCCATTATTTTGCCCCCTCCCCTCAAAAAAGAAGCAAGTTAATTCACCAATATTTTAAAGGTCATAGAAGTTTAACGCAGAGTATTATGTGCAAAGGGTACTGGAGGCAAGCTAAGTTGTGATTTAGGGTGCCTTATGTAGTTTCAATGATATGTATTCTTAGTTAGCTATTAATGTAATTTATGTAATTCTCTATACCATATATTCCATTTCCTAACTAGGTTCTCTTCTTTTGTTTGTTTATGGTATCCATTTGTTGCATTTGTAAAAGTGTAACCATTGCATAATGATTTGAGTATGTGCATATAAAATAAATGAAAACAAATACTTTCATTAACACATCGGTTCTATAATATCGGAAGTTGGGGGAAGGAAGGGTCTATATGTATATTCCCCATAGTATCAGACTTAGATGCTATTATACTGAAAATGAAGCCTGTTTCCAAAAACATATTCTCTCCTCTAGAATTCTTAACAAAGAATAATTAGTCATTGTACTTCTACAAGAGTGAAGAGAGAAAGGCAAGGTCCAAGCCCAAGGCATGTTTTGAATGTTGGGACAAAATGAGGCACTCACAAGTCATTAAACATTCATTAAAAGAGGAGATTTATTTTGCAGTATCACAGCAAGAACATCCAGTAAGAATATAGTGACACTTAACCCTCTCCGGACTTGGTCCCATTGTGTCTCCATCTAGATATGTGTATGTATCTGGTCAGGAAGTGACCAATGTATGAAAATTCATATGCTCTTAGGCACTCACCAAGTCTGAGAGGTGTGACTTTCCAGAAATCTGTACCAGAAAAGTTCAGGCCAATAAGGTTCTGAGATAAATTTGGTTTCTTTTCAAGTAAATACTCTTCACACTGTACGTGGGAGGAAAGAAGCTGTATCAAGGAAAAGTTGATGCAATCACTAATACCTTGGCTATAAAATCCTAAGGATCTCCTACAGCAGAGGTGTCAAACTACTGCAGCCTACATCAGATAAATGTAATTAGAAAACATGTAACAGAATAAATAAAAATGCAATGTAACATAGATAACATTAAAATGTAGTTTTCCAAGTTCCCCATTTCTATTTGATTTTTATACCACTGTTGTAGAGGACATTCTACCATTTAAATATTTATAAAGCTTTTACTGGATAGTTCTTCTGTCATGGGTAGTAGTAGTAGTAAGGGGTGGGAGAGGGGAGTGGAAAACAGATAAACAAATCAAAACAAAAACAAAACAAAAAATGTGGAGAACAAAAGTAAAACATTCTAGGCCTTTTTTCCACTCTTTGGAAGGAACATATCTTAGATCTTTTGCTGAATAATCCTCCCTGCATAGGCAGTACCAAGTGGAACAGAGGGACAGAATTAAACAAAACAAAATTTTTAAAAAGTGGAGGAGACCAAAAGCCAGAAATTCTAGGCATTTTCCCTTCTTGGGAAGGACCAAATATCAAGTCATTCACTGGTGCATTTCATGGGTGACAGCAAATTCTTGCAGTTCATAGCGGGTCTCCTAAATGTGAATTGGTGACAGTGAACCAGAGTAACACCAAGAATATCAGAGCCATGAAACATATGATGAGACCTCAAGTACAGCTACAGATTTCCTGATTTGAGGTGGCAATGATCAGCAGGAGCACCTCCAGGAACATTAGGAGCATAGCAAGAACAATTCTGGTATGGACAACAATTCTTCATCCTGCATCACGGCTATCTCTAGTAAAGTGGCTAAAAGCACATAAACCTCTTGCAGGCAGCTTGTCCTGTACTCTAAATTGACACAGAGGGTCTACCTATATATTGCTATGCACTCATTATATGCTGGCCCACCCTCCAAAAGTTCTCTAAAAGCCACATCGGGAGAATGATATAAAATCTTTACCCCATTAGAGGTCTTTATTGGATAAGTTATTCCAATTCCTTCTCCTACAGGGACTAAATAAGGATTCTCCCTCATCCTTTTCTAGTGACCCATAATTACCACCAAATCATCTAAGGCACACCCTATCTTCCAGGTAAACCTATGCCCATCATAGTGATGTAGCAACAATTTCACCTCTGCCTGATATTAGAGAGTAAGATGCCTCCTAACATTACCATCACTTGGTATGCTAAGCCCTTTCTGGAAAAGTTCTCTGAACCATTCCAGAAGAAAAGACATCTATCAGTTTAGGGGAATCTGATCTACTTCTCCAGGGTGTATAGAACCTTCTGAGGGGGCAAGAACCATGAAGTTGAGGCAATTCTGTTGGAAGGAAAGGAAGGGCCACCAAAGATCATTCAGAACTATGTCCAAAATTAGTCCATCCTTATATGCTAAATCTTCCTAGAGATTTGATTTAAGAAACAACTGGACAAGGAATTCCTTTCCATTTTGAGGGAAACATCAATTTGTCATGGACTAGTCTTCTGGAAGGTTGGGACGTCAAATGTATGTTGTTATAGCTCTTCATCAGTAGAGGCAAACCTCTTGCTTTGAATGGGAGAGTGTCATTTTCCCATTTGGGGACAAGTTGAGGGTCACATGAGTTAGAAATAACTGCCTTCTCCTTAATGAGGAGGACCATGTGGTTCTGTGCCCAGCACAGCATGACATTACTACCAGAATTTCCAAATTGCCACTGAACCTACTCCCTGATGATGCTGTTCTTGTAATAGCTCCAGCCTAGTTGTGTGGCATGTGACGCCTCCGATAGCTGCTGATGTACCCTACAGACAATGGAAGACATAGAGAAAAATTCTTCCATTGGTCCTGACCCCACAGGGATGACCTCTGACTGTCCAGCCCTAGGCTTTCCAGTAGCTAGACCCATGACCACTGCCCAAGAATAATTATAGATGAAGATCTGCTCCCTCCCTCAAGGCTCTCTCATAGCGTGTGAGATGAAGGCATGAATCTTGGACTGCTTTTCAGAAAAGGCCTAATTAGTAGTTGCTCTGGGGAACTTTGTGCTCTAGATTCCCAAAAAGGGCTTTTTCTGGTCATATCTTGCCTGCTATAGGCTCCACAAACCAATTTTTTATGAATAGTGACCACCAGAAACATAAGCCCTGTGGGATAATAAGGACATAAGGAGTGGAACTATTCAATAATTCATATCTTCCAGGGCTATAGTCTCTGCTGAAAGCCTGAAAGACATAGACTTTCAAGGAAGTTGGTAAATTGAGGCCTTCAGGATACTGAGGTGAGGAATATAGGTTCTCTAAAACCTGAGAAATCCAACAAGTCTCTAGGATTCCTTCTTAGATTCTGGGGAAGTGTCAGTAGTTTATTATGGACTGTTCCTTTGGGTTTACCCCATGCACTGTATTCCACAAATTTTGAGTAAGCATGTTAGACCCTGGGTCTTCTTAGAGAGGGTTCATTTTCAATCCCTTGTCCCTTTATGGGCCACCATCTGATCAAGGGTCTCTGCCACTATAGTCTCATCTGGCCTGGTCAACATTATGCCATCTATATAATGGTATACATCAATGCCCTCAGCGAGGGAGGCTTTTTTCCAGTCTCTGCTCACCATAGTTATGTCATCAATGTAGGTTCAGTAAATCAATGTCCTCAGTAAGAGCCCTCTTTTATGTCTCTTCCCACCACAATGTATCAATATAAAGAGGAATTCAGGAACCCTTAGTGGAGGACAGTGAAGGTATATTGATTCCTTTCCAGCTAAAATCAAGTTACTCCTAACTAGCGTCAGTCTCAGGAAAAAGACAAAAAATTGGACAACTTGGCATCCCCATATAATTTACCCTTGGCCTTAGCTACCTGGTCATATAATATTGACAGGATCAGGAACAGCTATAGAAATATGTGTGATAACTTTGTTCCCTATAGTCCACTGTAAGCTGGCTATCAGGTGCCATCTGCCTTCGTCACATGTAACACAGGGTTATTATAAAGGAATCTGTTATAATGAATTGCTCCAATTTCCTTCATCACCATCACTACAGCTCCTTTTTTGAGACAGAGGTGGCCCTTGAGCTTGACCATGAAGGCATTTTCCTCATAGAAATGTAATCTTATAGGATCACATTATTAGTGGTCTTGAGGAACTGATGAGAATGTACAGATAACTATAACAAATCTAAGTCTCATCCCTGTTAAGGAAGATAAGCCCAACTACTGAAATCTGTCACTTTCATTAGGACAAGCATTTCCTGTACCCAACTTCCTTCTTCCCACCCACAACATGGGGAGGCTTCATCTGAAAGAAGATAGGATCTTATTGGATGTCCTCAGCTTCCTTGACCAACTTTCTGATCATCTGGGACCATAAAATTCTCACCCATCTCTGACAAACCCTGATGACTTACTGAACAGATTGGTTTCCAGACAGAGATGAAGAAAGCTATATCCAGAGAAACTAAGACACTATTTCCTTGTTGAACATTTTTCCTGTGTTAGGGGAAGCTTAGCTGAATGTTCAATGACTTATAAGTGCCTCATTTTGTCCCAACATAGAACATGAACTAAGAGGGTGCTAGTGTTAGAGCTGCACCCACAAAAATTGGCATAGTTTGGCAAGTTGGGTTAAGACAAGGTGACCTAATGGATCATACAGGCATGATCAGATGGTGGAGCACTGTAGGACTGCCTGTCACCATAGCACTCCTGTAGTATTGTGAGAATGGAAACAGACTCTGGTTCACAGAGGAATTAGCCCTGAGGGTGCTGAAACAGGCTGCCCAGAATGGTAAAGAAAGCATGAAGCCAGTGTTTCCCAAATTTTTTGACTGTTTTTTTTTTCTACAAATTGGACTGCCAACATAATAAGACTGAAAGTCTTTATTTTTTTGCAGGGGGGAAGGCAGGGCAATTGGGGTTAAGTGACTTGCCCAAGGTCACATAGCTAGTAAGTGTGTCAAGTGTCTGAGGCCAGATTTGAACTCAGATCCTCCTGACTTCAGGGCTGGTGCTCTACTCACTGAGCCACCTAGCTGCCCCTAAGACTGAAAGTCAACTGGAGTAACAGCTAAAGACAAAGCTCTGGGTTTTCAGGGACCAAGTAATGTAAGCAGAGGGGCAGCTAATGGGGCTGGTAGCCTTGTAAGTGAAAGAATCATTCCTGAAGACAGGGTAGGGAAATGGGGGCCCTCAGTCAGAAATCCAAGCTAGGGTCTCTGACGCAGAGCTTCAGATTCCTGATGAGATAGGATCATTGAAACTATAGGAGCATAAAATCAGGCCTATCAAAACTATCTCTGCAGTCTGATCAACTCTTCAAAAATACCTATAATGAGATCCTGCAAGGCAGAGGTTACCAATTTATGAGGAAAAAGCCTTCAAGGTCAAGCTCAAGGGCCCTCTATGCCCAAAAGGAGTAGTTGTAGGGGTGTAATGGAGAACACTGGTCTAGGGGTTAGATGATCTGAGCAGAAATCCTACTTCTATACAGACTTTACAACTATGGCCTTGTTACTTCACCTAATCTGAACATCAGATTCTTCCCATGTAAATAAGAGAATACTCAAAGATTATGGGCAATCAATGAATCAACAAGCATTTACTAAACACTTAGGATGTGTTACACACTGTTCTAGGTGAGGGATACAAATAGCAAGAATGATATAATCCCTACTTGTGAGGTGCTTACAATGCAATGGGCGGAGACAAAAAAGTACAAACAGGTATATGTAGAATAACTATAAAGTGAATAGAAATAAATATATTATATGTATATGATATGTTTGTATTATATAATAAAGTAATTATATATAAGACAGTTTAGAAGGGATGGCACTAGTACTTGAAAGGATAAGGAACGATTTCATGATGAATATGGTGGTTGAGCATTGTCTTAAAGGGAGAGACTCCATGAGGTGAAGGCAAGGAGGAAGCACATTCCACACATGGAGAATAGTCAGTGTAAAATGATGGAGGCATGAGATGGAATATTGTATGTGAAAAGGCTTGATGAGATGTACTGAAGACTGTAAGAGTAGGACTAATACCTAAGGAGGCTAAAAAGATCAATTGAATCATGGTTGTAAAGGGCTTTAGAAGCCAAACAGAAGTTTATATTTTATCTAAGAGATAACTGGAAGCCCTGGAATGAATTGAGTAAGGAGTAATGTGGCTAAATCTGCATTTAGGAATAAATTACCTTGGCAGTAGTGGGTAGGATGGATTGGAGACACAAGGCAGGAAGACCAACGAGGAGACTGTTATAATAATCTAAGAAAGAGACAGATTTAGGACACAAAAAGAGACAGACAGACAGACAGACAGACAGACAGACAGATAGATAGATACATAAAGCCAGTGGGAAAATTTGTTTTTGTTTTCTTTTATGTTTCCCTAATAGAGTGGAAGACAGGGGAAAGGAAAACAAATGGTGATGATGACAACAGCATTCATTAAGAGCCTACTATGCGCTAAGCATTTTACAAATATCATCTCATTTGAATCTCACAACAATCCTGGAATTTAGATGCTACTATTAAACCCCATTTTATAATTGAAGAAATCGAGGTAGAGGTTAGGTGATTTGCCCAAGTTCACATAGCTAGTAAGTGGTTGAGGCTGAATTTAAACTCAAGTCTTCCTAACTCTAGGCTGTGTTCTATTCACTTCACCACCATGCTGGATTAAAGAAATAATAAATAAATATTAGCCAGATAGACAAATAGATGAGAGAAATGAACAGATTAATAGATTGATAATTAATAGATGATAAAAGAACGAATAAAATAAAAATAGAAAGGTGATTGTAAGTGTGGGAATGGGGTGCTACAGATATGGATTGCATCTTTGCATTGTACTTTCAGGTGAGTTCACTATATTAGTTATGTCCATGAATAACAAAGGAATCCTTAAAATCTTGTTATAGACCTGCAGGTGTTATTTGAACCCTTACTCCAGCTAGAAATCAGTTCTTCATGCTCTGAATTCTCTGGAGAACTGAGTCTTTTGTTGTACTTTAACAATATTTTATTACATTTATATTTTACTTATATTTATATCACATTTATATTTTATTACATTTCATTTGTGGCTATCACTTTTCTCCTTTCTATCCTACAAGATCAGTGAGGCCAATAGTGGGCAAGGAAGAAAACTGAAATTCCTGAGACAGAAAAGCTAACTTCCTCAGACTGTTTAAGGATATTTTTGGAGTGTCACCCAAGGGATCAACAGGCCCAACAAAAGGAGAGGGAATGGATCAAAATAAACTTCGTCGATTAAAAAGTTTGCCTACTTATATTATAAAATACAGCTTTGAGTAATATAGAGGAAACAGGAGGAAATAAGCAGGAGATAGCAAGAAAAAAGAATACCAGAAATATCTCATGTGAAGTTGTCAGAAGTAAGCCTGGGAAATGAACAGCTGACTAATAACATGAGGTTTGAGATTGATATTTACATTCTTAGATCATTGCATAAAACAAAGCCATGGCAGAAGCCTAAAAGCGACTCTAAAAAAGGTTGGTAAGATAGTTTTTGCCCACTGTCCTGCAAACCTAACCAAAAGAGCTTTATAATAGAAAAGAATGGTGGATGGGGAAAATATAGTAGGTATATTCACCAAGCTAGATAGTAGCTACAAGGAAGGAGGAAGAATAGAAACTGAGATAACCAGAAGTTCATCCCAGATAAGCGCTAAGAAAAGGGCAGAAATGTGCATTTACAAAAGCAAAGTCAAAGTCCTAACGCAAGGAAGAAATTAGATTTTATAGGCATTACTGAGACTTGGATGGAAAACACATGGAACATATGGCTAGAGTAATGCATGAGATTAGTGCCCCCTCTTCAAAACAAAACAAAAGACAAGATAAGGAAAAGAGAGAGTAGCAATGCATATTCAATAGGTAAACTCAGTAAGTAAATTAATGGAAGGAAATTTAGAAAGCAATGAAGAACATTCAGGTGGAGATTGATGATGAAGGGATGAATGGAAGTGATTTTGGTTTGTTAGAATATGCCATAGAAAACCTGAATGGAAATAAGGATATTATGGAAGAATTTGGGAAATAGATCAAGTTGATTTAGCAAGCTAAAAATAATTCCTGCAAAGAGGATATGAAGTCTGAAGCCTTTTTCAATAGTCACTAAATACTCAATAAACATTTATTAAGCAACAACTCTGTTCCAGGCTATGAGGTAATTGCTGGGGACACAAAGAAATGAATAAAACAATCCCTGCCCTTAAGGAGCTCACAATCAAATGGAGGAGGTGGTGGCGGTGTAGATGTACAAGGCATAATTAAATAGCTAAAAATTTTGGAGGGGTATGATAAAGTCCTGCAGCCAGAAGAGTAGGGAATTTATCCAAGAAGGTGAAAATTTGGGAGTAAATTTCATCTTACACAATGATAGGTTTCTGGAGGAAATGATGACCTTTGATAAAGATGTGTGTTGGAACTAGCTTGGCTCACAAGAGCTGGTTGTTAAATATTCAGTATGAGCATTTACACCTTTGAAACATTACAGCTTAGGGATTGATTTGTTGTTTTGTTGATTTCTAGACAAGAAAATGATGGAGAAAATATTAAAAATGCTGATTAAAAGTGTGTCATGTATATTTCTTTTTCTGGAGAGCCTATTGTTAATCATTTGCCAGTACACCACTGATTAAAGTCATGATGTAGCAGTGTTGGAATGTTTCAGTTATCCAGATATCAATTAGAGGACTCTCTCTGCTCAAAGTAGAGCAATAGACAACTTAAGAAAAAATAAAAGCTTGCTTTAATGAATATTTTTTTCTTAAAAAAAGTCAAGGGAATATAAAGGAAAATCTATTATTTATCTGATTTTTACTAATAGGAAGCAACTGGTTGCTATAGTATTGATGGTGAGAGTGTCTAGGTGGTTATAAACACTCTCTCCTAGAGTTCATGATACAAGAGAGGAAAACTGGGCATAATCTGACTACATTAGATTTTGGCAAGACAGATTTAGGTAATCAGTTAAGTAGGTACTTAGGTATGTTGGTCCTTAGGAACTTGGGCAATTACCTACTTAGGTAGTAGGTAGTAGTACTTAGGTAATTAGGCAGTGAGTCAAACAGTTAAGTTGATAATTTGGTCCTTGATTACTTAGGTATTTAGCGATATAGGCACTTAGTTACTTGGTTATATACTTTTGTGATTATATACTTAGGTACTTAACTACAAAGGTTATTAGGTTATTGGTAATTAAGTATTTAAACCTTAGGCTCAGGGAGTGTTTATAAGAGTACTTAAGTATATAATATTTAGAGAAGTATGTACTTTTGCCATCTAGTACTTAAGTACTAAGGTAGTTACCCTTTAGGACTTTGGCACTTATGTACATAAGAATTCAGATTTTAGTTTCTCTCTTTCCTTTTTATTTTGTTTTATTCTGGCAAGGCAATCAAGGGTAAGTGACTTGCCCAGGGTCACACAACTAGTAAGTGTCAAGTATCTGAGGCTGGATTTGAACTCATGTCCTCCCAATGCCAGGGCTGGTGCTCTATCTACTGTGCCACCTAGCTACCCTTAGGTTTCAGTTTCTTTGATGTGAATTAAACTGTTTGGAAACTGTGAATCTGTTTAAACTACACTGAATCAATTCAGATAGGAACAGTTTAAACCAGTTTGAATTATGCCAAACCAGATTGTTTAACTAATTTGAATGGATTTGAATTGGTTTACACCAGTTTGATGCTGTTTGAATGGGTTTGAACTAGTTTATATGAGTTTACCAACATGATTTGAACTGAACTGAAGCAGATGGACCAGATTATCCTGATTTGAACTGGTTTATGCCAGATTACTCAGGTTTATATCAGTTCAAGCAAGTATAAACTGGTTTGAACGGCATTGAACAAATTTGAACAGGATTAAAATGAATTAGACTGGTTTGAACTGTCAATCCTGAAAACAAATGAAAAGAGAGTCACAGAGATTTTACAATCACTGTTAACTTTAAAAATAACAAATAGTTCACATAGATTATCAAAACCACAATTAACTCTGAAAAATAAAATTAAAAAAATGAAAACAAAATAAACACAAAGAGATAACAGCAGTAATAAGCAATAAGTTTCTTTATTCCATTGGAGGAGGGAAACTAGATACATTTGCATGGGCCTCTTCTAGGAGGAAACCCTCTTTAGTGAGACTAAACCTTGACTCACATGGCAGTGGCTACTCAGTGAACAGTAGCCCTGAAAATGAGGGGTAAGAATGAGACAAGTTTGATTTATAGCAGGACTTCATGATTGGAACATGAATCCTGCTGGTGTTTGTCTGAGATCAGAGATCATCTGGTACTGGTGTGAAACAATTCTGGGATTTTGCTGTGGCTGAGTTCATCTAGAGGGTAAGCACAAAGGATTGTTGTTATGCCAAGCTCAGGGCACAGCTTGCTTGTCCAGCCTTAGCTCTGGAAAACAGGGTGTCTTTGAATAGTAAAAAGAGAGGAGTGGTCTTGGCATGAGAATTCTGACAGGACTGATTAAAAATGGAGATTTGTAGTGGATCAAATGCAGGTACTTAAGCATATGAAGGATTAAGCCAATTGGATTGATTTGAACTGGATCAAACCAGTTTCATCGGGACTGAACTGGTTTCACATGGATTGAGAGTGTTTCATTTAAAACGCTTTGAACTGTATTGAATATATTTTAATATATAGTTAGGTAGTTGGGTAAAAGTGTACTTAAATACTTAGGTATTTAAGAACTTGCTACTAAATACTCCACACTTATATTTAAAGTGTTTAAGAAGATAGGTGCACATGTACTTAAGTAATTAGGTAGTTAGGGACATAGACACCTACATACTTAGGTACTTGGTGCCATAATTACTTAGTGCAGTAGATATTTAGCTAATTAGATACTTGGATAATCAGTTAATTAGGTGATTAGGTATATGGTTCTTAAGTTATTATGTATTTAGCTACAATGATACTTAGATGAGGTACATAGACACTTAGAGATGTACTTAGGTGATTAGAAACTTAGATAGTTGAGTATTTGGGGACTTTGTCACTTGAGTACTTAGGTGATTAGGTAAATAGGGACATAGGCACGTAGGTACATATGGAATGGCTTCATCAAGAACAGGCAAAGTGAAATTAATCTTATACTTTTATTTTGATAGAGATATTAAATCTGTCATGAATATGCTCAATAGGCACATCTATCTATGCAGTATTCCTAGACTTAGCATTTGATATATTATCACAGAGTATTGTGACATACACAGATAATGCTGGAGAAGTAATTGTGTGCTCTGGGGGCTGGAGTGCTCACTCTATCCTGTTCAAGGGGTCCTTAACGCTATTCCTGCACGCATGAACTTGTCTTAGTCTTGGGGACCTCTATTCCCTAAAAAGAGAGGTTTAAGACTGAAAGCCAGCCTTAGAACTAGGGACACCTGGGTTCAAATGCCATCTTCGTTTGTGTCAATAATCTCTCAAGGCTCAGTGCAATTTTCAGAGCCTGTAATTTGTAGAGAAAGTGCTGACCTACATTGGTTGAAGGAATTTCCTTATCTATCAGTTCCTTATATCAATGAAATACAGTTCTAGTACCTACCTATATCTTTTAATGAAAAGCTCATTCTATTTGCAGATGCCATAAAGATGGGAGACAGGTAGCTATCGAAGATTGGTATGAATGATTTATTGGCCTAATGAGTTTTACAACAAGAAAAGGTGGGAGAGGGAGAAAACTGAGTATGAATACTCACTAAACTACCTACTTAACTAGATGATAGATTCAGAACTCCAAATGAGCCTAACGAGTTAATGGATTAGACCAAATAAAATGATCTGTAACAGGGATAAACATAAATTCTTGACCTTAGGTCCAAAAACTTAACTTCAAAAATATCAGAAAGGGGTAGAGTTAAACAGAATTTTTTTCTTAAGACAAATGAACAACAACAACAAAAAAAAACCATAATGATGTCTTTAGTGAACGTAACCTCTTTATGAATCAGCACTGTGATATGGTACCCAAAAGAGCTAGTACAATCTTGGGCTGTCTTAAGGAAAACAAATACCTGATGTATAAGGAATCTACAGGTTAATAAATCTAGGACTGAGAGAGACCTTAGAGGTCATCTAGTCCAAATCCCTGATTTCACAGTTGAGGAAACTGAGGTCCATATTGTTTAAGTGGTTTGCCAAAGATTTTATAGGTAACAAATGGTAGAGCCAAAATTTAAATTGATATCCTTTGACCTCAAGTTAATGCTTTTTTCATTATAATACCCTGTCCCTCTACTATCCCTAGTCAGACAGTATCTGGCATATTATATTCATTAAAGGGCACTTCATTTAAGGAAAGGCATTAATAAGCTAAAGAATTTTCAGAGTATGGCAATCAGAATGATGAAGGGCCATAAGCCTATTTCATTGAAAGTACTAATGAAAAAAATTAGGGATGTTTAGTTTGGGAAAAGAATAACTGAGGACAAATAGTCACTATGTCCATGTATTAGAAGGGTGGTGATGTGGAAGAGGAATTAAACTTTTTCATTTTGGCTTGATGGAAGAATTCTGAAAAAATGATTAGAAGTTACGAAGAGGCAAATTTAGACTCGATTTCAGTGGGGAAAACAATGGAAATTTTTCTTACAATTAGAACTACTAAAAAAGTGACACAGACTGCCCAAGGAGAAAATAGATATCTATACTGGACATCGTCAAACAGAACCTGGATGACCACTTGTCAAGTATGTTATAATAAGGATTCCTTTTCTAGGATAGATTGGAATTAAATTTCTGTGATTTTGTGAGGTGGGAATTACTATCATGAATCTATATGTGCTCATCTTTTTCACATACTTTTACAGCAAACTTATTGTCATGTCTGTTTAATGGATTTATTAGCCTAAGAGACTCACCAGTATGTAAATTATGAGATTCAGAGTGATCTTGAATATTTAATGAATTACCACTGCTCTCTCTCTAAAAAGTCTGAAAAGCTGGTGACAGGAAGTAGAGGTCTTATGCCACGGGCTACTTAATTATGAGCCAACATCATAGGCACACATTGTGGTCACAAAAAGGAATGATACTTACTGAAATAAAGAAGGTTTACATTGTTGGTTCCTCAAGGTCAGGGATTATTAACTCAGCCTAGTGATAGTAAAAGGCAGCTCTAGGTATTTGAAAAAATAATCTCTGATGGTTTTTTGGATGATGATGAAGGTGCCCTTAATTTCCTGTCACACATGTCAAGGATCACAAAGGTTCATTTCCATCTTACTGGTTACACTGTTTTGTTCCATATTATATGCTCTTCTGTCCACCAAGGAAATGTAATTTATAGACACAAAGAACAATTTTATAGCATAGCAAGTGTTTTATGCTTTCTTTTTTTTTTCCTGAGACTGTCCAAATTGAGTGTCTATGTTGATCACATTTGCTGCATGAGTACTCTGGCTGGACTGGGGTAGGTGAAAAATACATAGATGATGACATATTGGGTATTCTCAGCTGGGGAATATGATACAAAATTGCAGGTGGTAGGAGGACACAACAAGTACACAATACCCTTTTATTGGAATGTAGATTTTCTATGAAATTATCACCCTGTGTATTTTTGTATTCTCTTAGTGATATTCATAAATATTCTTATAAAATTAAGCATCTTTATGTGTAATATATTCTATGGCCAAAAGTCATGAACAACATCCAAAGAAATGAGGTTACTATTACTCAGAAGCAATGGAATGATGCCTATTGGGTGTGAGCAGGTTGCAATACATTAGAAAAAAAGGAATTGCAAATAAACAGTGGAGTAAAGGACAGGGCACACATTATTAACAGCAAGGGATAACTGATGGAAAGTTTTTGTTTTCCCCACTGGTATTATTATAATATTGAGAAAATAAAAGCAAGTTCTCCAGAATCTTGAGTGAACTCTAGTTGGTAAATTTAGGAGCTGACATAGACAAAAGCCACATAGATGGGGCCAGAAGGAATATATTTTCTTCTACATCTCTAGAGGAAATAGATACAGCAATTAGATCACAGACAAAATTATAATCTCTCACACTAGGGAAAATATTTAACAAGAATAATGTATGGATTGAACTATAATGAAAATATTCAGAATATGTGAAACAACACTCCGAGTTCAACTTCTCATAATAAATTGAACATATTTTAGGTTTTCTTCAATTCAATCTCAGTATTTCTACATCACATTAAGGTTTGATCCTTAGTGGTGTGCACTGCTTCAGTGGGGGCTGGTCACCTGGGGTTTGGGGCAGCTAGGTGGTATAGTGGATAGAGTGTCAGACCTGGAATCAGGAAGGTTCATCTTCCTGAGTTCAAATCTTGCATCAGATACCTACAACTTTTGTGAAAATGGGCGAGTCACTTAACTCTGTTTGCCTCAGTTTCCTCATCTGTAAAAATAAGCTAGAGAAGGAAACTAGTATCCTTGCCAGGAAAATCCCAAATGAAGAGTCAGATAAGCAACAATAATAACAACACTTGGGGTCTTAATTACACCTTGGAGCTAAGCAAGAAAAAATGCTTATTGGGATCTCCTTTGGGTGGTTTCATTTGCCAACAGGTTTAATACCTGGGTGGGGTATGATGACACAGTGGGTGAAGTCTGTGTAATTGACAAGCCTGCAGCCTGATTTTTTTGTGCCTGGCCATCAGGGCTACTGAATATAAGTGACTCCATTATACCATACACTGAAATTTTGATTGTGTATTTGGTTTCCTATTTGACTTATCTCTTCACAAAACTTGTTGGGAAATAATAACAAATGGATGTCCCAAAAAGCCATTTTATTCATTTAAAAATTACTTACATTTTGAAGAAACTTAATTATGTTTTTTTCTTTTCTTTTCTTTTCTTTTTGCATTCACGTGGTACTTTTCTTCTAGGGAAGTAATGTCTTCATTAAGGTTAAGCAATTTGAAATAGTATCATTTTCCCTAATTTTACATGTGCCCCATTGAGTTATTTCATGACTGCTTTCTTTGCACAAGGCCAAGGAAACCACCACCAACTATTTCAATTCTGACTTTCAGAAGTCATCCTACTTTTTAAAAATCCATGGGAATCAACCATTTTGAGATTTTAAACATTTCAGTTGCCAAAGCAATCATTTTTCCATGTTGTTTTATGTGAAAATAAACAAGCAAACCATCAACATTAAGAGAAGAGATGGAAAAGGAGTGGAGATTTGAGGATTTTTAAAAACTAAATCAATCAGTATTCATGGTCTACGTCTACTTCTTTATCCTGATACCATTTAGGTTGTAAGCTATTTTTTTTCAGAACAAGCTTTTATTTCATTACTGTGTAAATGGGTCCAAATGTTCTGATAATGGGCCTGTTCAGTAAGTCCAAGTGAAAATAAATAATAATCGACCATTTGTTATTTAATCAGAGACCTTCTGGCCACATAGGCCTTTGCTCAACAACTCAGTTTCTTTTCCATTTTTACAAGTGAATGAAAATTCTCACAGATCATATTTCTCTCACTGGCTTGTTTGATAACAACCATCAAGTTTCTTAAGAGATAGAAGGCAAGGGTAGCCTGGATTAGAGGGTGAAGTGAAGAATAATATCCATCCATTCCCAATGTGTGCATGGTGTATTCAAAGATTACTTCTTTCTCATTAAGAATATGTTCAATTATGCTGTAGATAGAATTCCATTTAGTTTAATGAGCAGTTGAAATGGATGGAATTGGATTTACACAAGAATCCCATGAGCATTAATAGAGTGATTAAAGTGGGTGGGAAAAAAGTCCTATCTCCCTTTATTTCAAGTACTAACCAGGAAATATCTTTCTTGTTAATATATGTATATATATATATATATATACATATATATATATATACATATACATATATATATATAATGGTAAAAGAATTTTTTAACAAAATAGAAAATGCCAATTGCATTGCCCTTTTCCCTTCAAGAATTGAGAAATTGGAGGGGACAAAATAACTTTCAAATTAATTCTCATTTTCAAAAATATTATGCAATTTTTAGCATTGATTCAAAAGAAAGTCCTTTAATTAACATGAAAATAGAGGACTTTCTCTTTTGTTCAGACTGGGTAGGCACATCCTTTAGGGAAGAAGTTAGATTTGGAAAAGTACCAAGGCTGAGGCAAGAAAAAACATTTGCCTCAGAAAAGCAAAACTGAGGGGGTTGGAAAAATATTTAAGATAAACCCTAGGAGGAGAAGTGACTTTTCCAGAGTCAAATAGCCAATTTGCCTGCCAGTCAATCGATAAACATTGATTAAGTACCTACTATGTGCCCTTCGCAGAGCAAAGTCTTGGGGATACAAAGAAACGTTAAAGACAGTCTCAGTTCTCAAGAAGCTCACTGTCTAATGGAGGAAAAAACACTCAATCAACTATGTACAAAACAAGGTATATATAAGATAAATTGGAAATAATCAACAGAGGGAAGGCATTAGAATTAAGGCGGATCAGGAAAGAGTCCCTGTAGAAGGTAATATTTTAGCTAGAACTAAGCTGTGGAAGACAGGAGGCAGAGGTGAGAAGGAAAAGTATTCCAGACATGGTAGACATCCAGGGTTAGGAGATGCAGCATCTCGTTTGATGAATGGCACAAAATCCAATGTCACTGCATTGTAGACTATTTGGAAAGGTGTGCAGGGTGAAGGTTAGGAATTGTTTTAAAAGCCAAGCAGGGACTGAGGTCCTTATTCAAACTAAACTGCCAAGCACTCAAACTCTGCTTCAGAGAGCCCAACTCCAATGGGTTGGTCACATTGTTTGAATGCAAAATGTAAGCTTACTAGACAGACTATTTTATGGAGAACTTACACAGGGCAAGTGTTCACATGGTGGTCAAAAGCAGCAATACAAGGACACTCTGAAGGTCTCTTTCAAGAATTTTGAAATTGATTGTATGACATGAGAGACACTGGCAGAGGACCTTTCAGCATGGCAATCCCACATCGGAGAGGATGCTGTGTCCTATGAGCAAAACAGAAGTGAAACAGCTCAAAAGAAACACAAGATGTGCAAATTTAGAATATCCATCCCAAATGATCACATGGGCTATTTGTGCCCGACCTGTGGCAGAGCTTTCAGGTCTCATATTGTTCTGATTAGCCACGGTGGGACAAGTTTAAACTTGACTCTAGCATAGTGTTGTCATTTTGGTCCTCTTCAAGAACTAAAGACAACAACCAACCAACCAACCAATCTCCAGGTAGCCTTCTGCTACTTCCCACCCTTGATCCTATCAAAACCCCATTCTCTTAGTTCCTGGCCTCTACCTGAAGGCATCCCAGCCTACTGGCCACTCCTATCAAGATCCTGCCTAGACTCCTCCTCTAATCACTCCATACTACTTGGTCACCCCTAGATCCCTCCCTCAGTGGTTCTGCATATAAAATTCATCTTGTTTCCATGAAAGTGTTCAGATTCAACCTGGTCCACTTGCTAATAGAAGTGTCACAAATGCTCAGAGTCTAGCCAATGTTCTGATTCCTTAAATCTACCCAATATGGAGTATCTTTCATAAACTTTGCTTTCCTTTGGCTGAAGTTGAATTCATTGAGGCAGGACCTACGTGTCTCTACTTCTGGGTCCCAGCACCCCTAAGCCTCAACAGTAGTAGTAGTAGTAGTAGTAGTAGTAGCAGTAGTAGTAGTAGCAGTAGTAGTAGTAGCATGAGGACACAGAGGATGAGGAAGAAGACAATATTAATATTAGTAATAATAACTCACATTTTAGAGATTTTACTTAAACTAATTTGTTTTCATAATAATGATATATAGATCCTTTAATTATTGTCACCCTCATTTCATTTCAAGGAATATGAGGGTCAGTAATTTTAGACTTTTTCTCAGAGTCTTACAGTTTGTAGGTTTTGGAGTGAGGATTTAGAGCCAGCAATTTGGTTTAGGTTTCCTGACACCAAATATGGTGTTTATAGAAGAAACACAAAACTTTCATTCCCATGCCTGTTTGCTGATCATTTCTAACATTCTCTTTCAATGTCTGTCTACAAAATGAATGAACAGCTAGTAAATTTAATATATTGTCATCTTGTACTAGCATTTTTTTAAATGTCCAGGATAAAGAACATTGAGGAAAACCACTAGAGTAGGACACTGATAGATATGTCTATCAGTGTACTTAGTACTTTGCCTATTTGGTGGATAAACCTTGAGTGCAGGTCCCAGAATAAACATTATGACTAATGTCTTCTTTAAATTGCAGCCTCCAATTTGACAAAATATTGCATTTTTGAAGCTGAGTGAAGCATTGGTTTATAGATAGAACAGTTAGAAGCTTCTAAAAATATTTATTTCTGAGAAATTACCAGTAAAGAGGAGATAGGAAAATGTACTTTGCGAAAGAGAAGCCACTCAAGCTTTCTGGTGTCTGAGTTTTCAATTCAATTCCAGCCTGTTAATTTTAAAGTTTGTTTACTTTTTTGGAAAACATAACTTCCTGTTTTGAGGGGGGAAAATGTCTTAAAAGGGACTCCAATAAGCCTTGGAGGCCACTTTGCTCCTATAAATGAACAACTTGATAGGTTAGTATAAATGACTTTGAACAACACTTATAGCATTTTCTTTTTAAATAAATATAGGTTTATTTTAATAAACATTGTTGGAAGAAATGCTTGGCTCAGTGTGGTGTTGTTTTTTTTTCTTTCTCTTCTTGAATGATTTGAATAATATTTCATCTCTCAAGCCATTTCCCCAAACCCAAAGCATATTGATCTCACTCTCTTTTTGTGGAAGTTAACATCATTTATCCTAGAGAAAACAAATATTGTTTCAAGATCATTTGGTTGAGGATCTTTCAAAGGGAATACAAAGTGGGAGAACATTGTCCTTATAAAATGTAAACTCCATCTGCAGGATGGTTTAAGGATATGTCTACATAACCCATTGGTGTGACTGAACTCAGTAAAACACACAAATCCCCATGTGACTGAATTTGTAAAAACAAATTGAAAACACACACACACAAATGCATGCACACACATGCACGCATGCACATACACATGCACACACACACACACACACACACACACACACACACACACACACACCTCAAAAGGATTCATTGATTTGCATGATAGCAAATAACCGATTTGATTCATTTCATTTTTCCCCCTACTACTGGTTCTTTTTGTATCAGGTAGACATAGACCAAATGCATAGCTTCCCAGTGTAGCAATAGGAACAATATGTTGGGAGTTTGGAAAAATCTTATAGGAAAAAGAAAATAAGAGCGCAAAAATGTCTAAAATACGTCTTGTATATTATAGCCACTCCACAAATATTTTAAGTATGAACATAGAATTTTAGATTCTGACAAGTTAATTACTATAACAGGAAAGAATGGCAAGGAGCACCAAAGAAGCTAGATAAAAACACATGGGATATCACAGTCATGAACCAGGAACATGTTCCACTCAATTTGCATTCAGAACTGCAGCTAGATATACTTTCAGGTATGATAGGAATGCCTGTTCTGTTTACCCATATTCTTTGATCCACCCCACCCACACCCGCAGCCATGAAACGGTGGATATAGTTCCAGATGCAGTCAGAACGGCCTCTATTCAAATCCTGCTTTTAATACTTATTAAGTGTATTATTACACATTATTATGGGTAAGTTAATGAGGAGGTTGAACATGATTTCCTTTAGGGTCCATTCCCGTTCTGACTCTATAATATTAACATCCTATGAACTTTCCTCAGTCTCAGTTTCATCATCTGTAAAATGAGATCAAAATGCCTATAATGCCTACCTAGCAGGGTTATTGTGAAGCTCAAATGAGATAACCACTTTGTCAGTTATTGCTGAGATTATTATTTACAAAGGTATGGATTAGAAACCTGTAATATGCTTTCTAAATTGCCACTTGCATAAAATTAAATTTTTGGGATGAACAAATGAAATAATGTATGCAAACCACTTTGCAAAATAAGTACAATATGACAGTCATCATCATCATCATTTCTACCTGAAAATGAATGTTATCCTCATTTTTGTGACCAAATTGTGGAGTACCAAGGTACTAATTTTATTAGAAATAAGGTACTAAGGCATTGATTCTGAGTCATGCCTCACCTGCCCCAAATCCCTTTTTAAAGATAAGTTTCATGTTACAAGATAGACAGCGACCATATGTAGATCATCTACTCAGAATCAAGTTTGGCCATGATTCTGCTGTGGCTATATAACTTGTTCTGGCTCTAACATGATGCAGCTCAGAAGCATAAATAAGTCCATTCTAAGTCACTTGCATTTTCACTACAGAGCCCTATATCCCATATGCATTGCATGAAGGAGGAAAATCACTTCTTTGATCCTCACACAACTCCTACCTACCCGTGTCTGCCCTGCAGGCACAATACAGTAATTTAAAAGCTGAAATTTCTATTAAAGCCTTGAATGCTTAATATCACAACTGTGAAATATGCAATCTCACAAGCTGATTTGGTTTTAAGTCTCTCAACCCTCCATTTTCTCAGAGGTTTCATGGTATGTCATTTGGGTTACTTTGCCTCAAAAATCTGCCATGTTTTCTGGTAGCTCAGCAAAAGATCATTGGGATGAGTGCTGCTCCTAGAACACATGCATCTACATTTCACAGAAGGCTTTTTATTTTCCTTAATTCTCATTCTAAGGAAAACTGTAGCTATGTAAATTCTAAGTATCTTAATGAACCTTCCCTATTCTACCTTGTCCTTGAAAAAAAAATTGACATATATCAAACAACTTACCTAGAGGACAATAACCATCTAGAGATTCAGAAAATACAGATAATTATGGATTAAGAGTTTACACAGTCAGCTTTTCAGTTTTCATCCTGATGTTGGTGTTGAAATAAAGCAATCAGTAATTTCTTGTGAAAATCCTAAAATTAGAAAAACCTAACAACTCCATGACAGAGAATGTAAAAATAAGTAACACAATTCTTTTTATAATATAATAAATATCAGTTGCAGCCTCAGGAAATAGAAGCCTTTACAGGAATGGTGGTAGCACTAATTATGTATTGTGTACTTCATGGGTCCTAATAGAACTCTTTGGAAAATGTGTACCTAATGTAAATCCCTTTTTTTAGTTTTTTTGGGGGTATTTTTTTGGAGTGGAAGAGGCAGGGCAATTGGGGTTAAGTGATTTGCCCAAGGTCACACAGATAGTAAGTGTGTCAAGTGTCTAAGTCTAGATTTGAACTCAGGTCCTCCTGACTCCAGGCCTGGTGCTCTACTCGCTGTGCCACCCAGCTGCCCCTCTAAATCCCTTCTTTAGAACGTATTTTTGACCCAACAAGTTCTAATAGAACTCTGCATTGATGCATTTACTTCAGTTGTGAAAAACAAAACCTCATTCTTTACCTTTTCATGAAATGCCTCTGACCAGGTACCCTCTTGCTTCCTTTTAGTCTGACTTTCTACAATACCATGGGAAAAAGAAGCCAGGATTATCAATAGACTACTTGCACTCACACTAGGTATATAGCTATATGATATGTGTGTGTGTCTGTGTCTGTGTCTGAGTGCATGTCTGTGTGTGCTGTGTGTGTAATATAGCTATAGATAGACTCATCCAGGTCAAAAAATGAATGAAAAAAAGCACTTGGAGAACTAAATTATCTTAATTGCTTGTCTAAATTGATAAAATAAACCATATAAAATTTAGTAGTTTTGTCCTTCCCTTAATGCTATGCTGATATCATTTTCCGTTGTATTTTGTATATTCTTTAATGTTAGAAACAAATAGGAGGGATTACTCCTCTTTGTAAAGTTGGAATCAGAAGTCAACATCAACACTCTGGTTATGTGCTGAGTATCTTATAGGATCATGAAGAGTTTTAAAGTATTACAGGATCATTAGGCTGACAGGTATCAAAGATACTGAGAGTGCTGAGTGTAAGGAGGCACTGAGTTCGAATCGGACCCTGGATCCTTACAAGCTCTGTGATCCAGTATGTCACTTAACTTCTATCTGCCTTAGTTTCCTCAACTATAAAATTAAGATAACAATAGCACCTATCTCTGTGTGGTTATAAGAATCAATGAAATACTGGTAAAGTACTTGTTCCTCTCAAGTAGTATTGCTTAATAAATACTTGTTGCTTTCTTTTCCTTTTCATTCACAGCCTAATAGATCATAGGATTATAGAAGGAAGGAACCTCAGGAATTTCAAGTTCAATGTCATCAATTCACAGTTGAAGAAAATGAACCTGAGGGGTTGGGTAACTTGTCCAGGAAGATTCAAACTCAGGTTTTCCTGATGACAAGTATAGTACTCTACTACATGACATTTGACTAGAAATGTTTCAAATATTGATTGAAGACTCAGGATACTAGTTTAAAAACTTGTCGTTTCTATCTCTCTATCATGTTTCTTATTTGTGTCCCCTTCTTTCTACTCACACAACCACTACCCTAGTTCAGGTTTTCATTACCTCTCTCTCAAACTATTGCGACAGCTTCCTAATTGGTCTCTCTGAGGGAATCCTAATAAAGCTGCCCCCAGCCCCACTATTCTAACTTCCTTATAGGCCCCAGTGAATAGCAGGCCCTCTGTCCCTCCCTAACCACTCACCCCACCCTCAGCCTGACTCATTATCCTAACTTCTTCATATATGCCTCATTGCTCACTACAAGAACAGGGGTGTCCATGAACTCTTATTTCTCCCAGAAACAGCAGGCATGTCCATGTGATGGGATACCAGCCACTGCCTCTAGCTAGCCACTGCCCCCAGACCCATTCCTCATATTTCCCACAGAAAGAGCAGGTGTGTCCATGCACTCAACCACAACCACATCCATGTAGCCTTAGGACCACAATACTCAGCCAATTAGAAAGCAACACCACTAGGATGCCCAAAGCAGGATGTGGACCCCAAAACAATAGAAGAGACTTGCACCTGCTCAGTAATAGCAAAAGCTGTCCTTTAGGTGAATTTATGATGTAGAGAGGCTTATTATAATATCATTATCATTCATACATACCCCAAATGGGTTTTTCTATATGCATTGTGGGCAATTGCATGAATAGTTCTGCCTTGGCTGGGACCCCTCCCCTATTACCTAATCCTTAACAAACCCCTCCTGCCTTTTTAATAATTTCTGTTATACAATTCCGTCTTTACCCCATAAAAAATCCATCTTGTTTTCTCCAAAGTTTCTGGTTCCTCTTAGAACTTAGCATACTTCATGAGAGTCGTCAATCTCAATAAATGCCTGTACCTGTATTCGAGGTGATCTGACTGAGTTCTCTGACATGGTTCCACCACAACACACCGTGAAACTGCAACATCTCCAACTCAAGTCTTTCCCCGCTCCAACTTGTCCTTTTCCAAAATGATTTCCCTAATTCCTAGGGCTTACTGCACCCCCTTCCCACGCAACACATTCTAGTACTTCTTTCTGGTAGCTAGGATTAAAAGAACCCTCTCTGTTTGGCTTTTAAGGCTCTCTACAACCTACCTTTCCTACCTTACCCATATTAACACATCGAACACAATCTACACAATCCACATATTTCATAATCCATCCATACTTCTATTTGTTAATCTAGCTCCCATCTCCCTTGTTCTGGCTTTTTCCCATGCCTGAAATTCTCTCCCTCCCAAACTCTGTAACCTTCTTTCCTTTAACGTAGCCCAAACACCACTTTCTTCCTGCTCCCCCAATGAGCCTGTTCCTCTAACATTATTTCAACCTGTGCTGTCAGTATCTTGTATGTGTGTGTGTACACACACACACACACACACACACACACACACACACACACACACACATCTCAGTATTGCCACCTTGTATCCCTGTGACCTTGGGCAAGTCATTCATCTTCTTTAATGCTCACTGTTTTGATCTAGAAAATGAAAGGATAGGGTCAAGTTTATCTATCAATTCCCTTCCAGCTGCAAATTCTATGATAATATTTTTAAATATTTTTTTCTCTAAGTCCATTTCTACATTCAGAACTGGTTCACAGAATTTTATAGTTCCTGTACTCCTCTTAAACAAAAATACTAATTGCAGAGCTAAATAGATTTAGAGGTCCTCTAGAGTAATCGTCATTTATAAAACTCATTTTACAAATGAAGAAATGGTTCCCCAAATACTTGCCTAGTCCTCTGACTCTAAACCCATCACTCTTTGTGCTACCCTTTACAGGGTACCATTCAGGAGGTAGTCTTAGTTCATAGGTTAACAGGTAGTTAAGAGCTAGCAGGGACTTCAGATGTCATTGAACCCAGCCCATTCCTTTTATAGATAGGAAAACTAAGGGCCAGAGAGTTTAATTTGCCTACTAGTGCTTGAGGTACGATTAGATCCCAAGCCCGTCTGACTCTAAATCTGGGTTTCTATCTACTCTATGATGCTGCTTCTATTAGTGCCTGAAAGAACAGGGGGAGATCAGCTAACCAGGAGCTCTTAAACCCTTCAGAGTCACGGTCCCCTTTGTTGACAGTCTGATAAAGACTATGGACGCTTTCTGATGATAAACAGTTTAAATGCAGAAAATAAAGTACATGTGATTACAAGAGAAATCAATTACAATGAAACAGTTATCAAAATATACATATTTTTAAACTATACAGATGCCAGGCTAAGAACCTCTGATCTAATCTAAACCCTTCATTTTCAAAATGAGGAAAGTGAAATCCAAAGAAATAAAGCAATGATCCCAAGGCCACATAGCTTAAAAGGTGCAGAGCAGGAATTTGAATCTAGGTCTTCCCATTTTGACTTAATTTTTTTTTCCAGTATGTAAACTTCAGAATACTCTATTCATTAGCACAGGAACTACAGACGGAGCATAGGAGTGTGTTTTCATTCTGACCTAGGATGTAAGCTCCATGACATGGAACTTTTGGAATTTATATCTCTTTCAGCCTAATATGTTGAACCCAGTAGGCCTGGAATAAATACTCATTGTACAAATCCACTTACCATCCAGCTTCTAGAGCTCCTTAGATCACCTAACTGCACACGGGGATTAGGAAGGGGAGGAAAGGGAAGGAGCATTTTTTAATTGCCTACCATGTGCTTGGCACTGTGCTAAGAACTTTAAAATTATTATCCCATTTGATCCTAACAATCTTGTAAGGTTTGAGTGAGACAGCCACGTAGGGTTTTCTTTATACAAAAGGGAAAGAAGAAAAAATGCCTTCCATGCAAAATATCTCAACATCTCCCACTACACACACACACGCATAGACACACAGACACATCCCACTTCCCAATTCCAGAAATTTTTGTAGCCTTGTAGTTACAGCTTCTATTCCTCCATAAAATACCAATTCTTTTAGGAGCACTGCCACTTTGAGTAACTAATCATTTACCTTTTAGTATGAATAGGTTTCTAGTTTCCCATCTTTTCTTGAGAGCAACTTTTCACTGAAAGCAGGAATCAGTACACTAGAATCTTGAGAGGAGGGAGCCTGGACTGCAGCTGGAGGCAAAAAGCTTGACATAAGGATAAGGAGATGGGATAGTATTGGCAGTTCCACATAAGTTTCAGAGTCACCGACTTCTTTTAACTGTGGGAGAACTAAGAAATAATCCCCTTCACTTCATAGGTTAGGCAACTAGGTTCTAATGTTTCTTCATTCATGAAGACTTCCCTGACCCTTCCATTTGGAAGTGGTTTCCTTCATGCGATCTCATGTTATTTTATACTACTTTTAAATACTTCAGATAGTTCAATTTCCATTATATTTGCATTATATTTGAGGATATTTATTATCACCTTTATCAGATTACAAGCTCCTTGAGTTCACAGATCATAGCTCCATTCACATTTAGCATAAAAATGCAGATATATAGTAACTACTTAGTAAATATTTGCTACCTATTGAATAAGTGTAAGAGCGTAAAGTGATTCATCCAAGGTAACAGAGAGTTGGATTCCATCATTCTGAGAGTACCAGATCTCATAGAAAGTAGCTATAACTTTTCAGACTCAGTTATCTTTTGTTTACATTAATACTTCTCTTCCTGATCTGATTTGGCAGAGCAAGAATTCTGAAGGAACTAAAATCATAAGACTGAATTTATATAAATTATTTCCTTATTATTTTATTAGTTATCTTGTCTCTTATTTTGACAATCACCTATTCAGGCCTCTCATGCATAATCGCTTAGGATACTGCCAGGGCTCAGCAAATAATAAATCAAAACGATATTTTATACTAAGTTATTTTTTCTCATGGCCCAAACATCTAGCTATTTGTTCTAATAAAGCAACACAGTATTTAAGATAATATTTTTAAAACACAAAATCACACCATTTTACACGAGGAACCAATAAAGTAGTGTTTCTCAATTATGTCTCTGTACTATTCTCAGGAGGATGCAATCCTATGTGAGGGGAGATAGTAATTAAGTTCTATCAATGGTCTCGTAAATAAGACTGATCTCAACTTTTTTTAAAAAATATAGGTCTTTACATACAGATTAAACAACAACAATTTCTTTCCCACTGTCATGGATATTTTCTCATCATTATTACGGAAATAAATAAGATATTTCATGATTTATCCTGAAACTTTAGCAGAGAAGTTGTTGAAATTACCTCTAAATTTATACTTGAGTTACTGGACTCATTATTTCAAACATCTTGGCCTGAATCAATACCAGTAATGATTCATTCTTTTGATTAAGAAGTGACTCCATCTGTAAATGTCAGATAATTACTGAGATGACCTATAATGAGAACATTTCACAACTCTCTGACTTAAATTTCTTATTCCCTCAACAGTATAATGACTTCCTCCTAGATCTTTTTATAGCGTCTCTATGCTCCTGGGGTTTCTTTTCATGATCAGTCACTATCAGTGTTTGCTACTATCATCTTTTTTTTTTAATACAAAGAAATATTGTGCTTCCATCGAACAAAAAATCTCTGTTTTGTCTACTTTTTTTAAAAATTCCTGCATATTTCCCCAAATCTTTTTTTTTCTCCCTAAAGCCTTGTTGCACTCATCAGTATCTGAATCACACATGACTGCACTGGTAAAAGATGATACAGGAGACACTTTGTTATTCTATTACAGACTCAGGAGGGAATTAAAGTGTTTTTAATATAAAATATTAAGATTAGAAATGCAAGATATTCTTTTGATCTTAACTCTTGGGAATAGAGGATATAAAAGTTTGTAAGAAGAAATGATAACTTTCTTGATGACATTCCCTGCAATGCTTGGAATTCATTGCTATACCAATATACAAAGAGTACTTTGTACCCAAAGTCATAAATTTGGTGTCAAATCCTTTGATTCTTTCATGAAGCATTTCTATGAAATAAGAAAAGTGACCAATATACTATTCTTACTCTGGGTCTTAACACACTACAGTTTTTTTTCCCTTTTCCAGGTATATTGTCTAACAGAAAAGTTTATCTTTGATGTATATGAAAATAGAATATACATGCACTTTTGTATCTTGGTATCTTTCTTATGCTCTAGTTACTTGTTTCTTAAAGAAGATGAATTATTTTTATATTGTCCTTTAACCTAGAACATGTATTTTCTGAGCCTTCTGCTTTTTTGACTTAGATAGACCCCACTTTCAAGCAAATAAGCAAAAAGGCAAACAAGAAAAACAAAAATGTCAATTTTTGTTTTTTCTGTGTTTAAAGTGCCACAGATCAAAACCAAATGCTAAAACATACCAGCAAAAATACTGAGAGGCTTATTTTGGATAAGCAGCTTTATCAACTCCCTCTCCCCCTTTATTCTGCCCCCCACTCCCCCAGACAAATTGTCACAGGGATGATCTACAGGCCTGCTGTCTCCTAGATTTCCTAATGAGTAAAAATTTCAAGCTCATTAATTATAACCACTTCATTCTTTTCACAAGATTTACATTCCTGTTCCTTGACTGGCCCTGCTCAAAGAGTTAGGAAATAATGAAGACCCAAATGACAGCCTTATTTTCCAGCCTCTTTTTATAGCAAAGACAGGCGAAATTTTGTCTTCAAAACAGACCTTGAATAGGATAGGTTAAAAAAAAACTCATAGATACATCTTTATTACAAAATAATTTTAATACTGCACCTTAACTGCATCAACAGATCTCTGCTTTATTAGTAACAAATGGGGAATCATTATGTTTTCTTCACATACATATCAATTTTACAATTCATATTAAAATCCATGCATGAATGAGATGAGTGTGATACTAATGAATGAAGCCTAGCCAACTTGAGAGACCTGTGTACGCTGGATCAGGAGGGGGAGGGAGAGGATTAGAACAGTGGTACCAGTGTTCATATGTAGGGACAGGAGAAACAAGGGCGGTGGGAGGTAGGGAGACAAGGGGCAGGGAAGAAACAGGGAAAGGACAAAGTAGTTAAAGCCACAGAATAATGAATGACATACGCTATATGCTCCCCCCCCCAGGACCTGTAAAAAGAGGAGGAGACACTGAGAGTGAAGGAGGCAATTATCCAGGTAATTTGGGTCAGAACCTTCTTTTCCTGGATATATCCAAATAAGTGAGGTCGTGACATGGCATTCATTTTTCACTTTGTTTTGCATGTGTGCAAATCACATGTATCTCCATACAACAAGTATTACCCAAGTGTCCCATGACACACCACTCACTATAGCTCTGTTGCACATTGGATTGTTGCTGTGACTACGATTTCAGTATCACCGCTGTTCTCCAAAAATCCATTCTTGTCCTTTTTACCCAGAACCTCTTTTTCTTCCTGTATTTTTCAGCAAGAATTTACAAGTCCTCACAGAGGGTTGCTTTCACTTTTCATCATCTCCGTGAAACTGAGCAGTCCTTTTACACTGAATTATTGATTATGCAATTAAGAAAAATTATTTCAAGAATAGTTACAACCCCTGGCCAAATTTGACATCCACTCTATGGCAGAACTTGGATGAAGTTCTCCTAACATCAGGCCCATTTTTTTTAACATGGTGCTTCATAATCTACAGCTAGCTCTGAAGTTATATTTACAGTTTATAACAGCAGCAGCAATATTAACAACAGCGTTTATACGGTGCTTTAATGATAGAAAATCACTTTACTAATACTGTCTCATTTTAACCTCACAATAACCCTGGGAGGTAGATGCTATTATTATTTTCATTTTACAGATAAGGACTCTGAGGTAAATGGAGGTTAAGTGACTTGCTCAGGGTTACAGAGCTAGTAATTTTCCAAGGCTACATTTGAACTCAGGACTTTCTGGGGCCACATCCAGTGCTGTATCCACTGTGCCACCTAGCTGCATTAGTCAGTCAATAAACATTTATAAAGTGCCTACTATGTGCCAGACACTATGAAAAGTAATGGGGACAAAGAAAGGTAAAAGACAGTCCCTGATCACTCAGTCTAATGGGGGGGGGATAACATATAGACAATTATGTGGTAACAAGCTATGTATAGGATGAATGGGAAATAATCATCAGAGGGAAGGCATCAGCATTAAGGGGGATGAGGAAAGCCTTTCTGTAAAAGGTGCAATTTTATCTGGGACTTCCATGGAGCCAAGGAAAGCCAACAGGCCAAGGTGAGGAAGGAGAGCATAGTAGGCATGGAGAAAATCCATTATTATCTTTCAAATGTATTCAGACGCTGCTGTGATGAGAAAACAAAATTCACTGAAAAGTGAATTACTGGTAATTTTGTGTGATCACATAAATTTTTTTAATCAATGGATAAAAATAGTACAACTACTACTATGTGACAGTTTTTGGCATCCTCAGACTGGCAAAGGTCCAGAATCCTTGATTCAGTCTAACTCCTTGATTTTACAAATCTTCTGATAGAAGTTGAACTTCTTGAGAAGAAAGACATTTTTTACCTTTGTGTTCCTAGTCCCGGACATTTAGTTAGCCTCTAGGCAGTGCAGTGGATAGAGCATTTGGACTGAACTCAAAAAGAACTGACTTCTAATGTAGCCTGGGACACTTACTAGCTGTGTGACCCTGATAGAGTCATTTAACCTCTGTCTGACTCAGTTCCCTCAACTATAAAGTGGAGATAATATTTTCATCTGCTCAAGTTGTTGTGAGGATTAAATGAGATAATATTCATAAAACACTTGGTACGGTGCTTGTTGATACTTTCTACATGCTTCACAAATGCTTGCTCTCTTTTCTCTCCATTCCTATCGAATGTATATTTCTTGAATGTTTGGCAATTGGTCAGGAAGGTAGACCCAGAGTTATTAAGTAACTTGCCCTGGGTCCTACAGTGTCTTGTATGACTTTAATAGCAGAACCTAGAATGATACCCAGATCATCATAGTCTAGATCCAGTGTTCTTGCCTCTGATAAAATGCCTCTTTGAACATCATTTGCCCCTTTTCATTTAAGAGGAAGCCAAAAAGCCCTAGAATTAGAAGGGAAAGGCAGTCATTACAACTGTGCTGAAATTGCATTGTTTAGGAAATATTTGGGGGAGCAACTGGGGAACTTACCCCGAAGATAAATGAGCCAGCCTCACACATAAAATAACTAATTTGAAGATTAATGGAATTTCTAATAAGTGGCCCTGTCCTGCTCAATTTCCTATAATTGTAAGCTTGGAAGGATCCTTGAGAAAGCATCTAATCCAAATACCACCTCGAGGCAAGAGTATAAATGCAACATCTCATAGAATTAGATTCTATACTATACTAAAAGATTTGCCACAGAGAACATCCTACAGTTTCGCCCAGTAACTCATGACAACAGCTAACAGTTTCTCTACAGAAAAATCTTTATTGGTTCTCATTTAAATTCCCCATTCTGAAACTTGAATTGTTTCCTCTTATTCTAAATCTAATAGAAGATGAGCCACTGATTATTGGCCTTAAATGAGCCATAAATGAGAAACCAATGAATCAGTCCTCAGTCTTCTCTATTACATGTTAAATAATTACAGCTCCTTTAAATTGTTCTTCATAGGTAATATTTGTCCCATCCTTTAATCATAATTTTAGCACTACTCTGAACCTTCTTCAAGTGTTTTTAATATTATTTTAAGTTATATGAGAAAACCAGGGTAATACTTAGTGTACCAATTTGAGTCTATCTCAGGATGAAAATAAAAGAAATGTAATATTTTCAATGATGACACATTAAATAAATCATCTTGTACTTGTTCTACCAGCCATCTCTCTCTCTCTCTCTCTCTCTCTCTCTCTCTCTCTCTCTCTCTCTCTCTCTCTCTCTCTCTCTCTCTCTCTCTCTCTCTCTCTCTCTCTCTCTGTCTTTCTCTGT
>CM053622.1:248583731-248601973 GCA_028646595.1 Phalanger gymnotis | reverse complement strand
TATTTTGCTCTGAAGTTCAGGGTGCTGGTTTTTTCCCCTGAACTAGGTGAATGATATTTATGTGCTGAATTAAAGTAAGCTTGCCAACCCCTTAACCTTGCTCTCCTTATTAAGGCATATCAAAAGAACCTGGGCTTTCTGGCTATCCAGCAGCTTTCTGGGTGATGGCTATGGGTGGATCTGGAACCCTCCCCCCACAGAAGCTGCTAGCCAGAGTGTGGAAACAGGTGTTTGTTAAATAGTTGGAAAAATACGTAAAATGTAAGAGGACTGGAAAGACAGGAAGTATCCAAGTTATAAAGGATGTTAAAAGTAAAATAGGATTTTATATTTAATCCTTGAAGTAATAGGGAGCTACTGGAGGTTTTTTCAATGAGTATGATATGGTCTGACCTGCTCTTTAGACAAAATAATTTGAGCTGAGTGAAAAACAGACTAGTATGAAAAGAAAACAAGAAAAAGAAACATTTTTTCAAAAATATATGATTTCCTTAGTATGGGCATTCATTCTCACCAGTTTCATATGTGGCAGATTCACCATGACTTAGTAGAAGATTTCATGATCACGGTCAAAAATATTCATTGTAGGTGGCCAAATTTCCATTTTCAGACTCTCCACATTTGATTTGGCCAGTTTTCAGCTAGCTGGGCAGTCCTTTACTAAGCCCATAGTAGATGCCTTTCCAGTTTTGTAGGACCATTTAGAGTTTTGGTTCAGGATGATGACACATGAGTGCTAGCTGAAACAACACCAGTGGTATGGGGGTGGGAGCAGTGAGTGCGGTTTCTAGTCAGAAGACTTGGTTTCAACTTATAGCTTTGTGAATGTGTGACCTTGAAATCACTTCATCTCTCTGGACCTCGATTTCCTAATATGTAAAACAAGAAGGTTGAATTACCCCTAAGGTTTCTTCACCTTCTAAATCTCTGATCCTTAAACTCAGAGTTCTGATATTCAGGTCAAAAGACCAAAGTATCTATCCAGTTCTAATCCATACACATTGTGTGATGCTGGACAAATCACTTACCTTTTTAGTTTCTTCATCTGTAAAACAAGGCTAATAATGTTTACAGTATTATCCATCAGGGTTATTGTGAAGAAAGTGCTTTGTCAAACCAAAAATACTACATATGTGTTAACTACTTTAGAAGGCAGGTTGTGGCACAGTGGACATAGTGCTAGGACTAGAGTCAGAAAGACTTGACTTCAAATGCGGTCTCAGGCACTTAATACCTGACATGACCCTAGGTTAGTCATTGAAACCTGTTTATCTCTGTTTCCTATGGAATGGGGATAATAATAGCACTTACCTCATAAAGCTTAGCATAATGCCTGGCACATAGGCATAAGCCTGACTGTGTAAAGGCTTATTGTCTTCTTCTCCTCTCCAAAATTTGATGTAAAATCATTATATTGTATTATAGTAAATATGCCATAAAATCATTTTATCACAAACTCTGTCAGATAGATTTGGCTTTGTAGATATAGCACAAAACAAAGTATAATTACAGAAATATGAATTATTTTCCCCAGTAGACAGGTCTATTGCAATTCCTGAGGCCAATTTTATGTCAATAATCTATACTGCTATCACTTCATGAAGGCCCTCCACCACTGTAGATTCTAACCTATCTATCAGTCTTAGAGTCTATTGAAGTTCATAGATTTAATGACTTGACTGTAGTCACATGACTCCTAAGCGTTAGAGGCACCATTTGGTTAATAAAAAATAATACGGATTCAATTAAAGGGGAATTTGACAAATTCCTGGGGGAAAAAAAGACGAGCAAATTAAATGTTTTTCATTCACCCGAAATGAGAAATCCAAGTAAGGTAAACAAATACAGCAACCAAGGATGACAACAACAAATAACCACAGAGACAATTTGCTTTTAAATGTACAAAGTGAGGGGGGAAATGGAACACACAATTTAGGCAAAACTCCAGAACAAGGAAAAGAAGTAACAAGTTGGAGGGAAGAGGGACTTAAACACAAGAGGAAAAGAGCCAATGGGAACTGGATTGCCATAACACAGAATAAGTTAAACTAAGTAAAGAGACAGAGCACTATATTTACAAAGAAAGGGGAGGAGAAAAATGCCCAAATTCAGAAAAAAAAAACACATTAGAGACAATTGGAAGGAATTATAACACTACTAATAAATTTAAATATAAACATATCAAAAAATCAAATAAAATGAAAAAGAGTGGCAGATTAACTAAGAAAAAAATAATCCATTATTTATAAGAAAATAACTAAAACTATGTGTCTATATCTATGTGTGTGTATATATACATGCATATATATATGTATGTATGTATATATATGTATATATATATATATATAAGTTGCAATTTTGTTCTCAGAAAACAAAAACAAACATTCACTAAATTGAAAAAAGATAAATAAGGAAAACACATTATGCTGAAAGGAACTATAGAAAGACCCACTATAGACACTACATTTATATACTCCAAATACCTTAGAATCTAAAATCATAAATGAAAAAAAGGTAATGAACTACAAGAATAGACAGTAATAGTGCTTGGAGTTTTCAATATCCCTCTCTCAACTTTAGACAAGTCCAAAGAAATGTAAACAAAAAAAAAAGGGGAGAGAATTGAATAAATTTGTGGAGAAGCTAGAACTGAAAGACATGCCATCAAAGTTTAAATAGGACTAACAAAGAATATACAGATTTTACAGCACCACATGTATTATTTTTTACCAAAAATGAGTATTTCTTATAGTCCAGAGATACTGTAGACCAATGTAAAAAACAAGAAATAGTAAACACATACTTTAGAGGTAATATTTCAACAAAAATAGCACACGATTCAAATTAATTAAAGCAAAGGTATAGATCTAAATGGAGACTTAATACTGAAATCCTAAATAATGAGCAAATCAAAGAAAAATATAATTACATGAAAGAAAATCATGATGATAAAACAATTCAAAATGTGATGTCATTATAGAAGTTTTTAGGCTAAAATCAATACTACCCCTAGAGACATATTAAACAACTGAATATACATTTAAAAATCAGAATGGCAACATAAAACTAAGCTAAAATGAGCACATAAAAGTTAATAGTAAATATTACAAGAGCAGTGTATAAGCTGGGAAACCAAAAAGAGGGAAAAGAAAATTATAGAAATTATAAATATAACTAAAATTGTTTTTTTTTAAATAATGATTGATAAACTTTAGGTAATCTGATCAAAAAGGCAGACAGTCAAATCAACTGAATAGCAAAAGGACAAGATGAAATTGCAACAAAAGTAGAAAAAATAAAAAGAATCATCAGAACCTACTATGCAAACTTATATGCTAATAAAACTGGGAACACATAAGCAATAGAATACCTTCAAACTATAAAATACCCAGACTGACCGAAAACACAATAGAGATCTTAAATTACCTAATCTGAGACATAAAAATGTAATTATCTGGAAAGGAACTACCAAAATAAAAATGAAAATAAAACCTAGTTCTCATGAATTCACAGGAGAAATCTATCAAAACAAAATGCGTGACAAAACAGTAGCTTAATTGCTAGGTTTTTCCAGGATTATTATTTATTATTATTATTATCATTAGACTCTTTCTTATGTTTATCAGGGCAATATGTAGACTGAGGGGAAAGATCCAATGGAAGGTGTATGAAATAATAGACAATGGACAGACTAGCATCATAAAGCAGATGGGAAGGGATGAGATTACAGGTAACAAATGAGAAAGGGAATTAGTTTTGGAGGGTGGGAGCAAAAAATGTATGACTAGGAGAATTTTGATATCAACAAATATGGAAGTCAGGAAGAAAAACAGCTTGAGCCATGAGGTTAGAAAAATAATGAATTAGTGTTGTTGAATTTGTGGTGATAGCAGACTACCTGATTTGGAATGTTTTATAGAGAGGGGACCCTTAGTTTAGGAGTAAGGTCAAAAGAGGTATTAGAGAAGTATTTGTGAATTATCCTTATGTGAAGATAGTACTGAGGACTCTAGTATGCTCTATGTATGGTCAATATAATTTAAGGTAATGTAGCCAAGGAGAGGAAGGATTCCCTGTTTAGGGGGCCTCCATGTAAAGAAAGAGCACTGGCAATAAGCTAGAAGCATTTCCAATAATATGGGAGGAATGAAACAAGGATGTCCATTATCACCACTGTTATTCAATATGGTACTAGAAATATTAGCTATAGCAATGTGAGAAGAAAAAGATACTGAAGGAATTACAACAGACAAAGAAGAAACAAAGGTATCACTCTTTGCAGATGATATGATGATATGCTTAGAGAATCCTAGAAAATCAAGTAAAAAACTTGAAATAATAAACAACTTTAGCAAAGTTGCAGGATATGAAATAAAACCACATAAATCATAGTCATTTCTATATATTACTAACAAAGCTTAACAGCAAGAGACTGAATGAAAATCCCATTTAAAGTTACTGTAGACATAATAAAATATTTGGGAGTCTACCTGCCAAAACAAACCCAGGAACTCTATGGATCTTTCCCCTCAATTATAAAACGCTTTTCACCCAAATAAAGTCAGCTCTAAAAAATTGGAAAAACATCAGTTGCTCATGGGTAGGCCAAGCTAATATAATAAAAATGACAATTCTACCTAAATTAATTTACTTATTCAGTGCCATACCAATCAAACTACAAAAATTATGTTAGAGAGCTAGAGAAAGTAATAACAAAATTCATCTGAAAGAACAAAAGTTCCGGAATATCAAGGGAATTAATGAAAAGAAATGCTAGGGAAGGTGGACTGGTGATACCAGGTCTTAAATTTTATTATAAAGCATCAATCAACAAAATGACTTGGTACTGGCTAAGAAACAGAGTGGTGGATCAGTGGAATAGGTTAGGACACAAGACATAGTAATTAATGACTATAGTAATCAACTATTTGATAAACCCAAAGACTCTAGCTTCTGGGATAAGAACTCACTGTTTGAAAAAACTGCTGGAAAAAAAGGAAAATATTATGGCAGAAAGAAAGCACAGACCAACATCTTACACTGTATACCAAGATAAAGTCAAAATGGCTACATGATTTAGATTTAAAGCCTGATACTATAAGCAAACTGGAAGAAAAAGGGATAGCTTACCAGTCAGATTTATGGAGAACAGAAAAATTCATGACCAAACAAGAAACAGAGAACATTATAAAATATAAAATGGATCACTTTGATTACATTAAATTGAAAAGTTTTTGCACAAACAAAGCCAATGCAACCAAAATTAGGAGAGAAGCAGAAAAATAGCAAAGAATTTTTATAACTGGTGTCTCTGATAAAGGCCTCATTTCTAATACATACATACATATATGTATATGTATATATATACACACACACATATATGTGTATACATATACATATATATGTATACATACATAGAACTGAGTCAAATTTATAAGGATATAAGTCATCCCCCAACTGATAAATGCTCAAAGAATATGAACAGGCAGTTTTCATATGAAGTAATTAAGCCTATCTAGAGTCATATAAAAAAGTGCTCTACATCACTATTGATTAGAGAAATGCAAATCAAAACAACTCTGAGGTACCACATCACACCTATCAGATTGGCTAACATGACAAAACAGGAAAATGTTGGAGAAGATGTAGGGAAATTGGAACATTAATTCATTATTGGTGGAGTTGTGAACTGATTCAACCATTCTGGAGAGCAATTTGGAACTATGCTCAAAGGGCTATAAAACTGTGTATATTTAGATTCAGCAACACCACTTCAAGGGCTGTATTCCAAAGAGAAGAGGAAAAGGACCCACATGTACAAAAATACTTATATCAGCTCTTTTTGTGGTGGCCAAGAACTGGAAATTGAGGGGATCCCCATCAATTTGGGAACAGCTGAACAAGTTGTGGTATATGAATGCAATGGAATACCACTATGCTATAAGAAATGATGGGCAGATGGACTTCAGGAAAACCTGGAAAGATATATATGAACTAATGTTGAGTGAAGTGAGCAGAATCAGTAGAATATTGTACACAGTAACAGCCACAATGTGTGATGACTAACTTTGATAGACTTATCTCTTCTTAGCAATCAAAGATCCAAGAAGACTCCAAAGGATTCAAGATGGAAAATGTTGTCCACATGCAGGAAAAAAAAAAAAACAAAAACATGGAGTCCGAATGTAGATTTAAAGATATTATTTGCTCTTTCTCTCTCTCTCTCTTTCATTAGTTTCTTCTTTTTTGTTGTTTCTCCCACCAGTTCCAATTCTTCTTTACAACATGACTAATGTGAAAATAGGTTCAATATAAATGTATATGTAGAGCCTATATAAAATTACAGGCTGTCATGGGGTGGGGGGAGACAGGAGATGGGGAGAAAATTCAGAACTCAAAATCTTGTGGAAGTGAATATTGAAAAAATAAATAAAAAAACAAACAAATAAATAATTTTAAAAAGAGCAGTAGTTGCCAAAGTCTCCTGTAAAATACCAAGTGGTGCCTGTGGAGAGTATTTGTTTGTCTGCAGCTCTCTCACTCATTCCCATCAATAACTGATTCTTGTCATCTAGTATTTCAGGAAGTCCTAATCTTGTTTCACTTGATTTTCTATTCTCTGACCATTTGTTCCACAAGTTCACCTTGCTTTTAACTTATCATTTCCCCTCACCACTCACCTGTTCCAGTTCTCTAAACATGATGAAATCCTGGATGGGATATGTAACACTATTCCCTTGTGTGTGCTGTCTCCCTCTATAGGGGGAGGTCTTTAAGGCCAAGGTTTGTCTTTGCTTGTGTGTTGCATAGAGTTGCACAAAGTAAGAGCTTAATTATCTCCCCCCCACCCTGCCCCATTCATGAAAGCCATGGAGGAAGTCCAATTCAAATAGAATTGGGATTCTTTATAGATAATGTATTCTTTCAGGTGCTCATGTTTGCTGATGAAACTATGTTAATCAAGTAAGTCCTAGATCATTTAAGATCCTCTTAATGAGTCCATAATGTTTATTGGAATCGATTGTTGGATTGGATTTTATAAATGAAGGAAATTAGGTCAGGGGACTTGCTCAAGATCACGTATCTATTAAGTGCCCAAGGGATGATCTGGACTTAGGCCTTCAGAACTTCCAGTACATCACCTTTTCTATTGCATTGTGCACATGTCTCTAGATGAATACTGTTAATGAAAACTGAAATGAACTCAGAACTTAATATGTGGAGATGAGTGGGCTAGATTACATTTAAAAACTGCACAATGCTTTTTTGTCTCCAAAACTTTTTCCCTGAAACTAAGTCACATCTTTTTAGATATCAATTTTGGTGATGCGATATGAGTAAAATTGATAGAAAACTATATTTTACAAAGAATTGAAGTTTCATGTCATCCAAAAGGCAATAGAAAGGCACACAGTATGTGATTAGGTGGGAATATGTTAACAAGAAGCAGTTATAGAGTAGTAGTACAAAAAGGGTGTCATCACAAAGATAAAAAAAGATATTGGCTAATCATATTGCAAGAGTTTAGGATAACTGATGAACAACCTGCATGTTACATTGATGGACATATAATAACTATATCATGAAATCTACCTGAAGACCATTAGCTTGCTGCTGTATACTTTGTAGAGGACAGGGATGAAAGCATTTTTAAAAATTACCCTTTTAACAAGCATTTATTTCCTTTCGCTGCCACCTTCCCCAATAGGAAAAAAGAGGAAAAAACAAACAACCTTGTAACAATGTATAAAGAAAAACAATTCCCAATTGGCTATATGCAAAAATATAAGTGTCATTGTGCATATTTAGTCCATCACCTCTCTGTCAGAGTGTGGATAGCATTCTTCATTACCTTCCCTTCCTTTCCCTGCATTAATTGTTCTCTTGGTTATGCTCATTTCACTCAGCATCCACTGTAGGTTGAATTGTGAATTACATGGTCCAGACCTGGATGAAAGTTTCACAAGATATTGTGCTAATGGGTTTGGATTTGTACAGTTGTAAGATGAAATCACAAATTGGTCAAAGAATTGAAATATATACTGGGAGAAAAATTTTGCCCATTTATCTCTGTAATATATTTATTTTCCGAGTTATCCTTTAAGGAGCTGCTATCCATATATGGAAGCTGTAATCCAAACTCAGGAAGAATCCTCATATTAAAAATGGAACTACCTTAAAATATTAGGACAATAATTTGTCTTTACTAAAGAATTTTTTCCCTTATTTACTCATTTGCAAAATAAGTGAATTCAACAACAAAAATTGTTAAACCCCTATTATATTCACAGAACTATTCTGACAATGAATGTGGTACAAAGTTTAGCTAACTCATGAAACTTGCCCTAATGACTCTTATGGATGAGTAGAAGGAAAAGATATAAACACAAATAGTTGAAATGAAGAAAATTGCATGAGTAGTACTATGTGGCCTATAGGGTTCTATCACATATCATTGAACTAGATTATATCTGAGATTACCTTTCAGTTTTAAGAATATCTGGCTCTGTGATTCTTTCCAGGAACAATTTATTCCACCAAAAATTCTCAGAGATAGATGAGCAAAATAGCTAAGTGAAATTTCAAAAGTATTTCTAACTCGAGAACATCTACCATAGATTGTGCGCTGATTGCAGAATATTCAAGAACGTAGGATCACTTCTACCCAATAAAGAGTAATACATTTGTGGAGGAGGAGAGGGAGGGGAGGAAGAGGAGGAAGAGAAGAAGATGATGATGAAGGAGAGGAAGAAAAAGAGAAAGGAGGGAAGGAAAGAAGGAAGAAAAAGAAAGAGAGAAAGACAAGGAGAAGGAAGGAAGGAAGGAAGAAAGGAAGGAAGGAAGGAAGGAAGGAAGGAAGGAAGGAAGGAAGGAAGGAAGGAAGGAAGGAAGGAAGGAAGGGAGGGAGGGAGGGAGGGAAAAAGAAGGAGGAAGTGGAAGAGGAAGAGAAAAGGAAATGGGAAAATGAGGCTGAGAAAGAGTAAGACAATGAACAACAGAAAAAATTGAATTAAATCTTTCAGTTGTCAACTAGTTTTAGCATCATATATACACAACAAGAAAACTTAATTGGGAGAATCAAGCAGGCAGATTTAATTTTGCTTTGGCTCCACTGCATCTGTTGGAAATTTGCTGGTCCTTACACTCTCCAGTGGAGCAGAACACATTGAAGAATAGATTTGGCAAGGTTTTTAGGACACTTGAAAATATCTCATGAAGTTGCCAAGTTTTTATTTTAGCTTTTGTGAAGAGTTGCTAAGTTTTGTTTATGATTATTAATGGATTCAAAACAGTACTAAAGAGATTGGAGAAAATGAATTTGTAATTATTGCTCAAGGGAATTAATTTTGAAGTGAAATGTAGTGTTGGAAAATAAAACCTGGAAATTATAAATCTCCATAGAGAGACTAGACAAATTGCAAATATGAATTAAGATTTGAAGCAGTCTGATGAGTTAGCCTCATCACATTGGCCTCTTCCAGTGCAAACTGCAGCCTTCAGTGGCCTTCAGACTTCATGAGTCACAGTTTCTCTTTTATTCTTAGTGTGAATATTGGGTTCCAACTGCATATTGTCATCCCCTTTAGACATAGCCTGACTGCAGCATTTTTGAATAAAAGAAGAAAAACTTCAACCATATTTATTTACTTTCTAATATATATTTCAGGTCTTTTTTTTAAAAAAAAAATTGATACTTGAATCCAACCTTGAGAGATATGAATTATGTGTGTAAGCATGTGTATGTGTGTGTGTATTTTTGTGTGTACACATGTAACTGTGTGTAGAAGTTTTTCTAAAAGTATAGTAGAGGACAACAATTCTAATAACACAGGAAGGACAATTTTCTTCCATGTGAATGAGAGAGTTTAAAAAAATCTTATTTCCTTTAACTCAATTGCCTTTATTGAGTATTTACTACATAAAAAGGTAATATATCAAATGTTAGAGATTCTGTCTCCAAGAAGAAAAAAGAATGTACTTATAGCAACTGAAGTTTTCTTTTTTTATGTCTACAAAGCCATCACCATATGGGGACAAAAAAAGGGATGTTGACAACACTGATAATTCAGAACATACGGGACCTGATTTCAGATCCCAGTTCTGCCTTGTGACCACAGGTAAGCCATTTCAACTTACAAACCTTAATTCACTGATCTGTGCCCATCAATGTTTAGCTGCCAAATATAATGGTCTTTCTTCAGTCCTCATCTTTCTCAATCTCTCTAAGGCATTTGACACTACTGACCACCTTCTTTTCCTAAATACTTTCTCCTCTTTGAGTTGGCATGGCTTCTTCTTGGTTCTCCTTCCCCTCTTTAGTCTCCTTTGTTGGATCAATATCCATGTTACTCCCACTAATTGTGGGAACATCACCAGGCTCTGCTCTGGACTTTCTTATCTTTTCTCTCTCCAGTCTATTACTTGGGAACTTCATTTTTTAGTAAAGGTGAAATTATCATCACTAACCTGATGACTTTCAAATTTACATGTTCTGTCTAGGCTCCTACTTGAGGAACGATAAATTCCTTTTTGGACACACTGAGTTTGAGATGTTTCCAGGACATTATCTTTCCTCCCAAAATTACCCCTCTTCTAAATCTTCCTGTTATTGTCAAGAGCACCAACATGATCCTGGTCACCTAGGCTCCTACTTGATTCCTCACACATTCACTCCACAAATCCAATCAAATGACAAATTTTTTTGCCATTTGCATATCTGTAATATCTCTTGAGTAAGTTCTCTTTACTCCATATACACAGATATTGACTGACATCTCAGGTCCCCATCACCTCTCAAATGAACTATTTTAATAGCCTCCTGATTAGCATATCTATAGTCTCTCCCCACTTCAATCCATCCTCCAAACAGCCACCATTTTTTTTCTTCCCAAAACACTTAGGCAGGTCGACATCTGCCCCATGCTCTCCTAATAAACCAACCTTAGTGGTCCTATATTTCCTTTAGGATCAAATAAAAACTTTTTTGTTATCTTTACAACATTTTTTTACACATTACTACCTTCCATGTCTCAAGTCTTCTCCATATCTCTAATCCATTTATTAATCTACCAAACTGATATTCTTAAGCCCAAATCTGACCATAACATTCCCTTCCTAAAGCTCTGAAGGCACCTATTCACCCTAGGATAAAAATGTGGATTCCTGTTTGACATTTAAGCTCTTCACAATGTGCCTTCAGTGTCCTTTCTGCAGGCTTATTCCAAATCACTCCCCTTTTTGTTCTACTTGCTACTCTTCATGCATGACACCACATTTACCACCATGATGCCTCCACTTCTACCCCAAAGGGCTATCCCATTGTCTCCTAAAGTTTCCATATATCTACTCTATAAGAATCTTATTTATACCTATAGGTGCGCATCTTGACTATCACATTAGAATGTTAAGGTCCTTAAGGGCAGGGACTAATTTTGCTTTTAAGTGTAGGCCTTTCCCATGCCTGAAATGTACTCCTTCCTTACCTCTTCCTCTTAGAATCACTAGCTTTCTTATTCAGCTGAGGTGCCACATACAATAAAAATTTGCTTATCTCCTGGTTGTTAGTGAAGTCTCCCACTTCAACTGATAGTCACTGTGCTTCTCTGATTATACACCATATACCCTAATAGAATATTAGTTCTTTCAGACCAAATGCTGTTATTTTTTATTTTATTTTTGTCCTCAATGCTCTAAACAGTATCTTGAATGCAGAAGTCACTTAACAGATGTTTACTGCAATGGGTTAGTTTGGATTATTCTATCTGATTGAATTCTAATTGACATAAAGTAGAAGACTAGGAATCAGCCAATAACATCCAGCATGAAAAGCCAATTAAGGAAAACAGCTAAGGTAAACCACTAAGGCATAGCAATGAAGGAAGTTTATTTGTTGTAAATAATAAATCATAATAGCTAGCATTTACAAACATCATTAAGGTTTGAAAAAAACTTTTACCTGTTAGCCCATTTAATTCTCAAAACAATCCTATGAGATAGGCACTATTATTATTTACATTTGAAGAAAGTGAGGCAGTTAGAGGTTAAGTGATATGGCCACAATCTCACACCTAGTAAATGTCTGTAGTCAGATTTAAACTCAAGCTAGTAAGTGTCTGATGCCAGATTTAAATTCAAGTCTTCCTGACTCTAGGTCCAGCAATCCTAATCACTGTACTACGCAGCTACTCTTCAGTTTCCAAACTACAAAAAACTTTCACCAAAATATTTTACTGAAATGAAGAAAATATTCAATGATTTGAGAAAAAAAATCCCTGCCTTATTGTAACTTTCACTTCATATCAATTCAACTAAATGAATATTTATTGAGTGCTTACTCTGTGACAGTCACCATACATATAAGTGGAGAGATGGAGAATGAGTTCTCTTGCTTTTCTTAAAGAAAAGTGGGTATATGTATATATTTGTATGCATGTACTTGTTTATGTATATATAAATAAATATATATAAATAAGTGATATATATAAAATATATACAAATTATATTTTATATGCAAACATATATATGCATTCATATATGTGCAAAGTATATATAGAATGTATTCAATATATGCATATATTTTTCTTAAAAAAAGAATTTCATTCTCCATTTATAAACATATTTAATATATTAGTCTACACATGCATATATATCTTTATATACCTGCATGTGTGTGCATAATATGTATATATATATATATATATATGAATTCCACATGCATATGCATATATGTACATACACACATCTATACCTATACATATGTATATGCACTTAGTCACCTTAGTAGATAAGGGCCGATAAGTGGCACAATGAATAGAGTGACGGGCCTAAAGGAAGGCTCATCTTTCTGAGTTCAAATCCAGCCTCAGACATTTACTAGCTCTGTGTAGCAAGACATTAAACCTGTTTACCTCAGTTCTTGATCTGTAAAATGAGCTGGATAAGGAAATGGCAATCCCTTCCAGCATTTTTGCCAACAAAACCTCAAATGGGGTCATAAAGAGTTAAATACAACTGAAAAAACTGAACCACAAAAAAACCCACCTTAATAGAGAGGTCTTCATGTGTTGCTGAGACTAAAACTTTCCAGTGATGAACCTCTGAGTTTAGCTGGTTCTCACTAGATAAACAAAATTTATTGTCAAGCCAACAGTAGAAGTAGAAGCCAGCAACCAGGGCTTGACCCGCCCTGGCATAGCTTCCAACAGCCTACAGTCATGTCCAATCCACCATTAGAAATCAGAATAGTGGGTGATAAATAAGTTCCAAAATATATATTTTTCAGAAGTTTATTTGTTTTTTATATAACCTTAAGTCCTTTGGTTTATTGTAGCTCATTACAATCCTTTGTTTCAATGTGGTGCTGAAAAGGAGATTTTATTTTTTAGTATGACTGGATGTTTTCCCTTTACTAGTTATATATCTGTCTCTTTGTGCCTGCAAATGTCCTCCCTCTATACCTGTATTTCCGGGAATCCCAGGTTTGCAAGACTCAATTCAAAAGACAATTTCTGCAGGAAGCTTATTCTGCTTCCCTCCACCCCCACCTGCTATTACATTGCCTCCTAAGGTTACCATACATCTACTTGCTATGAAACTTATATACACCTATGCATTCACATCGTGCGTATCTCATCGGAATTTAAAGGTCCTTGAGAGCAGGGTCTATTTTGGCTTTTTTATTTGTGCCCTCAACATTTTGCAACATCTGGCACAGTGGATTAACAAATACTTGTTCACTGATTGATGAGTGATTTCCTTTCAATGTGCATCAAGATTCATAATGGAATAGTAGGCAAATTTAGCTCTCCAGGCTTTGATGGGAGACACAGTGACTATTATACATCTCTGTAATGTATGTCTACACACACACACACACACACACACACGTGTGTTGTATGTATATATGGGTGTATGTATACTCACAAGAAGTATATGGAAATCAGGCTTTGTTTAAGAAGGACGAAAATCTATTGAATAAAAGTTTAAAAGTCCATGTGACAAGTTGCTATATTTCAAAAATTCATGTCAGGGGATTAGTTTTATCAGGAGAGCAGCATGTCTACTGCCTTAATAAAACTCAAAAATAGCTTTAAAAAACAAATAATACAATTATGAAAAGACCTTAATACTGCCTCCCCCCTAAAAGAAAATGGTATTCTCTACATAATATAAATAGTGAAACCTCCTATGAAAGATTCTTCCTGATAAATCTATTTAGAAATACCAAGGAAATCAAGTCTTTCATATATGCAGAGGTAAACTTTCTTTGCAAAAAAAAAAAAAAGAGAGAGAGGGAGAGAAAGAGAGATTGTAAAGCAGTGAACATAAATATACTCATTAGGTAAAGAGTGAATTTTGTGAACTTTTGACTGTTGTGCTAGTAAGCATAGAAAGAAGAAGGTATGAGATGCAATTATATAATAATTAGTTTCTTTACTGAAAATTAAGAAGTATGCTCAGCAGAATCATTGGTGATTTTTTTTCTTACTTCCTTGCATACAGATCATAGGTTGTGGGTTTTTCAGTGATTTTCATTTCAATTATCTAAAACAAACAATTCTGACAATTCATCTAAATGTTATCCTGCACTCTCCTGAGTAGCAAATGTATAGATAGCTCATAGGATATTTCTGGGCCTTTCCATCTGCCTAGCAGAATTTTCTTTTATATGCTGCTTCCCCCAATTAGAGTGTGAGTGCCTTAAAAACAAGGATTCTCATGCACCTAATCCCTGGAAGGAAATCTCTCCTGAAGCCATCAATCTCATTAATAATTTGTTACAAGTGAAAATGAGAAAGCGCTACAGTGTGGACAAGACATTGAGTCACCCGTGGCTGCAGGACTATCAGACCTGGTTAGACTTACAAGAGCTAGAATGCAAGATTGAGCGCTACATCACACATGAAAGCAAAGACTTGAGGTGGGAACAGTATGCGGGAGATCAGGGTCTGAAATATCCAGCCCACCTGAGCGACCAGAATGCCAAGCACTGTGCAAACCCAGAGCCAGAGGAAACAGAGATGAGAGCCCTCAGTGAGCGGGTCAGCATCCTCTAAGTTATAGCCCCTATAATCTGTCAAAACACTCTGGAATTAATAAATCCATACGGTCGGGTTTAACATTCACCGTGCAGAACTGCCGTCATCTTCTGTTAGATGGGAACAAAGCTGTTAAACTGTTAGCATTGTTGATGTATCTTAGTTGCTAAGACAAATCAACAGAAGCATTTGTATTTTATGTGACTCAACTGTGTTGTATTAACAAAAGTTCCCCGAAACACTAAACTTGTCCTTGTGAATGATTCACGTTGTATTTAATGCATTAAACCTGTATCCATTGTGCCTTTGGAAAACAAAACAAAACAAAACAAAACAAAACAAAACAAGGATTCTCTTAATTTTTATAATTGAATATGCAGTGTTTCAAAGAATAGTAAGTTCTCAGATGCTTTTTCCATTCTCTAATTCATTCACTTAATAATTCATTTATTTGAAGAAACTTAGATATCATATAGTCCAACTTGCTTATTTTACTGAAGAAGAAATTAAGATCCAAAGGTACTAAGAGAACATTTCATGTCTACGAAGGGGACACTATGTATTTTGTGTCTACCCTAATGATGTGGTTTTTGTCTGAGACATATTGGGTTAAATATACCAAGAGGTGTTGAAACATTTTATCCATACATATTTTTTTTTGTTTTGTTTTTCTTTTTATCTCTTTGGGATACAGACTATATCAGTAACGCAAGATTCATGTCCTGGAGGATGACCATGAACATACCTGTACGGTTCAGAATCGCAAAGTGTGAAAAACTTTCTAGGTAGAATGCAGAGGAAGTATAACATTTATTTAAGCACCAAAGAATCAAATCCCAGAACCAGTAACTCCAATTGAATATAGCAGTAATTGTATTCCAGAACCAGTAAACCCATGTCAATATAGCAACAAGGAGATTAAAATACAGTATTACAGCAAAGAGCCAAGTCATCCTATAACATCTCCTAGGCCCCCCCTCCCAGCCCCCCCAGGGCCTTCCCATAAACAATCACTCCAATCCCAACTGTTTGCTTGCCTGTGTCCTTTCCCTGCTCAGTCCTCTGGTCTGCACCTCTCTGGTCTCCACTCTCCCCTCTTCTGCAGCAATGTGGACTCAGAGTTCTTATTTTTCTCTTTGAGCTGAATTCTGAAGTCTGGTTTCTCTTCTGACTTCTGAATTCTTGGTTCTCAATAGCTACCTTCTGGGTGTATATGTTCTTTTTAGGGCCTGACGGCTTCACACCCAATAGACAAAAGAGTGTGGGAAAGATCTTTAATCACTGATTGGTATCACAAAGGTATGGCCCTGCCTCTCTTAACTGGCCCCACCTGAAGCCAATTGAAATGGGGGTTGGGGGTGGGGGATGGGGAGTGGGGAGTGGGAGGGGGAAGATCTTCAATCACATTATCACCATACAGACCTACTATGACATTGCTTGATCAAAGACTATGTATGCATGGTTGTATGGCCCTTTGTGCATAGTTCCAAATTGCCCCCCAGAAGGGTTGAATCAGTAGACAACTTCACCAATAGTGCATTAGTGTTTTAAATATCCCACATCGCCTCCAATATTTATCATTTTTCTTTCTTGTTATATTAGCCAATCTGAAAGGTATGTGGTAGTAGCTCAGAGTTGTTTGAATTTGCATTTCTCTAATCAATAGCGATTTAGAGCTTTTTTTCCATATGACTATAGATAGATTTGATTATTTTGTCTGAAAACTGCCTGTTCATGTCTTTTAACAATTCATCAAGAGAGGAATGACTTTTATTTCTATGAATATGAGTTATTTTTCTATACGTTTGAGAAAAAAGGTCTTTATCAGAGAAACTTGCTGTAAACTTTTTTCACGGTAATGATTATGTATTTTCCTCATCCTATTCTGCACCCCCCCCCCATTTATGCTACTCTCTCTCTCTCCTTTCACCTTGTCCATTCTCAAGTGTTTTGCTTCTGATTTTCACCTCTCCCAATCTGCCCTCCTTTCCCTGACCACATTCTCCCTTCTTTTATCGCCTCCCCCTCCTACTTTCCTGTATGGTAAGATAGATTTCTACTCCCAACTGAGTGTATAGCTTATTCCCTCTTTGAGTCAATTCCAATGAGAGTAAAGTTTATGTGCTCCTCCCAACACCACTTCTTCCATCTTCCCCTCCACTATAAATCTCTTTGGAGCCTCTTTTAATTTATTCGATTCTACCTTCTCCTTTCCCCTTCTCCTAGTGCATTCTTCTTTCTAAACCCTTAATTTTATTTTATTTTCTTAATCATCCCATTATATTCAATTCACACCTTCTTTCTGTATATGTATACTCCTTCTAACTGTCCTAATAATGAGAAAGTGTTTAGGAGTAACAAGTATCATATTCCCATGTAGAAATGTGAACAGTTTGAAGATGGTGGCTGAAAAGCAGGGACTTGTGTGAGCTCCCTGCCAAGTCCCTCCAAAAACCTAGAAGAAAATGGCTGTGAACAAATTCTAGGACTGCAGAACCCACAAAATAGCAGAGGGAAGCAGGGCTCCAGCCCAGTACAGCCTGGATGGTCACTGGGTGAGGTCTATCGCACACAGAGCTGGGAGCAGAAAGGGAGCAGAGCACACCAAGGGCAGCCAGGGCCAACCAGACCAGGAGGTGGGCAGAACAGGCCCTAGCACCCTGAATGGGTGAGCTGTGGCAGTACCAGACTTCTTAACCTACAAACACCAAAGACAACAGAGAAGGTTAGTGGGAAAAGCTGCTGGGACAGAGTGAAAGGAGTTTGCTGTTCAGCCACCATCCTGGGCAGTGGAGGTGGTGCAGCTACAGAACTATAGCTGCAGTTGCTTTTGGCCCCAGGACCACCTGGTGGGAAGAATTAAGTGGCGGGTAAGAGCAGGAGTGCAGAGATTGCTTAAGATTTTCGTCAGGTCTGAGTTGGCAGTCATGGGGAAGTAGGAGTGCTGGTGTGGCAGAGCTGGCTGTATAGAAATAACTCTAAAAACAAGAGTGTATCCCCTCAAGTTTAGAACAAAATACTCAAATAAGTGGGCTGGGAAGATGGCCAGGCAGCACAAACGCACCCAGATTCAGTCTCAGACTCTGGAATCCTTCTTTGGGGACAAAGAAGACCAAAACATACAGTCAGAAGAAGTCAACAAAGTCATAGAGCCTACAACAAAAACCTCCAAGAAAAACATGAACTGGTCTCAGGCCATGGAAG
>CM053622.1:248557891-248583231 GCA_028646595.1 Phalanger gymnotis | reverse complement strand
GCTGCCTCACCAGCACTCCTCTTTCCCCAAGAACCCCCTACCAGGACTGGGCTTAAATCTTCAGCAGGCTTTTCACTCCTGCTCTGATCAGCCACTTAATTCCTCCCACCAGGTGGGCCTGGGGCCAGAAGTAACTGCAGCTGTAGTTCTAAAGCTGCCCCACCTCCGCTGCCCAGGGGCGGTACCCGAACCACAAACTCAGTCCCACAGCTTTTCCCACTAACCTTCTCTGATGTCTTTGCTCTTTGTGGGTTGAGAGGTCTGGTGGATAACACAGCTCATTAATTCAGGATGCCAGGGCACTCTCCGCTCGTCTCCTGGTCTGTTAGGTCTGCGTCTGGTCTGTTCGCGCTGTGTGTGTCGGGCTCAGCTCGGCTCCCCTCAGCTGGGGGCTGGGAGCTCCATGCAGGACCGACCTTACCCAGAGACCATCCAGGCTGTCCTGGGCTGGAGCCCTGCTTCCCTCTGCCACTTTGTGGCTTCTGCAGCTCTAGAATTGGTTCAGAGCCATTTTTTTATAGGTTTTTGGAGGGACTTGGTGGGGAGCTCACGCCAGTCACTGCTTCCCAGCCGCCATCTTGGCTCTGCCCCGATGATGCTTAATTCTTGCAAATTATGCCAATAAAGTACAAGCTCTAACAATCTCTCACAAAGTGTAATGAATTTGAGTTTGGTGGCAGAGGAAGATCTTTTTTCTGTCATTTGAAGACATCTTAACTCATTGTGGAGAGCCTCATCACCAAAGGTTCAATATCAGGTTAGAGAATTTTTTTTGGCCATTGTCATTCATGAAGACCACTTGCTGTAAGTGTGGGACAAGGGAGAATACCTTCATCTACGACACCTATGACCTAGGATCATTAAAGTATTGAAATCTGAATCACTATTATTTCTGATAATTTTAACACAAGCTTACATTCATATAGCGCTTTAATGTTAGTGTTTTCATAAGAATTATTTTGATTTAGTACAAATTAGTTCATTTGTAAAAGTAGTGATTTTTCTGTCATTTTAGTGTATGAAGTCTGATGCATAGGCAGCAGAGAGTAGGGCACTATGTTTATTTACCTGCTTAATGACTTGTTTTAAAAGTGTCATATCCCTGAGTACAGAAACCCCTTTTCCTTTTCCCTTTCATTTACTTTCCTTTTCCCTGTCTCATTCCATTTTACTACCTTTCCCCCTTTCTTCCTCTTTCCCATTCCCATACCTTTTCCCTTTACCCAACAACTGGCAGGACTAAGTCTTAATGAGTACTCACAAGGCAGTGATAGATTGTTGTTTACTGATGCTACTTTGGAACTCCTCACTTCATTCCATCAATTTACCGATTTATCATCAGGAGGAGGACCTGTGACTCCTGCTTTCAAGTCATATGATACATGATCCCTATAAAATCTTATTGCCATTGGTACAAGTACTGTTCTTGCTCCCATTCTTCCCAGAAGAACATCCTATTCTGAGTATTTCTGCTTAGCCAAATTCATAATCTATCCAATAATAAGACTTTAACAGAAAGTACAACTTTTCCATGCCCCAAGCTCCTTAACTTTTCTGTCTCCATTCTAATTTAAGACATGTATGTCATTATATCACAGATCCCTACAGATAGAACATAACTAGTATGGAATATAAAATGTGGGTTCTATCTTAATCTAAGTCCTCTTCTCTTCCTGTTTATATTAGAAAGGCCTCACTAACTGATATGACAAACAATTCATCAAGGGTTTCTAACTATGGGACTGTAGTTCTTCCTTGACTCAGGGCACTTGTAGAAATTCTCTTCCCCTCTAAAAATTTCTTACAAAATTGGTCTTAACATGATTTTAAATTTATTTTTTTCTTAGCGTGGAAGGCAGGGCAATTGGGGTTAAGTGACTTGCCCAAGGTCACATAGCTAGTAAGTGTGTGTCTGAAGTCACATTCGAACTCAGGTCCTCCTGACTCCAGGGCCAGTGCTCTACTCACTGCACCACCTAGATGCCCCTTGATTTTAAATTTATTTGCAAATAACCAGGTCAGATAACTAAAGTTACCTCAAACTTAGTCAATGCCTTTACCTATGGAAAATGTCCAATAAATGTCCTCTGAATGATTTCTTATTAAACATGTTTATACACAGAAAGCGAGCTTTATGATGCAGAGTCCTTGCAGATACTTGTTTAGAAGGATTCCACTTAAGGCACAACAGAGCCCATTTCCCTCAGCTTAATCATGAATATTAAAACTGCTTCTAGAAAATGCCAACCTGTGTTTAAACAAGACAAAGGTCAATGTCAGTGGTGAAACTGCAGCATGAACTTCCTTTATCCCTTTTAGCATAAAACAGAGAGGGAGGTATCACCCCATGACCTCTTAAGCAGGCAGAGAAACCCCTATGAGTCCTTTATCACCAGATAGCAAAGGAAGAGTATCAGCAAGGGCAAGAGCCTCCTCAGTTGTGCCCGGAGACAGGTGAAGTATGGCTCTCAGGACAAACCTTTGGGGAAACTGGAGTAATGAAAAGGGGCAAGTATGGCTTTCTTACATGTCAGCTGTACACACAAAGCTATTGAGTGTTTTTTTTTCAATTTCTATTATATTTCTCAGTTTATTTAATACTATATTGTATTTATATGAATCATCAGGGTCTATAGCAGAGGAAAAGGCTAGCGTTCATTAGTATCTTGGAGCTAATAAAGATAAAGCCAGGGGCTCTAAAACTCTAGTATTTGTTTAAGCAACAGTGGTTTTGGACATCATGACACTAGTTCAGTTGCCTACAGTGGGCTAGATGAGGCTGTTCTGGAGGGAGGATTAAAGGTTGTGATGACTAAAAAGGGTCGAGATACATAGTTTCTGGGTAATTTGATCATCATATTAAGAAGACCGGTGAGTTATTAATAAAACGATGGTCATTTGGCTGTCTCTCTTAGACCAAACACAATCGTGGCACCAGGCTCATAATTCATATACACTTCAAAGAGTATATTTTTGGGGCAGCTAGGTGGTACACTGAGTAGAGCATTGGCCCTGGAGTCAGGAGGACCTGAGTTCAAATCCAGCCTCAGACACTTGACATACTTACTAGCTGTGTGACCTTGGGCAAGTCACTTAACCCCAACTGCCCTGCCTTCCCCTCTTCAAAAAAACAAAACAAAACAAAACAAAGAGTATGTGTTCCTGAGAGACAGCAATCAGTTTTGACTGGATAACACAACAGAAAGTGAGCTCTATTAAAATGAAGGGCTCAGAGTGACATCATGTCCCCCTTGGACAGATAAACTATTTCTATACTAGAGCACCCACAGCTTTGGGCTATGCATTCACAGAAGCTCTACACCACCCAAGGCTGAGCAGAACACAATAGCTTCCACCAGGGTAGGGTCTTTAACAAGAGAGTTAGTCCAATCTCATTATCTGCAATGTCCTTCAAGAGACTGAACAAAAATCAGGACATTAAAGGAAGGGAAGAGTACTGAATCTCCCCGAGATATTGGTTGTTAATAGTCATTTCTCTCATTGCCCTATTTGATTCTGTTGAGAGGCGTGGCCTCCTCAATGAATCACTAATTGATATGAAAAACACTCCACTAATGGTTTCTAACTCTGGGACCCCAGTTCTTCCTTGGCTGAGGTCACTTGTAGAAATTCTTTTCTCTGCTAAAAATTTCCTACAAAATTAGTCGTAACACAATTTTAAATTTATTTTGCAGATAACCTGGTCAGATAATTAAAGTTACCTCAAACCTTATGCCTTTTACTAGAAAATCAAATTTGAAACCTTTGAGATGAGGGAACTTACATTTTTAGGTTGACCAATTGTCATCTTGATATGTATAAGAAACTCGAATACAAACAGAAAATTAGAACCCAGTTTTCATGCTTGGCATCATTCAAGGTGCTTCTCCTTCCTTCCCTTCTTCCCCAATAACAATTAATACAAAAAAAGGAGTTCACACTAATGGAGAAGATTATATGTACAATTTCATTGGTGTTTTTTTTTCTGAAAAATTGGATACAATATTGTAGACAATTTAGAAAATCAACCACTTTTAAATAACAGAGGAATATGAAACTCCCCACCCTCACCCCTCAAAAAAAAAAAAAACCTGGAGAAGTGAAAAATGACAAAGACTTTGGCGGTGACAAAATTGGACATTTTTTCCCCTTTACTGTGGTCATTATTAACATGTCATATTCAAAACAACAGAAGGAGATTTTTGCATATATTACACATATATTCATATATGTGAATATATATATATAAATTCATATAAATATTTATGCACACATACATATATTTAATGTAAATAAGTATTTTTGATACCACAAACATCTTTGGAAATGCAAAGAAATCCCAAATGTACCAACACATCAGGAGGAAAAAAACCCTTATTTGGTTTTCAAAGTAATCGGTAATATCTAGGGAAACTAAGCCCAATTTATTGACAGCTATAAATGTGAATAATAATTGATTCTTTACAGTGTCATTCTTGCTATTGTTACAGTAGGGACTGAATTCAATAATAATCATCCAGATGCTTTGTGAAAGCCTGTATAAAGACACACAAGTCTGAAAGTAATATATTCTCCAGCTCTTTGTGGCCCTGGAAAAGCACAACATTTATGCTGACTTACTAGAGAATCTAGATTAATAAACCAGAAAAATACCCTAAAGTTATCGGCAACACTCTATACCCAGGGTGGTAAGAGCATTTAAGCTTCTATATCAGAGATGGTGTTCTTGTGGTCCACTGAATGAAATCACATGGTATGCTAGCCAATAACATCCCAGTGATGTGTTTTTATTCTCTCTGGATAGCAATAGTTAAACATAATGAATTTATTATTATATATTTTTTGTAAAACCAACCTCCTTTTTCATAATGCTTTTTTGCTAAGAAAAAATCTATATATTTACATATGCATAAACATTTACAAATATATTATAATGAAAAAATTCTGTGTTTATATATTATAAGAACAATTCTCTCTCTACATATATGTGTGTATATCAATGGCATCCTCATCATTTAACCCATTTGTACATTTTCAGTCAGAGATTATCTTGGAAAATATATGCCATGTTGACCCTGAGGGCAGGGAAGTAGAGGAAAAGTACCTTACGTTAAAATGAAAACAAAGACAAAATTGTTTTACAAATATCCTCAGAACAAATAAGGAATCATATAAAATATAAAAGAGTATGTCAACACTGTTACAAATGTCAAAGAACACTGGCTAGCCTAGCAGTGAGGGGTCTGCTGTACTTTTACCAGTAATTAATTGTGTAATTCTAGTTAAGTTATCTCATCTCTGGAAGCAGCTGTTAGCACAGTGAATAGAGTTTGGGGCCTGGAATCAAGAATACTAAGTTCACGGAGGTACCACTTCATACCTATCAGTTTGGCTAATATAACAGAACAGGAAAATGATAAATGTTGAAAGGGATGTGGGAAAATTTGAACATTAATGCACCGTTGCTAGAGTTGTGAATTGATTGAAACATTCTATAGAACAATTTGGAACAATGCCCCAAAAAGCTATAAAATTGTGCATACCTTTTGATCCAGTAACACTACTACCAGGTATGAATCCTGCACATTTTTTTAAAAGGGGAGGGGAGGGGAGGGGAAAGGACTTAGTTGTACAAAAATATTTATTATAGCAGCACTTCCTGTGGTGGCAAAGAATTGGAAATTGAGGGGATGCCCATCAATTGGGGAATGACTAAACAAGATATGGTATATGATTGTAATCTAATACTACTGTGCTATAAGAAATGATAAGCAGGATTATTTCAGAAAAAACCCAGAAAGATTTACATTAACTGAGGCAGAGTGAAATGAGCAGAACCAGGAAGATGTTGTACACAGTAACAGCAATATTGTACTATGAACAACTGTGAATTACTGCTATTTGCAACACTACAGTGATCTAAGAAAATCCCAAAGGACCCACGATGAAAAATGCTATCTGCATCCAGAGAAAGAACTAATAGAGTATGAATGAAAACTAAAGCATACTATTTTTCACTTTCTTTGTTGTTGTTGTTTTGTGTTTTCTTCCACCAGACAGATAATGAGGAAATATGTTTTAGACAACCGTACAGCCTATATCAGATTGCTTATCATACATCTCAAGATAAGAATAGAGGAGAGAAGGAGGAAAAGAATTTGGAATTCAATTTAAAAAAAAAGAATATTAAAAATTGTTTTTACATGGAATTGGGGAAAATAAAATATTGTTAAAAATTTAAAAATGAAATAAGGGTAAAAAATTAAAATATATACACAGTTTAAAAAATCCCTGAGTTCAAATCAGCCAACTCTTAACATCTCAGCCTCAGTTGTCTCCTCTCCTAAAGGATATGCTCACACTTTTACCAGCAACCACATGGTTTGGCCCTGGGTAAGTCACTTAATTTGTCAGCCTCAGTTTCCTTAATCATAAAATAGGGATAGTAAAATCACCTACCTCCCATGGTTGTTAGGTAGTTAGAAACAAATGAGATAACATTAGTAAAACACTTGACACAGTCCCTGGCAAATGGTAGGCACTTAATCAATACTTGTTTCCTTCCTTTCTCCTTTCCTCTGAAGCATATCTTCTTCATCTACAAGGCAAACTGGTTGGATTTGAAGGCTTCTAAATGCCCTTTCTGACTCTAAAATTCTATTTTTTCTCAAAGGGAAATATGTGGTCTATCAAAGGAGGATAGGGATTTGCTGCTTTGGTATTCTGGGAGTCTGTAGTATTAATGTGATTGAAGATCTTCCCCACCCATTCAATAGGCCTCAGGTGGGGCTAGGTGGGACAGCTTGATTGTTGGTAAGTAGCCTAAAGCCTCTACTAACCAGGCACTAAGCCGATTTGGGCATGAAGCCCTCAGGGCCCTAAGAGGCTGTTGCTAAGAACAGAGACATGCACTGAGTTCTAGACAATCATGAATTCAGCCAATCAGAGACCTGAGTTCTAGCCAATTAAGACTGGCTAGGACTGAATATAAGGAGAGTCCAGAATGTGAGAGAACCAGAAATGAAGAGGGACAGAACTGAAGAGAAGCAGAATTGAAGGAAAGCAGAATGGAGAAGCAGATACTGAGAGAGAGCCAGCATCAACAGAGTGGCAGAAGAGAGTGTTGAGCAGAGAGTTAGGATTTGTGAGTGATTGTTTACAGGAAGTCCCTAACAGGGAGGAAGGTTACAGGATGACTTGGTTCCTTGCTATAATACTGTGTTATAATTTCCTTGTTGCTACATTGAGGTGGGCTTACTAGTTTTGGAATATAATTACTGCTATATCGAATTGGAGTAATTGGTCTTGGAATTTTATTCTCTACTCTAAATAAATGTTATACTTCCTCTGCCTTCCACCTAGAGAATTTTTCATATTTTGCAATCCCTGAACCATACAGGCATGTTCATGATCATCCTTGAAGTCATGAATCTTGCCTTACTGATACAGAGTCATGTTCAGTAAGATTTTGGTTTTCCCTCCAATAAGTCCCTGTAGGTGAATATATGCCTTACCCTTTCCCCCTTTATTATACAGTTATTAGAATTAGGATTCCTTCTATGTTGGGCAAGCACATGGAAGCTGAGTGAGTTGCAGGAGGGGCATCTTGGTGTAAGTGACAAGAACTTCAGGTCAAGAAAATTAGGTTTGGTTCTTTGATCTTCCACTTAGTGGTTGTGAAATCTTGGGCAACTCTTTTAACATCTCAGCTTCAACTGGCTCCTCCCCAAAAGAGTATGGTCACACTTTTACCACCAACACATGAATGTTGCAAATCATAAATCATGCCATAAATGGGTATTATTGGCATAGATTGACCTATTTTTATTCATTTTTTTTCTTAATTTCTGCATTTTTAGTCTTCCCTCCCCTCCAACCAGGTGCCTATGCATATTTTAAATATCTACTTCATTAAGATCTGACTTATTATAAAGCCTTAGAGGACAACAATTATACCAAACATAACCAAATCTAATGAATGATTTTAATTATGATAGGGAGGAGGACAAGAGTAAATTCAAAATGACTAATTAAAAAAAAAATCCTGGCTTTGCTCTTCATAATGGATTGTGGAAAGAGTCCACATTGTCAAGAAAATTGATTTTAATCTCCTCTTCATTTTTTCTGGGATGACTTAAAATAAGTGAGAAGGTAGTCTTGATTTTCTTAATTCCTTTTGTCTTTCTTAATAAACAATGTCTGGGGCTTCCCCACCCTCAACCACCTAAGGTTTCATTTTCCTGCCATTTCTTATACATTTACAGCCCTATCTTTCACTCTAAAGGAAATAGAATAGCAAATACCCTTTAGTAGGAGAGAAATTATCAAAACTCATTGGCCATAAATATTATTTTAGTATCTTCCTTCTATAAATCATATTACAATCAGTGAGCCTTATTTATGGGTCTAATTGTACAGTGGTAAATTTATTCATCTACAGAAAAGTTTAAATGATTTTTACATGTGGAATTAAATTACCACAAGTCAGGAAATTCACAGTTCCTCCCTAAATTCTGTCTTTGGCTTATATTTTAAAACATAACAGCACAGTACAGAAGACCACCCACTTTGCAAAGGCCTGGAATGAAATAAAGAATAGAAATTTAATGGTGGAATTTTATTATGGGCATGCTCAAATTGATTTCATAATACAGTAATAGAGGACATGTTCTAAACTAAATCTATATATCCAGTTTTGATTTCTCCATGTACCTCTAGGCCTACACCTCAAGCTGCCTATTAGTTATATCCACCTGCATGTCCTAAGAGAACATTAAGCTCATTCAAATCTAAAACTGAAATCATCTTCCTTTCCCTTCTCCTCTCACTGAAAATGCTGCCCATCCTCTTAACTTACCTTCTATTGATGGTACACTCATCTTTCCAGATACTTAGGCATGAAAGCTCAATCGTCTTTCATTTTTCCTTCTTATCTCTTATAAATTTGAAGTCCTTTTACCATCACGATATATTTTACCTCTATCCATCAGCATTCTCCACAGAGAAAACAGTGCATTGGAAAGAGTAGTGGAGTTGGGCACCTGGTTTACTGGTTCTACAATTTACTACTTGTGTGACCTTGGATTAACATACTTAATTGCTCAGATTCTCAGTATATTTAGCTATAACACACAGGTATTGGTCTAAAAGTCATTTGCATTCCTTCTAACTCTAAACATATAACCCTGCCCCACCCCACCCTACCCCACCAAAAAACAAATTGACAACTCCCCAGTTCAGGTGATCACCTCTGCAATGTTAGAATAGCTTTCCAACTGATCCTCTTGTCCCTACTCTTTCAAGCTATCCTTCACACAACTGCTAGAATCCATGTCCACATGTACCCAAAGTACTTCTTTGTTCATATAATATCAATGTCTCCCTACTCTATGACAGTGATCTCCAATTTTTATATCACGTACCCCATTAATCTAGCATTTTTCTGCATGCAACCTCAATACATGTATATTTTCTCAGTTACAAATAATATCCTTGCATTATTGTACTAGTAATTTGAGGCATTTTAAATTTTAGACAAAACCAGATTTTTTTTTTTTAAGAATGAGATGATGATAAAATAAAAATGCTCCTAGGGTCCCTAGAGTGCTATAGGAAGTTACTGAGTGGAGGAATTACATGCTCAGGTCTGAACTGTAGGAAAATCATTGGGAACTGTGTGGAGGATGGGTAGGAGTAGGAAAAGACTTGATGTAAGGAAACCATTTAAGTGCTGTGATATTTCCACCAGGAGGTAGTAAGAACTAGAACCAAAGTGGAGCCTGTATAAGCAAATAGGAGATGGATTTAGAGATCCTATCAACATGATTAGACAGAGTGAAGACAATAAGACACTGGGGTTGCAAGAGGGTGCATAAGGGATATTTGTAGGATGGTAGTGCCTGTAATAGAAATAGGAAAGTTTGTAAGATGGACAGATTGAGAAGTGGGGGTGGGGAAGGGAGATGATGTCATAATATCTGCAATGTAGCTGACACTCCATTCAGTCCTGCTCATTCTGGGTAACTCACTGTGTTCCACACAAAAAGAAAAAGTCTCATTTTCAGTTGTCTGCTACCCTGGAACCCACAGACTGCTTTATGAAGGATGCCTGTTACAGCTACCAGCTGAGGGAGCAGGCAGAATTTCCTCAAATGCATCTACATACCTGCTATTGGTAGCGGTTAGTTTAAGTTATAACTGCCCAGAGGGGCCAACACTAGGTTCAGAAGAGGGGGGTAGTTGGGAAGTTGGGAGCTTTGACACCAAGAAAAGTTTGTAGCATTGGAGAAGAATGGTAAATGTCGTCATTCTTTAACATAGAGGTGCCCATGGGGGCCCTTTGGAATATGCCCAGATAATCTATATGAAACTCACTCTTCCCCCTACCACATTTGAAATTTGCCATCCCTTTCCACTGGACTACTGTTTCTATGCATATCTTTTTGCGCTTCTAGATGCTAAGATGCAGAGGTATTGGGACTGGTTCTCACAGAGAGGATGGGATATCGCTTGTCAGGCCAGGCCAGTAGAGCTCTGAGGTGAGGTGAGGCCAGTGACCTCCACTTTGGAGACCACTAGTCTGTGGGATACAAGACAAACTCTCGAACCTGGTATTTTAGGCACTTAACACACTGCTTCCAATTTTCCAGCTATAATTCATATTACTCTCTTTCAAGTACTCTATGAACTGGAATTAATTTTTCTGTCTAAAAGCTAGAAAACAAAGGTTCAGAACAAATTAATGTTTTAATCAGGGTACCGATCTTTCCCTTCAATCAGCTATGTCTTGCTGGAGTAAAACTGATGGAACTCATCTGGAGTTGGGACTCTATCCCTTTCTTCCACCTGTGTCCCTAAGTGATACATTTGCCTAGTCCTTTCCAGGGGATAGCTAGGTTTCTGTTTGAATCAAATGTTCTCTTTCTTCCAACTCCACCCCTAATCCAACCCAACTAAGAGAGGATTGGTCACTTGATCAGGAAGAGCCACCCACTCAATAAACCATAAGAGAACCACTCTACCTCCTGGTGCACTATGTCCCTTCTTCCCTCCAGAAAATATGATATGTAACTCTGTTTCTACCTCTGTCTTTCTTTTTCCCTCTCCTTCTCTAGCATGGTGGAGAAAGAAGTCCATAGAGTCAGGAGCAGAGCCCAGAAAGAAATGAAGGGGTGAAAAAAGCTATAGGAAAGAAATCCATGGATGAATTATTCATTAATTCTGATGCCTATCTTGCTACCTTCTTGTTTAAACTTATAGTGGTTTAAGGAAGAAGAAAACCTTTGAGTCTCAGAACACTGCAAATCATTCTCAGTTGAGTTTATACAAGATGGATGAAAAAAATCTGTAAGTGTAGTCTGACATTTCAATTTACTCAGATTATTTCAGGTTATTTCTCAACTTGAATGCTTCTTCACATCAACCAAAATGATTCCAAAGGAAAGGATGAGCTAATAATTGGGCAAATAAAGAAAAGTCTCATGAACAAAGTGGCATCTCAGCTTTGCTTTGAAGGAAACGTGCTATTTCTAAGAAGTCAACAAGAGGAGAGGATAATGGGTAAGGTAAGATAACTCTTTGAAGTTTAGTTGTCACTCTTCCATGAAGTCCCCCTAGTTTCCTATTATTCCTATTAGCCCTGCATCTTGGAAATAAATTACATTAATTAATATACCCATTGTATTTACTTATTGGCATCCATGTGGTTTCCCCACAGTATGGCCTAATTGCTTGATAACATAGACTGTCTAATGTGTGTCTTTGTACTCCCAGAGCTTAGCCCTATGGTGCACTGAACACTTTTCCTGTGATACAGTGATTTCCTAGGTTTAGGAGCTTTGGGTGAAAAAGCAACTGTTCAGCAGCTTATATCCTTAAAGGCACTATGAGGTTCAGGATTTGCTCGAGATCCCATGGCCAGCAAGCATCAGAAGAAGAACTGGAGCTTTCTTTTTCAACACTAGATCATGCTGCCTATCAACTGCTGAAACATGGTGCTTGATAAAACCTTCTTGAATTGATGAGAATATAACAAAAAACAAGGGAAATAAAGGAAAAAAAAGAGCTAAAGTGGTAAACCAGCAAAGGAGAAGTATTAAAACAAGAAGAAAAAACCTTCAATGCATTAGGAAGATCCTCTATGCATGTTCAAAAAGGGGAAAAATCATAGAATAGCACGGAGTTTTGGAAGGGCCAATATTTGTTGGTGATAGAAGTATCAGCACAGATGAAACTGTAGGCCAACAGAAGTGCGGAAAACACCATCAAGCCAGCAGCCCATAGTTACTCACTCCAATCAATTTTCTGCTTTTGTGAAAATCAGTTGTAACACACTGAAAAACTTATTTTATTGAAAAATGTATCATTCTGCCAAAAAATCTAAGCCCTAGAGCCATTATTTTCCAGCTTTTTCAGTAATATAATTTACTAGTGGCAAGTCGTTGTGGTTGTTGTTCAGTTGTTTCAGTCATGTCTGACTATTTGTGACCCCATTAAGGTTTTCTTGGCAAGACACTGGAGGGATTTGCCATTTCCTTCTCCAGCTCATTTTACAGATGAGGAAACTGAGGCAAACAGGATTAAGTGTCTAGCTCAGGGTCACAGAGCTAGTAAGTATCTGAGGCCAGAAATGAACTCAAGATGAATCTTCCTGACTTCAGCGCTGGCATTCTGTCCACTGGGTCACCTAGCTGTCCATCAGCAAGTGGTATTTTGCTATTAAAAATATGGAAATTTAGTAGTTTCATTTAGTGTTTTCCCCCTAAAGATCTCTTCACTTTCGCCTCATTTCTCCTCCCTCTAACTCACCAGCACTTCTAAAATAAGAAATGCATAAATTCATCCTGATCAGTATTCAGATAATTCTTAATGAATCAATAGGAGCTCCAACTTCCTAAGACCTGGCTATGAATTTCCATGTAAGGACTTGTGTCACCTGTCCTGTATATTGTAAATCTGGGTCATTTCACTTTTTATCAGTGCCTGGCAGAATGTATACTTTATAAGGCACATTAAATATGAAGTGAAGAAGAATTAAGACGCTTCTTAAAGAGGCTAAAAGAAGACAGTGTAAAAGCTGGCTTGAAGTTTAACATGAAAAAAAACAAAAACAAAACTAAGATCATGGCAGCTGGTCCTATCACTTCTTGGCAAATAGAGGGAGAAGAAATGGAAGCAATGTCAGATTTTACATTTTTTGAGCTCAACAACTACTGTAGATGGAGACTATTGCCATGAAATTAAAAGACACTTACTCCTCAGAATAAAAGTTATGGCAAATCTGGACAGCATACTAAAAAGCAGAGACATCACCTTGCTGATAAAGGTCTATATAGTCAAATCTATGGTTTTTTCAAGTAGTAATATATGGTTCTAAAAGCTGGACTATAAGAAAAACTGAATTCTGCAGATTCAACACTTTTGAATTGTGGTACTGGAGGAGACTTGAGAGTCCCTTGGACAGCAAGGAGATCAAATCAGTCAATATTCAAAGAAATTAACTTAGACTATTCATTGGCAGGACAAGTGCTGACACTGAAGCTTAAATACTTTGGCCACATAACAAGAAGACAGGAAAAGACCCTGATGTTGGGAAAGTTTGAAGGCAAAAGGAGAAAGAAACTGCAGATGGATGAGATGAGACAGTGTCATGGAAGCAACAAACATGAGCTTGGACAGATTTCAGGAGATATTGGAGGAGAGAAGAATCTGTCGGGCTATGGTCCATGGAATCAAGGAGAGTCAGAAATGACTGAACAAATGCACAACAACATGTCACTTAATCTTTCAGAGCCTTGGTTTCCTCCTCTGTAAAATAGTCATAATGTTATCGTACCTCATTGGCTTGTGAAGCTTACAAAATTTTTTGCAAACTTTAAAGCAGCAGATAAAGATCAGTCACTATTATTTCATACTCTGAAAGCTACCATCATTATGTAAACATATAAAGACATGCACACCAGCATGCCTTAGTGAATATAAAGGAATTTACTCTTAAATGGCTGACAGCATGTGTATGATTCACCTTTGCTGAGGTAAAGGTGGTCTGGGATATACTAAAATAAACATGGACTAAAGTTGAGAGTTTGGTCTAAAATTTTGGCTTTCAAAGTATTAGATCTGACAGTAACCCTTAATTTGTTCTTCCCAGGGAGTGTGCTATCAGGCCCTGAAGCAATGCATGGTACATTCTGCTTTTCACATTACCATTCCTAATGCGTCCTTGAAATACCTGGGGTATTGGGAATTGTTCAGATCACAATGCACATCTTGCATTATGTAAACGGAATAGTTTTAAAATCACCAGATATGAAATTTGTGATATATAATTTTAAGTGTTTATTTTAATTGATTTGACATGTCCTGTTATCAGTATCTAAATGTGTATATCTAATCAGATTTCAAATCTATTAAGATTCTCCCTGCCAGATGGTTTCTTCCTATCTGAAAAGCATGGAAACTAATCCTTTACTGGATAAGCAATTATGACTTTTAGAAGGTGTTGTTCTTTGAGTCTTGGTTTTCATTCCCTTTGTGGGAACCTCATTATTAGGAGCTGCCTTTCAGTTCCAAAGAATGATAGCTGACAAAGGTGCTCATAAATCCAGCATCTGTTCTTTAATTTGTCTTCGCAGAGATATAATATTTTCTCTAAGGAGATGTCACACTTCTTGGGAAGAATGCATTTTATTAAATGCAAAACTCTTTTTTTTTTTTAAAAATCACACAGAAGGACTAACTTTAACTGACAAAAGCTATGGAAACTTGCCACTTGGTCTTTTGCTTAATGCCATTAGCTTCACTATTGCAAAGCACAAATAGAAGGCAGAACAGATTGGGCCAAGTCTGAATTCATTTGAAATTCATAGGTTCTAAGTATCAAAACAAACTTGAACCTTTTGAGGTTCCCTTTTGGGTTAGTATTGGCAAAAGGCAGCTTCCTCATGAAGAGAGAGAGGAGAAAAAATAGTTATTAAAAAAAATCTCACAAGATTTCTTGGCCACAAGATGACTTTTATGAAACAAAATTTTGATGAGTTGTACAAATGAATTAGAACATATGGATTAAATTTCCCTTGAAGTATACAGTTATTAAAATGAAGAAGAAAAAAAAGAGTGGGAAAACATAGGTTTCACTTTGCCAAACTCAAGTCATTTGAACAATTGTTTAAGAAATTATTTTCACCTATTGGATTTTTCCCCTTTTCTAAATCCATACAGTGCAACCGAAGATATTGAACTTATACAGCACCTTTCTTCCCAGAAGTGTGAAGTCCTTTAGAAATTCCATCTTATCTTTTTATAATGCAAAAATCTCCTTTTTTAGATAAATGAGATATTCACCAGCATTAAAAACAATTCTGATAACCTCAGCATTCTATCAACTTAAAAAATAATCATGAGAAAGTAAACTCTGGGATGTTACTGTGAATTAACTGCATGACCGTCTACAACTCTTCCATGAACATTATCATTTCCCTTTAACACACACATCCCTACATATTGTTCAGATAGGAAAAAAGCAGAGATGACATTTTTCATATTTAAATGGTAGTATCAATCTTGGGTAAAATTGCATTTGATAGAGATTCAATGCAACAAAACATTTACTGAAGACATCACTGGTACCCATGTCTGTGTTTGGAACTGGAAGGGGATACAAAACAGGGGAAAATGAGGTCTCAACTCTAGAGAACTACCTATCTGAGGGAACAATGAATGCACAAGCCAATTCTAGGGCCATATATAAGCAAATACCAGATATTAGTCCATCTATATGTATTATAAAGGAAATCAAAAAAAAAAGAGAGAAAGATCACCTTGGGGTGGCTTTATTTAGGAAAAAAAACTTTTTATAGAAGATAATTCTTAAATTATAGACATTTGTAAAACATTTTAAAGCTTGCAAAGCACTTTACAATATAGTATCAACCTCGTCAAACAAATCAAGTGACTCGCCTAGGGTCACACAACTAGCAAGAATCTGAGGCATTATGTAAACCTGGGTGTTCCTAAATCTCAACTCTCTATCTATTATAATGCACTGCCTGATAATATGAGAAGAAGACTCTAGATATACTTAACCATGGTTACAATGACTCACCTAAATCTTCTCTTCTCTAGGATATGTAAATCTAGTTCCTTTAACTGATCTTTGTATGATAGTGTCTGGTATCTTCATTGTATTAGTCGCCCTCCTCTAGATAGTCTCCAAGCTTTCAATACTCTTCCTGAAATGCGGTACCCAAAGCTGCACACAGTTCTCCAGCTATGGTCTGACCAAAACAAGGGACCTCATGCTACATAGTTTGCCTTTATTATTTCAGCTTAACATAGTGATGAGTTTTCTTGGCTGTTTAATTTTCACTTGATTTTATATGAGCTAATAGTTTATTAACCTCAGCTTCCAATCATTCCTCATGGATACTATCATATTTTACCTGAGAATTCTCTTCTCTCAGCTCTTTAAAACCAGTTGTTTACATATCTTAATTTAGTTCATAAATACAAAGGAGAAAGAGAACAAGGAGGAACAAACATGTTCATCATAAGACATAATTTGTTCTTTTCATGTTAATGTTCGTGCCTTCTCAAAACTAGATTTCAATGCATCCAGATGTTCTTCAATATGTTTTTGGTTTTCATGAGTTTTTTTTTTTTATTTGAACATCAAATGCCTCCATATCCTGGAATTGGGCAATTTATTTTTTAAACCAAATGTAGGATTTTACAGTAATTCCTAATAAATTTCACCTTATTAGATTTAGTTTATTATTATTTCTTTTCAATATTTTTCATTGTTATAGAAATAATGGGTACATCTAGTAAACTATAAGTATGAAGAGAATAGGATTTTTTTCCCTCTGTGTGCCCAGCACCTAACACAGCTGTCTTCTCATAGTGATAATCAATACATGTTAAATCAAATTTATTTTTATTTGTCGAAGAAAATTTTATTTCTAAGTAATTTTGTCTATAATGATAATAACTATAATAAAATAGGGACATTAGCATGTGTTATTACAGAGGGGGTGAGCAGCATGGTACAGTGGCAATGACACCAAATTTGGAGTCAACTGACACAAGTTCAAATCCAATTTTTTATATGTACTTCCTGTGTAACCTTAGACAAAACAGTACCTCTGGCATTCAATTTCTTAATTTATAAAATGAGGCAGTTGCATTAGATGGTCACTAAGACCCCTTCCAGCTCTAGATCAATGATCATATGAATTCTAGACAAAGAGATTAGCCTAAGTGAAGCAGGAGGTAGGAACGAATAAAGCTTCTAAGGATCTTGGCTTTATAGAAAGGCCATGTTTGGGAATAGTGCAAGAGAAGTATGGATGAGTACTCATATACCACTATCTCCATCTCACCAAAAAAAAAAATGATCCTTCATTTAGCCTATCACAATTACTTCTGGTTGTATACTAATCAGTTCTGTGCTAGGGATGAGGATTCCTGAAAATCATAGAATCACTGAATCTTAGAATTGGAAAGCACTTTAAAGGTCCTTCTAACCTGAATTTCCCTGGAGTGCAAATATTCTTTCTAAGATATTTTGATAGGTGGTCATCTATCCCCTTTTGGAATACCTCCAGTGACTAGGAGCTCATTATCTCATAAAACATCATGCTCTGTTACTAAACAGCTCTGATTGTCCAAGTTCTTTCTTAAGTTGGGATCCAATTGTGTTCCGTATGACTCTTACAAATTTGTGCCAGTATTTACCTGAGGAACAACACAGAACAAAAACATCCTCTTGTCTATATAAAAGCGTTTCAAGCATTTCAAGATTGATATTTTTTGCTGGTTTTTTTGACTGCTATATATCACTACGTTACATATATCACAACCTTTCCTCATATGAATTATCATCTAGAGACCTCACTATTCTAGCTATTATCTAGATGCACTCAGGTACAGAATTAACTGATACAGCTTTAACCTAGGTTTAGACACGTGAACTAGATGAATAGAGAAAGGAGGATATTCATTAATCAAATAGAGACCGAGAAGCTGCCATCTTCTTTTCTTATGCAGTGCTATGGAAGATATTTGTCCAGGGCGAAAAGCCAGAACAAAAACAAAACATTGTTTAACAGGGTGATTAGGTGACAATGGCAGTCCATAAAAGCCCAATTAACCCATAATGTACTGAAATTATTGTACCAGAACTATGAATGTTATCAATATTATAAATACATACAATTTTTAGTATTAATCATTATTTTAACATATACTGAGCAGAAATGATGCTAATATTGGTCATACTAAGTGAGATTATTACAAATATAACTAAAGCATTTCAGTTAATCAAGTAGCAATTTTTTAAAGTGCTTACTATATATTTGACACTGTATAAGGCTTTAATGATACAAATACAAGTAATGAAATGCTACTCACAAATTCAAAAACCTAACGACACTATTCTTTTGATAGGAAATAGGATTCCAAGTTCCAAACAAATAAATTAAAAACTGGCATATTAATCTTTTGTAAGTTGGAGATTCTATCTACGTATCATTTATTAATATTGCCCTAAATTCTAAGATTGAAAGTTAAGTAACGTTAAAGCCAGCTGCTTCAACAGCTTTGGCAATTCTAGCTCAGGTTAAGGTCTGCATGGGGTAGAATGGAACGCAAGCCGTCAAAGGGAATGATTTTATTTTGCAAATATGTTCTACGTTTTTATAAAAAATAAAAGGTCAGAATAGCATGCTCTCATGGCACAGGATGAGCTACCCAAATCTAGAGGTAAAACTTTCAGACCTTTTCATTTTATTTCAACAAATAAATATTTAATCAATAAGATTAAATTAATCAGTATAGAAATTTTGCAAATATTCTGCCTAAAAAGTTCTTCAGATCACCTAAGGCTGATGGTAACAAACTATATTCAATTTTTAAATAGTTCACTACTATATGTTCTTAGACTCAGGATAAGCCCTTTAAAAATTCTTTGCTCATCCCTCTTCAGTTCACATTTAAATGCAAAATCATGCTTTGCTAGTATGCATAATCAAGGGGCCAAGGAGCAAAGTGGAAATGTACTTCCAGAAGTTCCCACATCACATTGGGGAATATTCATGATAGAGTTGTTGCCAGGTTCCATTATCAGGATTGTTGGTTTAACTATGCAGTGCTCCTTCCCTGGCTAATAATGCAAGCAAATATTTTACTCCAAATTAAACACCTTTAAAAAAAATCAATACCCATTGAGACTTTGCTCTTAACTTTGAAAACAACCATTTGATTCGGTACTCCCTCATGATATGCTACTGCCTGAAATGTGGTTCTAAAATTTATTCTGGCTTTTTGATTATTCTACAACACATCCTTCTGATGTTGGAAAATCAAGTCTGAGGCACTATTATTCTACTTTCACAAAAGTGATTGTAGTTTAGGAAGACATATATGGGCCATAGATTATCGTTGATATAGAAGCTGTATTTGTTTTATGCTAGAAGTTATCGTCAGGGAGGGACAGCCTGACGGATACCTGGACACTCTAATAGTACAATGGCCAGAGTGAAATGGAAGAGCTAGCCCTCAGTATTCTGTCTTGGTCAGACAAATTTAGAAGTACTGCGTCCTGTTCTGGCTTCCTCATTTTAGGAAGGCCATTGAAAAAAAATTGAGGATGTCTAGGACAGTGAATATCCTGGAGATTATGCCAAAGATCAACTGAATGAACTAGGAATGTTTAACTCTGAGAAGAGAAATATTGGGGGGCGGGGGTGGGAAGGTAGGACAGACATGACAATAATCTTCAAATTTCTGACAGATTATTGTGTGAAAAGAAGCATGTGACATCTAGTGCTAATCGGTAAAACTACTGGCAACGGGGAAAAGTCACAAGGACACAAGTTTCTGTTAACCACAGAGATAAAAAAATTTGTAAAAATTAGAGTTATCAAAAATGAAATGGTATTCCATGGGGCATTGTGAGTTTCTGTCTCTAGAGATTTATCAATGAATCTTGGATGACCATTTTAGGGAAGTTATAAAAGGGACTTAAGATTTGGGTAGATATTTAAAAAACATGACAAATACTTAGCATGTAATAATTAATGTTGTATGAATGTTTCAGTCCTTATTGCATTATAAGCTCCATGAGGAAAAGACCAACATCCTATCTAAACTACATATTATCCCCCAGAGCCTAGCACAATTCTCTCTCTATATATAGTACGAACTGAACTGAAATTTGTTGAATGGATTTTAAATGAATATACTCTCTTAAGGTTCTGTGATTCTATGGCACCCCATTAATAGGTTGGAGACTCTCTGTATTAGGATTGCTTATTAGAAGGCACATTATAATTGATGGAAACAGATAGTGTGGTGTAGTGACAAGTTTGAGATGCCTGGAATCAGAAGAGATCTGGTTTCAAATCCTATCTGTGAAACTTCCTACCTGTGTGACCTGACCAAGTCATTTAACCTCTTCAATCCTCAGTTTTCTGGAAAGAGATGTATGTATGCACACAAAAATCTCATATGTATACACATATATTTACCTACCAAGTTATATATCTTTACATAAAGATTTTCAGATATTTAAGCATAAATGCACAAAGTATAGGTAGCAAGTAAGATGAATTAGAGATTGTAATGCAAGGAATTGACCTCATGGGTATTATTGAAATAGGGTAGGATGATTCCCATGACTAGAATATGGCTCTGGAATGGCAACACTTATTGAAGAAAAAACATAATATGTAAGGGGTGCTGAGAAAGAGGGAAATAGTAGGTTAAGAAATATACTTGTGTGAGGAAACATAGGAAACTGAAAAGGGTGTATGGTGTAGAACATTTACAAAACCAGTAGAAGCAGAAATATAAAATATTGTCTTTGAATTATCTCACGGAGCAATTTGAAAGACAGAGGAAAAATACAAGTAATTTTGAAACCAACTCATACACCTGGCATGGATTTGCAAAAGGGGACTTCAATTATTCAGATGTCTTACTGGATGCTCTTTCTTTCTCTATCTCTCTGTCTCTGTCAGCCATTTTCTGTCTCAGTCTCTGATTATACCTCTCCCTTTCTCTCTGCCTCTGTATCTGTGTCTGTCTGTCTGTCTCTCTCTCTCTCTCTCTTCCCTCCATCCCTCATTCTGGCCTTTCTGTTTGTCTCTATCTCCCTGTTCCTCCATGCTCCTAGTCTCTCTCTGTCTCTCAAAAACAGAGAACCTAAAAATTTCTTGAGCTTTCTTAATGATAATTTCAACTTTATCAAGGCAGAACAACAAGGAAATTCTATTTTGAGACTGATTCTCATCAAAAAAGGAGGAATTGGTTCCTGGTATACAAATAAAGGAAAGCTTTGGGGGAAAAATGACCATTCTGTCTTTGGAATTTTGATGGAGAAGGAAAGGAAAATGGGAAATAGTCTGACCAGAATCTATAGTAAATTTTGGAAGCATACACATCAAAGAGTTCAGAAAAAGCACAGTTAGGATCTTGTGAATTAAATTCTGTGGAGAAATCAGTCAACAAGCCTTTATTAAGCACTTTTTATGTGCCAAGCACTGGAGATAGAACAAAAGTGACATCATCCCAGCTTTCAAATACCTTCTCTTCCAAGAAGAAAACTTGCAGACAAACGTATATATACACATTTATATATGTATGTATGCACGTGTATTTGTGCATGTATACATACCATATACAAAAAAATTGTGACAAATTAACTTTTGATAGGAAAGTATTAGCTCCCTTTAAGTCCTGTTAAACTTTTTATGACTTCATTTGGGGTTTTCTTGGCAAAGACACTAGAGTGGTTTGGCATTTCCTTCTCCAGCTCATTTTACAGATGAAGAAACTGACCTGGGGCAAAGAGGGCCAAGTGACTTACCCAAGATTAGTGATAGACTTACCCACAGCTAGTTAGTGTCTGAGGCCAGATTTGAGCTTAGGTCTTCTTGACTCTGGGCCTGGGGCCCTAGTCACTGTGTTGCCTAGCTGCTAGAAGAAGAGAAAAAAAAAGACTTAGGAAAGGTTGGGGCAGATGAGAAGCTCACAAAAATGAAAATTTGAAGATATGAAGAGTAATAATCTTGATGTAAGAAAGGTGGAGTCACATTTGCTTGCATGTAGCCTGAAATAATAAATGCTGGAAGGATACCTTTGTAGCTCAAGAGATGGTAGTACGAAGGGCCCTGGGAGATTCTTTAGCATGGGTTAAGCAGGAATACAGATTTACATTTGGCTCAAGAAGGGAGTCCCAACCTTAGAATTTACTTTATGGATAAAACTCAAGTGTGAAAGTTTATATTTTTTATTTTTTGAAAGTATCAAATATTTTTAGGCTTAAGGACCCCTTTTAATTTTAACATTGTTTGAGGCTGAGTTTGTTGATTTGAGCATGGTATAAAATTAGCCCTCTGGACATTCAGACTCAGAATCCTTGTGTTTAGTGATAAAAGAAACCTTTAAGATCATTAAGTTCAGCTCTCCCCATCTCCCTTTTCAAAGGTCCAAAATATTACATTCCTTGCCCAAGGTTATACAGGGTGTAAAATAACAGAGACGGGATTTGAATCACTGTCTTCAGGGTCCAATAGCCACTCCACCCAACCCTCCCCATTACACCATTCTCCTCTGTTCCTGGCAGCTAACAACAACTCTGTGCTAGTTTAAATAAATAGATACAACCCATCCCTGAAAAGGTTAAATGTCACATATTCGAAACATACCTGTTTGGTAAAATATTGTACACCTTTATTCATACTGGGGGAAAATAAATTAAAACTTGCAAGTTACTTGGTAGAACACTTTCTTTTTCAAATGAAATAAACCTCATTGTAATTCAAGGATACTAATGAAGAAACAATGGTGAAAGGGGAATTTTAGACACCTGGTAATTCAGCCATGTCATATAGATCACTTTTGTTATGTTTTGTCAAAGAATCTTAAATTTCCCCATATCTTAACTCCCACAAACACAAATGACTGATCTCCTTCCATATTCTCTGCAATGACATTCACAGTAAATTTAATTTATAATACTGTACCAAGTATCCACTGCTGTACTGTCATTGAGATTATTGAAATGATAGTTCTGCTAGATAATCTATCAATCCAAACTGCAGGACTTGGACCAATCTCGTCTATATTAAAATTACCTTCCCTGTAAGAAACCTATAATTCTTTCCCTTTCTTTCACAACTTTGCCTTCTGTTTGGAGTTTTATGAATAATTGCTTTCTACTGATCAAAAGCAAATTCTAATGTACTATACACACTGTCATTGATCACTATAAGCACTAATGTATGAATAAAAATATGTTTATGTTTCCAACTAAAACTGACATCTCTATAATAAGACCTCATGCACACAATTGAGCACACTACTATCCCCTGTGCAGGGAGGCAGAGGACCTGTTCTCTCTAAGAATCTTCCTGGCTTCCTCTAAAATTAAGAGCATGCTGAAATAACTTGATTATCATTCTCTTTGCACCCTCTTGTCTTTTCTTTGGATTTGATAAATAAATGCACTGAGGCACTGCTATTAATGAGCACACAGATGCATCACAAAATAGTATTGTGCAGATTCCCTTTAGAAAGTCTATGGAGGCTGAAGACAAGATGATTGAGATGGTAGGAGACATAAGTGCATCCCACGTTTGTAAATTTTCAATTTGTTTTCAATGGCAGCTTGATCGATCTTCGGAGACTAGAATAAAATATACTCTTTCAACAAGGGTTCAACAAAGGTTATGTTGATTCCCACCAACTTCAGCACACATATGCTCATTTCAGAATGGAGGTGAGGGTAGTGGTTGTGTTGGTGATGGCAACACTCACAAGCGTAAGGTCAAACTAGATATCAGAATTCAGGTACATGATTCAAACTCCTTGGTTAGGCTGAATTTTTTTCCTACCAAATTGGATAATTTATCTTTAGTCTAATTGACTATGACTCTGATACACTCTGTGTTGAAAATCCTGGTTTGAAGTCTCAGTCATATATAGATTTGCGCGTTGATTTTAGTCACCATAGAAAGCCTATTCTTCCAATGGGAAGAATGATGACACCTCAATCATCCTTGAAAGGAAACTGCAAAGAAAGAATGCAGCTCAGAGCTACAAAGTCAAACAGAACCTTAGAGATCATTTCTAGGCCAATGCCCAAATTCTGCAAATGATGAAATCAAAGCCCACAGATGTCAAGTGACGTATCTGAAGTTACAAAGTTTCTAAGTAGTGAAGGTAATAATTGAGCTAAAATTTTGCTGATTTTAAATCCAGTATCTTCTCTGAAAATTTGTTTTGTTGATGCTTTTTTAGAAATATCAATGCAAATTTCTATGTTCCTCAACCACCAGGGCCTCCCGCTTGAACAAATGAAACAGGTACACAAATCCCAAAGAAAGAAGTTGCGCCTGCTAGAGAATTAACTATTCTTCAAACATATCAATTACGGCCATAGTCTAATGAGAAGAGGGAAGTGTGCTTCATCAACTGCTCTTAAAAAACAGATTTTAAAAAAATCCGCACCGTGAATTTATGCAAGAATTTTTGGAGCCCTTCAGAACAAAGTGATAATGACAAGTATAATTATGATTATTACGAAAATATTTCAAAAGCATGTCATTACCTGAGGATACATTAAAAAGTGGAACCACTTCTGTGCTAAAAGACCTAATACTGCACATGACAAACCTATCATTTTTGTCATTACCTCAAAAAAGTTGATTGGTCGAATTTTTCACTTTTTAGCCTGTTACTTCTGCAGCATCACGCGCTTCCAAAAGAACAGAATTTGGAGACAGAGGACCTGAGTTCAAATACTTCTGTAAACTTCCTCCCTATGGGTCCCTGCTTCACCTTTTTGGATAACCTTAGATGACATTTATGGTTTCTTCTTCCAGCTCTTGATACTACAATCCTGTATAGACACATCTTGAGTCTACACTCTAAATTACAAACTAAAAATTTCAGGAGGAAATAATGAATAATGCTAGTATATGAGGTCATGCATATCAATGCCAGTTCAATTCATTTCGACAATTAAAATATTTGTTGAGCACCTATGATATAGAAAACTTTGCTAATGAAGAAACAATGGTGAAAGGGGAATTTTAGACACCTGGCAATTTGGCCATACCATATAGATCACTTTTGTTATGTTTTGTCAAGGAATTTTAAATTTCTCCAAACCTTAACTTTTTTTTTTGTATTAGACATTTTTTTTTATTATTTAATATATTTAGTTTTCAGCGTTGATTTTCACAGGAGTTTGAATTACAAATTTTCTCTCCATTTCTACCCTCCCCGCCACTCCAAGATGGCATATATTCTGGTTGTCCTGTTCCCCAGGCAGCCCT
>CM053622.1:248539225-248557391 GCA_028646595.1 Phalanger gymnotis | reverse complement strand
TATAGATCTGGCTATGAATGTAGACATATGTAGTTTAATGTAACTATAGGTATAGATAAGGTGATACGTATATAGATATAGAGACGTATATGTGTATAGCTATATATATAGATAAAAAATATCCATATACATATAGATAGATAATTAAACTGAAATAACATGTGTATATATGTGTGTATAAACATATATATATATAAATATAGCATACATATATATGTCCATGTGTGAATATATTATGTATATGTATGCATATATGAGCAGCTAGATGGTAGAGTGCTGGGCCTTAGTTCAGGAAAGCTTGTGTTTAAATCCGGCCTCAGATACTTATTAGTGGTGTCACCTTGGGCAAGTCCTTTAAACTCTGTTTGGCTCAGCTTCCTTTTCTACAAAATGGGGTAACACCTACCTCCCAAGTTTACTGTGAGGACCAAATAAGATCATAAGAGTAAATAGTGAATGTATTTATTTACTGAGCAATACTGAGTGTGGCAACTTCTTGGTCTTCATTTAGTAGGTAAAACATACATTTTTCTCCTTTAACCAGTTGCAGTGTCTGTTCCTACAAAATCAGAGGAAGAATTGAGGAAATTATAAATACCATTCAATTAAAATGACTTCATTTTAGCTGTCACACTCAGTACTGCTCTGTAAATAAATAATTCACAGTAAACAGTAAATAATAATTGTAAAGTGTTTACTATGCTTCCTGGCACATAGAAAGTACTATATAAATATTACCTATTACATGTATTTCAATATGTTTATATGTGTGTGCATTTTTGATGTGTATTTACACACACACACACACACACACACACACACACACACACACACACAAAGAGTTTTCAACTGGTTTCTTCATTATCAAGCCAAAATACACCTGCATATGCCTATTGGTTCCTTTCTGAAATGGATGGTTGATTTTGTGTATACACATAATAGCTTTGTAAGTACTCATACATTTAATTGTACAGGAGAATGTGATATAAAAAAAAAACTGCTTTCTCATAATAGGACTGTGTCTCCCCGGGCCTGCCATATTAATTTTCACAAGAATACTTCTACAATTTTAGAGAAGCTGCCAAAGACCAGGGAATGGACATTAAAATTTTATTTATCTATTATTTGTTTGTTTGTTTGTTTTTTACTGAGCAAATAACAATTCTCTGTTTTAGATAATGTGAAGTGATCACTGAGGTAATTCATTATTCAGGTAATTCCAAATAAGTAAACAACTATGAAATCTTTTTTCCCCTCTGAAGCATCCCTCCATCAAAATGAAGTCATTTTAGTTGAATTGCATTTAGAATTTCCTCAATTCTTTCCGTGATTTTATGGGAAGAGATAGGGCAAACGGTTAAAGTAGAGAAACGTATGTTTTACAAACTAAATGAAGGCCAAGGAGGTGCCATACTCAGTACTGTTCAGTAAAACAAGAAAGGGAAGGTTTTTGCTGCTTACATTTTCCCCCTTAACTTTGCAACTTATTATTAATTATTCTATTCCACTGGTACATTCTATTACTGATTCTGACTAGAGAATGTGTTTTTGTTACTCTACTTTGTTTATGAAAAAAAAGGAATTTCAATTCACCTTTAAGCATTAATTTAGAATTTTCTTATTTTTTTTAAACTGATGGCCATGTGGTTGAAATGGCTCCTAAAGGGCTATTATTCTATCTCATAAATATACATTTATGGACTTTTTAAAACACAAATTATATAAAATATATTTATGGACTTAAAAGAAAACTATTTGCTGTTGTTACAGTATACTATGCAAGTGCTATTAAGCCTTATGAAATGTGGACTAAAGTGAAGATAATTTACATCAATATCAATTCACCTTTGTAACTAAATATCTGTCATCTTTATGTATATTTATTCCTCCTAAAACCTAAAAGGTTACTGTCCTATATCAAAGATTAATAAAAGGTAAGACATCATTAGAAAAATGACTACATAAGTGGAATAATGTTAATAGAGATTCAAAAGAAATAACTCTTCAAAGGGAATAAATCCAAGTTATGATTATAAAATAGATGAATGTTCATGGGTGGTTCCATAGTATTTTTAACCATATATTATTCATCCATTAAAGAAATCCATTACAAATTCATATCAATATTTACCAATTTAATTTTATTCACAAAAGTAATCTAGTTACAGTTTCAATAAATGGAATTAAAATGACTCCAAATCTTCTTATTTTAGCTTTTTTGATTGCCATTCCTTTCTTACATTCAATTCTGTTCTGTATTAATTAGATTCAGAACTTCAAATTTGGAAGACACCTCCATGGCTATAAAGTATTATCCATATGCCAAAAAAGAATGCCCTTTTTTATATCTGGGAAGGTAACTATCCAGTCTTTTCTAGTATTGCTAATTAGGGGAAACACAATATTCCTTGATACAGCCCATTATACTTTGGACACCTCTCATTGTCAAAAAAAATCTCCTTATATTAAACAGAGATTTACTTCTTTGCCATTTCTATTCATTGCTCCTAATTCTGCTTTTTTGGGGCCAAAAAACACCTAATCTCTTCTCCACAAGAAAACACTTCAGATGCTTTGAGATAGCCATTAGGTTCTCCCGAAGACTTCTTTTCTTCATACTAAACATCCTAGTTCTTTCATCTGATCGTTATATGGCTTTAATTTTAGGTATTTCTGCATCCTAGTGACTTCCTCTGGATATTATCCATCTTATCTATGTCCTTCCTAAAATATGGTGCCAAGAACTGAAAAAAAAAAACTCAAGACGTAGCGTCTCACAGAGAAACTCCAACAATCAATCTCTCTCTCTCTCTCTCTCTCTCTCTCTCTCTCTCTCTCTCTCTCTCTCTTTCTCTCTCTCTCTCTTTCTCTCAGAGAAAACTTGCACAAAAATAAGTTTAATATATGGAAGAATGTGTTGTGGCAAAGAGCAGATTCACTAAGAAAGCTCCAGGAAGATTTGAAGAAGAAGAGTTTTATTTTAACAGGAGAGATGTTGGACCTTGAAGGAAGAAAAGACTTTGCATTGTACTCTCAGGGGATTTGTCTACATGAATAAATAGGACCATAGCATCACAGGTTTAGAAAAGGGCCGAGGAGGCCATCCAGTATAAGGATCAAGAAACTACAGCCTGCCACCTGTACTTGTATGGCTTATAAGCTAAGAAAGTTTTTTTTAACAAATTTAAAATAATTTTCCAAAATTTTTAAATCTATTCTTAATTTGTAGACTATACAGAAATAAGCATAGGTCAGATTTGGTCTTCAAGTCATGGTTTGCTGACTTTGATCTAGGACATCCGCCTTGAACAAATGAGGACACTGATGCCCAGAGAGGTTAGGTGATTTTTCCAAGGTCACAGAAGTAGTTTGTGTCAGATCTAAGATTTGAATCCAGATTCTCCAACTCTAAATTCAGTGCTTTGTCCATTGTATCATAATGCCTCATAAGGGAATGAGATATTATGCAATTAAACATTTTAAGAAGAATTTTTGTATACAAATAGAGCAATTTTTACATATGTTAAAAATAACTTGGCCTATGAATTTTCAGTGAAATAATGGCAATAATAATAAGTGTTTGAATGAGAAGGATAGGAAAGAAGTAAACTATGTGTCAGACAGGGCACTGAACACTCACAATGCAAATACAAGCAAAAAAGAAAAACTGTGACTGCCCTCAAGGAGCTTATAGATGTATATACACATGCATACGTATACACACATGTATATTTCATTAAATGTTTCCCAATTTCATTTTTAAAACTTCTTCACATTTCATAAAACTTTGAGTTCTAAATTCTTTCTCTCCCTCCTGCCTCCTCTGCTCTCCTTGAAAAAGCAAGCATTGATACTGATTAGATATGTGAAGTCAAGCAAAATACATTTCCATATTAGCCGTTTCAAAATAAAACACACACACACACACACACACACACACAAACAAACAAAAATAAAGAAAGGCTTCAATCTGCATTTGGAGTTCCTTACTTTTGTCTTTGGAGGTGAATAGCATTTTTCATCAGGGGCCTTTTGAATTGTGTTGAATTATTATCTTAATCAGAGTAATGGAACTTACTTTCTAATGGGAAAATAAAACACACTAAAGGAAGCTGAAAAGTGTGTGGGGGAGTGGGAGGATGGCAGTACATGGTGTTTGAGAGGTGGAGCCACTATGGCAGAGAAAAGGCAGATACTCTCCTGAGCTTACTCCCAAACCCTTCCAAATAACTTTAAACAATGCCTCAAAATAAACTCTAGAATGGCGGAAGCCACAAAAGGACAGAGTGAAACAGTTTTCCAGCCCAAAAATATTAGAAGATTGGCAGGAAAGATCTGTTGCATCAGAGTAAGAGTGGAACATAGTCCAGCTCAGTCTGTGCTGGGCTCTCCTGGACCATAATCCAGCAAACCAGGAGCAGGCCTCGGGGTGACTGAATCAATGGCAACACTGGTGGTTTCCAGACCTCTCAGCCCACAGAGGGCAAGGAGGTCAGACAACTGGTCAAAAGGAGATTCCAGGATCCTTTGCAGGCACTAGAGATAGGACTCTTTGGCACTGCCTATACTTGTATCTGGGTTTCTGTTCTGGGCCTTAGTCCCAGGGCAAGGAAGATTACTAGAACACCAGAGCTTGTGGTCACAGTGCAGTAGGGACCCTCCTCACAGTTCCAAGGTGGAAGAGGGATTGTGTTCACTCACAGACCAGAACACAGTACACGATGGAGGTAAATATACCTCTCCCTAATCATACCACCTTGGAAGAGCCAAAAACTTACAGGTCCCCAGATGCACAAAACACCTGAAGCTTGGGATGGTGTACCCCCCACTCCAGAAGAAGAGCCTCACTTTAATATAGAGTTAAAAGTCAAGAAATAAGCTGGAAATGAGCAAACAGCAGAAAAAGATCCTAACTATGAAAAAATTTTCTATAGTGACAGGGAAGATCAAAACACAAACTCAGAAGACAATGAAGTCAAAACAGTTACATCCAAAGCCTCAAAGAAAAATATGAATTGACCTCAGGCCATGGAAGAGCTGAAAAAGGATTTTAAAAGGATTTACAAAATCAAGTAAGGGAGGCAGAGGAAAAAATAGGAAGAGAAATGAGAATGATGCAAGAAAATAATGAGAAAAAAAGTCAATGGCTTGGTAAAAGAGGCCAAAAAAGAAATACCAAAGAAAACAACACCTTAAAAAAACAGAATAGCCAAAATGGCACAAGAGGCAAAAAAAAAAAATGATGAGAACACCTTAAAAAGCAAAATTGGTCAAATGGAAAAAGAGGTACAAAAATCTACTGAAGAATCTACTGAAGAAAATCTACCGAAGAAAAGAATTGGCCAAATGGAAAAGGAGGTACAAAAGCTCACTGACGGAAATAATTCCTTAAAAACAATTCCTTAAAAATTAGAACTCAGCAAATGGAAGCTAATGACTATGAGACATTAAGAAATAATAAAACAAAATCAAAAGAATGAAATAAAGTAAAAAAAAATGTGAAATGTCTCATTAGAAAAATAACTGTCCTAGAAAATAGATCTATAATTATTAAGAATAATCTAAGAATTATTAGACTATTATTATTATTACTATTATTAGGCTATTATTAGCCTAGACATCATCTTTCAAGTAATTATCAAGGAAAAGTGCCCTGATACTCTGGAACCAGAGGGTAAAATGAAAATTGAAACAATCCACCATTCACCTCCTGAAAAAGATTACAAAATCAAAACTCCTAGGAATATTATAGCCAAATTCCAGAGCTCCCAGGTCAAGGAGAAAACATTGCAAGCAGGCAGAAACAATTCAAGTACCATGGAGCCACAGCCAGGATAACACAAGATTTAGCAGTTTCTACATTAAAGGATCTGAGGACTTGGAATATAGCATTCCAGAAGACAAAACAGCTACAACCAAGAACCACCTACCCAGCAAAACTGAGAATATTCTTTCCCGGGGGATGGGTGTGGGAGGGAAGTGGATATTCAACGAAATAGAGGACTTTCAAGTTTTCCTGATTGAAAAAAATAGGGTGAATTGATAATCTGACTTTCAAATACAAGCTTCACAAAAAGCATAAAAAGATAAACGGGAACGAGCAATCATAAGGGATTCAGTAAGCTTGAACCATTTACATTCCTACATGGCAAAATGATACTTGTAACTTCTAAAAACTTTCTCATTATTAGTACATTTAGGAGTATCTACAGAAAGTATAGGTGTGAGTTGAATATGATGGGATGATTATCTAAAAACATAAAATTAAGGAGTGATAAGAACTGCATTCAGAGCAGGAGAAAGGGAAAGGTAGAATGGGGTAAATTATCTGACAAAAAAGAAGCCCAAAAGAGATTTTACAGGGGAGGGCAACATGGGAGAAGGCAGAGTAGGGAACTTGTGAACCTTACATCAGTGTCACCTAAGCCTTGGACTTCTTTAAGTTCTGGTTAAAAAACGCGTTCGCAGATCAGTTGTGCAAACCGGAAGCCTTTTTTCACTTCAAATGTTTTTGTCAATGTTAAATTTCCTCTGAATCTCCATAAGTGACACCAGCTTCCACATCTAGGCAATGTTTTGCAGCCATTCCAGAACGTGGTAGCAACTCTACCATAACACCCAGGAGGGAGAGAGATCTAAATGTCTGTTTTCACAAGGGCTTTCTCCATAGCTGCTATTGCATAATCATAGGTACAGGTCACATCACGCAGCCCGCGCCGACGCATTGGAAGAGGCGGTGGCTTTGACAGGCGGGCTGAGCGGAGGGGCACAGGGCTCTTCTCCTCCCCCACTGCTCAGGCCAGGAGGCTTGCGGCGGGGCGGGGACGGGAGCAAGGCATGACGGGGGAGGGAGAACAGTGGGAGAGATGCGCAGGGTGGCAAACCATGTTTACCATTTTCCTAAGTGACTTGCCCAGGGTCATGTAGCTAGTAAGTGTCTGAGGTGGGAATAGAACTTTGAAAGAGACGTCCCGACTTCACTGCACTACCTAGCTGCCCACCCGGTGTCGGGTCCCATGAAAAAGGTGTATGTGTTTTGTCCAAAAACCTCCACCACTAATACCAAGTTATATAACACTTTGATATTTATTAAGACTGCCCTGCCAACTAGCCCAGTTATACTGCAGGAAAAAGGGCCAGGGTAGTGTCCTATCTGGGAAATTCAAGTGCCAAATCTGTGGCAGGGAGATAGGGCCAGAAGAGCACTGAACAAACGATGACCCAGGAGGCCCATATATGGAACCAGGGCCAAATAAAAATCCAGACAGCCTGAGTACGAACCAGAGCAAGAAGCATGACCAGACAATTTCTGAAGTAGGCAGCACTTTATCTTTGCCATCAAACTCAAAATCAGGAAGTTCTGCCCATGTGATTTAGGCATACAAAAAAGGATTTTGATATAAGTACAATCTTAAATCAAGAAGATGAAGGCTAGGCATATGAGTAACAGAAAAATATGAAGGAAAAAAAAATAATTTTGACTGAAAGATGTCAATAAGCCCAGAAGAAGAAAGAAAATCCAAAACAAGACCAAGTAGACTCTCAGAGAAAAGAATGTCCTGAGCACAAAGACAACAAGAAGGCCTGGAATCAGAGAAAAAAGAGATATAAAATTAAATAGCTAGGGGAAAAAAAATAATGCTTTCAAATAGATATTGCTAAATCTTACTCCAGAATTGAATTGTGTGAAAATTAAAAGAGGACCAACAGAAAACACTAACTCCACTAGACAACAACAACAAAAATGAAAACAAAATAAAATAAAAAGATTGAAAAATAGGAAAATTCTAAGATGTATATTATCAAAATTAAAGGACATGACAAACAGATCAAGGAAAGATAATCTAAGAATCACTTGAAAATCCCCTGAAAATAATTAAACCAACAATTCAATATTCAATATCATAAGAAATAATAGACAAAACTGTACAAGTTTCTGAAAACCAGAAGAAAAGAAAAAGTTACATTTTATACTTTAAACCCCAAAATAAAAATTCTCAGTAATATCATGATAAATGTTGGGGAAGATGTGGAAAAATTGAGATACTAACACATTGTCGGTGGAGTTGTGAACTGATCCAACCACTCTGCTGAGCAATTTGGAACTCTGCTCAAAGGACTATAAAACTGTTCATACTCTTTGATCCACCAATACAACTATTAGGTCTGTAATCCAAAGAGATCATAAAAAAGGGAACAGGACTTCCATGCACAAAAATATTCATATAGGCACTTATTATGGTGGCCAAGAATTGGAAATTGAAGGGATGCCCATCAATGGGAGACTGACTGAACAAGTTGTGGTATATGATTGTGATGAAATACTATTGTGCTGTAAGAAATGATGAGCAAGTAGATTTCAGAAAAACCTCAAAAAAATTAATGCTGAGTGACATGAGCAAAACTAGGAGAGCATTGTACACAGTAGCAGTAACGCTGTTCAATGATCAACTACGATAGAGTTCGCCCTTCTCAACTATACAGTCATCTAAGACGATTCCAGAACGGTCATGACAGACAATGCTGTCTACATTCAGAGAAAGAAGTATGGAATCTGATGCAGATCACAGCATATTATTTTCACTTTTTTTGTTGATTTTTTGTGGCTTTTCCCATTAGTTCTATTCCTTCTTTCACAACATGACTAATGTGGAAATATGTTCCCATGATTGCACGTGTATAACATATCGAATTGCTTGCTGTCTTGGGGTGAGGGGAGGGAATGGAAGGAGAAAAATTTGGAACTCACAATCTTATGAAAAATGTTGAAAACTATTTTTACATGTAATTAGAAAAAAATAAAATACTGTTTACAAAAAGAATTAATAAAAAATTTGGGAAGATCTTATAAACTGAGAGAGTAAAGTGAGCAGAAACAAGAAAACAATTTTTACAATTACAATATCATAAAGAAAACTAATTTTAAAGACCTCACAAGTCCGAAAAAATACAATTATCAGCTATGATTCTAGAGGATTGATAAAAGCATACTACTGATCTCAACAGAAAAGTGAAAGATTGAAGATGGGGAATAAGTAAAAAATACCAAGTTTTTTATATATCCAATGTAGAAATTTGCTTCGTTTGACTATGCATATTTGTTACAAAGGCTTTCTTTTTCTTTTCTTTTCTTTTTCCCCAGTGAGGGGTGGGGGCTGAGGAAAGATGAAAATGGGTAAGAATTGGCTAAGCAAAAAAAATAAATAAAAATAAAGATGAAACAGAAGAAAAGAAATAAAAAATGTCCACTGAAGAATTTTTAAAAATAAAAGGAAGAGATGAGAAGACAGGCCAAAAAGAAACACAGTCAGACAAGGATGGTTTTTAAAAGCTACAAGATGCATTTATTACATACCATAAAAGAAAAGCAAGCTAATAGAAATCTTTAGTTTCATGTTTTACCCTTTTTTGTTCCACAAGTACTTGGTAACAGGATACCAATTTTATTTGGTATCACTTCAATTCAGAAGTAAAAAAAAAGAAATTTAAAATAAATTTCTACCACAGCCTCTTTAAGATTAAAAGAAAATACATTTCAGGTGCACTGGAAGGCCTTGAACTTAAGGTAAAGAAAAAAAATAGTCCATTAAACACACACAATAAATTTCCAGCAACTATTCTTTTTCAGGATCATCAAAATATGATAATCATGAAAATATGATAAAAATAGAATATGCCTTTAAATATTTAATGATGTGCTAAAAATGAATGAAAATGCACTTTAATGCAATTAGACAAATTTGTTAATGAACCCTACTGATTAAATCTTCTAAGTGATCAGATATGCAGTTAAAATGGATTTTATTGCATTTTATATTAGATTTATTTGTCAGTAATAATGTCCAAGAATGCAAATTACAATCCAATTTCTTTTTATATTTTAATTAAATATTTTAAAGTATCTTGATATAGTTGCTGCCTCTTTCATATTGGCTTACTCTCAATAGGGTAAATACTTTGAATCATTTTTTCTAGTAATAATGCTAAATTAATTCTTATTCATATATGCTTGTCTGTATGATTCTACGATGTTTTGAGAAAGTGTTTAACAGCAGCCTCAAACTTATAGCCTAAGACTCAGGGTACTTCAAAATACTACTAATCACTTAGGGTATGATTTCTTAATGACAGTTGTCACTATGCTTTCTCCTGGAGATCAGTGACATATGTCCATGAAGCAGTAAGTGATGGTCCAGAAAACCAGTCATATTAATTACTTATTTTTTTAATGACTTTTGTTCTATTAACGTAGTGCCCTAAGCACCTAAGTTAATTGAGTATCATATTGTTATATAAATGAAACAGCCAGGTGGCTCAGTGAGCTAGGCCTGAAGTCAGGAAGACCTGAAATTAAATCTGGCCTTAGATACTTACTAGCTGTGTGAACCTGGGCAAGTCATTTTACTTATGTTTGTCTTAATTTACTAAAGAAGCAAATGGCAAATCTCTTCAATATCCCTATCAAGAAAACCCTATGGACAACAATAGCATGTCCATGGGGTCACAAGGAGACAGACACAACAAAATGACTGAACAGCAACAACAGTAATATAAATAGGGATAGGGAGAGAATATGAGTGTGTGTGTGTGTGTGTGTGTGTATGTGTATGTGCACATGAAGACCTGGGTTCAAGTTCTGCCTTTGACAAATGCCAGTCTTGGCCCATGGCCAAGTCAGTTAACTTCACATGGTTCTATGCAACTCTTAATACCACAAATCACAGAGAATTTGCTGACCTGCATGGTAGAGAATGTTTCCCTAGACCAAAGAAATTACAGACCCAGCCCCCTTCCCTAAACACACACACATGCATACACACACACACACACACACACACACACACACACACGCACTTTATTTTGTACTTTATGTTTTATACTTAATAAGCTTGTTAAACTTTTCATTACTGGTCAGACCACATCTGGAGTCCTTTTCTCAGTGCTCCTCTCCTGGAAGATCATTGACAAGATAGACAACATCCAGAGGAAGGTGATTGGGTTAATATGTTAATGTGAGGAAGCCTAACAATTATATAGTTCATTGATTGATGGATATACCAGTATTTTGCCTAGAGAAGCAAAGCTTAGGAGATGAACAACCCACTTTATTTCAAGTATCTGAAGGGTTTGTCCCATGGAAAATTTATTCTTCCTGGCTGCTTAAGGCAGATCCAAAAACAATAGGTGTAAGTTTCAGGGTGTCAGATTTTAGCTCTCCTTAAGGGGAAAAAAAAAACCTGTCTAACAATTAGAGCTATTCAAAAGTCAAATGGGCTGCCATGAGAGATAGTGGGCTTCCCAGTCCTGGAGTTCTTCCAAAAGAGACTAGATGATGACTGGTACAGTGCTTAGGAGAATCCTCCTATTCAGGTACTAACAGATATCTGAAATGTCATCTGAGTGTCTTGCTTCTATCACTTTCTTTGTCTTTTGATGTTTTGTTTACTATGCAGAGAGTAGATTAGTTAAACAAATGAAAATGAAGCAAAAAGGGGAAACTGAGGCAATCCTTGGTATATTCAGGCCTCAAACAAACCTTCATACAAAATAAATATTTTAGAGAAAAAGAGAATCGTATGTAAGAATTATTGGTCTCTTTTTTCTTTCCTTTCCTTTAGCCTAAATAGAAATATAAGTTCAGTAAAACAGCATGTGTGAAATAAAACATTCTCCATACAAATAAACATAAATATATTTTTGAATCTCCTTGCTGATATACTGTAAAGGAAAATGAACTAGATTGCTTTTAGTTCTTCTAATGAATTTCCTATACCCAAATCTACGCTATTCATAGAAATTCAACAATGCTAAGATATTTGCGTAAAAAGAGTATCTTTTTATTCAAAATGTACTCTCTTTGGAAGATATTATAACCATTTTTCACTTCACATCACAATGAAAAATGTACAGAAGTATAGCAAATGCACACAACAAAATAAAATTTAAGAAAACAGAATAAAAATCATTCTCAGCTATTTCCAAAATGATCATGAAGCTGGAAAGCATCACCAACTTTTTTTGAGGATGCATTAATGCCTGATTTAAAGGCATGCGAGGGGTAAGGGGCCACATTCTATGACAGAGAGACTCTGGAGACACCTTTGATCATTCTTTGTGATGCATAAAATATGTCACAGTTGTACTATAAAAGATATCAGCCATCAGGTAAGGCTGTCATTTGCGCTTGCTGGATTATATTGGAAAAAATACAGCGCTCTCTCTCTCTCTCTCTCTCTCTCTCTCTCTCTCTCTCTCTCTTCCTTGTACTTGTATAGGATTGCTGTTCATGAAAACACAACCTATTTAGTCTGTATGTGACCATTATCATACCCCTGGTTTATTTCAAAAGAAAGTAGTCATAAAATAAACATACTAAAGAGGCGAGATCTGGTTGATATTTTGTTTCAACATCCACCCATTTCGTAAGTTGTTATAAGCTGTGAATATGTTCAGTACTGGTCTACATTAAAGCTGGCTTCTACAAAAGGATTGCCTATTTCTCCAGAGACTAGTTGCTTTCATTTGATTTCTGTTATGCATACATCTTATTTCACTTCAAAAATCTGAACCAATGTCACAAATAATATGTATAACAAAAGAAAAATGGCAGTAAGCTATTCTGAAACGGTATGATACTTATTTTCCAGCCACTCACAGATTTTTAAAATTATATTTATTAGTGAGCTGCCTTTGCTAACATGTTTAAGAGAAAAATAAACTATAATTGTTACGTTATTCAGTAGACTTTAAATATATGTCCTATTATATTAAAACCCCCAGTGTCCATATACATACATTATCTATATCTCATAATACATGTAAAAGGTCTCTTTCAGATTTTATTTTTAAAAAATGACTAAGAGATTGACTTCCTAAGTTATATTGGTGAAACATAAAAAGGTATTGGTATAAGCTTTTGAAGATTGGTAGTTTAAATACACAACACAAAAAGAAAAAGAACTTTTACTATTTGCCAAATCTTTTTTAGTGGATTAAATAAATAGCTTATGCTCCTATCAAGGTTAATGAGTTCATTGGCTACATGATCATTCATAATTTCTACCAAATACTAGTTTTTCAAAAGCACTTTAAGCTGAAAGTCAAAAATGAATTAATTATACACACAAAACAAAAAAGATCAAGAAATTATTTTGAATGTACACTTAACCCAAGCTGATTGACAAGAGACTCTTTCATGGAATACAAACATGGCTTGCAGATATGTTCTTATCTCCTTAAACATTGTTTTTGTTTTTCCTTAAAGATGAAATCTCAATTTGTTCTGTATTGCAAATGTACTACTGGCTGCCCAAGATGAAAAATTAGTCATTTACTTAATTTATAAATTGGGGGTGAGGAAATATATTTAATGGAAAACTAACATAAGGCACAACAGACAGAATCGATTAGGGGCCTCCATCTGGTGCAAGTTGAGAAAAGTTGCTGCCATATGTTTTGGACAATACAGCCAAACTGTTTTGTACTGTCACCACCTCCAGATCTGTTTTATAAATTACATTTTGTTTTATTATATATATGAAAAAGATTAGGTATAGTTTTATCTCTGACTGATTGCCTAATTGGAAAGCAGACACTGTATAAAATTTTAAAAGAGGTACTTGGTCAACATGGCTCCATATGAAAGATATTTGACAGCTTTAAATAACATGGGCAAAGAAATCGCCCTAAGTTGTTTACTCAGTAGGCCTTTAAATCTTAAATGATTTTATTTAAATAAGTCTACAATGAGAGATCATCTTTGAGGATTACTAAAGTAGATACCATAATAACAGCAAGAACAAAAAAAAATCTTAAGGGAGGATGCTTTATGAAGTTTGCGTGTGATATTAAAGACTAGTAATATCAAAAATATATTCAGTAGTCTTTTTTTTCTTTAAGGTACAATTTCATAAAGATAGATTAAAAAATCAGAATATATATGTTGCTGTTGGAAAAATAACATATCAGGTTCAAATGAAATTTAGGAATGTTAATCTCTTTTGCAGCTGCTATTTTTGTTTTATGGTATTTTTACAGCTGTTTTTAATTTCTTTTAAGAAATACTAAACCTTTAGGAGAATTCCCAAGTGAACAACCACAGTACAGATAATTGGTTTCATTGCAATTCAGATTATGAACATCATTTTTCAGTTGTTACTTTCAAACTATATACACAGCTAAATCTGTAAGCCATTTTCTTCATTTCAGCTACTATCAAAAAGGAGAAAAAAAAAACCAGTTTAGAGCATTGCAGAGCCTTAATCTTTATATGATAGCTTGTAATGTTTAAAAATATTTACTCTCTCAAATAGAACATGCATGATATGCACATGGGTACATTCTAAATAACGATTTTTATGTATACAGTCTCATTTAAATGTGGTCATTCTATTTTATATTGTTATTATTATTTTGTAAAATAGCACATTAACAAAACACAGAATTTGAGGAATTTTGATCCACACACGATGGGGAAATCTGAACTGCAGATGCTTTGAGAAACTTCTGAATTTTTATTTGGATGGCTCCTTTATCATGTGACTCTTCCTTAAATATAACAACATCTCATTTAGTAAATGATCATCTCAGAGCATCTATCACCAACCCAAGACTTCCTTTGATTAGTAGCCACACCTTTACCATATACTTTTTAATAGAAGCCACCCTTCCTATGCAAGCCACAGGGGAAAGTAATTAAATTTAATAGAAGCCGTCTTTGTTTTATAGCAGCCCTCAATTTAAAGCCACAGGGGTAAGTAATTAAATTTAATAGAAGCCACAGTTCCAAAACAAAGATATACAGTATCAGTAAGGTATGCCATGCTATTGAAATAAGACATATTCTACCTTGGATATTGTTGGAGAGATGTGCTGTTGGTTATGAAGTTGTATTTAAAAAAACAACCTGGAAATGTTCAGGAGTAGACGTTATTGTTATAATGATTAGTGATTTGCAAAGGGTGGAGAAGGTACAGTTGTCACCCTGCATTTTTCCAACTCTGATCAGAGGGGTGGGGATTCTAGTCTTCCCTACTAAACCACAACTGTCTGGATATTTGCTGTCTGTGAATACTGAAGGTTGCCTCTCCCACTAAAACCAGTTGAACAGGAGCTGTCTTTCTTATATGAAAATGTAGGACCTTATACCAGATAGCAATTTATGGTAAGTCTTAAGAAACATGTTGAGTACATTGGATACTCTCTGGCACACATGTTCATTCTGATTTAGTCTAGATCAGGACTGATAACATTCTTATTTCAGAGTGATGATGGATCCTCAAATGGATTACATAGATTGTATAGCCAATGACTTCTAAAAGTTAGTACAAGATTGGAAGCACAATCATGATGTTTAATTTTCCATTTTTTTTCAAAGAGTATACTTGGCAGGTTGAGTCAGTTTGGGCAAATACTAACTTCTCTGAGTCTCAATGTGTTTATATATAAAATGCATACAGTTCTGAGGTTAGTTGTAAGGATAGTGCTTTAAAAATTGTAAATGTGAGTTATTACTATCTATAGTAGTATACTATCTATATAGTATAATAATAAATGCTTTAAGCTATTATAGGAGAATTAAGATGGAGTTAGTACGAAGCCATCTGGATTTTTTTTTGGCTAGTTTACGAAACAGGATTTGAAATTCTCTCAACAGAGTAAAGATGTGTATTCCATCAATAAATCATCAGGCATTTATTAAGTGCCCACTAAGTACTTTCTTTAAAAAATACTTAGTGGATCAAGAGCTGGCCTTGGAGCCAACAAGACTTGAATTCGAGTCTGGCCTTTGATTTGTGATTGCTGTATGATTCTGGCCAAATCACTTAACCTGTCAGTGTTCTTGGCAGCTCTCTAAGGCTCTAAGGACAGTGCTGACCTGCATCAGTAGAGAAAATTTCCTCACTCAAAAGTTCCCTATGCCAATGAAATCATAGGCCCTATTCCTCCTTATCCCTACTATGTCTCAGGCACTTGTGCTACCATGGGAATCAAAGACAAAAATTAAATCATCTCTGACCTTAAGGAATTAGTGTGCTATCAGAGTACCTTTTCACGTAGTTTATTTTAAGATAGGTTTGAGACTTTTTTTTTCTCAATCGCAATGTTTTTTGAAAATCTGATTTTTTTCAAATTCATTAGAATTATTATGAAACTTATTTTAGTCTTGACAAATTTGTCTAACCTACATTTTATTTGATATCATGCCTTTAAAATGAAAAAGGGTATAATTCCATTAAGAAGCCAGCTTGTAAAAACTTTCAAAGGGAACAGCCCAAAAGAACGAATTAGGAAAAGCTAGGGGAAGAGACAGCAAAGGATACCTCCTTTAAAAGATAGTTCAACACCACTTGGAAAGAAAGAGAGAGGAATCAATGGGTTGCTACTCCAAGTACCAGGGGAGAAGAAGAAATGCTAGAGGGTATCTAATGATTAGAGTCAGTAGAAGAGAAGTGTTAATCAAGAAATTAAAAAACTGAATTTTAAGTAGCAGTTAAGTGAATACAACAGGAACAGAATTAGAGATAATAAAAAATGTCCTGAGGTAGCATCTAAAAAGTCACTAATGTCAAGGTACCTAATTCTACACAGGGATTCTTTGGGATTGTTTATTGGTCATGCTTGATCAAAATAGAGCATTTTGCCCTTTACAAGTAAAAAAATACCTATCTAAATACTCTCCTTTAAATAAAATCTCGAGTAAATGTGTCATGTAATATACATCCTGGTCTTTCTCAACTGTCTATTCCTGAAGTCAAATCTAACTACTGTGTGTGCTACTATAATTAGAAACTACTGATCAGCACTTTGGGGAGTTACCAGAGGTCACTGTATGGTACTTGTAATTATGAAACTTCTCCAGGACTTCTTTTGAAAGCTCAATTATCTTTTTTAATGAAGGAAATATCACAAGTATAAGCATAATAGTTTCGTTATTCATTTCCCTAAGATAGTTATTTCCCTCTCCAAAATAAAAAAAATAAATGAACTGGGAAGGTCATATAAATGTGAGAAGAATCAGAAACACTTACTGGGCATAAAAGTATGGACCTAGCAATGGACTATGTGCCCATTGTCTTTAGGTCAGCTCAGCGAATTCCAGAGAAGCTCCTTGCAAGCTTAGACACAGCTTCAGACATTTTTTTCTGCCATCTAAACTCAGAGAGGATGTCTGCTATGGCTTAGTGGAGTTGTGATCAGGATTGAAGGAGGGAGGTTACTCATCGAGGAAATCATATATCCTTGAAGAAACAAAGGACTATTAAAAGTATAAGGCCCTCTATGAATTCATTAAAATTATCAAAGCGTTTATGGAGAAATTAGTGAGTCTATGAGGATGAGACATTTTTGATGTAAAATAAAATCTATGATGTTAATAATGATGACCCTGAGGCACTATCACATCCACAAGTGCTTTCAAAATCATCAAAGATAAATTTGTATTCAGTACAGGTTTAGTGAGAACCATGTCTATACTGTATTTTTATTATAAAATTGATAACACACACATGACAGACATATTGCATGCATGAAAGCACACACAAACACAAACAAATAATACAAACATTAGAAAAACTTGTATTGCATGGATATGGGGAACTCTTGCCAAAGAAGTATTCTCTTTCAAAGCAGATGAGTAATTACTCTGCAAATTTTGGCCTTATTGAGTTGCCTAGGAGCCATGAGAGATTACGTGACTTATCCAAAGACATACAAAATATATGTATCCAAAGTAGATGTTAAATCAAAGTCATTCTGATGGCAAGAACAGGGAAGTTTCCACTACCCTACACTGCCTTTCTTGAGTACACACTCACTCGCATATGCACAAATAGTCTATCATTTATTAAATATCTCTATATGTAAGACATATATATGTATATATATATGTATATATATACATATGTATATTTGTGTTGGCAATAAGAGGGGGGTGCCTATATTGTACCTCTCCATTTCAGTGTAAATGAAAAGAGAAATTTAAATAGGTGATTACGTCTAACCCCTGTGCCTTACCTTCCTTTGCCCACAATCTTGGCATGGTCATTCAAAAGACAAGCAATGTATGCCATTTCAGCTACCCAAAGCCAATCACAAACTAGCAGATTAGTATGTCTTCATCACTTTTCTGAAAATATAGCAAATCGCCCCCGAGACCAGTGGTTGA
>CM053622.1:248500164-248539125 GCA_028646595.1 Phalanger gymnotis | reverse complement strand
TTGCGAACCCAGAATGACTATGTGTTCTCCAAATGTTATAACTCCTGTTGAAAACAGAAAGCCCCTTTGTCCAATAGAGATTTCCATCTATATGTGACGAACAATATTTATGCCTCCCTTAGTATGTTAAAACAAAATTTTAATTAACTTTTACCCTAAACTGTAAACAATGGGTTTTCTTTCCATGGCATATGTATGTTAGATATAGATTAGGTAATTATACCATACATGTATATGTAAAATATGCATTGGTTTATTAAAAATGGCAAATTTCCAGATAATTATCATCAAATGATAGTTAAGTATAAAAGCAAGGCTCTGCATACTTCACTACAAGTTAAGGATAGATTATTCTTAACTAAGATCATACAGAAAATGGTATTGGTCAAGATTCAGACTTCAGCCATAGTTTTCCAACTGCTTCCTAGAAGAAAAATACACCATAGTACTGATTTTTTTTTAATTTATAGTCTTTAGCATATGCTAAATCGAGGAATCCAAATTACCTTGATCATAATATAAAGTCAGTAAGAATTTATTTTAAATTTGAGCATACTTCCTTCAAAAAAGACACTGTTGTTCTCTTTTAAAAACCACAGAATAAATAATTGTTGATAACCATGAGCCAAGAAACTAATTCATAGTAGGTAGCCCAACCTTTTTTCTTAATGTGTGTCATTTTCTAATAAATAATGCAAATTTTCATTCTGATGAAGATATAATTATTAATATAATGAGAATATGAAGAAAGTAGTATTACAGAAGACTTGTGAACTTTAGATTTCCATGGGGTCCTTTGCTTTAAAATTTGAAAAAATATCCTATGACTTCACAAGTTCCATTTTATCCATAGTAGTAATAGAGAAAGATTAAAAGGGGAAGTTAAAAGTAATCTACTCTATAATAGTCCCATCTCCATGAACTATTATTAAAAAAACCATTGGTGTCTTCAATTAACACAAACTGAATTTTTTACAATATATTAAAAACTAGCAAAAGTTTATAAATGTGATAGATTATATATTTTAGAAATGACTGTTTCAAGCTATTAAGTAGAATTTAAGGTAAAAACTATTTTCTCTTATTTCTGTCACATCATGTCTATACAGATATAGAGGAAAGTAGATATGGGTATAGGTGATATAGATATTCATAGATATAGAGATGGATGTTATTCATAGGGCCATAGATAAGGATATGGATATAGAGATATAGAGATTTGGATTTAGATAGAGACAAAGTTGAGAGAGATATTTAGAGATAGGGAAGATAGATATATAGATATAGACAGATAGCTTTTTATCCATCCTTAAGACAGTAAGGGGGAATTATTTTACTTGTTTATGTTTTAGCCAAAGGGATATTCTCCAAAAAGTGCAGTTTTGGACCTGAAATGCCTGAAGACAGTAATGTAATTTCATAAATCTCCTTTTCACATGATGTCTGTACTTTGAATGTGGCTAGAATGTAAGCAGAGGGACCTTGGCATAAATATGATACAGTCCATCAAGGAGATCAATTGGATTTACTAGACTTGGCATTCATCTGGGTCTATTTGTTAAAACCTTTATTATGACCAGTAAAATTTTTAACACTGCTTAAAATATGTAGGATACATTTTGGTAGTAAAAAAATGCTCAAGGATAGGGAAAACGAATGACTGGAGAAGAGCAAAATGCTTTATCAATTCCCTTACACCAAGCGAAACATTTTAAAGAGTAACAGTCTAAGTGATATTTGTGTAGGGATAGTGAGATGAAAGGATGGGCTGGGGGAGAAGTGGAAATAAAACTCAATATAAAATGTGTTGTAATTCATGTCATGCTTCTATTAAACATAAGATCTAGATGACATATTATAGGGGAAACTTATTCTCCATAAGTGGTTCTCCAATTAAAGAAGGTACTCTACCAAACTCTTTCTATGAAACATATGTGGTCTTGATAGCTAAGCAAAGGAAGAATAAAGCAGAAAAGGAAAACATTAGACACAAACCAGACATACATATTAATTTTTTTTTCAAAATAATAACAGTTAAAACAGTAGTATAATCCAAAAGTATACATTGCCACCAAGTTGAATTTATGCCACGTAGTCAAGGATGGGTCAACATTAAAGAAATATTTCCATAATTAATCACATGAATAGAGAAAACAAAAATTTTAATAAGCAAAAATCTGTTAGACAAAATGTATCACTCATGTTTTAAAATGATAGAAATCTAAAGAAATGGAAGGACTTTTCCATTAGAAGAAAAAAATTATCTTAAAATCAAGAGTATTGTTAGTGATATCAAAACATTGGAAGTAATCCCAATAAGATCTGGAGTGAATCAAAGCTGTCCTTGTCTCTACTATTATGTCACAAAATACTAAAAAATGCTCTCTACAGCAACAAGACAATTAAAAAATAAATAAAGTGAATTAGCAAAGAAGTAGCCAAATGATCCTTTTTGCAGATGTTATAATGCTTACATGCTATATTGTATGCTATAAAACTATAAATATCAACAAAAACAATTGAAAGAATTAAGTTTTAAGAGCATAATATGATTCAAAATAAATCCATAAATATTGTTAGCATTTCTGTAAACAAAATCATAAAGAAAAAGGTGGGGATAAAATCTATTAAAGGTAAATTGAAAACGTACCAAATATCATGAAATTAACCAAACAAGACAAAAGACAGCATGTGTATGAGTATAACTATATTACCAGGAAAGGAACCAGGCCTACTAAAAATTGTGGTAGAAAATATGTAGCACAATGCCTTAAATATTTAAAAAATGTTTGTTGAATTAAAATGAATTTTAGAAGAAAAAACTGGCCCTATAAGGCACACATGAACTGAGTTGGAGAATGGAGGCAATTAAATATATAATTTAAAGCAAAAATGAATAATAATCTTTGTTGAGCCCCATCTTCTATATTTTCCAGCAAAATCTCAGATTTGAAGAATTTATAATCAAATTGCCCTGGCTTCTTACATATTAGATAATAATGGTGATTGGTGGTGGTGGTAGTGGTGATGATAAATAGCTAACATGTAGGTGTTACTCTGTAATTTTCAAACCCTTCTGTATATATTATATAATTTTATCATCACAATAATCCTGTGAGGGTGATACTTTTGGTTTTTTTTTCTATTTTACAGATTAAAAAAAAAACTCAAGCTGAAAGAAATTAAATGACTCGCCACACCTATCACACAGCTATTAAGTTTCTGAGGAAGAATTTGAACCCAGGTCTTCCAGAACTCTTTTACTATTCCATGTATGTTTCTCTGTTTTTTACCTTGTCAATTAGCTTATATTTGGAAAACAAATTCAATTCAATAAATACACATTAAGCACCTGCAATTGGCAGGGTGATAGGGATGAAGAGACAAAAATGGTCCCTCCCCTCAAGGAGCTTAAACTTTATTCTAGGGTAAGGGAGATAGAATTCCTATATATGCAAATATAATGCAAGGAACGTGGATGAGAGAGAATGCTAACGAATGGAGGATCTGGGAAAGATTCTCAGAGAAAGTAACAATTGAACTAAACCTTGAAAGAAATTGAGTATTTTGAGATTTGGGAGATATGAGGAAGGAGAATATTCTAGGAATGGGGATGGTTTGTGCAAACGTGTGGAGGAAGGAAAATGTTCAGTTAGTAGAATAGTCATAGACTTATTAGACGGTATTCAGAATTCATAAAAGGAAGGGATATTCTGTAACAGGAAACTGCCTGTCCACTAAGTTCAGTGCTTATGGGCATACACAAATTGCCTCCATACAATTTCCTGTAGAGTAGGAACTTTTTTTCAGGGCGGGGGGAGGTTCTAGAAGATTCTGGAAAAGTCATAATGACATGTAATAGAAGTTCTTTGGAAAGATGTTGGGACATATATAAACATTCTATAATTGGTTCTGGTGTGCTAAGCATATAGTGAAAAGATTCCTTTTTAACTGGCTGGGGATATATTCAAAAGGTACTAACTGAGCAGACCCTTAGCCTCTCTTTCTTGGTTTGGATGCTTCAGCATTTGTTCTTGCATTTGAAATGAAGGAAGTTATAGTTTATCGCCTTCTGAGCTTCTGATGGTCATGAAAAGTTTCAGAATTAAGAGATTTGAAGTGATCTCAGCATTCATGCCAGAATTAAGGCAACTACTTTGGGATTTAGTCTAGCACAGTTCAGAGGTGGTTGAGACTAGCTAAGATGATAGAGGACTTATTCAGCCATAACACTATATTTGGGAATGAATTTGGTGGTACCTAGGCTATTATAGCAAGTGAATTAAGTCTGAACCTACTCTTTCAAGAGACTGAGATTATATAAAGCATATGCTCTGGCAAGACTTGTGTGTATGTGTATGTGTGTGTGTGTGTGTGTGTGTGTTGGGGTGTGGGGGAATGTACTATTGTCCTTGCTCAATCATCAACATAAGTATCCCTTTTAAAAAATTAATTAGTTAAATGGAGCTGGGTTGCTAATCAAGAGTGACTAACAATTGGAATAATCTATTTGGTTTGGAGGTTCTAGATGATGTCATTAAGCAAATATACCCCAAATACTCAGTGGGATTCTAGAATACTAAGGAGGCTATTCTGCCTTCCTCTATATAGCCCAGAGACTAATAACTCCATTGAAAAGAATCTAGAAAGGAAGGTGAAACACCTTTCAGAAATTGAGGGGATTAATGTAGGCTAGAGCGACTGGGAATGAATACCTTGTGGAAAAAATGGGATTTTAGCTAAACAGTGACAATACATTGCAGTAGAGAAGAGAAGGGGGTTTAAGGAAGGTGTCTGAGCAAAGACTAAGTCCAAGAATATTCAGTTTTACAAGTCAATTATGGAATATTATGCAAAATTTAAAGGGCCCAAGCAAGAGACTTTTCAACACCTAGGCAGAAACCAATTTTTAATGAAATCGTGTTAGCCATGTTTGGCTTACCAAAATCCGGGGTCTAAGACTTTACAAAGCTAGACCAGAGGTGGAGACTGTCTCTTCCTCAATGATCAAGTCATTACAAATGTTAGACAAAGGTCAATGTTTCAGTGGTTTGACAAGCTTACAGACCATTAAATGATTCTATATTTAACCCAGCCTTTCTCATCATCTCTGGAAAATTAGCCATGTGAGTTTTTGTTGGATTTTTTTTATTTCCTGATACCTCTCCTGGAAGTTAAAGCTTTCTCTTTCATGTTGAGCAGACTAGGTTTGAGCCCACCTCATGGTTGGATGTGAGACTGCCCCAAATTCAGCAATATCCTTTAAAGAGAACTTCTGACTTATTTAGATGTAATTATCTCTTATTAGTCCTCAACTTTACATTGAAAGAGTCACAGAAACCAACATTTAAGACACAATTTTACCTGAAATTTTAGAAGTTCCAAAGTCAGCTCACTGCAAATTGTGGCTCTTATGAGGTTGAAAGTTTGTGAGTTACACATGTGTTTGGTTAATTCATAACATTGCTTGGCTGTTCCCTAATAGCTGCATGCACTGCAGCTGATGCATATTCACTTTAGCAAGGCGAAATGATGAATTGCATTTTTTGTTTGAATAAGTCATAAAATCACAAAGGTAGAGGGTTTTCTTTTTTTTTCCTTTTTCTTTTTCTTTCTTCAGAAGAAAGAATAGCAATGTGAAGCAAACTCACAAGACATTAAATGAATCACATGGTCAATCTATGCTGCACATGCCTAGGAATGTGAAATGTCAGATTCAATTAAAGGAACGCTTGCAAAAGAAGCCATTACACCACACGAGCATATTTAAATCATCACATAGTTAGATAAATGAACCAAACATCCAAATAAGCATGTGTAGCTACTTGATTCTTTAATTATTGAAATAGAAGCAATTGAATTGATTTCCATGTGTGATGATACAAATAGACCTTGTTTTCTTAGAAATGTTGATTTCTGGCTCCAGAACAGGAATATATTTGAAAAATAAAAGACCTTTAGAGGAAATAAGTAGTATGATTTAACTTCAATATGCCTCAAAATTTCTCTACTAAGTTAGAAACTGGTTAGGATTTGCTTCTGTTAAAGGCTGTTCAAAAAACTGAGGAAATCACAAGATCCTCTGCTTATATTCCCATACAAAGTTGGATCATAAACGCTAAGAAATCAGTCCTTTGTGGGGTTTTTTATGATTTGTTCTAGATGACACTGCCAGAAATGGGAGATGGGATTAGAACGTGGTCTTCCTGGCTCTAAGCCTCTTCATTTATGCTGCCATAGTTAGAAAGATTTATGTGAATAGCTCTCTTGAAAGCGGACACAGATTTTTCCTCTCTGAAAGTAGTTTGGATGCCCATAGACTTCTGGAATGGAGTTTTTGCTTATTTGCTAAGTGTGACATAAAAAAAGCAGGGAAGGACTTGGAACAATGTATTTCCTTTTCAGGGGATGTGGAGGTGGGCAGGCAGACATTCACCTCAGCCAGTTATCTTGACACAGCCATTGATTCTGACTCAGTTTCCTAAGGAAACTCTAGTTAAGGTATTCTTTCTGCTTTGTGAAATTAGTGTATGAATCAACAGTTCTCGTGGATCTGAGCTCCCATCCAGAGATCATGCTCTTTCATAACCCCACAGTTTTAAATCCATCTCTTTCCCTTCCCAGTTACGCCCCAGCCTCCTCTCAGCAATATCTAAAAAGTGATTCAGTTTGGTAATGTGAGTGCTTAACAATTGTAACACATTTTACACACTAAAGAGACAAAAATATTTTATAAGATTAGATAGACTTTAAAGAAGTAAGAACAAGTATTCCACAATGAAAGCTTGGGGAAAAACAAGGAGTTCTTGCTATCTCTAAAGAGAGAAGAAAGGGCAAAAAAAGGAAAAGGGAATAAAGAATCACTACCTTGAGTCTGCATTGGCAGAAGGAAAGGTTAGCATCACAGATCTCTAAACCAACACACCTTGTGCTGATGAAGCCTTGTATTCAGAGTCCAGGAATTGTCATCTTGTCACTATATTCTACTATTCATGGTGGCTTTGTGTATCCATGTTTCTCCATGGGGCTTTGTGGTATCTCTTCTTCTGTGGCATGGAGGGCCAATTGTGAGTCAGATTAGTCCCATCTAATCAATCTTCTTATCAGAACAAAACTCTAACAATTAAGGAATATGACACTAGAGGACTATGGGAAACATATATTGTTCCAGTAAATATACTGCTCCTTGGTAAATAATGCAGTAGCTATGGTCAAGATAGTATTAAATTGTATCTGGATATAGACAAAGAAATATGGAGATCGATATATCTATTACCCCATCCTTTCTATGTATACACGTACACACATAAATATATGTGGGTGTATATATGCATATATACATATATACACACACATAAATATATGTGGGTGTATATATGCATATATACATATACATCTTTCTATATTTACATCAACAGATAGTGGTAGAGATATATAAATATATACATGGAAAGATATAAATATAGCTCTTCAAAATCACCATGCACTATGAATATCTAGTCCCATGCATTGTTAACGTATTGTTAATGCAATGGGAGTATTGTTAGTACAATTTGAAGATATTTCCCATCCATTAATAGGCTCATGTGACCTGTCTGAGTCATGTGAGTCTGAGTCACATGAACCTGTGGTGGGAAGAGGTTGTTGAATGGTTGGAGCAAGAAGGGGTGGAGCAGGAAGGGTAGAATAGAACTGAGAGGAAGTGAGACAGCAGTCAGAGCTGGGAGAGAGAGACACACAGAGCAGCAGCTAGCATGAGTGAAAGAGAGAGGGCTTTTGCCCTTTTTGTGGGAAGGTCCCAAGAGAAAGAAGGCTTGGAGATGGCAGCGCCCCCTGCATTGACAATGTGTACAGATTTCTTTGCTGCTCTGATGGATTCGGCTTTCTAGTGTTGGGAGCTGGCTCTCTGATGTTTCAGTAAATGTTTTGGTGTCTCCTTCAATGAAGAGAGTCTGTTATATTCTGCAATTCAGAACTATGCATATTCATAGGAGCCATAATCACTGTGGGTATTGCATTGGTGCTACACCCCAAACTCTTTCCTTTTACCTCTCTCTGAATCGTCTTCTTCACCATAATTTGTATTCACATTGACACACTGAAATACTTTCGTAATGGTGCACCCATGCCACTACAACTCATTTCCTGGGTCCTAGAAGTAATCATGATATGAGTAACCTGTAAATCTAGCTTCTGATTTCCTGCCCTCTGCCAACAAAATGCTTTCCATTTGAACAAATAAACCAAAATTACACGATTAACTCTTTAATTATAAAATATCTACATAGTGCGAAGCTAACATAATCATAATATAACAATCCATAAACCCGAGTTGACTCTCCAACAAATATACATAGCAACCACGGAAAAGAGTGGGCACAAACTTACGTAAACCTAACAAGGATTCATATGAGTAGGGACACCTATGTGTCCTTTGGCAATTCATGACTCTAACCTTCAGACCTTGCTGTTCTTGATCTACTTAAGATTTACCACGCACCAGAAATTACCCACTAGATAGGGCCACTTACCTACCTGGCTGCTCTACTCAAACTATTCTTTGGCCAGGCTCTAAATAGTATTATGTTCTTTTAGCAAAAGCAGTTCCTCTGTGCTTAGGACCTGCCAAGTTATTCAGGTCAGTTCTCTTGTCTGGTTTCTGGGATTTTTCCCCCTTCTCAAGCCCCAGATATCAGCAAAGAACAAGACATGTGGGTCTTTGAGGTATTTTCCCTCTCTCAAGCAATAAATGGAAGAATAGGGCAAACCAACTTTACCCATACAGCTCCATTAAGCAGCAGAGGATTCTTGTTCCTCTAATAATCTCAGGTATCAGGAACAGAGGCAAAGCATGCCTTCTTATATAGGCTGATCAACAGGGAAAAAACACAAGCTCTGATATAGGGATTCTTAAAATTCCATGTAATAGATCCCTTTAACTATCTGGTTAAGCCTATAGACTGCTTCGCAGAATATTTTAAATGTATAAAATAAAGTACATAGGATTAGAAGGAAGAAAATTATGTTGAAAAACAAGTCTACACCTACATCATCTATATAATAAGGTTTTATGGGCTCTTTTTAGCTCTCAGTTTCTCTGCTTTTGTATGAGCCATCTGCTAAGATCATAGAAGTGACTTACTTCTAATTTAGGATAAGTAACCAAAATTCACATTTCTTTCACAGATAGGTAATATATAATTTTCACATGATCACCAAATAGTTATAATTATCAAGATTTCTCAGCTATCTACCTTAAAGTTCTCATAATACTCACATGTAACTTACATTCTAGGAAATAATTCACTAGGGCAATCTTTGCCGTCAGTATATTCATTTCTCTAAGGTCTTTGTTTCTCTAATTTCCTTTCAGAACTATGTGTTTCTCCATAAGCCCTTTCCCCTGAGGGGTTGATTTTTCTCAAGTTGTCTCATATTTTCTGTATTTCTACATCTGTTTTGTAAAATTAAAATTGTACAAATCAGAATGTAGCAGCCCCATACATGGATATTTATGGACATTCTTGAACAAAATCATACTTCGATGACTAATTGTAATATCAAAGAAACTCTGAGTTCTTAAGACTCTACTAGTAGAAATCACACACTAACAAAATGAGATGACTTCAGGTATATTTTAAGTAAAGGTTTGACATTTTTTTTGTCTGAAAACCACACTAAGTTTAGAGAAGATCATCAGGATGGTAGCCACAAAGTGGCGATTTATTTCAGCCATAGCAATTCACACAAATTAAATATGAAATAGGTTGCAATCTGTTTAGGAAAAAAAATATCTACACAGAAAAATAATTTATTCTTTAAAAAACATAATTGCCCATAAGCATAGTGGTTGGAACTGTTTTATTCCATGATTAATAACAAAATAAGAAAGATTATATGTCCTATGTGATTTTCTGTCAACCTAAGTAAGGTATTCTCCAATTTAAAGCCATTGCGGGGGTGGGGGGATATAATCTAGTTGAGAGTGTTCTTGGAAAGATAAAGAGTAAAGGGTTACAGTACAATTCTCCATTTTACATCCAGGAGGGTGTTAGCATGAAGGATGACTCATGGTATCAGCAACATCTATATTCTCAGGATCAGAAACAAAAAGTGATTACAAGTATCATTGAAAGTTATCTGGAAGTCCAGGAGAGCTTCCTAATTTGAGTCTGCTCTATTGCAAGTGGAAAAAATTAAAGAAACCAGGCACAGTTGAGTACATTTTCCACATTCTCATTAAGTTATAAAAGAATATCTACAATACGTGAAATAATTTCTATACTAATTTGGTCTACAAAAAGAGAAATTTCTGCTCTTATACTATAAAATCTAGTAATCGAATCCATCAAACACAATACTAGTTATACAGTTTCACAGCGATCATTGAAATAAAGTTGCTGAAAAATGTGCTATTCTTTATCTTCAACCCAATTCAAATACTGATAGAATTAATTTGATTTAATAAACATTTATGAGATGCCAATTAAGCACTCTATTAGGTAATCAATATCCAGAGACAAAAATACAGAATCATTACCCACCCTCAGGTAGCTTTCATTCTCCTGAGGGTACGCAACTTTTAGAAAGATAATTAGAGGAGGAAGAGAACCCTGATAATGTGGGGCATCTAAAATGCCTTCACATTGGAGGTGGAAGTTAAAATGAGCTTCAAAGGAAAATTTTTAAGGGGCAAAGGAAAGAAAGTAGTCTATTTCAACAATAGGGGACATCCTCTGCAAAGGTGTGGAGGAGGAATAGCTAGCTAAAATTCACTGGCTAATTTAACTGGGGCACAGAGCATCCAAAGAGGAGTAATGTAAAATAGGGAAAGACAGTGCAGTATAATGGAAAGAGGTATCACTTTGCTGTAAAAAGATCTAGGATTCAAGTCCTGGCTTAGATTGCCTAACTGTGTGAACTTGGTTAATTGATTTAATGTCTCTGGGCTTTAGTTTGCTGAACTGTGAAATAATGATATTCAACTACACAATCTCTGAGACTCCTTCCAGTTATAAATCTATGACCCTAAGTCTTTCTTTAAAACTATTCTTTGTTATATGGAATGACTGTCTGGGAGAGAGCAAATGAGAGAGATACTGGAAGATAAGAGATGCAAATACAATTAAAATATATCATGGAAAACATGTTTTTAAGAAAGATATCATTAAGTAACTTTGGCAAGAGTAGTTTCAGTTGAATGATGATGTTGGATGCCATATTGCAAAGGAGAGAGAATGGAGTAAAGGAAGACAGGTCTTGAGATCTTTAAGGTTACTGTAGTACCAATGCAAAAATATTATGAGAAGTAGCTTGCTTAGAAGATATTCTCTTCCTGGCCTTTCCATTAAATAGGCAGAGTTCATTTCAGATTTCCTAAAAGTGCCCGCACTAGGCTTTCTTATATAAGCTCATGGGATCATTTATTAAGGGTTGTTTTAGTCCAATTTACCAATTTAACAGATAAGAAACCTGAGACCAAGAGAGATTAAATAACCTGCCCAAGATCTCTAAGTAGTAAGTGACAGAGCTGAGTTTCCCAAATCCAATATCAGTACTTTCCTCCACTATACCATGCTGTTTTCCCTACTTTAGTTTCTGTTAAGCACATATTCTCCAAATTATCTTACTGACTTTTAGTCAACTACATATTTGCTAGCACAAAATTCAGTGTGTTCAATGTTCAGCTAATTAGCAAACCCCATAGAGGAACACAGAGCAAAGCAAGGCTTTTATGGCTTTCTGGATGTTTGTCCACAGAATTGAGTTTCAGCTTATAAACATGATTTTTGTGAATGTGCTTATTGAACCAAAGTTCACCGTTCTTTTTACATCTCAAAATCAAGTTTACATTTTGTATATGACCATGCAATCAGGCCAGCCACAGCAATTTTCTTTCAAAAAATCATTTTAGCCAACTCAATAGGGTTCTGGAAATAACTCCTAAGTCCCTTAGAATGGGAATTGAATGATGGCAAAAAAAATCGTTTCATTCTAACTCTTTATACTTGCATTACTATTATAAGAGACACTCCGAGTACAGTGTTGTTTTTTGTTGTTGCTGCTGCTTCTGCCGCTGTTGTTATTATTGTTTGGTGAGGCATGATCCTGGGTTATTGTAGATATAGTAGCTGTAATCATGGCAGGCTGCTCATATTTGGAACTGGGACCTATGAGGGTCATCTCATGGAATATGGTAGGTAATGGCTCTATGTGCTGGCTCCTACTGGGCACCCACATATTCTCTGACTTGGCTCTGAAGAAATTTTACTTTGGGATTACTAGAGATATCCCAGGAAACATGTATGGGGATGGACCTGAATGAAGGGCATGCGATGCCAGCTCCAACAGACTTACCAAAGCCAGTGGTCAAGTTTTCATTGTATACATTAACACCTAGGACATCAGTAAACACTACACATATAAGGGTCTAGTTTATTGTTTTGTTCATTTTCTAGACTTACAAAAGTGATGAAAAAAATGTTAATAATGAAAATTAAATTTAAATGTGCTTCATGGGCACATTTTTTTTTTTTTCAGAATGACAGTTAGTTGTTAAAACTTTACTAAACTACCACTGGAATGTACTGTAGTCTCTTGATAAAGGACATACATACCAGATATTCTTGGTTGTTGCCTTGGTCACTGTTCCAATGGAGGGGATGCAGAGGAAGGGTTAATACAAAAGATGAAAATGTCACTGAGAAAGGAGGAAAGACCCAACCAGGGGACTTTAGGGGGTGAAACTTCTACTCTTGGTCTTTCATCCGTTCCTTCAAACCTATGACTTGGGATTGTGCTCCTAAGAACTTCCAGTAGCAGGAGAGGCAATCTCTTTCTCTTCCACATTCTCTAGTAACAGTTAAAGCAGCCATGAGCAGGCACTTGGAATATATTCTTGCTTAGGTGAGCCTGGGATTCAACCTCAATCCTTAGCTTCCTTTTCTACTTAGTTTTTCTCTCCTTTGGACAAACAGCCATCCTGAGACAGATGTTTTTAAACTCTGCAGCTACCTCATGGGTTCAACAGGTCCACCATTATGAACTTAAGAAATCACAACTAAGGGCCTAAAGCAAGAGAGTCATTTTAATTAGTTTGTTTTTGAAAGACTAGTGAATTTACTAGTGAGTCCCTGAGTGACATGGACTTTAGTGACTTTTGTTCAGGCTCGTGTATCCACAATGGAATGAGTATGTTGATAATGGACATTACCCTATTGTGGGGATGCCATTTTTCTAAAGCTGCTTTAGTTGAAACAGACATTTTATAATTTCTTGGGAGACTGGACGACTTTTTAAAAAGTCTTCTTGTTTCTCCTATTTTTAATAACAAATAAAAAGTTTTGTGAGGGGATTTGAAACTGGACAATAATTCTGGGTTAAATGTTATGTAGACAAGCATGTAGATCTGTACTGTTCTGCTAGCCCTAGAAGCAGTTGTCAGCCTTTTCCTTCCTGACATGAACAAGATGTAGAGTGACCCTCTGAACCAAAAAGGTATTTTTCTAGGGGTTAGATATTGGAATTTTAGGTATTTTTAAATATATTTTCATGAAAAAGCTTCCGTTGTAGTCAGTGAATATTGGGAATAACATATACCGTAGCAAAACAAGGCATGGAGAGGTTTGGGAGCCTAAGAAATTACGCAGTTTCTTTTATTAATTAGTAGTTCCTTTTCATTTCTTGCTTCAATAATTAATCTCCTTAACACCATTCTCATGGAATTTGACATTTTTATTTCACCATCAGGGAAACCAAGGCTTGTTAAAATACACTAGCATTTCCCTAATGAAACAGTTACAGAATAGGAATTTAGAACCTTTCTGCATCTTTTCCTCCCCAATTCTCTCACTTGCTTCTTGCCTGAGATTACTTCTACTTACTGCTACTATTACTCCTGCTACTGCTACTGCTACTTGTACTGCTGCTGCTGCTGCTGCTGCTACTACTACTACTTCTACTACTACTACTACTACTACTACTACTACTACTACTACTACTACTACTACTACTACTACTGCTACTACAGCTACTACTACAGCTAATAATAATGTCACATTGTGAACCTTAAGATTTGAATAACTCTTTCCTTAGAGCAACTATATCAGGTAGGCAGCACATATATTATTGTAATCTCATAATTCTGAAGAAACTAAAACTCTGAGAAATTAAGTAACCATGTTAGTAATCTCACTCACCACAGGGAATAGATTTATCTAAATAAACAATAGAAGCTACTGATAAAACCGTTAAAAGAATATAATGACTGAATAAATTATCACTTTTTAAAAGCCTTGATCATACAGTAAGGCCGATATACATAAGTCCAGAGTGAAATATATAGAATTGATCCTTCCATACATATATATGAATATATATAATTTACAAATACATATATATATATTAAATTATATATCATTACATTGTATTATACTTACATATAATATATATCATATATGTACATACACATACATATGTATATATATGTATATATATATATCCGCACACATACCCACATATATCACAAGATAGACCCAAAGAAAACAACATTAAATGTACAGAGAATCTTGAAATTTAAGTGTAATATAAGACGATTTCTAAAGTATATAATAGTAGCAAGCATTTATACAGGGCTTTAAGATTTGAAAGTACTTTACATATGTTAAATCATTTGATCCTCACAACAACCCTGTGAGGTAGATGTAATTATTTTTGTCCATTTTAAAGATGAGAAAGCTGAGGCAAAGAGAGGTAAAGTTACCTGCCCAGCATCCCACCACTACCAGGTTCGTGAGCCAGAATAAGAACTCAGTTCTTCCTATCTCCAAGTTCTGTGCTCCACCACAATGGCAGCTAGCTGAATATTTTAAAAATATTACTTAAGGTATTCTTTCAATACGCTAATAGTTAATTGTTTCATCTGCCCAAAAAAGAGCTATAAAATACATAGGAGTCACTATGGAAAATCCCTCCCACACTGCAGATCCAAAGCTATCTATTATTTAGTAGATAAATCCTAGGGAATTGTCTGAAGTAGAAGATTAAGTGATCTGTTCAGGGTAACACATCTAGTAAGTATGAGGGAAAGAGAAGAGGGGTAAAAAATATTTACATAGCATCTACTATATGTCAGGCACTGGGATAACTGCTTTACAAATATTTTGTTATTTGATCCTCACAAAAACCCCATTAAGTAAGTGTTGCTATTATCCTCATTTTAAAGTTTCTGAAACTGAGGCAGGGGTTAAATGACTTGTCTAGGGTCATACAGCTAGTGTCTGAGGCCAGATTTAAATTTAGATTTTCCTCACTCCAGGTTCAGCACCTTAACCACTATGCCACCTAGGTACCCCTAAGAAAATATTATTTACTAACTGACTCCTGGGCATGGAATTTTTCTTGTGGAGAATGTAATGAGAAGTTCAAAGGCATGCTAGTAAGAATTGTGCGGACTACAATTAGCTAGATTGAATTTCAATAAAGGAAGCATTTTTCAGAGAGAAAGGAGGACAAAAAAAAACAACAAAACTTGGCTTAAGTGTTGTTTGAAAAAGATTATTCTTTCTCAAATAATCCCCCAAATTTTTTTTTTAAAAAATGGTTTTCAGTACTATTTTTATTTCACAGTCTTGATCTCCCCTCTCCAAGAGAGAGATTCAACAAAATGAACCAATATGTCAACCATAATATTTCATATTTCTTCAAAGATAAGATAGAGAAACATATTTGCTTTTTGGTGCCAACTTTGGTCATTATAATTACATAGCATGTATTTTCAATTTTTGTTGTTTCTATTGATTTTTCATTTACATTATTGAGGTCACTGTGTGCATTTTTTTCTGCCTCTATTCACTTTGCACCAATTAATTTAGTGTTCCCGTGTCTCCCTGTATTTCTCAAATTTGACTCAATGATATTCATGTACCACAATTTGTTTTGCTATTCCCAAATTGATGGGCATCCACTATGTTTCTACTTCTTCATTATTTTCCAAGTAAAATTCCAGATTACTTTCCAAAATGTTTGGACTAAGTCACTATTCTACCAAGAGTATATTAAAGTGCCTTTCTTTCCACAACTGCTACAATACTAAGTAGGCTGTATGGGGTGTTTAGGGAGGATTAGCATCCTGGTGTGAGAGTTTCCCAAGCCTTTTTCGGGGCTTCTCATACATCTTTGGTATCCTCTTTCACCTTACCCTCAGGAGTAGCTCCAACAAGCTGGAACATGCCAAAGGCAACACCCTGGTAAAAACTGTCTCAACAGATGGGTCAAACCAAGTTTAAGATAGTTGTTAACCCATTGGTTGAGGCCTCAACCCAAGACCTCAAACCCATTAGTTAGTTTATCATGTGATGTCTTCCTCATATGGAATAGAATTATGAGAACAATTTGTTTCAAAAGGTATGATGGTGGCCGAAGCAGGCACTGTGGTATGCTTAGGGCTTGGTCAGACATCAAAGATACCAAGGTCATCCACTGCATCCTGGGCCATCACCAGTCATTCTGATTTTTGTCTTCCCCTGAGCTTTGATGTCTCTGGAAGAAAGAGTGAGACTGAGAACTTTATGGAACTCTGGCTCACTAAAATCCAATTCATGAATCAAGACATCATCACTCTGTGATGTCATTGGACCTCTTCTAAACGAAGGACAAACAATACTACTGAGTGTCACCTTCTATCAATTCTGCCAATTTGCTGCATGTGAAGTGAAATCTCAGATTTGTTTTACATTTGTGATATTATCAGTATTATTGATATCCAGCAAGCTTTCATATTTGGTTCATCGTAATTATTTCTATAATCTTTTTTATATCCTCTCACTACTTATATATTAGTGTTTGAGTTATTGGTCATGTTTGACTAAATCTTCATGATGCTATTTTGGGTTTTCTTGACAAAGATGTTGGAGTTGTTTGCCGTTTCCTTCTCCAGCTCATTTTACATATGAGGAAACTGAGGCAAACCAGGTTAGGTGACTTTCCCAGGGTCATAGAGCTAGTAAATGTCTGAGGCCAGATTTGAACTCAGGAATATGAATCTTCCTTATTTGAAAATTCCAAAAAGCATGTCTTTGAAATGTGGAGGCACAATCCGATCCATGATCCTACTAAGCCTGAAAGGAATAAAAAAGTCAGCCAGTGAGTTTAAAAATCCTTTCGTTAAAGCCGACCTAGGGTCAGAGGTAGTTGAGTTGGAAGATAGATGTTGAGACAAATTTTCACAGATTAGTGTCAATGTCTATATCTTTAGTAGTTCAGCTTATTCCCATCATCATGTATCTCACTGTATACAACCCATTTTAGAATGTATAGATGTACACCATATTGCTCTTGACTTTTCTTGCTATACACGTGAGCAGAAGGAGATTCTTACTGATAATGATGTCGAGTTAGTTGGGTAAAGGGTAAAGAGGAAGAAACTATTTCTAACTATCATAACCAGGTCAATGGTGGCCCTTTCCATCCAGTTATTAGTGAGCATGGGAAAGCCATCTTGTTTTAGGTCATATGTATTTTATTCAACTAATCAATAAGCATTTGTTAATATCTTACTAAAACATGTGAAATGCTATATTAAATTCTAGTTCTACAAATACAAGTGTGGAAGAATCTCAGTCTAGGAGGAGCTTATATTCAATCATGTAAAATCATTTCCATATTCTATATTGAGTCATACAATGTTGAGGCTGATCAATCCCTTTGTTAAGGTAAAAAAGAATTAGGATTAGGTGAAAACTTTTTGGAGAACTCTGACAGTGTTCCATATGGTTGTACTATCTAGGTTGTACTAGCTTTCTCAGATTCAAACCATTAAAGCTTCACTGAAATATTAAAATATTACTATGTATCCGTTTTATATGGGAGTAGGAAAAATATATTTCATGTGTATTTAAAAACAGCTTTTAAGTTCAAATATCACTTAAAACATTGATGATCTTTCCATTTCTCTTCCAATTAGGGAAAGGGTACAGACATGGATCACTGCCCATGTGAGATAGCAGGTATGGCAAAAGCCTAGTTTTAGCTCAGGGAAACCCAGAGCTACGCATTTGTTAGAGTAATAGAGAAAAATTATATAAAACATATATATATATATAATACATATTTTAGTTCTCAGATAAAGTAAAAACTGATTCAACATACAGATGTTTGATTCTTTGATGTTTGAACAGCCCTGGGTAAACAGATTTAACAGGCCTCAGCTGTATTAAGTTAGCTCAGGTAGACTGAGGGTTTTATGACCTCATGAAGTTGAAAGAACAATTGAGTTTTTGTAGTAATTGCTCTGTGAGGATCCTTGCAAAATGGGGAAGAGTTTGAAGTAAAGGTTTACCTTGCTTGAGCATAAGCTCTACCAAGCATTCATAATAGGAATTCCATCTCTTTTTTCTCCATCTCAGAAGCTGTCCAGGAAGAGGAGTTGGGTGACAACCACAACCTGGTCTCCTTTTTGAAACTTTTAAGTCAAATAGCATGCAAAGTCTGCCAGATTGGCTGTTTTCCATAATCTAGGTTGTGTTTAAAAAAAAACTCAGACTTTATCGAGAAACCACAGATAGCTATAATTTGTGTGGCTTTTATAGATAATTTACGACTTTTGCACTCAAATTAATGGCCCGTAAAAAACTGAAAACAGCAGGGTTAGGGCCAGTGCCTGAAGGGAGGGTCCCTCTCCCAGCAGTCAGGAGTGTGCTCAGTACTGAGTGGGGTTTCAGCAAGGGTTTTCTTGTCAAAATGGAAAGTTTCATTTGCACTAAGAGCTTTTGTTGCTTGGGAGATTAATCATCTGCCTCAGAGTCACATTCTGGCTAATCATATTCTTGCCAGGATATCTGAGAATTTTAGTAAAAGAAAAGAGTGGTGTGTGTGTGTGTGTGTGTGTGTGTGTGTGTATAGGAGGAGATTCCTAATTTTATCTCTCTTTTTTATGTATGGACTATAAATGGTACTAGAATTCTTCATGCAAAATAACTTGGGACATTTTTACAAAACAGGAATACATGTGTAATTTTCACTTGGCCTATATAATATCTAGTCTCTATATGCCCCTCCTCCATCCTGCCCCCCCCCCCACCTTTTGTGGCTTTTAAACAGTTAACATCACCTGCTTCTGTTTGCAATGAAACCCCACAGGAAATGAACAGCCAAGGTAAAAGATGAAAAGAGAAAGTAATTTTCTGGGAGGAGAACAAGAGTAATTTTGTATTGTGAGGTGAAAGGGTAAGAAGCCAAAAGGCATATGAGAGATCACACACGAAACTGGAAGTCAGAAAGTGAAAAGAAAAGAAGCAAATGGAGAAGGGAAGAGAAGAGAGACAAAATGAAAAGTGAGAAGAATCTATAGGAACAGACACAAGAGAAATTGGAAGATGAGAAAAGATAAGAGCCACATATTTAGTGTTCAAAGAACAAGTGATGGCTAAAGTGATTAAAATTTTATGCTTAGAAAAAGTGCACAAACCTAAATAGAATATCGTTTTAAGAATGCCTTATTTATAAAAAAGCAGATACATAAAAATATGTATATCAGAATATGACAATTTGCATGACTTCCCTTTAAATCAGAAATTCTTTAACTGGTCTGCATTATATATTTAAGGAATACCTGAACTTGGACTGGGAAACAAAATGACATCTTTTTATTATTAAACTCCAACAATTTTAATTCAATATTTTTAAATGTCATGTTGATTGTTAGATTTTTTTCTAATTACACGTAAAATTTTTAATTTTTAAAAAAATTTTTGAGTTCCAAATTCTGCCCCTACTATGTCCTCCATTGAGAAGGCAAGCAATTTGATATGTTATACATGTGCAGTAATGCAAAACATATTTCCAAATCAATCAAATTATAAAAGAAAACAGAACGAAAAAGAAAAAGAAAGTAAAAAAGAAGTATGCTTTGATCTACATTTGGACTCCATCAATTATCTGAAGATGGATAGCATTTTCATCATGAGTTCTTCAGGATTTTCTTAGATAAGTATATTGTTCAGACTAGCTAAGTCTTTCACAGTTGATTATTTTGTAATATGGTTGTTGTTTTGTACGATGATCTAGTTCTGCTCACTTCACTTTGCATCAATTCATATATGTCTTTTCAGGTTTTCCTGAAATCTACGTGCTCATCATTTCTCATTGCACAACAAGATTCTGTTATAATCATAAAGCATAACTTGCTAAGTCATTCCCCAACTGTTGGACATCTCCTGAAATTTCCAATTTTTTGCCACCGTTAAAAGAGCTACTATAAATATTATTGTACAACTAGGTCCTTTCTCCTTTCTGTTTTTATCTCTTTGTGATACAGACCTAGAAGGGGTGCTGCTGGATCAAAATGTACACACAATTTTATAGTCCTTTGTACATAGTTCCAAAATGCTCTCCAGTGTGGTTGAATCAGTTGAATCCCTCCACCAAGAGTACATTAGTGTTCCAATTTTCCCACATACCCTCCAACATTTTTCATTTTCCCTTTCTATCATATTAGCTAATTTGATAGGTGTTAGATAGTATTTCAAAGTTGTTTTAATGTGTATTTCTCTAATCAATAATGATTCAGAGCATTTTACATGACTATAGATAGCTTTGATTTTTCTTCTGAAAACTATCTGTTCATATTCTTTGACCATTTATCAATTGGTGAATGATTTATATTCTTATACATTTGATTCAATTGTCTACATATTTGAGAAATGAGGCCTTTATTAGAGAAATTTCCTGTAAAATTTTTCCCTATTTTTTGCTTTCCTCCTAATCTTGGCTACATTGGTTTTGTTTATGCAAAATCTTTTTCATTCACTGTGATTAAAATGATCTATTTTACATCCTGTAATGCGCTCTCTCTTATTTGATCATAAATTCTTCCCTTCTCAATTGATATGAAAGGCAAACTATTCCATGCTCCCCTAATTTGCTTATGGTATCACCCTTTTGTTTAAACCATGTACCTGTTTTGGCTTTATCTTGGCATATGGTGTGAAATGTTGGTCTATAACTAGTTTCTGCTAGACTGCTTTCCAGTTTTCCTAGCAGTCTTTATCAAATAGTGAGTTCTTGTCCCAAATGCTTTGACCTTTGGGTTTATTAAACACCAGACTACTATGGTTATTTACTTCTGTTTATTGTGTACCTAATCTATTCTACTGATCCACCACTGTATTTGTTAGCCAGTACCAGGCTGTTTGGTTAATTATCACATTAGAGACCTGGTATGGCTAAGCCATTTCTCTTTAATTTTTTTTATTAATTCCGTTGATATCCTTGACTTTTTGTTCTTCCAGATAAATATTTTATTTTTTCTAGCTTTATAAAATAATTTTTATTTTTTCTAGCTTTATAAAATAATTTTTGGTAGATTGATTGGTATGGTATTGAATAAGCAAATTAATTTAGGTGGAATGATCATTGTAATTAGATTGACTTGGATTACCCATGAGCAATTAATATTTTTTCTATAGTTTAAATCTGACTTTATTTGTGTGAAAAGTGTTTGTAATTACTTTCATATAGTTCCTGGGTTTGTCTTGGCAGGTACACTGACAAATATTTTATATTGTCCATAGTTATTTTTAGTGGAATTTATATATATACATACATATATACAAAATATACGTGTGTGTGTGTGTGTGTGTGTGTGTGTGTGTGTGTGTGTGTGTATCTTGTTGCTGGACTATTTTTTTTTGAATTATTTAAACATCATTATTTTGAGAAAGGGTCGATAGGCTTTACTAGACTACCAAAGGGTTCCATGACAAAAAAGGTTAAGAACTCTGCTCTAAAGATTCAAGTCAGGAATCTTTCAAATATCAAAGAACTTTATAGCACCACAACATTCACTTAAAGTTCATTAACTACTTGAAATAAAGGCAGACAGAGGATCTCAGAAAGTATGATATGACAACTGTAAAATGTGATTCATTTTGCATGAATTCATTTTGCAAAGTGTACAGAAGATACATCCCATTAAAAATGTCTTGCTTTTGGCCAAACGCTGTGACAAAATTTCCAAAGTAAAAAACAGGGATAATTCCTCAGCAAATATGATAAGACTTTCTTCTGAATAGAATTTAAGAAAATTTTTGCATGTGGAAATTCGCTAAATTTGTGGATAAGTTTTGTGAAGGGAATCATTGAACAAATAAATTTCTGGATCCTGCCTAAAGTATCTCAAATACTTAAATTGTTTTTCAGAAGAGTTACTACTAGAAAAGAAAACAGAAGTGAATGTCTCATTTCCAGAAAGTATGAAGAGAAGGGAGAAGTTTATAGTTGCCTACATAAGGTTAGGGAGAAAGAACCCAATACATCAAAATGTCTGTATCTCAACTAGTGGTACCATACTCAAACAGAAACATATGAGGATCCATATTAACTCAGAAAGCCACAGCTTAACATACATTGTATTTAGTTATATCCTTTGTTAAACATTTCCCAATAACATTTAATCTTGTTTGAGCCATATTGTGAGTTTTGTGGTCTTCATTCTGTCTGCAGGGAATTTGTCACCTCCAATAAATTAAAACATGTAGTTGGATAGCTCCAATATATATGTATATCATTATATCCATCTATACATACATTTATAGATCATTAATAAATGAGAGACCAATAAATCAACATGGATTTCACCTACTATTTTGAAAGAGGCAGTGATAGCTACAAATGGGGGACAATGAAAGGCTTCCTGTAGGAGACGGCATTTGAGCTGAAATTTGAAAAGAGTAAGGATTGTAAGAGGTAGAGGAGAAGAAGGAATGAACTCCAATCACAGGGTCGAGCTATTCAAAGATCAAGCTGGGCAAGACAGATGGAATGTTGACTATGAAGAACAAGCAGGTCAATTTATTTGAACTGGAGTGTGTGAAAAGGAATTATATATAGGTAAATTTGAGCCAAGTTTGGAAGGACTATGAGATAGACGGAGAGAGAGAGAGAGAGAGAGAGAGAGAGAGAGAGAGAGAGAGAGAGAGAGAGAGAGAGAGAGAGAGAAGAGAGAGAGAGAATTAAAATTAGAGTTAGTATTTTATTCTAGAGGTAATGTAGAGAGGCCTTTGCTAATGTTGCTCATCACTCCCTCTATTCCATATGTAGCTTTTATGTACATAATTACTTATATGTCTTCCCCATTAGAATGTGAGCTCCCTTAGGGACTTTTTTTTCCTTTGCCTTTCTTTGTATCCCTGGCATTTAGTACAGTGACTGGCACAGAGTGATGAATAAATAAATTCTTGTTGAATAATTACTGAGCAGGAAAGTGACATGAGCTTTGAGGATATTGCCTTAGAAGCTGAATGGAAGACAGATTGGAGAAGGGAGACACCTGAGGCCAGAAGTCCAACCTGGAGGCTGTCATCGTAGACCAGGTGAAAGGAAATAGGCACCAAAGCTAGGGTACCTGCATTGTACATTAAGAGAAGGGTACAGATATTAGAAATGTTATGAAAGTATAATAAACAAGACATGAAAACTGATTTAATATAAGAATTAAGGGAGGATGACTACAGAGTTACTAGCTTGCATGATTAGAAGGATGGTAGTATAACGGAAGTTGAAATGAGAAGAGAGGTAGCCTTGGGAAAAGATGAGTAAAGTTTTGAACAAATTGAGTTTGAGATTCCATTGGAACAGCCAATTCTAAAATGCCCATAATTACTTGGTGGTGAGAAACTAGACCTAGCAGTCATCTGCACAGAGATGATGGTCGAAACCACTGGAGCTAATGAGATCATCAAGAAAAATATTAAGAGGAAAGAGAAGGGAGTCTAAGACAGAGAATTAGAATATACACACATTTATGAAAAAGATATAGATGAATAAAGGTAGTGAGACAGAAAGCTAGGCCTTCAGGAAGAAAACCTAAGTTCAAATCTAGCCTCAGAAGCTAGCTGTGTGACCTCAGGCAAGTCACTTAACCTCTCTTATAAACCTTAGTTTCCTTATCTGTAAAATGAGGATAATAATAGCACCTACTTCTCAATGTTACTGTGGGGTTCAAATGAGAAAAAAATTTGTAAAATGCTTATTTAGCACAATGCCTGGCACATGATAGGCATAATATCGCTATTAGCTATGATGGTGATGATAATGATGAAGATGATCCAAGTAAGGAGACTAAGAATAAATATACAAATAGGTAAGAAGAAAAATGAGCAGTGTCATAAAAACCCTGAGAAGAGAAAAAATCGAGGAAGTCAATGTTATCAGGCAGTATTAGGACTTAGAAGAGGCTGTTTAATTTGGCAATTAAGTAATTGGTGATAACCTGGAAGAGAGCAGGTTTTGTTGACTGATAATAGCTAACATTTATATAGAGCTTTAAGGTTTGTAAATTGTTATATATATATATATATATATATATATATTATCTCATTTGATCCTTGTAGCAATCCTGTAAAGAAAGCGCTATTATTATCTACTTTTTATGGTTGAGGAAACTGAGGTTGAGGGAGGTTAAATGGCTGGCCCAGGGTCACACAGCTAGAAAGTGTCAAACTCAGTTCTTCCTGAATACAAGGCTACCACTGGATCCACTGTGCAACCAAACAGCCAGATTGTAAAGCACTGAGAAGCAAATGAGAGTTAAGGAAACAAAGCCATGAAATGAAAGAGAAATATAATACAGTAGTTTCCTAAGAAGAAAGGGTCAAGAGAAGAGTTCTTTTAAGATGGTAGATATCTGGTTGTGTTGCTAGGCATCAGGGAATAAGCCAGAGGATTGGGGGAAGGGGGATTAAAGATTAGAAAGAAAGCATAGGATGATTAGGGGCAACTGCTGGAGGATATAGAAGGGGATATGATCAAGGATATGGTGAGAAGAAGGAACACTTCATCAGAAACTGGCTTAAAAGCGAAGAGCATGGTAATGATGTCAAGGGGCTTTGAGGTATGGAGTAGGGGAAGAGATGGAATTCACCAATTAAATAGGTCTGAATATTAACACAAAGTGGAGCACCTGAGAACCTGGCATAACTCATTTTCCAAGAATTCTTCTAAAATTTGACCCCTATTTAGGACATCCTATATCACAGTGTTAAATACCTTTGGTGAGCATTGATTAACCTGTTTTATGCCTTGATTGAAGTTAATAATCAAAAGAGAATGGAACAAAGTTATCTCTGGGATTGCATTTGTTAAGGAATCGTGTATGAGCATAACCAAGTTTTAGATGAATTATTAAAAATAAGGAATCAGGCTTAATTTTTACCTTCTCTTCAAAATGTTTGTACTAAAAGCTTAGAAATACAATTTGATCATGCATTCTCTCCACATTCTTCTGGAATGCCTCCTCCACTTGTATATTACATATATGAATGTACTCTGGATGTTTAATCTTGGTGAAATATGGCAGAAATCATTATGGCAGGCACCATCAGTCTCTGTCCTGTCTCCATTCCCTCTAGTTCCTGTATTTGCAGAAGGGATTAAATTTGAGTCTTGATTTTGTTAACATTCCCTTCTTACCTCTCTCTACTATATTTAAAACAACTTCCCATCACTTTTACTTGTTCATATCAAAAACACCTTAGAGTTATGTGGGTTTTTCTCTCCTAATTTTTTTTCATCATGTGGTTTTCCATAATAGGCAGAGCAGCCTAGTGGAAAGAATGGTGTAGTTGGCCTAAGGAAACCTGGGTTTTAAATCCAAATGTGAGCACTTTTTATTCTTGAGATACTGGGCAAGTCATTTGACCTATTTCTCACAGGTTTTTGGAATGGGTTTTGTGAAACATAAAGTACTTTAAAATTTTGAGTTATTTGTTATAAGTTCTTATTATGAAGAGCCAAAATATGTCTTTAATGTATGAAAACATTCCAGACTTTTAAGCTCTTAACTATCAATTTGCAAATATTAATAAAAAGTTACTAAAATTAATATAAAGTCAAATTTGTTTAAAAATTAGACTACTACTAATTTAAAAGATTTATATTTTTCTAAGTAGAGCAGAATTGTGTCCATTCTTAATCCTCTTCATAGAATAAATTTCTATGACAATTTGTCCCTCATATGAAGTTAGAACCCTAGGAATATTAATTTTGATGCTGTCTACTAAGATTATGGGTTTCTTTGAAGAAAGCTTCACCAATTTAATAATGAAATTTGATGAGATTTAATGAAAGAAAATCCAATATAAGTAAATACAAATTTACCAAACATTGAAAAGGAAAGACAATATTCCTTTAAATAGCAAGCACTATCATGTATTTAAAGTGCTATTTAATTTATTCATAATTTCTTAGGAACACATTTATGGTATAAAATAAAGCACCCATATAAGTCTGAATCTCGTATCTGATATATAATTAATCTTCCACTGTTTAGGAATCCTAAAAATGATCAATATAAAACATGGAACACAACTTTAAATCATTAACAAAGAAGAGAATGAGTATCCAATCTTCATTGTAACTGTTTTCTCTATAACATTATTTCAGTTATTGTATCAGTAATATATCTTTGAATTTCATTCTTCCAGATAAGCTATTCTTTTAAGTATAACTCATAGAATTCTTACTAAAGAAAGCCATTCTGGGATTTTCTCATGTTTGTTGTCCTCCTTTGAACTTTTTTTCTTTTTTCATACAATTGCAAGTAATGCTAGCCCAATCCCCCCCAGAGACATAATCTGAGGACATTAAAAAATGAAGTGAACTAGAGTTTTAAGAATAAGACTGTGAAAAATACAATAAGAACGTCTATCATAAACATCTAAAAAAGTTGTTTGAGAAAGAAAGAAAAAGAGAAAGAGAGAGAAAGAGAGGGGGAGAGAGAGAGAGAGAGAGAGAGAGAGAGAGAGAGAGAGAGAGAGAGAGAGAGAGAGAATGGAGATTTCAGAGATTCCCTGCAATATTTACAGTATAGTTTTAATTGATGGTGAGAATCATTTCTCATTGGGTTAAAAAATAGACAGCAAAAAAGTACATAGTATTATGTAGTTTTTACCTTTAATTCAAGTGGGAAATAGTTTCTCACTGCAAACTTCCACTCTATTTGTGAATGGTGTATATATGTGTGTGTGCCATATGTATATTTGTGTGTGTTTACAGAATAAAGGTAAGCAAATAATTTGTAAAATGCATTTGAAATTATAAGAATGAGGCAGCTAATAGCAACTCATCCAAACATACTAATCAAAATAGCTAGCATCAAAAGGTTAACACAACATCACCACATACTATATAAGAGCAGCACTTTACAGGCATCAAGGTGATATGATGATCATGAGCTCAAGAGAAAGATTTCAATTAAAGGCAGCATAGCAGCACGCTACTAAAGACACACAGCACCATGCTAATTAAAGTGCAATAAGCCAACAAAAACCATTAAACATTATTCTACCAGAGGCAAAATAGAAAGCTGACAAATCAATGCAATTGTTATGTTATAAAAGCAAAGAGCCAAAGTATAACTAACAGAATCAGAAATAATGAGAGTTTCTGAGGTCATGGAACAGGGCTGAATATTGACATTTAAAGCCCACCCTTGATCTGCAGTGGGCAGAAGGAAAAACTTGTCTCTAAATATTCTCAACAAAAAGACCAGTATAAAAGCAAGTTTGTTTATTCCACTGAAGTTCTGGACATCATCTGAGATAACTAGATCTTATGCCCCTTCTACATCTTTAGTAAGTTAATATAGTTGAAAGAGAAAATTCTTAATTCCTTTTTTTCATTTTCATTGTGATTTAATAACCTATTTTGAGTTCCTCATTTGAAGTAACAAAATAGTCAGAACCCTGCATCTTGAAGTAAGTGGGACTGCCAGACAGACAGGAAGTTCAGATCGGTGAACAACATAGGACCAACTTAGAAATGCTGTTCTTTATCCTTCATTCTTGAAAAGGACTGTGACCTCAGGAAAGTGATACCATGATGTGCAAGTGAATTGGATTTTAGTGAGAAAGGGCTCTGCAGAGGCATCAGCCTCACTCTTTCCTCCAGAGCCATCTGGGTCCAGTGACCAGATCAGGACGATTGAAGATGGCCCTGGATGCAGTGGAAGACATTGGCCTTTTTAAGCTAAGGTCTTCCCCAGTTCTTTAGTTTGATTGAGGCAACACCCATCCAGTGATTAAGGCTAGGTAAAAAAAAAATGAGGCAAAGAATGGCTTCTTTTATCCAATCAACAAAAAAAAAATCAATCTGGGAAGTGAAGACCCTCAAGGTTTCTGGCCAAAAAAGAAAAAAAAATGCTCTTTACACTCACTCTGATATATCAGGGCCCAAACAATGACCAAGTGAGGCTTGGGCTGGGACTTATTGTTGGTCAGAATGATTTGGGTTTAAAGCATGGTCTTGAAGAAAGAAATGTAACCCATAAATGCTAAGATACCTTGTGAGGTTTCAGTAATCAAAATTTATATTCCATTGGGCAGAGCACCTGAAGCTTAGGGTATGATGCCCTATTTAGACAGAGGAAGAGTAGGGAGGGAGAGGAGGGACAAAGGGAGGTAGGAAGGAAGGAAGGAAGGAAGGGAGGAAGGAAGGAAGGAAGGAAGGAAGGAAGGAAGGAAGGAAGGAAGGAAGGAAGGAAGGGAGGGAGGAAGAAGCTGTGTTGTCAAACTAGAATTGCCCAGTTGGGTCCCCAGTGCTGTAGTTACTGCTATTCAAATGCTGTTGTATATCCTTCATTCTCAAAGAGGACCATAACATCTGGAAGGTGATGCCATGACTTGCAAGTGACTTGGATTTAAGTGAAGGAGCACTGTGCAAAACCACCCAGCCTTACTCTCTCCTCTGGAGCCTTCTGGGTCTAGTGGCATGATATAGATCAGGTGGAGCCCCCAAGACAAACAGAGAAGGTTATTAAAGAAGTAGATTTAAGATGCACAGGTTTTAAAATTTAAAAAGGAAACTAGAAATAAGTTTTTTTTGTGTGGTAAAAGTTGCAGTTACTGAATAGATACAATGATCATTTTAACATTACAGTGCTATAATCTGGTGGTTGTAGGGCACTGTCAGCATCAAAGCACGTAATGCCACTCTAGAGCAACTAGAAGAATGGAACCACAAGAAAATATATAGAAATTTCATCATGGCTGCTCAAAAAAGAATTATTAGTTAGATCCTGAAAAAATAGGACATTAATAAAATTGCAAAAAAAAATCTGTCAGTGGAGGGTGAAGATCCTCAAATTTGCAATACATATAATAAAAAAAAATTATGCATTTACAACCAAAGCTATGAAACTAGTTAGTGTCTATGCACTGTCCACATATTCTACAATTAATGGTTGACAAATATAGATAGTAATCACCATGCTGCTAAAAGTTGAATTCTATTCTTTCACATTTGAATGACCAAGTAGATGAACTTATCATCTGAGCCTGTATTTGATGTCCAAAAGTTTGAAACCACATCAACTTAGGGAATTATGACATTTTAAAATAAAAACAAATGACAAACTCTCACATGTGACCTAGTACGCTAGGGAAGTAAGTGTTTCCTAGTAATATAAAATTACCTTACTTTGTGTGAACTGGTCCAAGATGAAGTAAACAGTATAAGAGAAGAATAGGTGTAACAGACACAATAATATAAATGAAAACAAAACTAAAAGGGAAGCAAACTCACTATTTTTAATAGCTAGTCTTTGACCAGGAGAACAGATGATGAATGAATAAATGAATGAATAAAATATTTATTAATCACATTCTACATGTGGATACAAATACAAAAGTAGGATAGTCTCTACCTTCAAAGAGTTTACATTTTAATAGGGACAGAAAACAAACATGAAGGAGTGGTGGCCAGAGTACCAAGGAGTTTTGGTCAAGAAGTAATAGTTATGGTGCCTGGAACCATACAGATGAGAGTTGATATATTCTTTTCAAGAATCTATGGTAATATCAATTTGATTACTGTTTCTAAACCATGATGTGAAAATGGGATGATAGGATAATGACACAAAGATGGCCTAGGATACGACAAATGTTTCTGCTCTCACTTAGTGCCAGTTACATATAGTGGGCTTTGTGAATTTACACCTCTCTCTTTCTAGGTCAGAGGTTATTAAATGTATGTGATCTTATTTTTAAAAAATCATTTTGATAACATTGCTATATAATTTATTTCTTTTGTAACCCTGTAACAACAATGCTACTTGTTGCTACTGTGGCTGTGTAAGGCCAGTAACACCAGCACACAGAAGGGCTACTAGAACAAGTTCTTTTATCTGCTTTCTAAGGAAAGCAAGTTTAAGGGGTTAACAATATTACTTTAATTAAAGATACATATATCATTCACTTAGTTCAGGGGGGAAAAGTCAGCACCCTGAACTTCAGAGAAAACACAAACAGAAATTACAAGCAGAAATTAATCTAAACAGAGCAAAATAACACAGATCAGCAGACAGGCTTCTAGCTGTCTATCCAAGACATTACGTACATAGTTACCAGAGAAAGAAGCACCAACATCTGGGTTGTTCAAAGCTGGGGGGCTCCAATGATTACCCAGAGCCTCCATACCAGCACCCTTCCAATGAGTGAGCCCCAAGCAAAATGGTAACCTCAGAGTATACACACACACACACTTATTCAGGGTCAAAGGTCATCATAATAATAAGACTCAAACCCATGTCACCTAGGTCTTTTGGTGACTTAAGTAGGTCTTCAAAGACTCCGTATTCAATCAAAAACTCTTGATTGAAACAAAGGCAGGATTCAAAGGCACTTGACTGCCTTAGTACTAAGAAGTACTCCAAAACCAAAAAAAGCAAAAAGTCCCACCCTGCCTGCCATTACAAACCTATGTATTTTATTGTATGCATTAAAATATTATTTTGAGAAAGGACCCATAGGCTTCATTAGACTGCCAAAGCAGCAAGTTATACAAAAAAAGATTTACAACTCTGTCTTTATAGTAGAAAATAGTGGGAATATTGATCATATCACATTGCTCTTATTTTAAATCACTATTGTTACCTTAATACACATATATAACCTTAGAATTTCTGACAACTATATGAGCAAACCTGAATGCAGCAATTTAGATCACATGAATGAAAATACAAAAAAAAAGTTTTGTCTTTCTGGTATTTCTGCAAGCCTCTAATATCTTCAGTTAGTTGAAATGAGTTCACAACTAACTAGAAAGCAACAATAAAAGAATGCCATGCCAACATAAGGAATACATTTCTATATATTTGCTTTAAGAAAAAAAAATGAGCTTGAAAGGCAAGATTCAAAGGAGGTGGTTTGCTTAGCAACAGGAAATAGGTGAATGCTCTTGGGAATGATCCTTTTACCCATGCTCCTTTTGGATTTGTTAATGTTCCCAAGCTCATATGGGAAATAAGGGGTGAATTCAACTAGAAGAAACTAACTGGTACTTAGTGAGCACCTGCAGCTTTTCTGAGCTGGCAAAAGTCTTCCCTTTTTTTTTTCTGCTGTGAACATGGTATTCATACTAGAGAATAGGAAGAAGTTTTCTTTGTAAATCCCCCGCCGCTTGTCTGCTTGTATAAATCTCAAGTCTACAATTAAAAAAAAAACCAAGCAACTCTACATAGAATTTAGTATAGCCCAGAAAGCTCACCCTAATAATGTGGTCTTCCAAAAAGGGGCAAGAGTGGGGCAGATTTTACTTAAGGTACCTTGATAGGTGAATTGTGAATTAGTCAGAACTAGACAGTTCTGAATTTATTTACTTTATGGTAGACCTCTCTGTTGCTCAGTCTGATACTCAGAAATACATGAAACACAGAGTTAAACTGTGTTGAAAGATCTAATCCATGACAGAAAGAATTGTCTTCTCTTATAGTACATTCTTTTATCCATGCTCCCACACAAAAAGTATTTATTGTGTTGTGTTACGATGTAAAGGGTCTTTGAACCAGAAGGATCAGTTTAAAATTCCAGTTCTGCCATTTATTGCCTCTTTTACTTCAGGAAAGTTAGTTCTTTTCTAGGAGACTTGCTCATTTGGAAAATATGAACTTGAATAATGAAATATCTAATTTCCCATCGACCTTAAAAATCCTATGATCCTGAAGCATGGAACATGGGGTAGGGTTGAGTGGGGTTGAGGTTATATTGCCAATGCAATATGCACAGAGGCTGCTATGAATATGTCAGCATATTTACAGGTTTGAATCACAAGATATAACTGACTCTTCACAGAAGACAAAACCAAGACATTTATTCAAACACCAGAAATGCAAATCGATCATAGCAACAAAGACATCTATACACATTATCAATGTGGGGAGCACCGATATCTCCAAGCCTTCTCTCCATCAGGCCTCCTCACAAACAACCTCCCTTAAGCAAAATCACTCCCTCTCTCATTCATGCTAGCTGCTTTGTTCTGTCTGCCTCCATTCTCTCCCATAGTTCCAACTCATTCCAACTTCCTGCTCCACACCTTCCAGCTCCATCGGCTCAGCAAGCTCCTCCCAGCATAGGCTCCATGTGACTCAGGCTTCTATGTGACTCAAGAAGGTAACATGGGCTTATTAATGAATGGGAAAGCTCTTCTGATTCCCATTAACAATGCAAAAGATCCTCCCATTCCATTAACAATACATTCAGTCCCAAAATCTTTCGTATCCATTACATAGGTCAATAGGAGTTTAGGGGTAACTGGTATCAACAGAACTGTACAACAGTATAACAGGGATAACACAAAATAAACACATAAAATAATATCTTGGGGTGGGGCTTGCACACAAACACCTCATCATTCCCTGATCAAGCTAGTGGGGCCCAAAATCCTTTGGGGTAAGGGGCAAAGGTCTCTTCTTCTATAGCTACTTCCTGCTGAAATTGGACATGAAGCTGTCCCTGCCCCAAGAGGTCTCATTCAAGGGCTCAGTTCTTTAGCTGGCAATCTGGTTCTTCTAGTGTAGATTCCAGGTCCAAGGGTGACACATCACAGTCTGGGACAGGGGGTGATATCCAGCTTAAGTGGTCAGGCATCTACAAGTAAAGGGTACTAAGCCTGCAGGAGACAAATCTAGCAAACAAGTTGAACAGACAAAAAGCCAAAAAGAATAAGAAAACAATAAACAGAAGCAGAGTAGATATAGTGTCAGCCATGCTTCTGGAGTCCATGAACCAATTATCATAGCCTTATTCATGGTAAACTATATGAATTAAGCGTATAAATTGGTAATCATCTTCTCCTGAATAAACAATAGTTCCAGTATTATCTTTCCTGTGTGCTATAAACTCTGTAGCCTTTGGAATATAATCTGCCTTCTGTTTTACTCATACTTTAGCTTCCAATTTTATTCTATCAGTAGAACCAAACCCTTCAGTTCCTCTGATAGTTATTTTGGAAGGAAGTTCAGTTTTCACAAGGGGTATCATTTCCCAAGGAATAATAATCACTTGAATTATTCTATCATTTTTACAAAACTGTAAAGCTTCTTCACCTAAATTTTGGAATGTCACAATAATTTCTCCTTGATAATTAGAATCTAGTATGCCAGCCAATATAGGAGTTCCTTGGGTTGCTAATCCTGATTTAGATAATATCTGTTCAAGACAATTTTTAGGGATCCTCATACATATTCCAGTAGAGATTTTTATTATGTTTTTTCTATCCAACCAAAAGTCCTCTAAACAAAGTAAATCATATCCTGCTGAACCAGGTGTCCCTGGATGTGGTGTTGGGACATCTTGCCTCACAGTCTAATACTCAATATTTAGCATCTTATGTGTTTGCTGTTTTCTAATTTGCCCATCTGGGGTCATGATTCCGCCTAAAGGTGTACTTTCTCCCAATGGTCTATTATTCAAATTATGTAAAGCAATAAATTATCCTTCCAATGTTGATAAGAATTATTAGAACTTATTTTCCTTAACTGTTCTTTCAATAATCCATTCATTCTTTGAATTAACCCAGATGCTTGTGGATAATATGGAATATGATATATCTATTCTATATTGTTTAATATACAATATCTCTTCATTTCATCACCTTTGAAATCTGACCTATTGTTACTTTGAATCTGCATTGGGGTTCCATAATATAGACATGATGTCTAGAGTTTTACAGGTGTTTTTCTGGGAGTCAACATAAGCATGTATAAATTTGCATCCTTTATCTTGGGGTAAGGGTCCAATATTATCTATTTGCCAAATTTGGGCTGTAACTTTTCCCCTTGCTATCTCTCAAGTTACTACCCAAGGAACAGTTCATTCCTTTTCCAATTGACATATATGGCATTTCTCTGCTACCTGTTTTAACAATGAATGAGAGATACTAATACCTCAATCTTGTGCTCATTGGTGTGTGGCCTGGACCCCTAAATGGCTGGCCATTTGTTGGACCCATTTTGCTAGTACTGGATCATCAGTTGGTTTCAGAGTAGGGACAAGATGCTGAGTAGCAACCTTTGCTCATCAATCAGCATGTGCATTATACTCACATTCTGGTGTGGTGATAACTATGTAAACATCCACAAGAAAATCTGACAAATTAGTAACCAAAGATATGTCCTATATATCTTCCCAGAATTCTGTGCCCCAGACTTGCTTACCATGAATTTCTCAATTTCGCATGCCCAATTGGCATCTATGCAGCTAACGCATTAGCTACCCTCCATGAATCAGGAAATATATGACACTGTCCTCCTTATTCTGTTTTGATAGCTTGATGTACTGCCATAAGTTCAGCATATTGACTACTTCTACCTGTCCCAGTACTTTCTGAAGTCTGCCTAATACATGGATTATAGTCTACTGCTTTCCAATGTCTTTTGTGCCCCAAATACTTTTGCTATCCCATCAGTAAATCATGCATGTTTCTTTTGTTCTTCAGTTAATCCATCACATCCCTCATTCTATTTTTTCAAAGACTGTACGAACTGTTGCTTTGGTTCAGGGACTGTATCATTTCCCTCAGTATCTATGATTGCTATAGATTCATGTAAAGCAGAAACTACACTTTTGCTTATCTTAGATCTATTTTGAATGTACTATTTCCAGGTAATTATGCTAGCCTCTTGTGTATATCCAATTCTGTGGAAAGCTGGGGTACTCATTACCCAGGCAACAGTTGGGATTCTAGACCTTAATATTACTTCATGGCCTAGTCAATTGTTCAGCATCTACCAAAGCCCAATATTCAGCTAACAACTGCTTTTCAAAAGGTCCATATTGAACTCCTGATGAAGGGAGCCTTCTAGACCAAAACCCTAAGGGTACATTTTGGCTTTGTTGTTTTTCCATAAACTCCAGTTTGCATATTCTTCCTGTACAGTCACTCATAATTCCACTGGGCCACTTTGTGTAGGCCATAAATCTAGGGCTAAACTGTATAGCAACCTTGGCTTCTTCAAAAGCTTTACTCTGCTCAAGTCACCAATCAATTTCATATTTCTTCCTAGTAACTTTATATAAAGGTTTCAAAGTCTGGCCTAGATGCTGAATGTGATACCTCTAACATCCAAATAATCCTATAAATTTTTCGACCTCTTTCTTATTGGTAGGGATAGGAAAATCCTGAATCTTTTGTTGGGCTTGTGGGAGAATCTCTTGCAGCCCCTTATTCCATTTTATACATAAAATTTTTATCGTTTGAGCCGGTCCTTGAATCTTTGCAGGGTTAATTTCCCATCCTTTTCTTTCCATATGCTCAATTAAAAGCATCAAACTCTTCTCCACTTCTTTTACATTTTTTCCATGCATCATAATATTATCTATGTAGCTGGTAAGCTGTATACCAGGTAATTCTAATTCATCCAAATGTTTAGCTACAATCTTATGACAAATAGTAGGGCTATGCAGGTATCCTTGCAGCAAGCAGGTGAAAGTATATTGTCTGCCCTGCAAAGTGAAAACGAACTGGTCCCATTGTTTAGAATCTATTGGAATAGTAAAGAAAGCATTGCCTAAATCAATAACTATGTACCAAATCCCATCATATTTCTGGATCCTTTCTATTAAGGTAACAGTGTCTGGAATGAGATAGTACAAGGGAGGAGGCACCTTATTCAATTGTCAGTAATCCACTGTCATTCTCCCATGAGACTTTCGTACTGGCCGGACAGGATTATTCCATCCTTCGTAGTATTGGTAATTCCATTTTGTTCATCTGGCACACAATACTGCTTTAAAGTGCTTACTTCAGAAGGTTCATAGAGTCAGTGGAATACCTTTCCTTGCATCCCTCTGCAACCAAAGCTAACAGATTAGTCCCTTTGTTATCTCCTTGCATATGGTAATCCTAAAAGCTTGCTATACAAAAGGATTCTGACTAATACCTATGACTTTCCATATCTATCCCTACTCCTCACGTGCCTTCATCTCTGATTCTCACCATCCAAGATACTAATGATTCTCCCATTTCTGGGGGGGTGAATGGACTCAAAATATCTGTGACCTCTTGCTGAGTAAAATCCTCAGTTACTTCCCTAAACACTATGTGCCTCCTCCCCTCCTCTTGTACTTTTTCCTTTTTTCCTATTGGACAAAAGTTTGCATTCCCAGAAGCCTCCTCATCTAACTTTGCTTCATTTTCCTCCCAGGCATCTTCCTCCCAGGTATTTGGGCCACCAGTCAAACCCAGCCTGTGCAAGGGCTGCATGCACCATCCTCTTGTAAACTTTTCACTTCTTTTTCTGAGCTAAATTCACAGTTGCTTTTTCTCCTACCACCTGAAACTTTCTAGCTTGCTCTTCTAAAAGAAATTTTGAAAGCTGTAGCATAGAAAGCTTCTCATGCAAATTAGCTAACTCCTTTTTTGTCTGAATCTTTTCCTGAAGCAATTTGTCTCTGCTTTTACATATAATACAATAACTTGTTAGCAAGGCCCAGCCTCTCCTACACAACCCTGTCAGTTCTTTCCCTGGTTCTGTTGGTATTCTTTGCAAACATCTTTCTAAATCTCTGAGTGCTCCCTTCTGTAACTTCGGTTCTCAGTTTTCACAGAGTCCTGTGTTTTTAGCCCACTCTCTTAGCAGGGAGGAAGAAGGTAAATCCTCCGATCCTCGGATATCTATGTCCTTCCCTAGAGCATTCCTGTCTCCAAGTAGATGTTTTATACTTTGTGATCTTGTTTGTGATGCCAAATATATCACCAATGAGATTCCCACAGTGGCTGCTATGAATATGCCAGCATATTTACAGGTCTGAATCACAAAATATAACAGACTTTCTTCATGGAAGACAAAATCGAGACATTTATTCAAATACCTGAAAGCCAGATCCATCATAGCAACAAAGAAGTCTATACACATTATGAAAATGGGGAGCACTGACATTCCTAAGCCTTCCCTCCCTCAGGCCTTTCCACAAACAAACTCCCTTAAGCAAAATTACTCCTTCTCTCCCTCACTCTAGCTGCTCTGCTTTCTCCACCTCCTCTCTCTCTCCAAGCTCCAGCTCAGTCCAAATTCCTTCTCCATCCCTTCTTGCTCCACCCATTCAACCACAGGCTCCATGTGACTCAGACTCGTGTGACTTAGGCTTCCATGTGCTTCAAGCAGGTAACATGGGCCTATTAATGGGTGTGGAAATATCTTCCCATTCCATTAACAATCGGGGGGAATGTGATGGACTTGGAATCAAAGGAGTTTGGAGTCAAATCCTGATTTTGCTACTTACTACCTCTGTGACTATATCAAAACTCTTTGAGCTTCAGTTTCTTTATCTGGTAAAATGACAATGGACTATATCAAAGGTATTAAACTCTTCACCCACAGGAATGCAAGCAGTTCTCAAAATTCCTGATTCTGTGGAATCAGAATAAAATGTTTGAGAAAATAAGTAAAAAATATAAGAAAACATAAATAATGTTAATTTGTGGTTTTCTAAAACAAATATATAGCCCACAAAGATCTATCTCTATTTGAGTTTGACTCTTCTGGACTAGATACTATCTAAGTTTCCTTTTAGTTCAGAATCTATTTTTTTATTTTCCTATTATAGGCACTTGAAAAGGTACTAGACCAAACTAAAAGAAGCTATAAAACATGTGATTCCTTCCTTTGGGGATCTGAAGTCTACTTGAGAGCTCCGTAAGTATGCATACAGTAACAATAAATAAGCAATAAAAAGAAATATATACCAAGATTTAAAAAAAAAAAAGATAATGTATACTCTAAAGGGGAAGGAGACACAGAGTAAAAACAATGTTGAAAACTAGATAGACTCATTCAAGTAAATCCTATTAGAACAAGAAAGTTCTGAGTTTGGTTTTGGTAGACATTGATTTTTGAGAGGATGGGGAAGAATAGGCACGGTGCTATTGATGAGGGGAACATAAAAAGAGGCAGAAAGGATGAGCAAATTGCATTAACCTAATAGTATCAAAGTAGAGGAAATTTAGCAAGAACATCAACTAGAATGATGTCAATAAAGATGATTTTCTTCAAAAATTCTTAGTTTCACTTGTCTTCTTTTCTAGTCATTTTTGCAAGAAGATATTGAATTAGTTCATATTTTAAATTGTTATGCTAGCATTAACCCATGTCATGGAAAATATTTTGGGAATGAGGCTATGGGGATGAAAAATCTAACATAGCATTCTATGTGTTGTATACATAATTCTAGGTATCATTTAATTAAATTTAAATGAACATTGATGTTCCCATTCTGTTCTAGGCACTAATATTCAAACTCAGAAGCAATAATTAAGTAAAAACTGCATCCCAGAGAGTTGTTAATGTCCCATTACAAATGTGGCATAGTAGCAGAGTACTGGCATTTGGAAGCAAAAGATCCGAGTTCAAATCCTGGTTCTTATATATATGCATATGTATATTCCCTTCAACTACCCTAATACTTAGGTTTTGTGAGTTACAAATATCATCTTTCCATGTAGGAATGTAACCAAAACAGTTCAACTTTAGTAAATCCCTTATGATTTCTCTTTGCTGTTTACCTTTTCATGCTTTTCTTGATTCTTGTGTTTGAAAGTCAAATTTTCTATTCAAATCTGGTCTTTAGTTTTTCAAGAATGCTTGAAAGTCCTCTATTTTATTGAAAATCCATATTTTGCCTTGGAGCA
>CM053622.1:248488734-248500064 GCA_028646595.1 Phalanger gymnotis | reverse complement strand
TTCTTTCTCTCTGAATGCTTGCAGTATTTTCTCTTTGACCTGGGAACTCTGGAATTTGGTGACAATATTCCTAGGAGTTTTCTTTTTGGGATCTTTTTCAAGAGGTGATTGGTAGATTCTTTTAATGTCTATTTTACCCTCTGGCTCTAGAATATCAGGGCAATTTTCCTTGATAATTTCTTGAAAGATGATGTCTAGGCTCTTTTTGTGATCATGGCTTTTAGGTAGTCTAATAATTTTAAGTTATCTCCAGTGGATTTATTCTCCAGGTTAGCAGTTTTTCCAATGAGATATTTCACATTGTCTTCCATTTTTTCATTCTTTTGGTTCTGTTTTATTATTTCTTGATTTCTCATAAAGTCTTTAGCTTTCGCTTGCTCCATTCTAATTTTAAAGGTAGTATTTTCTTCAGTGGTCTTTTTGACCTCCTTTTCCATTTGGCTAATTCTGCCTTTCAAGGCATTCTTCTCCCCATTGACTTTTTGGAGCTCTTTTGCCATTTGGGTTAATGTATTTTTTAAGTTATTATTTTCTTCAGTACTTTTTGGGTCTCTGTTAGCTAGTCATTGACTTGTTTTTCATGATTTTCTTGCATCATTCTCATCTCTCTTCCAAATTTTTCCCTTTACTGCTCTCACTTGCCTTTCCAAATCCTTTCTGAGCCCTTCTATGGCCTGACACCAATTCATATTTTTCTTGGAGACTTTTAATGTGGGCTCTTTGACTTTGTTGACTTCTTCTGGCTTTATGTTTTGATCTTCTTTGTCACCAAAAAATATTCAAGAGTCTGAGTCTTGTACTGTTTGCTCATGTTCCCAGCCAACTACTTGACCCTTGAGTTTTTTTTGTCAGGGTATGACTGCTTTCAGATGGGCGAGTGCTTTGTCCCAAGCTTCAGGGATGTTGCGTTGCTGTTTTCAGAGCTACTTCTACACAGCAAGCTCTGCCACACCCGTGTTCCTCCTCCCCAAAGAACCACCCAGGACAGTGACCCAGATCCAAGCAGGGCAAAGTAAGAGAACCCTGCATTCCTGCTCTGATCCTCCACTTGTTTCCTCCCACCTGAGCCTGAGGCTGGAAGCAACCACAGGTGGAACTCTGGAAGCAGCCACAGGAGCCTCAGTGCTGTACCACCTCCACTGCCCCCTTGGCCAGGGCCAACTATGCACTCCTCTCACCCCTATCCAGCAGCTTTCCCACTGATCTGTTAAGTTGTCTTAGGTGTTTGTGGGTTGGGAAGTCTGGTGGCTGCTACAGCTCGATGATTCAGGGCCCTATGGCTTGCTCCATCTGATCAACTCAGCTCCTGGTCTATCCTGGTGCAGTCCATGCTGGGCTGCGCTCTGCTCCCAGTGCAGTGTGATAGACACTTCCCAGTGATCATGCAGGCCCTCTTGGGCTGGACACCTGCTTCCCTCTGTTATTTCTTGGGTTCTGTAGCTCCAGAATTTGTTAAGAGCCATGTTTGCATTTGTTTGGAGGGATTTGAGGGAGAGCTTAAGCAAGTCCCTGTTTTCCTGCTGCCATCTTGGCTCCACCCCTGTTATTTGACTTCTTTTGCTTCAGTTTTCTTTTTTTGATATGTAGGAATTAGACTCAGTGATCCTTAAAGCCTTTTTCCACTTCTATAATCCATTCATCAAGGCTTATTTAGTGTTTATGGGAAACATCAAAATTAGAAATTGAATGCTATTGCCTCAATTATCTTAAATGGCCATTTTAAAAAATTGGGTAGTATTTGGTTGTTTTTTTTTCCTGGAGACTTAATAGGCAAGACAAATTTCTATTTGTAATGAAAAGACAGTCCCACATAGTCTTACATTAATTCCAGCAACTTCATGGCTTCTCCCAGATAGTCTTACTTTGAACAAACTTTCTAACGTTTAATTAAATCTGCCTTAGTTAAGATGCATAACTGACAAAACAATTGCTTCGATCTTCTCAGCACCAAACACAAGGCTTTGCACATAGTAGGTGCTTAATATATATTGGTTGTATATGTGTTTCACACTTTAATATACATGATGGGAAAAGGAAAAAAGAAAGTCAAGACACTTGGGGTGTCATTGCAGAGTCAGAGACTAGAAAGGTCCAGGAAAGACAGAGGAACAAAGGTGATGCTTTGAATACATAATGGAGTGTATCGCCAAATCCAAATGAAAATATCTTAATTTTTGGATGATTTCTGGTTTATTCATTTGTTTAGTTTGCTGTATTACACAAGTAATTTTACTTTATTCCTGTCTAATACTTGGCCTTTGCCCCCTTACTTTTCATTCTTTCCCCACTTAGGAAGCTGAAATTGACTTAAACATGGCACAGCTGGATAGAGGCCAATAAGGAATGTTCTACATCTCTCCCCTTCCTTCCCTCCTCTCCAACCTCATCCTGCTGAAAGAAGATGATCTTTGATACCAGTATGGGCCCTCCTGTGTATAGTAATATGAACAGGAGAAACTTTTCCCAAAAGCATAGAAGATCTGGTTGTCCTCTGGGACTTCCTCAGACCAGAGAGAATAAAATTATACCCCTCTGTGGTGACCTCTCCCTGGTGTTACTGAGATTATGGAAGGTTGCAGAATCATTTTCATTATTGTTGTGCTTTTGCTTAGGTAAAACAAAGACTTCAGCATATACTAAGGCTGTACGTTTTCCATTATATAAGAATGGAACATGTTTTAGTGTCTGCCAAAAACACCCACCTTTTTAAAATCCTACAAAGTTTTCAATCCATTGTTACAAACCTTCTAGATCAAAGTTGTTTGTAAGGCTATTTGAATCTACAAGTTTAGTGAAGTAGGTAAGATAGCAATACTAGTAGTAGTAGTAGCAGCAGCAGCAGCAGCAGTAGTAATAATAATTATATATATGTACACATATATATATTATATATATATATATATATATAATGTTTTATCATCTAGTGTGCACTTTTACTGCAACAACCCTATGAGGTATATAGTACAAATGTTATTATCAGTAGAAGGGGAAAGACCATTGAGGAACTGTGTTTAAAGAATTGTCTGGAAGTGAAAATGATGAACCAAGAATTTTAGCACTCCTTGATTCTGGCCTCTTGATTTGAGGGCAGAGAGCAAAGGTCTGGCTACCATTGTGGAGAGTTGCAAGGGATATGGTGTCATCAGGGAAGAAACCCAGATTCCTGTTAAAATGAGGATTTAAAAGAGGGTCATTTGAAAAATTTAAGCATATTAGAGATTATGTTAACAGTACAATGCAAGTTTTTTTGTTTCTTGCTGATAAAGTCAGAAGCTGGATGAATCTGATTCATTAGGGACTGAGAAATAGGACCAGAATTGAGAAGGTATAGGTTTGAAGATTCAAGAGATGATAATATGGCCATTACACTTAAAGTAAACCTCAGTAACTGGGATTGGGTATCCATCACAGCAGGAGGTAGATATATTTGCCATGTGCCATTGGCAGACACTGACTAATAGAAGACCGGAAGAATTAATACATTGTAGAATCAGAGGTACATATAACAGCCTTGTAGTTTTGGTATACGCCTCTCAAGGTTTCATCCCAGGTATGCTTTGTATCCTTGATTCCAAGAGCAAGTCTTTGGCTTCTTATTCTTTTTCATTTTATCATGCATTCATAATGTATTAGATTTTCAAAATGCACAGGTAAATTTACATTGATTGATAACTTCTGTGACATACTATAGCTTGTGTTAGCAATATATTGGTGATTTTAATCAGTGTGCTGTAGTGGAAAGAAAGCTGGCCTGAGAATGAAACCAAGCTGGGAAACTTTGGGCTGGCAATGTAATCTATGTTCCTTGATTTTTTCACCCAAGGAAACCAATATTGTACTGTGTGATCTCCCAAAGTTATTTCTAGATCTCAGTGTTTATATTTGTTTGATTAAAGAGGCTAGCCTCCTTCTCACAGTAGTGTTTTTGTCTCCAAGATCTCCCTATTAATTTTAGACTTGGAACAATCTACTGTCTCAATACCAACAGGGTTTCTCTTGTCATACTCTGTTCCATTTGCACTTCTTCATCTTTCTAGATTAAAAAAATGATTCAGTTATAGAATCAGAATTTTGAGTGCAAAGGTATTTGGGCACTCATGTAGTCCCACCTACAATTCCTACATACAAAAACAATATTTAAGGGGATGTTTTAATTCAAACAGACTATTTGCTGACAGGACAAACTAATTAATAGATTATCACATTGTTAACAATTTTATGAAATACAAGAGTTGCTCACTAAGGTTGAGGGCACCACGAGGGGAATCATCATCTAATTCTTATTTATTGAGACAAAATCACAGAATAGGTGGGATTTCAGAAGACCATAGGATTTAGAGTTGGATGAAAACTTAAGGATCATCATCTGGTCCCACCCACTCATTTTGCAATCAGAAGCTGAGGCCCACAGGATTTAAATGACTTGTGCAAGTTGGTAATGGCATCATAAAGATTCTAAAAGAACGGAGGATACAAATTCTTTGAGGAGAGGGACTATTTACTATTTTTTTTCATATCTCCATCACTTAATGTAGTACCTTGATCATAATATATATATCTACATTTTTTTCTTTTAATTTAATTGAATTGAGATGAACTTTGTAGGAAGAGTGGGCAGGGCAAGGGGAGTTAAAAAATAAAGAATGAGAACATTGAACAAAATAGTCAGTGTTGGTACATCAAAATCAAATTCATGTACTATCATTCAACTTAGTGACCCCGGATACAAGAAACTCTTTTGAAAATCCTTTTCTGTAAAGATTAACATAGCTCAGGAGTTATGCCTGGAGATTGAATAAATATAGCTCAAAAACTAAATGATAAATCTGTTGTTGAGGTGAATGACGGGAATCACTCACTCACAGTATATCAAAATCTCCTATTAGCTGATAGGACACTTATGAAAGACCTAAGTAAATGGATAATGTACATTAAGTTAAGTGTGTCCATTTTCTGTATGCTAGTGTTCACTCTGCATTTTTTAACATATGACTTGCCAAGTACCCTGCACCTTGCAATAAGCTCTGGTGAAGTAATCCACCTTCAATCTTTTTAAAAAGCCTATCTGGGTAAGACTCTCAAATGTGGAATGAGCCCCTGCCAGCCACTGTAGTAATCTTAGCTCTCCACAGTGGCTTCACCTCCCCATGCCATGCACCAATGAAGATAAGAGGAATTTCAGGAAGATGGAGTCACAGTGGTTGGTGATATCAGGATACAGAATAGCATCTTGCATGGGGATTTGTCATTTATGACACTCACCAAAGACTGAAAAAACTAAAAAGTGAGATGAGAGGAAATAAGACTAGAGGAAATAAAATAAGAATAGCACAGTTAAGGTAGATAACTAAGGGAGGAAAAAGACTACAGGAAAAGAGAAATTGTAGGGTTAGGACCCTGGAATAGAATAAATTCAAGATAACTGAAGAATTAATAACAAAAATGACAATAATAATGGTAATAAAAATTATACACATTTATATATGCTTTAAAGTTCACAAACAACTTGATATTATCTTGTTTTGATTTATTTTATTCACAAGGTGAAGAACTGGAGAACCTGAATGTGAATGAGATAGCACAATGGGTAAAAGGTACACTATAGAACATTCTGATGGATTTGTTCTACTGGAATTTTTTGTGTTGAATACACTTCTAGAAATCACAGTCCTAGCCTGCAGAACTCAGAGATCAAGCCCCATCTCTCTATAATGAAGTAGTACATGAAAAATGCTTTTGTTGGAAATGTAGTTCAATGTTGATTAGGTGGTTGGGATGTTTGAAGCGGGACATGGTAAATGACATTGAAAGATAATAGCCATTTTTCTCATGAGGGGAGAAACAAGACTTCAGTTACAACTCCAGTCTTCAAACTTAAACAACAGACAAGCATCAAATCATTCCATTATAGCTTCTGAATAGGCATCAGAAGAAAAATAGACCAAAGGGATTTTAAATTGAAAGACACCTTGAAGACCATCTAGTCAATTCCCTTATTTTCCAGATAAGGAAACAGTTCTAGAGAGGTTAAATCACTTGCCAAAAGTCACACAAATAGGAAGGAACATAGTCATTACTTTTGTAGCTGAAGAAGATGCACAAGTGGTTTCAGTCTGGGAACACTAACTCTAGCTTCAGTTTTCTGAAACATATTATCTATTGAATAGCATTTATTGTGTCCTGATTGGGAAAATACTGCTTCAAAGAACATTCTTCTAGACTTTTGGTTGAAATTCTGCCTTGAATGTGTACCTCCTGTGTGGTACTGTTGTGTTACCTGGGTAAATCACACCCTCTATGGGGCTTAGGTTTCTTATCAGTATACGAAATAGATGGAAAGTATGGCCTTTGAATTTCCTTGTGTCTCCAAATCTGTGACCATGAGAAAATGGATGTATTATACAGAACATATTGTCATATGGATATTCATTTTAATTTTATAATACAAGTGTTAACTTTTGATTAACCCAAAGAGGAAAAAATATTATTATCAAAATGAGAGAAGTCCATAGATTCTTTGGTCATGGCTACTTCAGTAAAATCCATCAGATCATTGCATGCTAGAACAAGATCACTTCGGTCATCCTGGATCGCTCTGTCTAATTTGAGTCGAGCCAATTAACCACAATTTAATTAAGTGTCTACTAGGTAGCCAACATGAGGAAGTAGACACAAAGAAAAAAAGATGGCCTCTACTCCCAAGGGAGGTAGAAACAGGAAAAGTCAGAATTCAGAGGAAATTATGTTTTGCAAAGCAATGTAACAAACAGCACCAGACAAAGTAAGCTTCGCTGGGAAGGACACTCAGCCTAGGAGAGGTAGTTTAAATTCAACTGAACACCAGAATCCTTCTCAAGTCAACTTTAGCTGATGATATGTGAACAGCAAGGCAAAGGGAATAGATATGATGTAAAACAGAAAAATAGAGAATTTCTCAGTGCTGAAATACAGTAGAGATATGAAAGATGCTATAAAGGAAAAGAAAAAAAGAGTGTCAAATTATTTGGCAGTGAAATGTACCTTGATTGCTTCTGTTTGTCAGAGTGTTACAGACAACCCCTCAATCTCATTCCTTTTATAAAATGCTAGTGTTAAAGCCCTCCATAGAGAAAAGCTCTCTTTCCCTGTGGCATTGGTGCAATGTTTATTTCACTGATTTCCTGTGAGCTTCAGGATATTCTTTGGTCCAAAATGAACTGTGTCTTTCTCTTTGTCTTCTCCTCTTTTGGTCTTCTCATAATTTTTGTTTAATTGTTTTTCTATAGACAATTGAGTTTTCATTAGTAAGTATGAAATTTAGAACAGGTAGCTTTTAAAAATAATTTTTTATTTGGCTTTTATGTTGATGAATCTAGCATTTGATTGGCAGCCCAGGTAGAAAATAAGACCTAGGAGGAAGGAAGAGAAGGAGGGAGGGAGGAAGGGGGGGGGAAAGAGAGAGAGAGAGAGAGAGAGAGAGAGAGAGAGAGAGAGAGAGAGAGAGAGAGAGAGAGAGAGAGAGAATTTTGCTAGATTCTGATATACTGCCCATTCCTTTTCTAGGCTATCACATTTATAAAAGAGGGGAAAACGCCATTAACAAAAGATGCCAGAAACTTGAAATGCCAAAGAATTTGACAATGTCACAATTCTGGAGAACTCTTTCAGTCATGTCTTCATTCAGTTGTGCTCATTCTTAGTCACCTAGTGAACAGCGCCACTTGGACAAGTTAGTGGTAGTCAATTGTTGCCACTTTGCTACAATTACTAACAAGGCTAAAATGACTCTGGCTACAGATTGGTCAACTCTACTTAGACTAAGACACAGAACCAGACAGGATGTGCACCTGTGTCCATAATGAAATGGGATTCTTAAAAAGAGAGGATCCGAAGACAGGAATACTCCACACAAGTATGTACTGTCCTTTATACAACTAGTTTTCGAAGAGATACATTAACTTCAAAGATTTTTCCACTGCTCTAGATTTTTAAAAACTACTTTCAGAGCTAATTCATAAACTGGACAAGGAGACCCAACTTTTGACCAAAGCTCATATTCCTTAATTGCATTTTTCCAACACATTTTATTCTCAAAGATTTTTGAATAAAATGGTCAGTGGGGATAGCCTCCTTAACCTTGAAGATATTTGAGAGTGTGCACAATCTAAAGACAACTTTGAATTCTCTTAACTGATAGACCAAGGTATTGCTTATAGATATGGTTTACCTACATTTTAGAAAAAACATTTTCTGAAATATCCTCTGGAAAACCTTGAAAGATTGGTCTGGATGATGGTATTTTTAGTTGGATTCCAAATGCCTGAATGGCTAGATTCAAGGAGTTTTCATTAAAGGCTCCATGTCAACTCAGAAAAGTTCTCCAATTGGGTGCTCAGGGACCTATTGTTTACTTTGGACAGTTTAAGATTGTTATTAATGACTGAGATAAAGGTATAGATGATGTCCTTATCAAATTTGTAGGTGGTAAAAAATGGGGAGGGATACATAATATATTAGTATGCACGACCAGGTTCCAAAAAGAGCTTGACAAATTAGAATGTGAAAGGAAACAGATGAAATTTTAACAGTGAAAAATGTTAATTCTTACTCTTGGATTTAAAAAGTGATAACACAAGTGCAAGATGGGGGATATTCTTTGGTGTATTTCCTATCTTTAACTTCGGGATTGTTATTCTGCCCTGTTCTCATCAGTCTACACAGGGATTGGAGCCTGCCCTAGAATCATAGCTCTCTTGTCATCTGCTTACTAACCTCTGTCACTGCTTCTCTTCAGTCTATTTTGCTATCTTCCTAGTGTATATAGTATATTTCTCTGGAATCTTTCCAAACTATTGGGAAACTGCTGTCTGCTGCCCAGCACCACTAACTCTGATGACCTACTTGTCTAGATTTCTAAATACTGTAGCTTCAGTACTCTTTCTTCTGCCACCTTGCTGCCACCTTTCCTATTATCCTCTGTTGGGCACTTCCCTTACCCACCCTCAGATACCTATATGTCTGATCTTTGGTTGTTAGCAATCTACAATTTGACCTGGTCATATGCTTCCCAAACCTTATGGCAAGGTATCATCTCCCTCTGTCTGGCTTTCTGTGTTTCTGTCTCCATCCATTTTAATCTCTGTCTATCTTTCTGTATCTTTTTCTCTGTATATACCTCTATCTCCATCTGTCTCTCCCTGTCTCTGTCACTCTCTTCCTCCTTTCTCTTTCCCTTTTTTGCAGATTTTTTCTCTAGCTCCTGTCTTTTTTCTTTTTTTGTGTTTTCCTCTGTTTCTTTTTTCTTTTTCTAGTTTAGTGGATTCGCTCCCAAATGGGCCAGAGAAGCAATAAAGGTAATCTACATATTAGTATTTATTGAATGCAGCATAAGATTTTTAAAGGGTGCTGAATATTTGTTATTCAGTATAATTTTTAAAAGTATTAACTAGTACCAAAAAATAACCCCAAGGTATATGGATCAATGTCCTTTGATAAGAAGAGTGAAAAAGAAATCCTTGGAGCCTGATACAGAAAAACTGGAAATTTATATAATTTTTATCTTCTTTTTTATCTTAAATTGTTGTTGGCACATGTTTTCCCATACTTGATTAATTCATTTTGGAACAGAATCATAATAGGCTATTTGACATTCAAAAGTACCCCATGCTTTGTAACCTGGCTCTCTATTTGACAATACTTTCAACAACTGAAAAATTTAACACCAGATTTAATTTGCACACCTCAGGCTGAAAATACAGTCATTGAAGCATGTGTTTTTAGAATCTCATTCAACATATATAGTTGAATAAAATACTGGATTGAGTTGTCAACTTCTTGTGATCCATGTATAATTCAAACTCAAATGTTGTTGGTTTTAGATCACTGAGCTAATTTTCATGTTCTTTACTTATGAGGCCACAAACTGTAACTAGTAATTTTACATGTGGGATCATTACCACAAATCATATTTGGAGCCAACCCCAAAGATATCCTCATTTAGGACGATGAGAAGAGTCAGCATCCCTTAGGGTGAAATAGAGAAAAAATATCTACTGACGAGGATGTTTCCCATTACTACCCTCAATATTTGGCCCATTTCATAGCTCTCTACTTAAAATAAGAATTACTGATATCAAAGGCCTATAGAGAAGTACATGGTGGTTATAAACAGGACATAACCTATAACCAAGTTAGAACTCTAAAGAAGAATAAGAGCATTAAACATCATTAGGGACATGTATGATAGAGAGATAAAGATAAAGTAGTCATGAGGCAAAGGCAGGGAATGAGAGATGGATAGTGAAGAGTGTTCCAGTGACATCAATTACATGTCAGGAAATAATTGAGGAAGGCATCCCATATCTTGAATTCCATACTATATTATTTAATATTTTTTTAGTTTTCAGCATTGATTTCTACAAGATTTTGAACTACAAATTTTCTCCCCATTTCTATCCTCCCCCCACTCCAAGATGGCATATATTCTGATTACCCTGTTCCCCAGTCAGCCTTCCCTTCTGTCACCCCACTCACCCTCTCATCTCCTTCCCCCTTACTTTCATGTAGGGCAAGATAGATTTCTATACCCCATTGCCTGTATATCTTATTTCCCAGTTGCATGCAAAAGAACTTTTTTTTAGCATCTGCTTTTAAAACTTTGAGTTCTAAATTCTCTCCTCTCTTCATTTCCCACCCACTCTTTCTAAGAAAGCAAGCAATTCAACATAGGTCACACATGTATCATTATCCAAAACACTCCCATAAAGTCATGTTGTAAAAGACTAACTATATTTTCCTCCCTGCCTCCCTCCTATCCTGACCCCTGTTATTCAATTTTCTCCCTTTACCCTGTCCCTTTTCAAAAGGGTTTGCTTTTGATTGCATCTTCCCCCTATCTGCCCTCCTTCCTATCATCCCCACTTTTTATCCCCTTCCTCCTTCTTTCCTGCGGGGTAAGATACCCAATTGAATGTGTATGTTATTCCCTCCTCAAGTCAAATCCAATGAGAGCAAGATTCACTAATTCCCCCTCATCTGCCCCTTCTTCCCTTCCAATCAACTGCTTTTTCTTGCCACTTTTGTGTTAGACAATTTACCGCATTCTATCTTTCCCTCTCTCCCTCTCTCCATATATTCCTGTCTCATGCCTTAATTTGATTTTTTTTAGATACCATCCTTTTATATTCAACTCACCCTGTGCCCTCTGCCTATATATATGTATATTCCCTTCAACTACCCTAATACTGAGAAAGGTCTCATGAATTACACACATCATCTTTCCATGTAGGAATATAAACAAAACAGTACAACTTTAGTAAGTCCCTTATGATTTCTCTTTCTTGTTTACCTTT
>CM053622.1:248460519-248488234 GCA_028646595.1 Phalanger gymnotis | reverse complement strand
CTTTGACCTGGGAATTCTGGAATTTGGTGACAATATTCCTAGGAGTTTTCTTTTTGGGATCTTTTTCAAGAGACTATCTGTGGATTCTTTCAATTTCTATTTTACCCTCTGGCTCTAGAATATCAGGGTAGTTCTCCTTGATAATTTCTTGAAAGATGATGTCTAGGCTCTTTTTGTGATTATGGCTTTCAGGTAGTCCAATAATTTTTAAATTCTCTCTCCTGGATCTATTTTCCAGGTCAGTGGTTTTTCCAATAAGATATTTCACATTGTCTTCCATTTTTTTTCATTCTTTTGGTTCTATTTTATAATTTCTTGATTTCTCCTAAAGTCACTAGCTTCCTCTTGCTCCAATCTAATTTTTAAGGTGGTATTTTCTTCAGTGGTCTTTTGGACCTCCTTTTCCATTTGGGTAATTCTGCCTTTCAGGGCATTCCTCTCCTCATTGGTTTTTTGGAGCTCTTTTGCCATTTGGTTTAGTCTATTTTTAAGGTGTCATTTCCTTCAGCATTTTTTTGGGTCACCTGTAGCAAATCGCTGACTTGTTTTTCATTGTTTTCTTGCATCTTTCCCATTTTTCCTTTACTTCTCTTACTTGCTTTTCCAAATCCTTTTTGAGCTTTTCCATGGCCTGAGACCAATTCATATTTTTCTTGGAAGCTTTTGATGTGGGCTCTTTGACTTTGTTGACTTCTTTTGACTGTATGTTTTGATCTTCTTTGTCACCACAAAAAAGATTCTAGAGTCTGAGTCTGAGTCTGAGTCTGCATCTTTGTCCTTTCTTATTGCCTGGAAATGTTCCCAGCCAACTACTTGACCTTTGAGCTTTTTGTCAGGGTATCACTGCTTGTAGAGAGTGCTTTGTCCCAAGCTTTAGGGGTTGCACCTCTGTTTTCAGAGCTACTTCTACTCCAGCGTCACTGGAAGCTCTCCCACAGCAGCACTCCTCCTGTTCCAAGAAATGCCAACCAGGATTGTGACCCAGATCCAAGCAGGGCAAAGCAATCCCTGCACTCCTGCTCTGGTCTACTGCTTGATTCCTCCCACTGTGTGAGCCAGGTACTCTGGAAGCAGAAGACACTGGAGCTCTGGAAGCAGCCACAGAAGCTTCCTATTGCTGCTGTCAATGCACCACCTCTGCCACCCCCAGGGCTGGGGGCTGAACCGCTTTCTAACCCGATCTAACAGTTTTCCCACTAACCTGCTCTGTGGTCTTTGGCGTATGTAGGTTGAGAAGTCTAGTAACTGGTACAGCTCAATGGCCCTAAGGCCTGGTCCAGGTCAACTCTCAATCTAGTCTGTCCTGGTGCAGACCACATTGGGTTGCACTATGCTCTCAGCACCCTGTGATAGACCCTTGCCAGTGACCATCCAGGCCATCCTGGACTGGACACCTGCATTCCTCTGCTGTTTCTTGGTTTCTGCAGCTCTAGAATTTGTTCTGAGCCATTTTTTACAGGTGTTTGGAGGGATTTGGGGGGAGCTTAAGCAAAACCCTGCTTCTCAGCCACTATCTTGCCTCTGCCCCCCCCAAACATATTCAAGAACTATGCTTCATATAATCTTAAAAATATGATTTTAAAAATTTTAAGTACCTCTGAGACTTAAATTTTCTAGGAATAGTTAGGTTTTCTTCAAGCAAATAACTAATTTAATGATGTAAAAAGTAATACAGAAAAATGCCATAGGTTTTTAATAAATGTTTGTTGAATTTCAATCTGAGCAATGACACATACATATTGGATCACTTTAAGTAAGAAATATAGTGTATGTTTCAATAAGTTTGAAACACAATGATTATGTAGATGGAGAATTTAGTGGATTTTAAAAATTAACTGTATAGACTGAATGATTTGAGACTGCATCTCATCTCAGATATGTTGCAATGAAAACAAGGTGGGCTGGTGATATATCTGTACATACATATATGTGTGGCACCTATGATGCTTTTGACCTCAAAAGAACTACTTTCCAGAGCCAAGATGGTGAAAAAAGATAGCCACTCACCTAAGCTCTCCAAAACCCCTCTTAACATGTTTAAATAATACTATAAAGCAATTCCTGGAACAGCAGAATGCACAAAAGGATGAGGTGAAATAATTTTCCAGCCAAAAACAAGTTAGAAGCATGGCAGAAAAGGTCTGTCATACCTAGGTGAAAATGGAGCATAGTCAATCACAGGCTGTGCTAGTATAGACCAAGCCCCAACAAACCAGGAGTAGGCCTTGAGAGTCACTGAATCAGCAGTGATACTGCCTGCTTCCAGGGCTATCAGTTCACAGAAGGTAAGCAGGTTGAACAACTAATGAGAAGATTACAGAGGTCTCTTTGCTAGCACTGAGGCAGGACTCTGTTGCTTTGCCCATACTCAGATCCAGGTCACAGTCCTAGGTGCCAGTTCCCGGGTGAGGGGAGCACTAGCACACCGGAGATTGCAGCCACAATGTAGCAGGGACCATCCTCATAGCTCCAGGGCAGAAAAGAGTATTTGTGGTCACTCACAGACCAGAGCACAGGTCAAGAGAGTACTAAACACACCTTTCCTTAGATCATACCACCTTGGAACAACTGAAAACTTACAGGTCCCTAGGAGTATCTCTGAAAACAGCTGCACGAAGCCCCTGAAGCTTGAGACAGAGCACCATCCACCCTGGGAGCAGAGCTCCACTTTAACGAAGAGTTAAAAGTCAAGAAAGAAGCTAGAACAATGAGCAAACAACACACACACACACACACACATACACACAATTTAGACCATAGAAAGTTACTATGGTGAAAATGAAGATCAAAACACACACTAAGAAGAAGATAACAAAGTCAAAGCTTCGATATCCAAAGCCTCCAAGAAAAATATGAATCAGTTTCAGGCTGTGGAAGGGCTTAAAAAGAATTTCTAAAATCAAGTAAGAGAGATAGAGTAATAATTGGGAAGAAAAATGAGAGAGATGCAAGAGAATCATGAAAAAAGAGTCAATAGTTTGGTAAAAGAGACAGAAAAAACAATATTGAAGAAAATTAACACCTTAAAAACCAGACTAAGCCAAATGGTAAAAGAGGTACACAAAGTCAATGAGGAGAAGAATGCAGAATTGAAAATTGAAAAGCAGAATTGGCCAAATGGAATAAAAATGGAATGGAATAAAAAGCAAAAGCACAAAGAAATGGAATAAAAAGCACAAAAATTCAGTGAAGGAAAGAACTCCTTAATAAGTAGAATTGCCAAATTGGAAAAAGAGGTACAAAAACTCAGTGGAGAAAATAACTCCTCAATTGAAGTGAACAAATGAAGCTAATGACTTTATGAGAAATCAAGAAAAAATAAAACAAAACAGAAGAATGAAAAAACAGAAGACTGTGAAAAATCTCATTGGAAAAAAAAACTGACCAAGAAAATATATTCAGGAGAGACAATTTAAAAATTATTGGACTACTTGAAAGTCATGATAAAAATAAATAGATCATAGATATCACTTTTCAAGTAATTGTTAAGGAAAACTGTCCTGATATTCTAGAAACATAGGGTAAAATAGAAATTTAAAGAATCTACTAATCACACCCTGAAAGATATCCCAAATTGAAAACTGCCAGGAATATTAGAGCCAAATTCCAGAGTTTCCAGATCAAGGAGAAAATATTGCAAGCAACCAGAAAGAAACAATACAAATGTCATGGAGTCACAGTAAGGATAACACAAGATTTAGCAGTTTCCACGTTAAAGGATCTGAGGGCTTGGAATATAATATTCCAGAGGGCAAAAGAGCTAGGATTACAACCAAGACTCACCTACCAGGCAAAACTGAGTATAATCCTTCAGGGCAAAAAATTGACAGTCAATGAAATAGAAGACTTTCAAGCATTCTCAATGAAAAGACTAGAAATGAACAGAAAATTTAGCTTTCAAATATGAGACTACCCTACCTCAAATATAGGAAGACCTAGATGACAGCTCTCACCTGACTGCTGAAATCATCAGCCCTGTAAATCAGGTCTTTAATATATATACACATACACATACACATACATAAACATACACATATACACACATATATGTGTATGTATGTATACATATACACATATTTATTTTCTAGTGACATGGACAATGTTAATAATATAGATTAAATATAAAAGTGTGCCATACATACATTTTTTTTCAGAGAGCCTATTGTTGAACATTTACTGTAACATCCCTCCACGGATTCATATTTCACCACTGACAAATACTGATTATGCCACCCTAGGCAAGACTTTTAAAGCTCTAGGCAATTCTCTAAGACTTGTAAGTTGCAGGGAAAGTGTGAAAAGGGAATTGGTAAAGAAAGTTTTCTCACCTTAAGAATTCCACATAATAATGAGATCACTGATCTCACACCTAACACTATTCATGTACTTGACCATTCATAATAATTTGTTGTAGGCTATAGTGTAGTATGATAGTGTGGTTTCAGAATCTAGCCTAGAAGGAGAAGGAATCAGATCAAGCTGGGGCAATAGTAACAAATCAGAAAGAGTTTTTCTACATTTTTTGGTAATTTCTGAGCAACCCATACCTACTACACCGCTTTTGAAGCTGGAGAGAAATTTGATGAGTTAATCAGGCTAAAAGTTGAGAGGTATAGGGATTAATTAGGTATAAGTGTATCTTTTGACACTGCTTTCACCTATCAGTCTTGGTTGATAATGGTTAGACAATCCATTACATCCACATAGAACCATTCCATGTGTGGAATAACCCCCTTTACAAATATCTGTAATGGAGGAACTGACCATAAAAGGCCTAGTCCTTATAGCATGTACAATACACCTTTTACTGCTCATGGATGCTTTCCGAGGCTCTTTCCAGAAATTCATAATAGAAAGGTCTTTTCTCTCCTCTTTCAGAACAGATATAGATATTCCCTATTTCTTGTCAATTCCTTTATAAACAAGGTCAAATAGGTGATTTTAGGTCTAGTTCCTCACTGGAGTCAGACATCAAAAGTAATGGCAAATTCTCTATTTTTTACTCTAGTTTCTTAGACTTTTGAAGGTTCTTCTGATTTTTGAGGCTTCTGATACTCATTCACATAAGACAAGAAAAGAATAAACATATATAAGCAAAAGTAACAGCAGTGTCATGGGTCTTTTGTCCACATAGTGACGTGGGGAGAGTTAGCTATAGCAATTCTTATCTTATAGTCACCAGGGAAGGAGGAAACATTTTGTTCATGGGAACCTTTTAAAGCACATTCAACTTGGGCTCAGCTACCAATTTAAGAGGCTTTTCATCACCATTTGGTAAGTCCACAGATTCCTAATCCAAAGAGGGGAATGACAGGGACTCCCCTCCCCGTTACACATTTCCAGAAGCAGGCTTACTATCTTCTCACATGGATTGATATTAGACAGATGATATCGTGCATGGTCTAAGAAGTGAGCTGTTATGGAACAATGCTCCCTCATCCTCATTACTTATATGAATGAAGGAGGCTATGTGGTATAGTGGATAAAATGATGAATTTGGAGTCAGGAAGAATTGGGTGATGCCCTTTTACTGATACTTATTATCTATATGACCATGGACAAGCAACTTACCTCTCTGAGTCTCAGACAATTCTCTAAGACAATAGTTGCAGATGAGCTGTGATGCACTTGTTCTAGCTCATAGTAGACACTTAATGAAAGCTTCCCCCTCCACCCACATACCCTTAGTAATGTTCTGAATGTAATGCTCATATAAGTCTATAATCTCCCTGATGTGATTATCTGCTGCAGCAGTTCAGGTTATAGCCCATCCATGTTTCATTATCCTGTGTAACCATTAGCTATGTCTCCCCATAAGTTTAACATAGAGGGCCCATTCAAAGTGCTAGGGGCTAGCCTGGTTGTCTTTTGACTGCTCATGGATGCTAATGGAGCACATATACTATAAATTTAGTTATCTCCTAATCTCCATATGAAATCAAGCTGCCTTTTGTTCTGCTCATACATATCTTAGACATTATCCTTTATTCTATCTACCTTGTCCATCCTGACATTTACCCTGATGCTGATGTGTTCATCCCTACTTGAATCAGAATTATGCCAAGAACTCTTGCTATCCCCAACCTCCAAAAAATCCCCCTACTCCCTGAAGGAGTTAATTTGCTCAGCTTTGGAGTTCCTGCTGTGGGCCTCTACTGCCTTGATTAGCAAAGCAAATTCAAATAGCCCAATATATCTAGCTCGCCCTTTACTATAAAACTAGACCATTCTTCCTATCTCATTCATCCTCCAATCAGCTTACCCTATTTCCTTCCTCTTGCCCCACTCTTGGTAATCAAATCAATATTACCACACTACCATTGTTCCTGGAAAGGATGACTCAGTTAACAGCCTTTTCATTCAACTCACCATCTCTGTGACTCTCCACATCTTCCCTTCAATGAAATCAAATAATATAATATTTATAAAATGATTAACAGTGCCTGACACACAATAGATATTTAATAAATGTTTATTTCCTTCCTTGTCTCTCCACCTTCCCTGGCCATCATCTCCTATCCCATTTATTGGAATAGACTTTCCTTGAAGATAAGGGCTTTATCAGTATCTTTAGCATGTACCACAAAGCCTGACACATAATAAGTATTTAATAAATGTTTTTCCATTTATTTATTTATTCTCCATAATTTCTATTTTTTGATATTTTACAGCCAACACAAAGTGACAATGAGCCTTTCCATTGCTTCTTGGTTAATACTAATTTTCAGGTTTATAGGGGGCAATTTTAGAGGTCTATGGGTAATCATATAATGATGTCCTTCTCCTGTTAAATTCTAATTCCAATTTGTTATTCTTTTACAGTGTGTGTGCATGACATATGATTCTACATGCATATTTACATACATGAATATGTATAGGTAACATGTTTAGATATGTTCCACATATTGCATGTGTCTATCTTGGTATTATTATGAAAAAAATTTTGTTTTTTCAATTTTAAAATCTTATTTTATTATTAGTATCAAAAACTTTTTGTAGTCACACACACAAAAATTTTAATGACTATAACTTAATTCAACATACTTCATTATTTGTTTTAAATGTTGGCTTAATACTTTTGTGCTATAGTGGTTCAGAGGTCAGGCTCCAAATGCATTGCCCAGAGAACTGAGATACTATGGAAAGAATCTGCCTGAAAAGTGTAGAGATCTTTTAATGTTGCTGTCACTTCTCTTGGATGTACAATGTGCAGAAAGACAACTAGTTCAAAGTATAAAAGTCAGTTTTTACCTTTGACCCTGTCCCTTTCCAAAAGTGTTGCTTCTGACTGCCCCCTGATCTGTCCTCCCTTCTATCATCCACCCTCTTATCTCATCCCCTCCCCTTTCCTGTAGGGTAAGATACCCAATTGAGTGTGCATGTTATTCTCTCCTTAAGCCAAATCTGATAAGAATAAAGTTCACTCACTCTCTTTCACCTCCCTCCCTCTCCTTCTATTAATTATAACAGCTTTTTCTTGCCTCTTTTATGAGATGATTTACCCCATTCTATATCTCGCTTTCTCCTCCCATTATATTCATCTCTCACCCATTAATTTTATATTTTTAGATATCATCCCTCTGTATTCAAATCACCCTGTGCTATCTATCTATCTATCTATCTATCTATCTATCTATCTATCTATCTATCTATCTATCTATCTATCTACTTATGTATCTATGTGTATATATATATACATATATATTCATATATATAGTATATATTTATATAATTGTATATATTACATATATACATGTTACATATTACATATATAATGTATATATTACATATATACATGTATAATTATATATATAATTGTATGTATGTGTGTGTGTGTATATATATATATATATATGTATATATATAATTGAATGGAATATATACATATTCCATTCAATTACTCTAATTCTGAGAAAGGTCTTATGAGTTACAAATATCATCTTTCCATGTAGGATTGTTAACAGTTCAAATTTAGTAAGTCTCTTATGATTTCTCTTTCTAGTTTATGTTTTCATGCTTCTCTTGGTTCTTCTATTTGAAAGTCACATCTTCTATTCAGCTCTGGTCTTTTCATCAAGAATGCTTGAAAGTCATCTATTTCACTGAAAAACCATTTTTCCCCTGAAGTATTCCCAAGCTTCAGGGGTTCTGTGATCCAAAGAGAGGTGTTTACTGATCTTTAGGCCTGTGCTCTGGTCTGTGAGTGAGCTCAAGCACTATTTTCTGCCTTGGAACTACCAGGACGACTCACTTTCCACAATCACCACAAGCTCTCCCACACCACTGCTCTTCCTCACCCCAGGACTACCACCCAGGACTGGGACCCAGATCCAAGCAAGGCAAAGCAAGAGAATCCTGCCTCAGCACCAGTAAAGAGATCCCTGCACTCCTGCTCTGATCAACCACTTGATCCCCCCACAGTCCATGGACCTGGAGCTCCAGAAGTAGCTGCCACTGCTGCTGCTGCTATCACCATCTCCACTGTCCTGGGGCTGGGACCAGACTGCTTCTCTCATCCAAGTCCAACAGAATTTTACCACTGATCTGCTAAGTTGTCTTTGGCATTTGTTGGTTGAGAAGCCTGGAAACTGCCACAGTTGCCAGTGATTCAGTGCCCTGAGGCTTGCTCTAGCCTGGTCTGTGCCAGTGCAGCAAACACTGGGCTGTGCTCCCCTTCAGTCTGGATGATAGACCCTTCCTGTTGATCTTCCAGGCTGTCTTGGGCTGGAGACTTGTTTCACTTTGTTATTTAGTGGGTTCTGTAACTCTAGAATTTGTTTAGAGTAATTTTTTACAAATGTTTGGAGGGATTTGGGGGAGAGCTCAAGCAAGTCCCTGCTTTTACTCCTCCAGCTTGGCTCCACCCCCTGTGAAAAGTTTTGACCTTGGCAATCCCCTGAAAATTTCTTGAGGACCACAAGTGGGTGATGAAATTCAGAAGGGATAAACATACAATCTTATCCGTGGGTACAAAAAATAGCATTCATAAGTACAAGATGGTGGAGGTATCAATTAAATAGCATATTATCAGGAAAAATGATCCAGGGGGCTGAGTGGATGCCAAGCTCAAGGTGAGTCAGCCATCTGGGGCTGCATTGGGAGAGGCACTCTCAAATTCTCAAAGCTACCGCAAGATTTTTGTGCAGTAAATAGGGAGAGGTATGTGTCTTGTGTATATCAGTTGGAAAGTAAATTACAAAATCTAGGTGAGGGTTAATAAGGACCTGGACTAGGGTAGAGGCCCTGGTGTAACCTTGGAGATGACATGAGGACAGAGAAGGGGATAGATGGGGGAGAGGTTGTAGAAGCAGAGTGGTCCAGACTACGAGCCAGATTTGAGGTCAGGGGCTGTCTTTTGCCCCTTTTTGAATCCCCAACCCTTAGCATCATAGTGCCTTATAAGTGTTGATGAAGAAGCTTGAGAGAAGGCAGAGTCAAAGGTAGATAAGTGTAAGGGATGAGAGGCTGAAGATGAGGCAGTAGGCCAGGAGAAGGAAGCACTCCCCCAACACCTCCATCTCCCACACCCTACCCATCACCCATTTCCATCTGATGGGTAGACTGATCAATAGGAAAAAGGGAGTCAGTGCCAGAAATATTTGAGCATGATGGACTGTTGTATGGGAGAACACCAAACTACAGATGTTTGGGTGAATTAATGACCTCAGGAACAAATGAATGAAGCAGTGAATGAATGAATGGTGCTCCCCCTAGCTTTTTTTTTTTTTTGCAGGTACAGGCACAGGGATCAAGGACAGGAGGCCCCACCTGATATTCTATTCCCCACTCCAGGAGGGGCAGGTGACATGTGAGTCCTAAAGAAGAGGCCCACCCTGAGTGGGGCAGTGCTGCCTGTTCCCAGCCACTCCAGCTTAGCTCCCTCTATCCTCTAGGCAGCATGGGCATTATGTCAGTGAGCTGTGCAGGATGGGCAACAAGTTCCATCACACCTTCAACTTACCCACAGAGGGAGCCCAGGTTGCTACAGGGCATTATGGTCATTGTAGTAGCAGCATTCCTGGAGGCCTTGGAAAGGAAGTATTCTAATAGGTCTTCTTTCTTCCTCGGCAGAAGATTTAGCCAAACACTTTGAGAGATTATAGATCTCATCCAGGGTAGCCTGTCATCTTGCTCTATTTAATGTCATGATCATCACATTATCCACAAATAGGAAAATCTGAAGGACCTTGCCTTCAATAGGATATCTATTCTTTGCTTACACTGCATAAGTGTAACTCTCATCCATAAGAATTACATTACATTACATTGCATCCATTACACTCTCATCCATAAGAGTAGCAAATATGTTTTTTTGGTGAGCAAATGTCAACTTGTCTCGTGTTTCATCTGACATTGATTAGAGGGTCATCAAACTAGTTTATGGCTGTTTTTATATCTTGCAATAACTCTTGAACAATTCTGACATATTCATGAATCTTATCAGAGTATAATTTTTAAGTCTATGAAAATTAAAGTATGGATATCTTTTATTTATTTTGCATCTTCAAATTTCTTTTTTTAATTAGTAAAACCATTATTATTTTTGTTGTTGTTGTTATTGCTGTGAGTAAAGTTCCTTGAACATATTAGAGTTCTATCTAAATGTAAGCTATTACTATTCTTTTTTTAAAATGAGTAAAAAGTTAATGCAATAATCATTAACAAATAACCTTTGGTTAAACATTTTCATTGTGTCTTTCCCCTCACTTATTAGCATTTAATTTTTTTCCAATTACATGTAAAGATAGTTTTCAACATTCACTTTTATATGATTCTGAGTTCCAATTTTTTTTTCTCCCTCCTTCCCTCCCTTTCCTTCTCCCCAAGAGAGCAAGCAATCTGATATAGGCTGTGCATGTAGAATCATATTAAACATATTTCCACATTAGTCATGTTGTGAAACAAGAATCAGGAAAAAAGGGAAAAACCATGAGAAAGAAAAAAAAACAAATAAAAACTACAAAAAGAGAAAATAGTATGCTTCACTCTGCATTCAGACACCAGAGTACTTTGGATGTGGTTAGCATTTTCCATCATGAGTTTTTTGGAATTGTCTTAGATCGTTTGTAGTACTGAGAAGAGCTGTCTATCAAATGATCATTTGATTTCAGTAGAATAAAACACTACCTTAAAAAGTCCTTCAATGGTTTAAAAAATTCTGATGCATTAATGTAATGTAGTTTTAATATATTGTAGGAAATGATTAAGTGATAAACAAAGAGGCATAAAAGGACTTAAGAACTGATATAAAGTGAAGTAAGAAGAACCATAAAAATAAAACATAAAAATTTTACAACAATGTAAGTACAAAGAATAGCAAAACAACTGAAACTGCTTTCTATGAAAATGTAACTATCAAGCTTAACTGAAAATAAGAGATAGTTGTATCCTTAGCCCCTAGGACAGTTCTTGGCAAATTGCTGTTCTTGCTGTCATTGTTCAGTTGTTTCAGTTGTGTCCAGTGCATCTCTGTGACCCCATTTTAGGGTTTTCTTCATAAAGATACTGTAGTGGTTTGCCAATTCTTTCTCTAGCTCATTTTACAGATGAGTAAACTGAGGCAAACAGGGTTAAGTGACTTGCCCAGTGTTGCACAGCTAGTAACTGAGGCTACATTTGAACCCATGAAGATGGGTCTTCCAGATTCCAAGCAGCTCTCTCCCCTGTTTGCAGAATTGGGGATGAATGGGAAGTCTGTGGGAATGGAACTCAAGTCCTTCTGACTCAAGGGCCGGGACCTATCTACTGAGCCTCTATTCTAGTTGTTCTCTTTATATTCATTTTTTTCTTTTAAACATGATGATATTATTATTAGAATAAGAAATCAGATTTGTTAAACATTTGGAAATAAAGTGGTAAAAAAGAACTCCACACAATTTTTAGGTACTACACAGAGCCTTATATTTACATTATTCCAATACTTACCAAATATTTACATTATCCATCATTTTAGGTAGTAAAGTTAAGACTACATTTCTTACAAAGCATCAAGGCTGATAATAGTGTAGATCATGGCTCAATAGTGTAAGAATATTATTGCACCATTTTGAATACAATACTTTTACTCGTTTTTGTATTCCCAGTATTAATTCATAGTCTGGAATATAGAAAGTGATTAATAAATAAATGCTTACTGTCTTAAAATATCAATTTTAATATAATTTCATTCTTCCCATAGTGTACTGTCTTACTAGTCATTAGATAAGGTCTCAAATTTAGAAGACCAATAACAAAGTTAGTAATTGTAGAGAGTCTAAACTGAATGATTTGGTAGTCTGGGGCATGGCCAAGAAAACAAAGCAGAGGAAACACTCAGGTAAACTATCCCAACTTTCCACTCCAAACAACTGTAAAATAGCACCTCAAATTGAATTCCAGATGGCAGAGCTGACAAAAGGTTAGGGTGAAACATTTTTTTCAGCCCAAGAAAACTTAGGAGGTCTGAACAAGAGATCTGTGACATGGAGGTGGAGGCTGGCCTGATGTAGAAGCAACATCAGTGGTGGAACTTGGTGGTAGCAACAGAAGCAGCAGCAGCTTTGGGAGCTCTTAAAACAGGGATGGCAAGAAAATCTGGTAACTGGTCAGAAGGAGATTACCAGAGACCCCAGAGCCAGCACTGAACACAGGACCAGATGCTGTATGGAAACTCCACTGCTTGTACCTACATCTAGGTCATAGTTCAAGTTAAAAAAGAATACTTTTGGTCAAGAAGAATCAAGGCTCCTAAAGAGCAGGATCACTTCCAGTCCAAGGAAGCAGGGGCCAGAGGATCAGAATCAATTTCCACCCTTCATGAGAAACTGCCCCACGGAGAAGAGTTAATTTCAAGCCCAAGGAATCAGGGACCCTTCCAGGAAAGGAAATTGTACAGAATAGGAAAGCAAGGACCATACCTTTAGCCAAATCACACCAACTTGGAAGCATGAAAAACTTCCAAATCCCTAGAACAAGCTCTGAAAACAATAGCGTGTAATAACCTTAAGTTTGGGGTAGTTTAATTCCCCATCCCATCCTACCTCCATGTGAGGAACAGAGCCAAACTATAACATAAAGTGTAAAGTAAACAAAATAGGCTGAAAAAAAATAAGCAAAGAACAAAAAAGAACCTGACCATAAAAAGTTACTATGGTGACAGGGAAATCAAGACACAAACTCAGAAGAATATAATAATGTGAAAATACCTACAAACAAAGCCTGAAAAAACTTGTAAATTGAACACAAGCCAAACACAAATTCCTAGAAGAGCTAAAAATGATTTTCAAAATCAGATAAGAGTGGTAGAGAAAAAAAAATGAGTAAAGAAATGACAGCAAGTGAAAAAATGATGAAAAGGAAATTAACATCGTGGTAAAAAAGACACAAAAATACTACAGAAAATAACACCTTAAAAAACAGAATTGGGAGGATAGAGTCAAGATGACAGGGTGAAGGCAGTCACATACCCAAGCTCTCTCACAAATTCTTTCAGATACTTCTTAAAAAGTGAATCTGAACAAATTTGAGAGAGGTAGAATCCAGTAGGAGACAGAATGTGGCAAATTTCCAACCCAGAATTTGGAAAGTCAAAATGAGAGGGAACTGTTGCACCAGGCTGAGAGAGCACTGGGTGAATGGAACCACACCCAACCATACAAGAGCACCATATTGGAACAGGAGCAGGACTAGATCACCATCTGGGGTGGCAATCCCCAGGCCTCTCAGTACAAGGTGGGAATCTGTCAGAGCTAGGTGAGACAGAAGCGCAGAGCCTGTGGCGGCAGCAGCAGCTACTTATGGGGCTATCAGCCCACAGTCCAAAGGTTTGAAACTCACCTTCTTCAACTTCTGGGAGCCATGATGACTGAGTAAACTCTAAGACCTCTCATCCCTCTCATGAATAACCCAGAGAATACTGCCCTAGGAAAAAATTCTGGAATAGAGGAGGCAGAAATAGGGGTTCCTCAGAAAGGTAGGGAGAAGGTCCCATCTTCTGGGGACAGAAGGAGACCAGTGCAGGAAGGGAGGGAGGCATCCCAGCAAGCCCCACCTTAGAAGACCAGCAGGAATATCTGAGTCTTGGGGGGGGTGGAGCCAGCAAGCACCACCACTAGGACCCCAGGTTTGCCTTCACACAGCCAGGGGAATTGGTAGACACCAGCACAGACTGACAGCTGAGGCCACCCATGGTATATAGCACAGCCCTAGGGAAAGAGGAGACTTCCAGCAGCCAGACCACTCCTCCCCCACAACTTATGCTGTGGAAACTCAGAAAGACTTCACTAGGCCTTGATCGTTGGCACACACCAGCCAGCTCCAGCTCAGCACCAGGTGAGATGGAGCAGTATATAGCTTCTAGCTGACAAAACCAGAGGCTGCCGCAAACAAAGCCAGTAACCAAGCCCCTATCTCCCAACACAAGAAGCTTAGGACTGAGCCCCCTGGGCTCCAGAAGCAGAGATCCACTTTAATAGCTGGGAAAAAGGCAAACACCATGAAGAAGTAAAAAAGATCATTGAATTGTATTATGGGGACAGAGAAGATCAAAATATGAGTTCAGAAGAGGGCAGCATTGACACTATGCCCACATCTGAAACCGCAAAAGGGAATATGATCTGGTATCAAGCCCAAAAAACATTCCTGAAAGACCTCAAGGAGGAATTTAAAAGCCAAATTATTGAGGTAAAAGAAAGAATTACAGAACCTAACAGGAAAAAATGTCCCTTTGAAAAGTAAATTTGGCCAAATGGGAAGAGAAATGCAGAAGCTATGTAAAGAAAATAATTCATCAAAAATCAGAATTGGGCAAGTAGAAGCTACTGACTCTGTGAGGCATCAAAAATCAGTCAAACAAAATCTAAAGAAGGAAAAAATAGAAGAAAATGTAAAATATCTCACTGGAAAAACAACTGACCTGGAAAATAAATACAGGAGAGACAATCTAAGAATTGTGGGTCTATCAGAAAGCCATGATGGAAAAAAAAAAAGCCTGGACAGTATCTTCTGAGAAATTATCAAGGAAAATTGCCCTGAGATCTTAGAATCAGAGGGCAAAATAGTCATTATAAGAATCCACCCATCATCCCCTGAAAGAAATCCTAAATTGAAAACTCCAAGGATTATTGTAGCCAAATTATAGAATTATCAGGTGGAAGAGACAATACTGCAAACAGCCAGAAAGAAACAATTCAAATATCAAAGGACTACATTCAGGATCAAACAAGACCTTGCAGATTCTACATTAAAATATAGGAGTAATTGGAATATACTATTCTGAAAGGCAAAGGAGCTTGGTCTACAAGCAAGGATCAACTATCCAGCAAAATTGAGCATAATCTTTCAGGCAAAGGGTTGGACATTCAATTAAATGAGGGATTTCCAGACCTTCCTCATCAAAAGGCCAGAGTTCAATGGAAAATTTGATCTCAAATACAAGACCCAAGAGAGGCATAAAAAGGTAACAAGGAAAAAAGGAAAAAATACCTTGTTATTCAAGGGGGGCAAATTGTTTACATCCCTATATGGGAGGATGATATTTGTTAATCTTAAGAATGGTACAGTTAGTACGACATCTAAAAAGGATATACATAGAGAGGCAGTGTGAGTATAAATTAACTGATGTGATGATAAAAAATTTAATTAAGGGATGTAAAGGGATTGTAATGGGAGAAGAGGTAAGGAAGAGGCATAAAAGGGTAAATTATATCACATGAAGAGGCACAAAAACATATTATAGTAGAGAGAAAAAAGGGATGGAGAATAATAGTGTTTGAGCTTTATTCTCATCAGATTTGGTTAAATGAGGGAATAACATAAATCAAACTTGACCTACAGGCAGTAGGAGAGGAAAGGGAAAAGTTAAAGGAGGAGTGGTTAGAAGGGAGGGAAGAAGTAGTAAAGGAAAAGGGTAAGATGGGGTGCCTCAAAGGGAGGAAATATGGAGGGAGGAGGTGGCCAAAAGGAAAACTCCTTTGAGGAGGGGAGGGAAGAAGGGAGAAATAAAAGCATAAACGGGTGGGGGGTGGAATAGGATGGAAAAAAGACACAGATAGCAATCATAAATGTGAATGTGAATGGGATGAACTCTCCAACAAAATGGAGGCAGATAGCAGAAAGAATTAAAAACCAAAATCCTACAATATGTTGTTTACAAGAAACACATTTGATACACAAAAGGCAAAGGTAAAAGCTTGGAGAAGAATATATTATGCTTCACCCGAAGTAAAAAAAAAAAGCAGAGGTAGCAATCCTAATCTCAGAAAAAACAAAAGCAAGACAAATCTAATTAAAAGATATAAGGAAGGAAACCATATCCTACTAAAAGGCACCATAGACAACAAAGTAATATCATTATTTACCATATATGCACCTAGAGGGATAATATTCATATTGTTAGAGGAGAAATTAAGGGAGTTACAGAAAGAAATAGACAGCAAAACTATACTAGAGGGGGACCTCAAACTCCTCCTCTCTGAATGTGATAAATCTAACCACAAAATAAGCAAGAAAGAAGTTAAAGGAGATGAATAGAACTTTAGAAAAGGTAGATATCATAGATGTCTGGAGAAAACTGAATGGGAATAGAAAAGAATATACATTTTCCTCAGAGGTATGTGGCACATACACAAGAACTGATCATGTACTAGGACATGAAGACCTCACAATCCAGTGCAGAAAGGCACAAATAGTCAATGCATCCTTTTCAGACCATGAGGCAACAATTATTTGTGATAAAGGACCATGGAAAGATAGACTAAAAATTAATTTGAAACTAAATAATCTATTCCTAAAGAATGAATGGATCAAAGAACAAATCATAGAAACAATAACTTCATTCAAGAGAATAACAATTAAGAGACAACATACCAAACTTATGGCATGCAGCAAAAGCACTTCTTAGGGGAAGTTTTATATCTCTGAATGCTTACATGAGTAAAATAGAGAAAAAGGAGATCAATGAATTGGGCATGCAACTGAAAAAGCTAGAAAAAGAACAAATTGAAAATCCCCAATTAAATACCAAATTAGAAATACTGAAAACCAAAGGATAGATTAATAAAATTGAAATCAAGAGCAGTAGTAAACTAATAAATAAAACTAAGAGTTTGTTTTATGAAAAAAAAACAATAAAATTGATAAACCTTTGGTCAACTTGATTAAAAACAAGAAAGAAGAAAATCAAATTACCAGTATCAAAAATGAAAAGGGAAATTCAACTCCAATGAAATTAAAACAATAAATAGTCCAATTGTCCAATTGTATGCCCATAAATTTGAAATTGCCCAGATTAACAGAAGAGGAATTAAAATACTTAAATAACCCCATCTCAGAAAAAGAAATTGAACCAGTCATCAATGAACTCCACAAGAAAAAATCTCCAGGGCCAGATGGATTTACAACTGAATTCTGTCAAACATTTAAAGAACAATTATTTCCAATACTTTATAGACTATTTGGGAAAATAGATGAAGAAGGAATCCTACTAAATTCTTTTTTACTAATACTAGGAAGAGTCAAAACAGAGAAAGAAAATTATAGATCAATTTCCCTAAGGAATATAGATGTGACAATTTTAAATAAGATATTAGCAAAAATATTACAGCAACTTATCATTAGAATAATACACTAGGACCAGCTAGGATTTATTCCGGGAATGCAAGGCTGGTTCAATATCAGGAAAACTATCAGCATAATTGATCATATCACCAGCAAAACTACCAGAAATCATATGATTCTCGATAGAGGCAGAAAAGATGACAAAATGTAATACCTATTCCAATTAAACACACCAGAGAGCATAGGAATAAACCAAGTCTTCCTCAAAGTCATAAGTAGTACCTACCTAAAACCTTATACACATACTCATACATATACAAAAACATTATATGTAATGGGGATAAGCTAGATGCATTTTCAAGAAGATTGGGTGTGAAACAAGGATGTCCATTAACACCCCTATTATTCAATTTGGTACTAGAAATGTTAGCTGTAGCAATAAGAGAAGAAAAAGAAGTTGAAAGAATTAGAACAGGCAAAGAAGAAACTAAGTTATCACTCTTTGCAGATTATAAGATATAGAGAATCCTAGAGAATCAAGTATAAACCTCCTTGAAATAATAAATAGTTTCAGCAAAGTTGCAGGATATAAAATAAACCCACATAAATCCACAGCATTCCTATATTATACTAACAAATCCCAACAGCAAGAGATAGAAAGAGAAATTCTATTTAAAGTTACTGTAGACACTATAAAATATTTGGGAGTCTACCTGCCAAGACAAACCCAGGAACTATATCAACACAATTACAAAACACTTTTCACACAAATAAAGTCAGATCTAAGTAAATGGAAAAACATCAGTTGCTCATGGTTAGGCTGAGGCAATATAATAAAAACGACAATTTTACCTAAATTAATTTACATATTTGGCGCCATATCAATGAAACTATGAAAAATTATTTTATAGAGCTTGATAAAACAATAACCAAATTCATCTGGGAGAACAAAAGGTCCAGAATGTCAAGAGAATTAGCGAAAAAAAAAGCTAGGGAAGGCGGCCTAGCCATACCAGTTATTAAACTGTATTATAAAATAGTATTCATTAAAACTACTTGGTATAGGCTAAGAAATAGAGTCGTGGATCAGCAGAATATTTTAGGTACACAAGATGCAGTAGTCAATGACTATGACTATCTTCAATAAACCCAAAGTGTCCAGCTTCTGTGTTAAGAATTCACTATTTCACAAACACTGCTGGGAAATCTGGAATAGTATGGCAGAAACTGGCCATAGGCCAATATCTTACACCGTATACCTAAATAAATCAAAAAGGGTTCACAATTTAGAGATAAAGGCTGATAACATAAGCAATTTGGGAGAGCAAGGAATAGCTTACCTGTCAGATTTATGGAGAAAGGAAGCATTTATGACCCAACAAGAGATAGAGAGTGTTGCAAAATGAATAATTTTGATTAGGTTAAATTGGAAAGTTTTCATACAAATAAAGCCAATGCAACAAAGATTAGGAAGGAAGCAGAAAATTGGGAAAGAATTTTTACAATGATTGTGTCTGATAAAGGCTTCATCTCTAAAATATACAGGGAATTGAGGCAAATTTATAGGAATAAAAGTCATTCCCCTGTTGTTAAATGGTCAAAGGATATGAACAGGCAGTTTTCAGAGGAAGAAATTAAAGATATCTCTAGTCATATGAAAAATGCTCTAAATCACTATTGATTAGAGAAATGCAAATCAAAACAACTCTTAGGTACTGCATCTCTCCTGTCACATTGGCTAACATGACAAAACAGGAAAATGATAAATGATGGAAAGGATGTGGAAAAAATTATTGGTAGAGTTGTGAACTCTGCCCAAAGGGCTATAAAAATTTGCATACCCTTTGATCCAGCAATAACACTTCTAAGGCTGTATTCCAAAGAGATCTCACAAGTGGGAAATGGGCCCATATGGACATAAATAATTTTAGCTGCTCTTTTTGTGGTGGCAAAGAATTAGAAATCAAAGAGATGCCCATCAATTGGGGAATGGCCAAACAAGTTGTAGTACATGAATGTAATGGAATAATGTTGTGGTATAAGAAATGAGGAACAGGGGGACTTCATAATAACATGGATCCTGAGTGAGGGAAACAGAACCAGGAGAACATTATACATGATTACAGACACACAGTATCTCTGATGACTAATTTTGATAGACTTGGCTTTTCTCAGCAATACAAGGTTCTAAGACAGCTCCAAAAGACTCAGGATGGAAAAAGCTATCCACATCCAGAGAAAGAACCATGGAGTCTGAATGCAGATCGAAGCAAACTATTTGCTCTCTTTTTTTCTTCTTTTTTTAGTTTCTTATTTCTCATTTTTTCATTCCATTAGTTACAATTCTTCTTACAACTTGACTATGATTGTAAACAAATTTAGTGTGAAGGTATATGTAGAACCCATATCAGATTACATTGAGGAGTAGGAGGGAGGAGAGAGAGGAGGAGAAAACTTGGAACTCAAAAAAACTTATGGAACTGAATGTCATAAACTAAAAAGTAAAAAAGAAAAAAAGATTTTCCCAAGAAAGAAAGAAAGAAAAAACTGGAGTTGGCCAAAAGGAAAAAACAGGTTCAAAAGCTAACTGAAGAAAATAATTTCTCAAGAACTTAAATTGGACAAGTGAAAGCTATTGACACCATGAGACATCAAGAAACAGTAAAATAAAATCAAAAGAAGGGAAAAAATGGAAACTATTTCATTGGGAAAATAATCAACTATCAAAATATATTGAGGTCTGATCATTTAAGTCTTATTGGACTGCCATAAAGCCATAATCAAAGAAAGAGCATAGACATATTTCAAGAAATTATCAAAGAAAACTGCCCTGATATCCTAGAGCCAGAGGATAAAATAGAACCTGATAGAATCACTCAATCACCTCCTGAGATTCCAAAATGAAAACTCTGAGGAATATTATAACCACATTCTAGTGCTCCAAGGTGACAGATAATACTTCAATAAGCTAAGAAGATACAATTCTAATAATGTCAAGTCATGATCAGGATCACACAAGATTTAGCACCCATGACTATATATAAGAAGGCTTGGAATATATTATTCTGGAATGCAAAAGTGCTAGGATTACAACTAAGAACTAGCCAGCAAAACTGAATATTGTCCTTTGAGGGGAAAATCTATATTTTAAGAAACAGAGGACTTTGATGAATTCCTGAAGAAAAGACTAGAGATGAATAGACAATCTGATTTTTGTATATAACACTCAAGAAACAGAGAGAGGTGAATATGAAAGAAAATTCATAAGGCTCAATAAAGTTAAATTATTTACATCCCTGTATTAAAAGATGATACCTGTAACTTCTAAGAACTTTATCATTATTAGGGCACATAGAAGGGTTCCACACAGACAGGAGGCATGGGAGTAAGTTGGTTATGATGGGATCATGTGAAAAAAGGAGTGCCCTGGCAGAAGGGGAAAAGGAGAGGAAGAATAGAGAAAATTACTTCACATATAGGCACTGTGCAAGAAAGAGTTTTTAGACTGGAGGAAAAAATGAATGGGGTGGTGGGCAACACTTCAACCTTATACTCACCAAAATTGTTTCAGAGCAGTAATAGCATCCTCACTCAGTTGTGTATAGATAGTTATCATACTCTACAGGTAAAAAGGAAGTAAGAGAATGAAATAAGTGGGGCAAATTGATAGAAGGGAGAGCAGAATAAGGGAGGCTGTGGTCAAAAGTAAAGCAGACTTTTAAAGAGGGACAGGATAAACTGAAAGAAAAGAATTAACAGAATAAAATAGCATGGAAGCAAATTCACAGTTTGTAATACTGAATGTGAATGGGATGAAATACACACACACACTATACATACATATACTCATATATATTGTTTATATATGTGTGTATATGTGTATGTATGTATATATGAATGAATATTTTTAATGGATAGCATACTGGATTAGAAAAAAAAATCCAACAATATGTTTTAAAGAAACACACTTGAAACAGAAAAGACAGATATAGAATTAAAACAATGAGCTGGAGCAGAATCTATTATGCTTCAGCTGATGTAAAAAGTCAGGGGTAGCAATCATGATTTCAGACAGAGCAAAAGCAGAAACAGATCAAATTAAAAGATATAAGCATGGAAGGTAGATCTTGCTAAAAGACACCATAGATAATGAATTATTATCAATTCTAAACCAACATCAGAGAATTCTAATTCTTCAAAATAAATAAATATACAAGGAAATAGACAGTAAATCAACTTTCCCACATCAGCTAGAAAACCTAACCATGCAATAAATAAGAAAGAAGTAGAGTAGATTATTAGTATCTTAGAAAAGTTAGATATGGTATAACTATGGAGAAAATTAAATGGGAATAGAAAGGAGTATACCTTTTCCTCAGCTGTAGCTGGCATCTTTACAAAAATCAACCATGTTTTCAGGCATTAAAACTTCAAACCAAATGCAGAAAAGCATAAATATTAAATGTATCTTCTTCAGACCATAATGCAATAAAAATTATGTTCAGTAAAGGGCCATGGAATCATAGATTAAATATTAATTGGAAAAGAAATAATCTAATCTTAAAGAAACATTTAATAATTTCATTCAAGAGAAGGACAACAATGAGACAAAGTACCAAAATTTGGCTATACAGCTAAAACAGTACTGAAGGGAAAACTTTTATTTCTAAAAACAAACATCAATGAAAGAGAGAAAGAGCAGGCCAATGAACTGGGCATGCAGCTAAAATAAAAATACTAGAAAAGGAACAAATTAAAAATCTCCAATTAAACACTAAAATAGAAATCCTGAAAATCAAATGAGAGATCAATAAAATTCAAAGAAAAACATTCGACTAATAAATAAAACTAGGAGCTAATTTTATGGGAAAAATACCACAATAAAATAGGTAATCCATTGGTTAATTTTATTTTAAAAAGGTAGCAAGCCAAATTGCTAGTATAAAAAAAATGAAATGGACAAAAGCATGATGAATGAGGAAACTAAATCAATTATTAGGAGGTATTTTGCCCAATTATATGTCAGCAAAAATGACAATCTATGTGAAATGGAAGGACACTCAGAAAACATATATAAATTGCCTAAATTAACAGAAGAGGAAATAGAATATTTAAATAACCCTGTCTTAGAAAAAGACATTGAAGCATTAAATGAGCTCCCTAAGAAAAAATATCCAAAGACTAGAAGTATTTACAAGTGAATTCCACCAAACATTTAAGGAACAGTTAATCCTAATATTATATAGATCAATTAAAAATTGATTAAAGCCTAACCATAAATAATTACTGTGGTGACAGGGAACAACAAATGCAGAACAAGACAACTATCTTATAACAATTACAGGCAAAGTCTGAAAGAAAGATGTGAATCAGAAATAATCCCAGCAAGAATTTCTGAAAAAGTTCAAAATGGACTTTAAAAATCAAGGAGTGGTAGAGGAATAATTGGGCAGGAAAAGAGAATGATGACAAAAAATTAGGAAATGAGCTTGGTAAAAGAGGCATAAAAATGCTGAAGAAAATAAAAACAGAGTAAAAACAATCCAGAATTGGTCAAATATTAAAAGAGACACCAAAATGCCCTGAAAAAAAGACCTCCTTAAATAGTAGAATGAATCAAATGGAAAGAGAGATATAAAAGGTCATTGAAGACAATGATTTCTTAAAAATTAGAACTGAAAAGGTGAAACCTAATGAACTCATGAGACATTGTGGAAGAATAAAATGAAATCAAAATATTGAAAACTAGAAAAAAATGTGAAATATCTCATTGGAAAAACAACTAACATGGAAAAGAAATTGAGGAGAAATAACTCAAGAACTATTCAACTACTTCAAAGCCATGATAAAAAGAAGAGCCTAGACATCATTTTCCAAGGCATTATCAGAGAAAACTGCCCTGATAGCTTAGGTCCAAATGATAAAATAGAAACTGAAAGAATCCATTGATCACATCCTGAAAGGATCCCAAAATGAAAACTCCCAGGAATATCATCACCAAATTCTAACTCCTAGGTCAAGGAGATGATTTTACAAACAGACAGAAAAAAGCAATTCAAATATTATGGAGCCACACTCAGTATTACACAATATTTAGCTCCTTCCACATTAAAGGAAAAATTAAAATTAATTAAATCTGTAAATAAGGAAGCAAAGTGGCAAAGTGTATAGAGTACCTAGCCTGGAATCAAGAAGCCAGGAAGAAACAATATGAATATTGTGGAAACACAATCAGGATAACACAAGATCTAGCAGCTTCTACATTAGGGGATCAAAGGGCTTGGAATATGATATTTTGGAGCTAGGATAAAAGGAGCTAGGATTAAAACCAAGAACCACAGACCCAGCAAAACTGAGTATGATGCTCCAAGGCAAAATATGGATTTTCAATAAAATAGAGGACTTTCAAGCTTTCTCAATGAAAAGACGAGAGCTGAATACAAAATCAGACATTTAAACACAAGACTCAAGAGAAGCATAAAAAGGTAAACATGAAAGAGTCATACTAAGTGATTCGATAAGTTTAAACTGTTTACGTCCTTATATGGGAAGAAGATCCTTGTAACTTCTAATTACTTTACCATTATTAGAACAGTAAGAAGGAGTACACATAGGAAAGAGGGCATGGATATGAGTTGACTATTTCTAACAACAATGTTGCCAGCAGCTGTTGTGGTGGTGAAAGACCAACAACAACAGCACACAGAAGGGCTGCTAGCACAGGTTCTTTGATCTGCTTTTCTAAGGAAAGCAACTTTAAGGGTTAAACAATCTCACTTTAATTAAACATACATACACCATTCACTTAGTTCAGGGGGGAAGCCAGCACCCTGAACTTCAGAGAGAATACAAACAGAAATTACAAGAGAGTGAATTACACAAATAAGCAGACAGACTTCTCACTGTCTATCCAACATCTCAATACAGTTACCAGAGAAGTGCCAATATATGGGTTTTTCAAAGCCATGGGGGCTGCTTCAACAGCTTACCCAGAGTCTAGTCACCAATACCCTTTCAATGAGTTTACCTCCAAAGGCAAAATGCTAACCTCTGAGTTTATATATACTTTTTCAAGGTCAAAGGGAGTCACAACCATGTGACTCATACCTATGTGAAGTAAGCTTTCTTGTTTATTAAGCAGGTCAAAGACTCTTGATTCGATTAAAGAAACAAAAGACAACAGAAAGTGCACTTTGCTTGCCATTACATTTGAAAGACGAGACTCATTAAAGGTACATGATTACCTTAGCATTCTAAAAGAGAAAACAAAAAAGTCTCAGCCTGATTATCATTACATAATGATGGTGTGATTTTAAAAAATAAAATTTAAGGATTTAAAATAGTGATGCAACAAGAAAAGGAAGAAGCAAGAGGTAGAATGGCAGGGTATCTCACATAAAAGAAGCATGAAATGAAGCACTTTTAGAGTAGAGGAGAAGATAGAGTGACAAACCTTATTTTCATCAAAATTGGCTCAAAGAGGGAACTTCATATGAACTCATTTGGATATAGAAATCCATTATATCCTACAGGGAAGAAGGAGTGGAAAGAAACAAAGGAAATGAGGAAACCTGATGGAAGGGAAAGCAGGTTAAGGGAGGCCATAATAAGAAACAAAGCAGACTACTAAGGAGGGACAAAGGGAGAGAGAGAAAGTGTGTGTGTGCGTGTGTGTGTGTGTGTGTGTGTGTGTGTGTGTGTGTGTGAAAGAGAGAGAGAGAGAGAGAGAGAGAGAGAGAGAGAGAGAGAATAAACAAGACAAAATCAAATGAAGGGAAATACACAGTAATCATAACTGTGTGTGTGAATGGGATGAACTCACCCATAAAATGAAAGTGAATAGCAGAACAGATTAAAAAACAGAATCTAAGAATATGTTATTTATAAGAAAAACACTTGAAACAGAGAGTAAAGAGTAAAAAGTAAAGGGATGGAGCAGAAGCTATTATACTTCGGCTGAAGTTAAAAAAAAAAGCAATGGTAGCAATCATGATCTCAAACAGAGCAAAAGCAAAAATAGACCTAATTAAAAGAGATAAGAAATAAAACTATATTTGCTAAAAGGTATGATAGGTACTGAAGTAATAGTACTAAACATATTCTAAAATCTTAAAGGGAATATTAAATGAGTTAAAGAAAGAAGTGGTAAAAATACAATTACAGGGAAGCTAAATTTTCTTCTTTCACTACTAGATAAATCTCTTTATAAACAAGAGACAAAAAGATGAATAAATTTTGGAACAGACCTCTGGAGAAAATTTAATGGGAATAGAAAGGAGTATAACATTTTCTTAGCTGTATGTGGCACCTTTGGAAAAACTGATCATGTATTACAGCATAAGACCACAAGCAGAAACATAAAGGATATCTTTTTTAGAGCATAATGTTATAAAAATTGTATTCAGTGAATGACTGTGTGTAACAACAATGTTACTAGCAGCTGCTATGAAGTGTAAGACCGACAACATCAACACACAGGAGGGCTGTTAGCACAGGTTCTTTGATCTGGTTTTCTAAAGACAGCAACTTTAAGGGATTTACAATCTCACTTTAATTAAACATAAATACATCATTCACCTAGTTCAGCGGGAAAAGTCAGCACCCCGAACTTCAGAGAATACACAAACAGAAATTACAAGCAGAAATTATATAAACAGAGCAAATAACATAAATCAGCAGACAGGGCTTCTAATTGTCTGTCTATAGCAATGCATACATAATCACCAGAGAGAGAAGCACCAACATCTGGGTTTTCAAAGCTGGGGGTGCCTTAACAGCTACCCAGAGTCTTATCTCACCAAATCACAGGAACAGTCTTCCAATGAGTGAGTCCCCAAAGCAAAATACTAACCTCAGAGTATATATACACTTCTTCAGAATCAGCCCACTGAGGTTGTCACAACTACATGACTCAAACTCATGTGACTCAGGCTTTCTTGTGACTTGAGCAGGTCATCAAAGACTCTTCATTAATCAGAGACTCTTGATTCAAACAAAGGCAAGTCTCAATCCAAGGCACCTGATAACCTTAGTGCTGAGAAGAACTAGAACTCCAAAAGAAAAAAGAGCAAAACAAAAAGTCCCACTTTGCTTGCCATTACAGTGTGGAAGCACAGATTGAAAATTAATTGGAAATGAAATAATCTAATCCTAAGGAGTGAATGTATTAAATAAATAATCATAAAAGCATTCAATAATTTAGTTCAAGAGAACTGCAACAATGAGACAGCATGCCAAAATTTCTGGGATGCCAGCAAAACAGTACTTAGCAGAAATTTTTTCTCTAAATGTGTATATCAGTGAAATAGATAAAGGACAGGCCAATGACTTAGGCATACAACCAATAAAAACTAGAAAAAAAACAAATTAGAAATCCCCAATTAAACAACAAATTGGAAATACTAAAAATAAAGTGATATAGTAGTAAAATTGAAAGAAAAAAAACATTGGAGTAAGAAATAAATCTAGGAAGTGGTTTTGTGAAAAAAAATCAATAAAATAATATACAATTGGTTAATTTTTCTTTTTAATTTTGTTTACATCTGATGCTCCAAAGTGTCTGCCTCCCACCCTCCACCCCCCCACGCTAGAAAAAGCCACCATCTGACACAAATTTATAACTACATGTAAAATCATACTATGCATATTTCTATTTATCAGTTCTTTCTCTGGAGGTAGATCTTCCTTCATAGGTACTTTATAGTTGGTTTGAGTGTTTATAGTATTCAGAATAACTTGATTGTTCAAAATTTTCCTTCAAACAGTATTGCAGCTACTGTGCACAACATTCTCTTGGCTCTGCTCACTTCCTTTTCATTATTTCATGAAAATCTTTCCATGTTTTTCTAAAATCAACCAGTTCATCATTTCTTATAGAACAGTAGTAGTCCATCACAATCATATACCACACCTCGTTTAGCCATATCCTAGTTGATGGGCATTCATTCAATTTCCAGTTCTTTGCCACCACAGAGAGAGCTGCTACAAATATTTTAGAACTTGTAAGTTCTTTTACTTTTCCTCTGATCACCTTGTGAAATAGACTTACTAGTGGTATTGCTGGGTTAAAGTATATACAACGTTTCATAGCTCTTTGGATATAATTACAAATTACTCTCCAAAATGATTGGATCTTTCCATAGGTCCACTGACAGTGCACTAATGTCCCATTTTTTCCACA
>CM053622.1:248438182-248460019 GCA_028646595.1 Phalanger gymnotis | reverse complement strand
ATAGCAAAGTCTGCCAGGAATAACCTTCCAAACTGGAATGTCTTTGATTACAGGATTAGCAGAAAACAGGTGGCAGGTATCTAAGAGTTTTTACATATGCTCTTTTTGGTCTTATATTAAATTTTTTTTGATCCACTCTATGCCCTTGTTTTTCATCGTTGTTATGGCTCTCTCCCTCTAGAGATTATCTATTTCCTTGTCTATGAATGTCTTCCTTTTTGTATTTGGATCAGCAGTTCCTATTACATTATGTCCATCATTCAAGGACCATATTAGTACTGTAGAGAAACTGACCATTAGTAAATAATTTTCTCAGACCGTGAAGATTATAAAACCATCGACTAACATATAAGTGGATCGCAATTTGCATTGATGAAAGAAGGGCCCAACGTTGATGAAACAATTTCCCTTTTGAAGTTATAGTAATAAAGAAGAATTAAGAAGGAAAAGCTAAAGAAATGGGACACAAGTTACCTTGAAGGCACTAAATCTGTAACTTTTCCAAGAAGCTGATGAAGCATATTCTTTAGAGTCACAGGAAAACATATATGAAAAAAGAGGAGTGCTTAGGATATATGAGAAAGAGAAGAGGTTAGAATGAAAGAGACATTCCTCATTTGGAGTGCTGTGTGATGAGAAAAATAGCCTGATTGTTGTGGTATCTGCTTTTTTTTAATACCTCACCTAAGAGTAGTACAATTACTCCTTGGCCCAGGATGCAATCATCTGGAGAGTAAACAACATAAGCACTACTGTTGTATTTTTCTCTTGTGATACCAGTTGTACACTGAATACTATACGGACCATAGGTATTACTGAGTGCAACAGAGTGTGGCTTGTGGGTTTGAATTCCCAAAAGAGAAATGATTTTTTTTAAAATTCTTGTAACAGGCCTATAGCCCTTAATGCATTAATGTGTACACTGTGACAATATAATGTAAAAGCAGGGAAAGCTTTGTTAAGCTGTTTTTCTTTGAGATAGTAGGATAAGTTAGGAACCCCATTTATTGAGAGATGTTTCTATGGCAACCATGTATATCCTGTAGAACAGTAAACAATTGTGTAAGATGGATACATAGTGCACAGACTTATAGAGGCACTGGCTCAGTTAAAATGTACATATACTAGTCAGTATTTTTTTTCCACAAAGGAATATTTATTCATTTCAGATGGATGCTCAGAATATTCCAGAAGATTATGTCTATTTGTGTGTGGGAACATGGTATGTAATAGGCGTGGAAGCTGGGGAGGGGGAAGTTTTTTTTTTCTTTTTACACTTCAAAACATAAAATGAGGTGATTATAATACAGACAACTAAGATCCGCAGTTCTTCCATATAATTATTATGAGTAGTCTATGAAAACATGCCAAAACCTTTTCTAAGAATTAGGCCCTCAGGTAGAAAGATTAGCATGGTTAAATTGACTGCTGGCGATTTAAACAACCTCCAAAGGCTCCATATAAAATCCACTGACAATGAAAATTTTCATTAGAAAAAGGGGCTGCCATGGGCAATCCATGCTAGCCAATTTATAGTCTCTATTTTTATAGGCACTTTAGAAGAAAATGCTTTTAAATCAGCCAAACAAAACTCCCTAAATTTGTTATAGATTAATAGATGACAACTTTGCTATCATAAAAATAAGTCATAAATTACAGGATGTCAGAGGGTCTGAATACGGGATATTGCTTACAAGCTTAGATCTGTACGACAATACAGAGATATTGTTGGAAGGTAATATTTATTAAATGTTCCAAATGAGAGGGGTCCTATGAAGAACAGATAGGTTTTAGAGCTTTTATTTATTATTTGCATCTGCTGGTCTGTTTTGTTTTTACTTTTCCCTGCCCTATGGTCACTTATATTCTAAAGAAACATCCATCACCCCCTAAACTTATTTAGATCCTATGTAATAAGTACTTATTAAATGTCTGCTATGCTTTTATGCTGTGGGTAGTAGGGATACAGAAATAAAATGAAAAACAAATCAATCATAGATAGAATTGTGCAAACACTATAAGAGTCGATTACAATAGGCATTTATGTATTAGAATTAAAGATCGTTGAGGGCAATGGCTATTTTGCTTGCTTGTATTTGTATCCATAATACTTAGCACAGCAATCAGTCCCTAGTAAGTTTTTGAAAAACATTTTTCAATCATTTATTCATTCAGAAGTTCATTTTCCTTATCTATACCTATATCTACCTATCTGTATGTATCTACTTGGATGTACCACATGCTTCCTTAAGTCCTCTATCCTTAAATACATAAGTCCTTCAACACAGATGTTGCATTCATTTTTCCTGGCAGCAGCAGTGTCACTTGTTCATTTCTGTCTTGCACGGTAAAAACTGTGGTGTTGTTCTGTCTCATCCCTTATATCTTAGTCAATCAGCTCCCAAACCCCATCAATTCTACCACTGACAAATGTTTTGTATCATTCACCTCCCCAACATTCTCATTTCTGCCACCGTAGTATAAACTCTTATTATCCATGCACTTAAATTATAATCCCTGCCTATAAGTAGTTCTTCTCATCTCTCCTCTACCTATCAAATTAATTCTTCACATTGCTGCTAGACTTCACTTCCTTATTTATAAATCTTATACTATCACTTCTCAGCTAAAAATGTTCAGTGTTTCCCTGCTTCCTAATGAGTAGAGTTCAAATACTGTAGTCTGGTTTTCAAAACCATTTAAAATGCAGCAACATTCTACGTTCCCTAGCTTTGAGACTACTCCCTCCAATATACTCTTTAATATTTTGATAAAGGACTTATGAGCTCATGAAAAACATAGGCACATCCAAGCATATTTTAAAATGTTTTAAAATTTTAAATGTATATATAAATAATGTGTGTACTCATATATATGTATACACAGAGAAAATCTTTATTTTTGAATATATTCCTTTTCCTTCTCATACCCAGAGAGGTATCCATTGTAATAAAACAAAAAAATTAGCAAAATTACCAAATACATCAGCTGAATATGAAAGTTTATTCAATACTCCATATCCATAATACCTGAAGACTGAAAATAAGAGAGGAAGATGTGTTTTCTCACCATTTCTTTTTGTCTTAAATTAGTAAAAGTACGGAACGCTTCACGAATTTGTGTGTCATCTTTACACAGGGGCCATGCTAATCTTCTATGCATCCTTCCGATTTTAGTATATGTGCTGCAGAAGCAAGCACTCTCACCATTTCTTTAGGTCCAACCTTGATCATCAAAATTACAATGCATTCAGTTGTGAAAACTTTTTTAAGCTACGTATGATAAACTCTGTTTGAACCTTTCAGAGGAACTTTTGTGCTGCATTGTTTCTGATTTAATTATATGTATTTCATCCCCTTTTGCCCAACTAGATTTTAAACTCCATGAAGGTGGAGACTTTGTCTTACCCAAATTTGGTATTTTCATTAGTTACTAGCTTAGTTCTCTGCTGAAAAATCACACTTAATATATATTTGTTGAATTCAATTTATTTACCTAGACATTTCTGCTTCAGTTCTCCACATTTTTTATGTATAGGAACAGATTAAATTATAGTCATTACTCTATTGTGGAAGATGATTTTTCATTCACTCCCTCCCACCAAAATTTTTTTTCTCACTTCAGACAGACATCAAACACCAATTAACATAAGGAGCACAGAAATGCTGAGGCAAATTTGAGAGAGAATTGCTATCATCAAAATTGCAACTTTATCAGTTAGCTAGTTAGTGACTGAATAGAAATCTTCACTACTTTTCCAAAGGAGAAAGGGTAGCTGGTAATTACCACAAGGCAGTGCAATAATGGAACAACTATTAAGAGATAAAAATCTGTAAACATCTTCTGAATAATGGAATCACAAGCAATAAGCAGTAGCATCTTATGAAGAATAATTCATACCAGGAAAAGTTGATTGCATTTTTAATAGAATTATGAGATTAGCAGATGAAGTGAAATGCATTAAACATAATATATCTTGAGTTTAATAAAGCATGTGATACTGTGTTTCATAAAATTTTACTAGTGAAATTAATTCAATTTGGCAGGCAAGGATAGGAGTGCTGTCACATGGTCTGAAAACTATGGGAAGGGATGCAAATGAAGCTAATGACAAGTGACATTTTTTCTACCTGTAAGAAGGAGTTTTCTGGAATAAACAGAGATTGGTTACCATTTTAGTGTTACTTGACTACTTCATGTGACCTGAAAAGAGAGTAATTCATGTACTAATGGGATTTGTTAGGACTGGAGAAATGATACAAATAATGATGAGAAAGAGAAATGACTAGAAGGTGCAGGGGATACATGGTTCAGCTATTGTATGTTGACTATAGGGGAAAAATTATTTCAAAAGATTAAAAGGCCACATTAAAGTTGCTACTCAAATTAAGTCTCTTGCATATTTCGGCTATTAATACAAAATTATTCATACATGCAAAAATAGACATGTCTTTGATAATGTGGTGATTATTTTCAGCTGAGACCTAAAACATGCAGACATACACTTGCCAAGGTGTTTGCCATGATCGTGAAGAATGCCCACCACAGAGTCTGATTGAAGAGAGTATTCCCATAGATAATAAGGTCCTCAAGATACTCCTAGAGATCTGTGAATCTGAATAACATCACCATAATTACACCAATTATGGAATGCTTGTAGGACCTCCTTGAGATTTAAACTTTTGAAATGAATTTTATCAACATTCACCCACATATGCGCGTACACACACACACACGCTCCTTACTAGATTAGAAATTCAAACAACTATTGCCTAGATTATGCTAAGCAGTTGAACATCGAATCCTGAGTTCCAGAAAAGTTGGCATGTAGGAAGAGGCTTTGAGCAGAGCTTTGGAGGAAAAAAAAACCCTAGTGATTCCATGAGGAGAATGTATGGCAGAAAGGAATGATAGCTAGCCTATACAGAGGGGTAGAGGAGGGAAATGGACTTTCATGAAGAACTGCAAGAAACCTGGTTTAACAGTACCAAAATGTCCAAGAATCAGAGTACATGCAGCAAACTTGTAAAGTCAGAGCCAGAATGTGAATGGGTTTAAATGATAGAGGAGTTTCAATTTCACCCTAGAAAAAGTGAATTTCACCCTAAAAAGGGAAGTGATAGATTTTATTGAGAAGGAAGTGACATGGCCAGACCTAGAATGTGTACCCACAAAGATGATTCATAAACCATTTTCTTCCAAATAATCATGAGAGTAATATTATGAGTTTCTTTTTAACCCTTTTCCAAGTAAATGGAATGAGGCTCAGAAGGCTGAAATAACTTGCCCAGGATAAAAAATTTAGTGAATTGTGGAGTCTAGGCTTTCAAACTCAAGGATTAAGTTGTTACATATACTGCAAACAGGAATTGTACTTTATTTTATTTTCTCCCTATAACATTCTCAACAGTAGCTTTCCAAACATCCTTAAGTCCCAAACTCTATCACCCATCCTAGTCATTTTAAATATGTTTGTCTTCTGTTTTATTATTAGCAGAGCTATACATTTAATAGGCTCAATAAAATTGCGATGGCTAATACTCTTCCTAGAATCTTACCTGATTCTTACCTGATTTCTCATTACGTATGTTATGAATGTGATCCTAGCTTCTCAAAGGCTATTCCAGTAGAATATAAGTCTGGCCACCTGACTGCCTAAAATGTGATGGAAGGAAATGTTTGAAGATTATGAATAGTATCTCCATACAAAATAATAAGAAATTGCGGATGTGTGGAAAAAAAAAACTCTAAAGAAAATTCAACAGGAACCTCAATGGATCCAATGGAATCATATTTATTTTAAGAACTTTATAACAACCACACTAAGAACTTTATAGATGAAACTGTCACAAGGACAAGAAATAGACAAAATGGAACAAATTGTCTATTGTTTCTATAATGATTGACTTGCATCACTGGTGACAGAGGAACAATCACATTAGGGCCCTAACATTGATTTCCTTTATGTGCCTTATGAGAGAGATGAAATGGCACTTGAGAAGACAGATGAGGTGCTGCATGACTACAATATGTATTGTACTGGAGGCAATACAATCATAAAAGCATGGAGAATTTTTTAATAGAGAAAATACCAAAAACAATTTAAATCATGGATAGCAATACTACCTATAAAAGTCAATTGAGGAGGACATTGGTAATTTCAAACATATGACTACTTTTCATCATTATAAAATCCTTATGATATTAAGGTGCCTGCCTACCAAGAGTATCTATGATGAAAGTATGAGAAGGGAAAAATCATGCTTTTGCAAACAATATTCTGCAGCAGACACCATTTTTGTAGTTATATAAATAACTCAAAAGTGTTGCGAAGACAAGATCCCACTCTATTGTTTATGATAAAATAGCATTTGGCTTGGAACAAAACTCAACCTTATAAGCTCCTGCTCAATGAAGACTCCTTTATACATATACTAGGATCCTAAGAGATTCCTTGATTAATCCAACCACAGAGATAAGGCATTTCAACAACACTGTAATTTATACAGAATAAAGTAGGGACATGAATACTCAACAATACTTTATCACTGCCATGGGGAAATGTACAATATAAGATGCAAATGAAAGAAGGATTCTATGTAAAGGAAAGATTCCACCTTATCCTCCAAGTTGCAGATAACCATAGGCTCACTACATTAAGCTTCAAAACATTACAGAGACTTCTCAATGGGGACCATAATTACTCCAAAGTGTTTAGTCTACCTGCTCATGCAGGACAAAGAAAAAATAAGCTAAATGAATTTGAATGCCTATAATTCATAATCTATCATGCAATTAGATTACCAGTCCATTGAGCTAGTGCGTATGTATACATACACACACGTACACATATGCATATATGGTACAAGCACTATATAAATGGAGTATGAGTAGAACTCAGATTTCAATAACGGAAAGCTACAAAGTTGGATTTCCTTTGAACTGTGCTAAAAATGATCCCAAAGTGCTCCCTAACACAAAGAAATCATTTTTTAACATGAATATTTTTTTCTGGAATTCTTATGTGACTACAAATCTTGGAAAATTACAGTCACCAAAGTATAGGAGTGACAAATGAGCCAAAAAGTAAAAAAAAATAAAACAAAACAAAATCAAAAAACTTTAGAAACGTAGGGTAGGTATAAGAAGGCTGCAATACATTTCTGTTGTTGACTTAAAACCAATATTTTCCCATGTTGACCTTAAAACATAAGGAATACAGGAATGTATGCTTGGAAATAGTACTGATACAATCATTGCTGCAGATCAAGGCAAAATAAATTCATTCCTATGCTCCAATGATAACTACAAAATCTAAGACCCAGAGGAAGACCTTCAGCATGTTGGCTAAACCTGATGCAGAAGACCTATGTGAAAACATGGATAATAATCAGACAGTATTATGAAAGGGCATAAATGGATTGAAATTTGCACTGATGCAGAGAACAGCATGAAATAATTAAGAGAGCTCCAGAAAAAGAGTCAGGAAGGCCTAGGTTTTCATTATGCTTCAGACACTAGTTCTGTAAAAAGGGGCAGTTCAGTTTACTCCTTTGGGATTCTGTGCCCTTTTCTAAAAAAATAGAGATAAAAACAGCTGCTTCTTCATAGAATTGTTATGAAGATTAAATGAAACAAAAGACAAATCATTTTGTAACAACTACAATTCTATAAATGAGGTATTATGTTATTATCTACTATAAAACAATCAACTGGACTATAGAATTATCATCTCCTATCTGAGATTCTCATGGTTTTTTTTTTTCTTGGAGTATCCATTACTGCCTCTCCATAGTCCAATCCATCCATCACAGCCCTGCCAGAGTAATTTCTTTAATGAGCAAATCTGACATAACACTTTAGTATTCAAAATCCTTCAGTGATGTTCCAATGACTAACAAATAATCAATTTTACACTATGCAGTCTAATTTCACAGTCTTCTCCTTCCAATAGTCCAGTAAAATTTGTCTTTTCACTGTGGTGTGTCATCATTCCATCTCTAGCTTCTGTTGCGTACTTTATCCCACAACCACACTTGGAATGGACTCCCTCATGTTGAAAACCTATTTCAAGGTATAGCCATAATGTCATTTCCATGAGGACTTCTGGGAATCCTCAAAATTTTAGTGATCATTCTTAGTTTAAATCCTTTATACTACTCCACTTGAATCTCTCTCTGCATTGATTATATTCGAACACATATTATCACCATTTGCATTCATGGCTTATACCCACTACTTGAGTGTAAATGCCTTGAGTACTTGAATTGAGTCTTGTTTGCAACTCAAATGTTACAGATTAAAATCTTTATAAGTCTTTTCACTCTGTGCAGTACTTAGACATGTTGCGCTAAATGTTCACCAGACAGGATGTACCCAAAGTTGTCTTACTCTTTTAGTAACTAAGAGATGAACATTAACTATTCAAACAATTCATCTGCTCTCTTGCACTCCTGCTATATGACTGGGTCACTTTCCTTTCATGTCATAAGTATTTTCTATCATGTCTTCACATGTAAAATTAATCAGTAAAATATCATAGATTTCTTACATTTAATGAGCCTCTTTTCCACATAAATATATAGGTTTCTTAAAGACCAGGAAAATTTCCTATTTGTATTAGCAAGGTGTCTATAGTATATGTTTGTTGAATTCAATTACTGAATTTCTATTTCTGTTTGGGTTATCTGTGCTATTAGAGGATTTTCTTTAAAAATACCTAATTTATTGATTTTTTTTCAGCACCAAAAGTTTCTCCAATATCTCTCCTCCTTCTCCCATACAACCATCCCATACAGCAAATGATATGTTTAAAGAAAAAGAAAATCAGCAAAAACAATCTCAAAAGCCTGCAAATACGTGCAATGCACCACACCCATGGACCACGTACTTTTACAAAGGGATAGGGAGGTAATATATTCTTGTATCTGTTCTTTGAAGTTGTTCTTTGCACTTCTGTAGCCTGTACTTTTGACTTGTTTTGTGGTTGTTCTTTTAAACATTGTTTTTCTGATGGAGTGGTCAACAGGCTGACCCAGGCAAGAGCTGCCTCTTTCCTCTGATCAAGAGCAGTGGGTTGCCTGAGGCCAGAGGAGAAGACTTGGGAGTGGCAGAGAGGGAGAGCCTCACCAGCCTCCATTAGCAGAAGCAGCATCTCACCCACTTTCTGCGCTCTAGGCACACCTGCATAGCGGAAATGTGGAAAAATGTGGAGCATAGATTACCGTTCACAGAAAATAATCTTACAGTTAACATTAACAATCTTCCTTTCTCCTCACTTTATTCAGGAAAAACCATTGATCAGTGTTTATTCCCCCAATATAACATCATTTTAATAGACAAACATGGAGCGTACATTATCTGTCCTTTAATAAACAATTTTACAATGCATTTGGACCTTGGAAAAATCACCCAAAGTTTCTTGGATGAGTTCTGGAAGAATCCTCCAGGTTTGACTCCCAGTTCAGCATTTCCATACATGTAAAATAGTAGCCCGGGAGGGATGCTTTCTTATATTGCTCAGGGATTTGCGTTTCTTCCCCCAACCTCTGCAAGAAGCAAACAGATCTGTAGCTTCTGTCCTAGTTGCAGACATTGTTTCTCAAGCCGCAAGTTATTCCACACCCAAATCTGCTGCTCCCTCCTTTGGTTTCCCCTCCAGTCTGCCATTACCTTTCCCCACCACAGATGTCCCAATGGTGACAGGCCAAAAAGCATATGGTTACAAGATGCCTGATATTTCCGATGTGTCTCCAGACCTCTCTGAACTCCACTCATCCCGTCACAATTAACAGATACCAATGAACAAAACGAAACATTGCTAGAGCAGTTCTCGACTTTGCTGAAGCAAATCACACTGACAAGGACGACTCAGTAAAGAGCAACAAAACTCTTCCTGGAAAAAAAATTTCGTTCTAGAGTCAATAAAGCAAACTCTGAACTGCAGAAGATGTAAAAGCAGGTGAGGCTGAAGGTGGAGGCCCACGAGGCTGACGAGGAGTCCGACACACCCTCAGAGGATTTCCTTGAGGGGAAAATGGAAATTGATGATTTTCTCAGCAGCTTCATAGAAAACAAAACTATTTTGCATTGTCCCAGAGCCAAAGAGGAGAACATTCAGTAGACCATAGTCACACACTCTCAGTTCCATGATCCCCTCTAGATTTTCATGAACACACGAACAGACAACAAAAGATTGAACAGTCTCAATTAAATACATGTAGATATGATCTGCAGTCGGTAATTTTATCCTAATGGTAGTATTGTGTAGTGGAAATTAACTATACATTGCACAGGGCTGGACCTGATTCTGTACAAATTAGGATGCCATTTATTATCTTTGAGAAATCCTTCTGTACTTCACACTAAAAATATCCTTTGTATTTATTGGTGATAAAGTCTTTTACTATATTTAATTTCTGTTGCTATTTCTTGATTAATAGAAATTAAATACATATGCATGTGATTCTGGATAAATTTAAGTACTTTTAAAATTCATATTCTTTTAAACTCATATTTTTATCTCAAAAAAAATTTTTCTTGGCTCTACTTACTTCACTCTTTATCAGTTGACATATATCTTTCCGTGCTTCACTGTATTCAACATGTCATTTTTACAGCACAGCAATAGTTCACTGCATGAGTACCACAGTTTCTTTAGCCATTCCCCAATCAATGGGCATCTATTTTGTTTCCACTTCTTCGTTATCACAAAAAAAAATGCTGCTATGAATATCATGATGTATATTGGAGACTCTTTTTATCAGTGTTCTGCTTAGAATCTAAATTGAGTAGCAGCATCTCTGGTTCAACAAGGAGGAATATATTAAACTTAAGTGTTAACTCTTCTGAAATTATGGTACCCCATGATTTCCACCAATATAGCATTACTAGAATACCAGGATGTTTAAAAATGAGCTTTAAAGTAGTTCTAATTTCACAAATGCCACCCAGCCAAATTCTTTCTTTTTACTTAATTATAGGTATATAATATATATGTAATATATATGTATATATTTGATATCAAATATATATATATTTACTTAATTCTAGGCCCAACTCATTATCCAATAATAGTACTTGTATAAGATATATATATACACATATATATGCACATATATATGTATATATTTATTGCAATATTTATTTGATGGGATTTTCATCCAGTTGCATATTGTAATATGAGCCATATGTATTCCTCTGTCACTTTGTGTTTATTTTTCCCCCCAATTTGGATGGTTAAATGGTTCTCTTTCTCAATGAATTGATTTCACTGACCCTTCATGTTTCCTGGGGCTTGAAGTAATGGACATGATCTCATCTAGGACTTTTGGAGAACATCTTCATGAATAGGAAATCCTTCTTTTGTCTGAGTCTTATGCAGAGCATCTTTCATGAAACAGACAAACATATCTCCCTGTTTAATGCCTTGCTTCACCAAAGTTATCTCTATAGTCACATCTGTCATTGTCTTGTGTGATACTGAACTATGTATGGGAGATATCGTGTTTGTTTCTGAATCGTTTCACTTTACTGAATCAAATATTTTCTTTAAAATCAGTAAACAACAAACACAGTAGGAACTTATATGCTGTATACCTCATATAGAGACAACTGTGGGCTGCTACAGAAAATTACCTATGAATACTTGCCAGTTCCTTTTGTATATTTTCATTTAAGATGCCCTCATTATATACATAGATTATACTCACAAGTATATATAGTTGATGAATAATAAATGTTCCTTGAATTGAATTGAAAGGATCTCACAGTAGAAACAAGAGTATTTTTAAAAATCAGATCTTGTATACTTTTAATGTATAAAATATGCATGTGTGGATTAGGCTTCGTTGTACACATTGTGAAAGAAAACAGTAAACACTGATGTTGTTTATAACTACTGAGAGCCAACAGGGAAAGAAAAGGGCCATAAAAATTTAATTTTACTGCAAAAATTAATACAAATTACAGTTACTTATGTGAACCACTTACCATTTATGTCCATTTTAAATGTGACACAATAGGAAGAAAGTATCCCATTTAATGTGTGTCAGATTGAATTTTTGCAAATATTACTTGATGACAACACCAAGGTGCACATGAATCATTATGTAAAAAACTGATATTCAATCAGCAAAAAGTTCAAGATTTTACACACACACACACACACACACACACAGTGCTTTATTTATATATACAAATATGCATATATAATTATATATAGTTATATTTATATAGTTATATATAGTTTATGTATAATTATTAAGAAAAATTATGGAAAACATGTTTTGGTGATCAATATGAAAAATTCAAGGGTGGGGGCAGAAAAGAAAATAAGCATTTGTATGGTACCTCACATACTAAGTATAGTACCTGTAGTACGTCATGAAATATACAATATTTAGCCACTATGCTAAGCTCTTTTACAAATATCATCTCATAACAACCCTATGAGGTAGGTGTCATTTTTATCTGCATTTTCCTTTGAGGAAACTAAGGCAAACAGAAGTAAGTGACTTTCCCAGGGTCAAATAGCTAATAAGTATCTGAGGCCTAATTTGGACTCAGATTTTCCTGACTCCAGACCCAGTGCTTTATTCACTATATAACCATATGCCTCCCATGTTGTAGAGCTTGGGAATTCATTTTCAAAGAATAAAAGAATAGCTGGCCCTTCATGAATAGTATGATATACATCAAACATCATTATGCTTCTGTATGTTATATTCTCTCTGTTCAGTAGTCAATTAATAGTTCAGTTAATCAATGTGCATTTATTAAGGACATACAATATTTCAGATGTTGTACTAAGTGCTGGGAACAAAAAATCTGAAGCAATCCCTACTCTCAAAGAGCTTACATTCTAGTTGGAGAGATTAATTTGGTTAGGTTTTAGGGTGGTGGGGAGGAGTATCAAATGAGGTTTGAGAGATAGGCTGGGGCAAGGTTGTGAACTTTATATTTTATACTAGAGACAGTAGGGTGGCAGTGGTGTTTATTGGGTAAGAGATTTATAAGTGTCATGTGGTTGAACCCACAATTAAAGAAAATCACTTCCTCAGCTGTGTAATGAATGGGCTGGAGCGTGAAGTGATTACACAAAGTAACCAATTTAGGAGGTTGCTGAAATATGATGCTCCCCTGGGGGTCAGGTCAAAAGATACCACAGAGGTAGAAACAGAAAGGTTTGGCAAATGATTGGCTATTTGAGATGAGTGAGGGTGAGGAGTTGAGGAACTAGTGCTATGAAACTGAAAGAAGTGGTTACTTCAAAAAATAGGGAATTTTAGAAAAGGTCTAGGTAGTGAGAAAAAAAAAGCAATCAAGGTGGCAATTATTTATTAAGTATTTTCATACCAGATAACATGCTAAACATAGGGGACACAAGTACATACAAACAGAAGACTATTCCAAGCATTTAAAAAAACTCTGAAGAGATGTGGGCTGGATTACATACATGGAGGCGTGGTATCAAAGTCTGGAAAATCAGAAGCAGAGCAAAGAGGAGGATGAAATTTGGGTCAACTCAACATGGAGGTGCCAAGAAGAACTCAGCAGTGGGAGAATGGGGCTGGCATAGTGGAGAGATGTTCCAGAGTGAAAATGTCATAGGAACACATGGATAAGGAAAATCCAAGTGCCAAAGGAAGTTCTAGTATTACAAAAAAAGTTTAGGCATGGTGGCAAATTACAAAAAAAATAGTCAGAAGCAGAGCTGAGAAGGTAAAAATAATGAATGTTTTGGGGGCATATAGAGATTGAGACTTCTGTGATATTAATTTTGAAATATCCAATATTTAGTTGGCAAAACAAGATCAAAGCTCAAAGGAGAGCTTGGAGCTGAGTGTATACACACACACATACATATATGTATATATGGTATATATATGAATCATCTGCATAGACATGCTCATTAAAATTTTAATTTATATTTTCAATTGGCAAAAATTCTATTGCTCTAAGGTATCCCTCCCCCTTTCCATTAGGAGGGAATAAAAATGTAACAATTATGCACAGTCAAACAAAGTAAACTCCACCATTGGCCATATCCAGAAACATATGTCTCTTTGTCTATTTTAAGTCCATCATCTCTCTGTCAGCAGATGGGTTGCATGCTTTATCATCAATCCTCTGGAATAATGATTGCTTATTGCATTGATTTCATAACTGTTTTTCTTAATAGTGTTGTTAGTTATTATTGTAGAAATTGTTGTCCTAGCACAGATCATTTCAATCTGTAGCAGATCATATACATTTTCCCAGGTTTCTCCGAAACTATTACTTTTGTGATTTCTCATACCATAAGAGTATTACAGTATACGCTTATATGATTTTTTCAGCCATTCCCCTATTATTGGGTGTCCTTAGTTTCCAGAAGACATAGTCATTAAATTCATGGGAGCTGATGATATCACCAAGAAAGAAGACAGAGAGAGAAGAGTACTTAAGACAGAAGTTTGAGGAATGCCCATGATTGGGAGAGGCATAATATAAATGATGAACCAGTAAAGGAAACTGAATAACGTAGTGAGGTAGATAGGAAAAGAACCATGAGACAGCAATGTCACAAAACCAAAAGACAAGAGATTACCCTGGAGGAAAGGGGAGTCCACAGTTTCAAATGAAGCAGAGAGGTCAGGAAAGATGACCAAGAGAAACGCCATGATAATATTTTACAAACCTGAGATCACTGGTCATTTTGAAGACAACAGTTTCAGCTGAATGATGAGTTTGGAAGCCAAACTGCATAGGATGGGGAATGAGTGAGAGGAAGTAGAAATAATAAGTGTGGAATTTATGGATTTAGCTGAGAAAGGAAAGAGAGAAATAGCACAATAGTTTGAGAGGATTGTATGGCCTAAGGAAAGGTTTTTTCCCAAATAATTAGTAAAATAGGTAAGTTTTATGACAGTAAAGAAGTAAACACTATATAAAGAGAGGGTAAAGATCATAAAGAGAGGCAGTGATAGAGGGAACAATTTTCTGGGTACTAGAGGAGGCATTGGGATCAATGATGTAAGCAGATAAATTGGCTTTTTAAAGGAGGAGGACCACTTAATTATTATTGATAGGGAAAAGAGAAGAAAGTGGGGATGATGTCAATGGGTTTTGAGATCATGAAATGTAAAGAAGAGAGAGCTCATTGTGAATGGCCTGATTTTCTCACTAGAATAAGAGGCAGGGTCTTCAACTTGAATAGAGGTGGGCAATTGTGGAAAGCTGAGGAGAAAAGAGAAGATTTGGAATAGCTGCTTTGGGGAGTACGAAGGAAAATCATTCATGGAGAATAGAAGGATTGTATTGCTTTAATGTTGTTCATTTGTTTATTGTTGTTGTCATTGTTCAACCTTCATTCTTGAAGAGGACCAGGTTCTGAACTTCCTGAAAATAACCTGGGGGCTGGTTTATTGACAGTACTTACAAACTCAGCTTCACAAATAATTCAATTTTATTCTATAAGCTATTATTATATAAACAGTTTGTGAATGGATAAGGGTAAATATGTTCCCACTGGTGGGAAAACAATGAGTACAAAGTGTATTTTGCATGTGTAAAGACTTGAGCTATTTTATTATTCTATTATAATATAATAATGTACTGTAATCTATAATATAATATATGATAAATATACAGTATAATATATAATATAATGTAATAATAATAATGATATTATGTAGGAGAAATAGTTTCAAAAGAGTAAGATTTATAGGGAAAAGAGCTCCAGTCTTTGAGGCAGAAGATTTTATTTTCTCTGGGCTTTACTTTTCCCATACATGAAATGAGGTTCCTGGGTTAAATGATCTCTAAGGTCCCTTCCTACTTAAATTCTATGATTCTATCATTCTAAGACCTGTTTTGGAAAACTAGGTCTGCTACCTACAAGGTGTATGAACTTGGACAAGTTAAGAGAGTCTCAGAACTTCTCTTTCTTCAACTATAAAATAGACATAAAGTTATTTATCAAGTAGGAGAAATTTATATTATGATAATGCGATATAGTATATAAATATAATATGTAATATATTATGTTTATATATTATTATTTTGGAGAAAGTATGTTCTAATTCTTAAACAGTCAATTAAATGTGAGTTATTAAGTCTTCATGTTAGATTTACCTATCACAATCAAACACAAAAACTCTGCTCCTGTCATGTGGAATTTACTGTACTATAATATTAAAACAATTTCAATATTGTCTTACATTTGATATTTAGGTAAATCTCTATAAAATATATATTATGTCTATAATTTTTATCTAATTATTTTAAATATAAATTTAAAGTGAATATTAAATTTCATATAATAAATATAAATACAAGTGCTTAGATAAATATTTGAATATTTTAGCTTCCTCAATAATCTGACTGTCTCTTCCTCTGTCACTCTCTCACACACATACTCACATAAACATTCAATGCAAGATACATGAAGGTAAAAAAATGCAGAATATTGCCTTCCTCAAGAAATAAAATTCCTCACATTGACTTCTTTTAAAAAAAAGATTATATTTTTCTCTACATTTCAGAAAATTTGGGGTATACACAGTATGAAAGAAAAAAATCTGTAATAATTAACTCCTTGAGCTCAGCAGGTCTGTAGATCCATTGTTGGTGTTAATCTTTTTCATATAAGTATGCTTATAGCTTGTCTGGAAATCCTAATTCTTGCTGTCACAGCACATAGAGCGGGGAAAAAAGTGGTGGTTATCCTCTTAATAAGAGGATGTCCCTATAAAAATTGTTTGAATCAGCAATTTTGGTAGTATTTTCACTAGGAAAGGGGATAGTGGTTACGGACCAAGTTATTATGTCAGTAAGACTGATTAAGTTATATGGTGCATATGAAACATTACATGTAAGACTTAAATGTGTAAAACTCTTTGGTGGTAAATTAGGAAAATGGGGCAACAGTAAAAACCAAATACTGAGAACAGAAATAGGACTTATAACATAACTAACCTGAACTCCAATTTTCTACACAATGCAACCACAAGGCAATAATGTCTTGTAAAAGTATGAAATGAACTACAAGTGGCTGCACTGCAAATCTGAAGTGGAAGGAATGACCTGAGGCTGATGACTGGCCCTTCCATGGCTCTGGTTGAATGAGCTCTAATTTGACCCTCAAGTGACAATTTCACTGAAGAACAACAATGAGAAATACAGGAAGATGGCCGTTTCAACACAGGGCTTTTAGAGGCAGGCTGACCCAATGTCAAAATCAAAGAAAGAAAAAAAATTGAATACACTTTCTAAAAGGTATAAATCCAGAAACATTTAGGATTGAGTTTGTGGGTAGCCAGTCAAAATTTTTCAATGTAGAAAAAAGAAATCATCTGTGTGAAAAAGTCTTGTGGTTATCAAAACAACCTCCATGGTTACTTTAAATGTTGAATTTTCTACTCCAATCACATTGTAATTCATTTTCTGACTTTTGAATATTTTACTAATTTAATCATTTTTAAATTTTCATTTTTTATATATAACCTTTATTCCCTCTCCCTAGGAAACCATTCAAAAAAAGTTTTGCAAAACTAACCAACACATTAAGCTATATGCTATGTACAACATTATGCACTCACAGTCCTCCACCTCTTTAAAAAGGGAAGGAGTCACATTTATTCTTGCCTTTTCAAGGACCAAATGTGGTCATTATGCTTATACAGCATTCACTTTCATTTCTTTTTTTCTAGTTTTCACTTACATAAAATTCAGTGAATACTTATTATGCACCTATTAATGCTGAGCATCATGCTAGTCACTTAGCAAGCCAAAACAAATAAAGAAACAAACAAGAACATATGCTCTCTGACCTTATAGAGATCACAATATAGTTGGGAGGCATATTAATACATTATTATTTTACTAGTGCTTTGTCTGAGTTGTGCCAGGTTATGGAGAATTTTGAATGCCAATCTAAGGAATTTGCATGTTATTTCAATATGCAAGAGGAAAACCAGTCAACAGTTTAATCAACAAGAATCTACTATATACCAAAGACTGTGCTAAACTCTAGGAAATACAAAAAAAAATGTGAAATATAGTCCCTTCAAAATACTAGCACTCAGACTCTTATGTGGGAGACAGCATGAAATATAAAAATGTAAGGATAAAATACATGCAAGGCAAATTAGAGAGAATTAATAGAAAAAAGGTGGTATTAAAGGGAATCAGGGAAGGCTTCTCATAGAAGATGAGACTTTAGCTGGGTCTTGCAGAAAGCCAGGAAAGCCAAGTGGTAGAGATGAAAAGGGTAAGTATTCCAGGCATGGGAAAGAGCTAATAGAAATGCCCAGTCTGGAGATGAAGTGTCTCGTGTGGAAAATAGTGAGGAGGCCAATGTCACTAGATTAAAGAATTTCTGAGTGGGAGTAAAGGTGGAAGAAGACAGGAAAGGTAGGAAAGGGAAAGTTATAAAGAAGTTTTGAATGCCAAGTAGAGGATTTTATATTTGATCCCAAAGATGACAGGGAGCCAGTACAGTTTATTGAACAGAGAGTGGCACGATTATTCATAGAAATGTTTTGAATTGATAATTGGCATGATCTAATTTGTGAATAAGAAAAATTTATTTGGTAACAGTATGAATGATGGATTAGAGTGAGAAAAACTAAATGGAAAACCTTTTATGAGGCTATTATACAATAACTAAGAATTGTACTAGTATGCCTTCAATGGTAATAAAGAAGACTGCATGGATGTAAGTAATGCTACTCAGATAGAAATGATGATCAAGTGTAGAGGTTCAGGGGACAAGTTCACGTATTTTCTCTATTTATGTGATATATTTTTGAGGGAAGAGAAAATATCTTAATCATACACACGCATATACATACATATGTGTGTATGTATGTATATATATATATACATATATATATATCTAGATAGATAGATAGATAGATAGATATAGATATAGACACATATATACTTTTTTCCCCCACAATCCATCCCCTAGTACAAAGGATTACATATTTGGAGCTGAAAAGAATTTTAGATGTCATCTAGTCCAACTTCCACACTTGATAGATGAGGACCTAAGTTCTAGAAATTTTAAATGACTTCTTCAAGTTGGTACCGGTACTATGTGTCAAAGTAAGGATTTGAATTCAGGCCTTCTGACTCAAAATCCAGCCTTCATTTCATAGGACGGTACTGAACCTTGAACATCATAGACACTCAAGGAATTATGTTTAAATACGTAATTTTATGGGATGTTAAAAATGATTCTATATTTAGTCTATTGATTATAATAAAGTAGAATAAAATCTCTGTAGGTTTTAATCAGTCAATAAAACAAACATTTATAGAGCCTCCTTGTTTACTTAAGTATGTGCAAAAGACTATGTTATATATACAATCAGTGCAAGACTTTTGTGGTTTCTAAAAGATCTTGCAGTTAAGGGGTTACATATAGTTAAATATATAAACAGAATTAAGATGGGACACTCTCAACCTATCCTTTTATTTAAATTACCATCATTGAATAAGCCACATAGGCTGACTCATAAAATGTGATCTTGACCAAATGAAACAAGAATGATCTAGCTACCACACCCTTTTATTTAGTTTTCTTATGGGCAACCACTAGATTTCATGCCATATGCATGTTTCATTGCTTTCTTTTCTTGTATCATTCTTTCTTTGCTTTTCAAAAATTGATATTATTCTGAGAAAATGTGCAAAAGTTGCAAATCATAAGGAGATTCTTAGAGTTATTTTAATAACTATTGGTGTGGCAAAATCTAGTGCTTCAAGGATTGTTCACGTTTCCAATGAAACAAGATCGAGTGCACAGCAGTACAAAAGAAAAAGTGTAATAAAAATGGAAGGAAAAAAAAAAAACAATCACTAAGAACTAACAAATTTTTACTGGAGAAGAAAATGGCAAACCACTCCACCATCTCTGGCAAGAAAATCCTGAATGGAGTCAGGAAGAGTCTGACACAACTAAAATGAGCGAATAACACCACCAAGAACAACAAACAGATTATTGCTGCATAATAGTTCAATTAATTCTTAGAAAAAAGTAAGCTCTTTAAACAGATGATATGTGTATGGCTTGTTATCAGTTCTACTTCAATGTAGGGCAAGTTTCTTGAAGTTGGAAGAACAGAGAGATCACTTAAAAATTACTAACTACTGCTATAAAGAAAAAAAAATTAATAGGCAAGCCAATACTAAAGTTAGGGTGCACAAGAGTTGAGCAGGCTAATTTTTACTCACGAAACTCAGTTTTTCTTCAAGACTATATCATAAAAATGTAAAGAGAAGAATTCCAGTGCACCTATGTGATATCTGGACATTTCCACCAAATTGCAAACTATCCTCCCCCAAAATATTTTGGATATGTTTTTACTTCATTAGCTCTGGAGGTCTTGTCTCCATTGAGGGAATGATGGATACATGTATGTATGTATGTATGCATATATGTATATAATACATATATGTATATTAACAGAGACATAGGTATATTGATATATTGACATAAGAAGAAGCAGAATTGTTCTGGAATCCCAGAAAATCCTAAATGGAGAATGAATACTACGACATGAACTTGCACAATAGTATAGGCCATGAAAGATTAAGAAATTTATTTAGGAGTTGAAAATGAACATGCATCAATGGCCTGGCAACTCACTAGATTTAAACACCTTTGAAAATCTATAGGACATGAGCTAGGTTGATGTTGGAAAAGTAGACTATTAATCAAAGGTACAATTAATTTCTGATGTGAATAAAAGTGTTGTTTTATAATTCAAAATTTCAAAGTACATATCAGAATTTAATGAATCCAATGTCAAATCATATAATGCCAGAAATTGCAAAGAAAAGGAAATAGTTGCATATTAAAAGCTTAAGACCAAGGATGTTATAAGGTCATTATTTGTCAAAAATTTTAATTAGCTCATTTACCTGCAGCTAATTTGTATACCACTGTAAATTAGCTAAATCTATCTATCTAATCTATCTACACACACATGTATACACATGCATATATACACACATATGTGTGTTTATTTCATGCAGAATCACAGAATCCTGAGATCATAGAATCTCAGAGTTGACAAGGATCTCAGAAATAATTGAATTCAATATGTATGAATGTGTGAATATGAATATGCTCTGTTCTTAAAATGCATTCTTAAAATGTGTTGTTTATGCATTTTCTTAAAGGTAAATTTCACATTATAAATGAAATATGTTTTAAGAATCTTAATATGCACTTTCCCATAGAAACATTGATAGGCACAATGGTCAGGTTGTTAAGTCTACCCACAAGATCATATTTTTAATAGCATCATAAATTTAGAGCTGGGTAACACCTTAGAGATCATCTAACACAAATTTATTTTAAAAAAAGAGGAAATGGAAGTTCAGAGTGGTGAAGTAATTGGCACAGTAGTCTAACTCAAAAAACCCAGCTTTCTTTGCTCTATATCGTTGCATTATAATATTGCGCCAAATAGCTTTATAGTGCTTAATTACTATGGATAAATATTTCTGTGGGAAAATTTATTCAGAATTCCAAATTAAGATGCTAGGAATATGATCATTCTCTTCTTTAGCCCCTCTCAAGGGAGGAGAGGCTCCCCAGTTCCAAATCACTAATTGTGGCAACTTGGCCTATGGCAAGAGCACAAGTAAGTCAGAGACTGAAGGCAATCAGGAAGAGGCATCCCATTGGGTAGGGAAAAACCACTATGGAAGTTTGACTCAGCTGTCTGTTTTAAGCCTGTTTCCTGGGAGTGAAAGCAGCAACTCACCAGAGCTCTCCTACAAATTCTGTCCTGTCTCTCTAAGAAGCAAATTTGAACAAATTTTGAGGAGGCAAAATCT
>CM053622.1:248409300-248437682 GCA_028646595.1 Phalanger gymnotis | reverse complement strand
AAAAAAAAAAAGAATAGGAATGGGGAGATCTGCAAGCAGTGCAGTGATAGGGCAGAAAAATTCAGTCTGAACTCTATACTGTGTAGATTTACATTTCAAAACATATGGCATATGTTGTGCTGGTGTTATTCAGGGAGGGGACTAGATGAAGTATCTGTGAGGTAATCTATGCCATTTGCATATGAATGCCCTTAAACAGTAGTTAAAGCTATGAACAGTATCAAACTGGTTTTTGTGTTTTTACTACCTCTGTACCAAGGACTGCTGAATTGTTTTTTTGTTTTGTTTCTTTTTTAATAAAGAACAAGTCCATATCTGAGTGTTAAACACTAAAAAAAAAAAAAAAATTCCCCTTCTGATACATAATAATTGCTTGGTCTTGCTTAAGTAACTTAGCCCCACTAAGCCTCAGTTTCCTTATCCTTAAAATGAGGATGATAACATTGATCTCATAAAGATGTTATAAGAAAAGCATTTTAAACAAAAATGTGTTGATTTGTGAGTCATCTAATATCAAAAAAATAGCAACCTACATTATTACAAGGAACTAAATATTTAAGGGCTTTTTCTCATAGCTTTTAATATAAAAAACAGCAACTCTACAGTATTATGCTAATTTTGTTTTAATTACAGAACTGGAAAATAGAATTTTTTTTTCTATTTCCTGGAAACCTCAACTCCACTTTTCTTCATTCTTGATGATGCAGATGCCCTCACTTTATACTTACAAGACTGAGGCATTTACCAATAGACCCCAAATCCTCCACACAGCTCAGGTTTTTCAAAGTCCTTATCCCTCTTCTGATTCCTAGGAAGGAAAGAAAGGAGGATAGAAAGAAGGGAGAAAGGATGGAAGGGAGGAAGGAAGGAAGGGAGGAAGGGAGGAAGGAAGGAAGGAAGGAAGGAAGGAAGGAAGGAAGGAAGGAAGGAAGGAAGGAAGGAAGGAAGGAAGGAAGGAAGGAAGGGAAATCTAATTTCTGTCTTCAGATAATTCTTCAAGTTATCTCCCTAGAAATATTCCCACCTTAATTACTAAACATCTACACTGGTTTCTTCCAACCACCACTTACTAAACACTAGGCAATGAAGTTTCCATCCCTAAATTTCTACTGAAATTATCTCCTTAAGGCTTTCGGTAACCTATTATTGCCAAAAGAATTAATCAGTCTTAATCAGTTTCCAAGAATTTATGAAATGTCTCCTATGTAACCCTGATACAGACTGGTTCTGTGATCTTTGGCAAGACAACTTCTCAGGGTCCCCAGTGAGCTCTTTCAGATTATGAGCAGCAAAGAAAATGCCAACCACAAGAGATCACTGTACCAATGAGATCACAGGCCCATGCACTGGTTATCCTTACTCTATTCCAGACCTTGTTCCAGGCACTGAGTACAATGCTCCTTTTTCAGTCCTCACACTCCTTGACCCTTCTGCAGCATTTGCACTCTTAACCAAACCTCCTCTCTATATTCTTTCCATAGAAACAGCTTTGAACTATGGAGAGAACCTGGGTTCTAATACTGCCTCCCTTCCAGCACCAATATATGATTCAGAATCCTTGCTCTTTTCAGATGATACTGTTTTGTCCAACTTCTCTCATTTTCCTAATTGTTCCCTGTTTGCCTCCATTGCTTGAATGACCTTCATTCTCTAATTCCTTGAATGTGGTGTTTCTTTTAGCACTGTCCTTGCACCTTTCTCCCTGTCTTCCCTATCTCTAGTGTAAAGACCTAGGTGCTCCAGACAATGGGACCCAGCTTCAGGCTACTTATCTCCCACTATAGGATTGACCACAGTATTCATTTGATTGCAAACAATCTATATCCTTTCCCAATTATGACATTTCCCTTCAATCGCTACACACACACAAACACAAGTTTGTGTACATACACATACATACAGACATGTATATGCATATATGAATAAATACATACATAATACTGTGAATGTGTGCATATATATATAACATATGTGTATGTACATATGTATGTGTATATATACATATACACACACACACGTGTATTTTCCATTTGTTCCAGGAAGCAAGATAATGGGATGCATTCTGTCTTCAAAAGCAGAATTCTATATGCCATTATTGAAAAGGCTTCCAGTTCTCTTCTTAGAAATAAAATTAAAGTTAAGCTTCTTGAAGTTGGGAATTGTTTTATTTCTGTGTTTGTATCCCAAGTGTTTCTATAGCACTATCACACAACAGGTGATTAATAAAGGTCTGTTGAGATGAATTGAATTAGAATTCTACTCCATTTCTGTCTACTAATTTTCCTGTAAGTTATAATTTTAGGAATAAATATTAATTGTAACATTAATAAATAATAAAATAAATTAATTGATAAATTTAGGAGGGACTATGTAGGAGCCAATATTTTAACTATCCAAACATTTAAATGCTATACTATAAAAGTCTTTAATAAAAATTTTGAGTGAAAACACATTAATAGCTGAAAAGAGATACATTATGAATGAAGGCTTCTCTCTGAAATGAATTTAATTCAATAGTGCCATGGAAAGGTTAAGCATATTTTAGCAAAAAGGTTCGTAGAAGGCTAGGATATATGTAGGAATCACTGCTTAAAAAACATTAAATAAAATATTTGAGATTCAAACCCATGTATATTTTAGCATAGAGCACATCTTATTTAATGCCCATTAAAACATACAACTTAAGAAAATATTTTAAATGTTTTAGCCTTATAGAAATCAAATGTAATACATTTATATTATTTCATTGTTTTATTTTTGGAATGTTATCATAACAGAAAAATAATTATCCTTTGGGCAGTAACATTTAATTTTGGTTTTATGATTGTTCAGAGAGCTGGAGGGGGAGAATTTTGCATTTTTCTGTACATGGGGAATCATTTACTATGGTAAACTGGATGCATAGAATAGCTCTCTCATAGAAGCAATACAGGCAAGGATAGGTTTCTGTTCTTGGAGGACCCTAGGGTCTCCATATTCCTTTAAAATTAGAAGGGATCATGGATTGTTTAGTTAGAACAATTCTTTACCTCTCATCTATTGTTCTGTGAAAAGCTCCTTTTGAAATCAACTAGAGCTCTGTACTTGGAAGTAATATAAAGGGCATGGAGGGGAATAAGAATGTGGCCCAGGATTTGTGATGCTCAAGTGATTCAGACTCATTTCTCCAATAGCTGCAATTCTGAAATATGCTAGACTGATCACTGATATATTGCAGTTCACAGCATTCTAATTCATTTTACAGAAGTAATCCTGCCCAGCTCTACCATTACTCTTCTGGGCAGAGCTCACACTTATATTCCATTGGAAAAAATTCATTATTAACTTTATAGTAACTGACTTCATTCAACTATGTAGATATTGGAAGATGTCATGGCCCCTGCTTGTGGACAAAACAAAAGTACTTAAAAAATTCCTGGATGCATCCTTTGCCTGAATAACTGAAAAAGCTTACCCCCTATCCCCACCTAAGTTCATAAAGGATTTTGTTTTTCCTATTTTCTTTTAGGCAGCTCTTAAATTCCCGCTTTTTCCATGCTGCCTTCCATGGTGAGAGAAAGAGAGAGAGAGAGAGAGAGAGAGAGAGAGAGAGACAGAGAGAGACAGAGAGACAGAGAGACAGAGAGACAGAGACAGAGACAGAAAGACAGACAGAGAAAGAGGCAGGCAGAGAGAGACAGAGAGACAGAGAGAAAGAGAAGTGAGGAAAGAAGGAAAGAAGGAAGGAAGGGAAGAAGGAAGGAAGGAAGGAAAGAAAAAAAAGGAAAGAAAAAAAAAGAAAAGAAAAATAATCTGTACCTTTGACTCTTTTGTTCAACCTAGTTGGATATATAACTTCCCCTTTGATTATATGATACTGATACATTAATTGACCCTCTCCTTTCATGGCTATTAAATTATTATAAATGTCCTGTATAACCAGTCATGTATCAGTCTTGACTACCATAGACTTTAAAAATGTAGGAGTTGGGAGCTTTCTATTTTATATGACAAGTATCCAAGGCATGGTAGCACATCTGTTGTAGGGATTTTTGTTTAAAAAAATCATACCCAAAATAATCATTAGTTAGTCAATGTGACTCAGAAAGTACAAAATCTTTTTAAACCCTCAAATTTCTTTAGTGTTTTATAATCAATAAACATGACTGCAACTAATTTAAAGACTTTATCAAAGAATATGGATTATCATTAGATATGGAGAAAACAAGTTAGCTTTTTCTTTTCTTCTGTTACTGCTTGAATTAGATGAAATATTCCTAATCCATACTTCCATCATAAAGATTTTCTATTAGGTAATTTGCCTTTTTTAAAAAAAAATCCTGTGATATTTAACACTTCTGGCTCAGGTTTAATGTTTACAAATGATCCACAATGGCAAACAAATACTTTAATTTTAAGCATGGCTTCATGTATAAAAGTCACTGAAAAAAATCACATTTTACACAAATTAATTTGAGATCAAGTACATGTTTTTTCCCACAAATATTCTCAATTAATTAGATAAAAAAATTAGCCATTTAATTTTCAGAAAAAGAATAACAGATTAAAGACAGATACTATTCTATAGTATCTATCTTGCCTGTAATCACACACTAGTTTATGAATATTGAAAAAAAAATGTGATTTTATTAGTATGCATAATTCCCACTGTGTGGATTGTGTCCACCAACACAGGTCACAACCTGGCTACCACTTAGTACATAGGTCACATGGAATCGCTCAAGCCCGAAGAGGATAAATGTCTTGGCCAGGTTCACACAGTTAAAAAGTCTCATAAATGGTATTCGAACTGAGATATTCTTGACCACAAACCTGATATTATATTCACTATGCAACACTAACTACACACAATATTTTTACATTATTAAAGCTCAACACAACAATGTGTTTGGTTTCCTCAGTAAGAATCATTTTAAATTCTTAGCCTTTTGTTGTATTTTACCATTAAGTTTAGACTGTTTATCCCCAGGGCAGTATCCTATTGTGAGTCAAACTACTATCACTAATCACAGATGAACAAAGATGTGTCCGAACTTTTGAGTTGGAATATCCCAGTGCTCAGATAATGAATTTTAGCCCTCTCTAGAGGGAGGGGGAAGAAAAAAAAAACTTTTCCTGTCTGTAGTCTGGCAGCATTCCAAGTTTGGAAAAAAAGAAAAAAAAGTAACTCCATATGTGCACTGAAAATAAGCTAGTGATGTTTTAAATCAACTGGAAAGGAGAGACTGCTCTTTTCAGTTTTTTCTTTTTTTTTATTTTTTTAAGAAAAACCTTGAAGTGCTGCATTTGGGGATTATGAAGGTTTTAGTTACCTGTTGAATGACGGCATGGAAAATTATTTGAAAGATTTTAAGACTGTACTTTAAACTTATGAAATATCACCTGTGGTTTAGAGAGAGTATCCAATTCAGCTGGATTTTTTTCCACCTAGAGGGAAGGAGTTAATTTTAGTGTGTGATTGCATTTTCCAAGTATTCTATGACTGAGGTATCTTAATCAAAAGTTTGTGGTTCACTTAATTCTAGAGGCAGGAGAAGATGGAGATGAATTTATGCTATTAAATTTAAGTAAATATAGTGAAAATTTAGGACATGTTATAGTGAGGAAACCTGACCCAGGGACCACAGTTTACTGTACAATACTGATTGTTTCTCAGCATGATTTCTACAAAACTTGAGCAACTGATTGCTTTTTAAAATACGTTTAACTCAATTTTTCTTCCAAGTAACCCGACCCCATTTTTTTCTTGAGCATTTGGAGATCAAAAATTGATTTTGGGGATCTTTGAAAATTGCCTTTGAAGAAATTGCTGATACAGCTAAATCTTTGTTTCCCTGTTCTCATGTAAAGGACATGTATTTTTAAAGTGTATACTTTTCCAGACAAAAAATAACTTTAATAATATATGTCTAATTTGCAAAATGAAATAGTATACTTTGTGTCTAACATGTCACACATTCACCTGATTCAGAGTTGATCATTGTCAGATACTGTTTTGAACAAGTTTGAACCACTGTCAAGCTTCATATTTATTTTTGCATGCAGAACATCTGTCTACCTAAGTTGTCTATCAAATGCATACCTGATACTAAAAATAGCTATATCTTTTCTTCAGAAATATATCAATGGCAGAAGCACTAAATTAATCATATGATATGCATCAAAATTGGACTTCCATTGGGGCTTAAAACAGAAATCAAAGTTGATTATTTAATCCAACAAATTGTCATCTGAACACATTGACAAAATTATTTCTCTTATCCCAAAAGTTGGGTGATAGTTTTATAAACTTGTAGTATTACAAAGTTATACTTTATATATATAGTATATATAGTGTATATATATACTATGTATACATACTATATATAGTATATATACTATGTATATAGTATGTATACATAGTATATATATAAAATATATATTTTAATTAATGATACCTAAAATAAAATTTAATGCAATAATCTGTGATATAAATTATTGTAATAATGATAGGATTTAGAACTTATCTATCTTCCATACCTTTCCAAGAACATGTTTAGATATAAATGCCACAATTATGTAGTCTTTAATGTTGCCTGTTTTTTTGATTTTCCAGGTTCAGAAAAATGAAGAAAATTTAGCCAAAATGTCAGAGGTATATAAATAGCCCCAGATATCTAATCACCAAATTACTGAAGACCTTGTCAATAAAGAGAAGCAGCTGGTGATTTCAACAAATGAATTAGGGATTCTGTCACAAGGCTGGTGCACAGCACTGAAGAGGTGTGATCCTGCTAGAACTATTAAAACTACTGTCAAATGCTCAGAGCTTAGCAAAGGCTTCTAGTGAACTGTATTGTTAACTGTTTCCAGTAATAGTTATGCCTTTTTCTCTTACTGCTGTTTTTTCACTCTCAAATTTAAATTCATAGAATCATTGAGCCTGGAATGAAAGTAGAAAGAAGACTACATCTTAAAGGAAGTTTGTGTTTCCCCCGCCTTCCCAGTATTGCAAACTGAAATACACGACATAGGAAGGAATTCACAAAAAGAGGAGCTGTGTGCCTCATTGTACAGTTATTGCTTTTTTAAAAAATAACCTTCCAAGATTTTGGGCTGTATATTTACAAATGTAAATTAAGATTTCAAAATGGTATATTTTGGTATGCTTAAATATTTTATTATATATGTAATTTTTGTTGTAAAATGTTTTGTATTGTTTAATGTTAGTTTTTTTCTAGTTTTTAAATTTATTTTAACTTGGAACAGAATACATCCTTAACTGCAGTTTAAAATGATAGATGATAATGGCCAATGCAGGGACATAAGAATTATTTTGGAGATGAGCACATGATTTATTTCTAAATCAAGAAAATGTCAAAAAACTCAAATGAAAGTTAGTTGCTCATAGTAGCCACTCTGTAAGTATGTGATCAATGAATGCTAAATGTATGAATCCATAAACCATTGAAAAAAGTGAGTCAAAGGATTTTTAATAAAAATATTTTTTCACATGAAAATACTTTGACAAAATAAAGTTTAAAAACTGTTTTTTTCTTTTGAAATGGGTAAAGGCCTTTATTACCATTCACTTGAATTATTGCAATAGCTTTCTAATTGGTCTCTCTGCCTTAAGTCTCTCACCGTTCTACGTCATCCTCTACAATATGGCTGAAATCATTTTTCCTTAGGATCAGAGCATATGAGTCCTTTACTCAACTCCACTGGCTCCCTATTGTCCATAGTATTACATATAAATGCACCTGTTTGGTTTTTAAAGCCCTTCACAATCTGGTCCCAACCTATTTTTCAAGCCTCTTGGTCATTAGCCTCTCTCTCATTCACTTTCCAAACTGCTTTCTCTCTGTCCCTCATATGCAACATTTCATCTCACAACTCTATTCTTTTGCTTGGGTTGACCTCCATGCCTTCCCTCCTCACCTCTGCCTCAAAGAATTCTTCTCTTCTTTCAAAATGAAACTAAAGAGACCCTTTCTACATGAAACCTTTACTTCTAAAGGATTCCCCTCAACTGCTTGTGATCTCCCACCCAAGCTACCTATCTTGTATTTAAACTACATTTTAATCAAATGAGATATTTGTAAAAGTACCTGGCAAACAGTAGGTATTATGTATCTGTCTATCTGTCTGTCTGTCTCTATACATATGGTTGTTCCCTTCTCCTTATCTTTTTTGATTTGTATTTTTCTTTATGTGAATTTTGTATGTGCATATGCATATATGTGTATGTACATATATGTATGTATATATCTGTGTGTATACATGCACACAAACATAAATGTGTATGTACTTGTCTCCCCCATTAGAATCACATCTTTCCAGTGAAGATTACTTAATTTTTAAATTTGTATCCTAGTGTTTATCATAATATGCTTGCCAATTGATTGGTTATTTAGTTCAATTTGTTAGGCCTTAGTGATGAAAAAAGGAGCCTCGAATTCAGCTCAGGACAGTCAATATAAAGCTGGAAGAGACTTTAGAAATAATTAGGTTCAGAAGGTTTGTTGTATATAGGAACAAAATGAAGTCTGGGGAAGAAAGGTGACTTACCAAGGTCCCATAATGAATTAGCCAAGATTTAACATGAAGTCTTCTTCCAAATTTCGAATCACACGTTTTTAACAAAGTTCCATGGTTTCATTCCTTATGAAGTCTAATTGGTTTTACCCCACAAAAAAGTATGTTCCATGGCTACCAGTTCTACTTACTCTAGTCAGTTGATTTACCAAAGGATGGCTGTTGAAGAGGACAAGGAAGAGGAGCTATGTGGCTCCAAGGAGCAGAACTGGGGATTAATGGGTAAAAATGATAGGGAGGAAATTCGGACACCAGATAGAGAATAAGATTGTAATAATTAGAGCTTTTCAAAAGGGGAACAGATGGAACTATGCCTAAAGGGCTATAAAAATGTGCATACCTTTTGACCAGCAATATCACTTTTAGGTCTGTATCCCAAAGAGATCACACAAGTGGGAAAGGGGCTCAGATATCCATCAACTAGGGAATGGCTGAACAAGTTGTGATATATGAAAGAAATGGAATACCATTATGCTATAAGAAATGAGGAGCAGATGGACTTCAGAAAAACCTGGAAAGACTTATATAAACTGATGGTGAGTGGAGTGAACAGAACCACAAGAACATTGTACACAGTAACAGCCACAGTGTGCAATGACTGACTTTGATAAACTTAGCTCTTCTCAGCAATGCAAGGACCTAAAACAATTCCAAAAGACTCATGATGGAAAATGCCATCCACATCCAGAAAAAGAAATATGGACTCTGAATGCAGATTGAAACAGACCATTTTCTTTTTTTGTTTTGTTTTGTTTTATGTTTTTCTTTGTCATGGTTACTCCCATTCATTCTAATTCTTCTACACAACATGACTAATGTGAAAATGTGTTTAATAGGAATGTATATGTAGAGTCTATATCGGATTGCATGCTGTTTTGGGGAGAATGGAGGGGAGATAGGGGGAAAATTAAAACTTATGGAAGTGAATGATGAAAACTAAAAATAAATAAATTAACTTATTAAAAAGGGAATAGATGAGAAGCAGTGAGTTTTCCTTGCCACAAAATTTTCAGACACAGTCATTTTGAAATTCTCTTTATCCATTTGTAGAAAACAAAAGGATAAGTGGTATATACTATCTTCAAACAATGATCATCTAGAATTTTAAAAGTAGCTACAATCATATGGGATCTACCTAGAGAAATATATAATTTATCTATTCACCAGAAGGGACATGTAGTACTTATTCAAGTCTTCACTGTACATGGTACCTTTTTTTCTCTTTGCTGTCTTGATCAGCTCCCATAAATTCCATTATCTCTATGCAGATGATTTTTAAATGTCTCTCTTTCTCTATCTCTGTCTTTGTCTCTCTCTTCTTCCCTCCTTCCATCTGTCTGTCTATCTATCTATCATTAACAGCCATCAATTTCCTCCAATATTACCAAATTCAAGGAAATCTATATGTCCCATAGGCTTCTCAGTCTCAATATGTATCAGCTAACTCTCCATATTCCATAAAATATAACTCCATAGTTTCAACTCCATAGAATATAATGGTCCAGTGTCAGGTATTGCCTATTGCATGCCATTTCCAGCTTCCATTTGTGTATTATCTAGATTGTAAGCATTTTGAGGGCAGAGAATGTCTTTGTTTTATTTGTATCAACAGTGCTTAGCACAGTGCCTAGCACAAAGTAGGCACTCAATAAATGTTTATTGAATTGAAAATATCCAAAATATAACATATTATCTTTTTTCTAAAATATTCCCCTTTTCTGAATTTTATTATTATTATTATTGTCATTATCATTATTATTATAAGATAATGCAATCCTTACAGTCTATCAGGTCACAATTAAGTGTCATCCTCTACTTCTCATTCTCACCCCACATATACAATGGACCACCAAAGTTTGTCCTTTCTACCTTTACATGTCTCATTTATGTTTCCTTCTCTCCATTCACACAGCCACAATCTTAGGTCAGGGCCTCAACACCTCACGAAGATTGAAATAGCTTCCCCTCTGGAGTTCCTGTCTCCCATCACCCCAATCCATTCTTAATTCAGGTGACAAGGTAATTTCTCTAAAGTTTCACTCTGACCATGTTACTCTTCTGCTCAGGGGCTCTACTCATTCTTTATTACTTACAGAATCAAATATTAACTCTTCTGTTTGACGTTTAAAGCTCTCCATAACCTAGTTCCTTCCTACCTTTCCTGACCTTTAACAGTACTCTACTCCGTACACTCTACAAACCAGCTCCACTACCTGACTTGCTCTTCTTCAGCAAGACACTCCATTTTTTGCCTCCACACATTTGTATTGGTTGTCCCCCATGACAGGAACATTGTGTCCTTCAACTCCACCTCCTAGTTTCCTCTAGTTTCTTTCAAGACTCAATTAAAATTCCATCTTCTGCAGAAGGCCTTTCTAAATTCCCTAGAAGCTATTCTTCCTCTCGCAGATTCTCATCTATCTCCTGTGTATGTAACTGTATATTTGATTTCTTCTCTCTCTCACTACAACGCAAGCTCGTTGCTGTGAAATGATCTGGCTATCATAGAAAGCAATTTTGAACTCTGATCCCCCTCAACATTGCTAAATTGTTAATGCCTCTTTTTCCCTCATTTAGACCTATACTCCCAAAAAGATCAAAAAAGGATAAAAATATTTGCACCAGTATTTATTTACAGCAAGGTTTTTTGTTTTCTTGTTTGTTTTTTAGTGGTAAACCAAGGGGGCGCCTATCAATTGGGGAATGGCTGACCAAGTTATTGGCATATGATTGTGATAGCACACTACTGGGCCACAAGAAACGATGAAATGGGTGGATTCTGAGAAACCTGGGAAGAATTGTATGTGACAATGCAGAATAATGTGATTTGAAGCAGGAGAGGAATTCACAACATTAAAAAATAAGCAACTTTGAAATGTCTAAGAACTCTTACCAATGCAGTAACTGCTTGCAATTCCAGAGAACAAATGATAAAATCTGAAACACACTCACTGTGTAAATACTGATAGATGAAGGGTTCAAATAAGAAATAATTTTTTGTAAATGGAAAATGCAGGGATTTGCTTTGTGTGAAAAATGCACATTTGTTATAAGAATTTTGTTTTTCCTCTCTTCCTCCTTTTTATTTTTTTCTTCTTTGTCTCTTCCTCCTCCTTGTTTTCTTTTTCTTCTATTTCTTTATCTTTTTTATGCATCATCAATGTTGTACAAAATATCTGACACATAATAAGTACTTAATAATGCTTGTTAAATGACTGAGGAATCTATTTAAAAGTGCCACAGCTCTTCTAAGTCATGGAAAAATGATTAAGAAATTAATCTTGGGGGCAGCTAGGTGGGCGCAGTGAGTAGAGCACCAGCCCTGGAGTCAGGAGGACCTGATTCAAATCTGGCCCCAGACACTTGGCACATGTACTAGCTGTGTGACCTTGGGCAAGTCACTTAACTCCAATTGCCCTGCCCCCCAAAAAGAAATTAATCTTGAAACAAATTAAGAGGCCTTATAGCTGAATAAAAGATTTCAGTTCAATTCTGCAAACGTTCTTTAATGGCAAATATGTACAGTATATTATACTGAGAAAATTCAAAGGTGAAAAAGGTTACATTCCTTGCCTTGAAGGAGGTGATTCAGGGGAACTATACTGTTGTTTGTCTTTCATTTTGAAGAGTATTGATGACATCACAAGTGATATCTTGACTCATATGAGAACTGGATTTAAGTGAGGCAGAGTTACATGAAGTCATCAGGTTCACTCTCTCTTCCAGAGTCATCAAAGTACAGTGGCAGGACAAAAGTCATGATTACTGACTATGGCTTAGGATGCAGTGGATGACCTGGACATCTTCTATGTGTGACCAAGTTCTAAGCACTCCACAGCACCTGTTTCTGCCACCTTCATGGCCTTTAGAATAAATTGTTCTCACCTGCCCATTCTGCCAGGGGAAGTCTTCACGTGCTTGGAATAGACATTCCCCTAGATCATTGATGAATTTGGGGTCTGTCTATTACTTTCAATCTGATTTAGCCCATCTGCTGAAAGGGTTCTAGCAGGGTGTGACTACTGCAAATTTTACAGCTTCCTGAAGCCTCAGTTGAGAGTTGAGTGACAGGTGGACACCAAAGTTAGATGAGCAGTCTTGAAAAGGGCTCAGCAAGCCCTCCCACCAGAAGTGTTAGTCCTCCCCAAATGCTCCAAATAATCTGACTGAATGATATGAAAGTAATATTTTATATGGATCATAACAGTTCTATACAATTCAATTTAGCACATATTCACCAACCTCTTACTTTGTGATGGGCATATGAGAAACATTGTGCACAGTGAATATCCCAGGAATCAGAAAGACCAGCATTTAAGTCTCACCTCTAACAAAATCTGACTGTGCAATGCCTATGGGACAAGTCATTTAACTCCTTAGTGCCCACAGTCAAAGCTCTTAAATTGCATAATAGTGGTGATCTAGATGGAATAGTTGTCAGCCAGTCATGGGGGCCAGCAAAAAATAAACAAAACAAAAACTCCAGAGCACATCTTGAACCAGATTAAAATTAAATTAAGTAATATTTAGAAAAATAAATAAAAATACAATAAAACATATATAATGGTAATTTGTGGTTTTCTAAGTAAACCAATGACCCATCAGGGATCCCTTTTTATTTGAATATAACCCTGCATATTGCTGAAATCACAAGATCAATTGCCCCTTCCTCCAAAAAAATATTGTTCTATGCACTGGAATACATGTGTGTGTGTTGTGTGTTGTATGTGTGTTAGTCTTTGTAAGAAAAAGTAGAACTTTCAAGTACTCTAAAAGCATGAATTTTAATTCCAAAAAATGATTTTATAATTACAGATACTTTTAAAAAATCTATTTCTAGAAGTTGATGTCCCTTGGCTTGTTTGAATTTCTTTACAAACCCATTAAGAATTTCACTAATTCAGCTTGGCCTTTCCCCCAACTGCCTAGAATTAGTAAATCTTTAATGCATTTCGAAGAAACATTTTCTGCAATTATCTTACTTTTAATTCCTTATAAGGCTAAATCACATTTATCTATATTGACCCTAATTTGCCATTTTGCAGCTTAGTTATTGTTCTTAAAAGACACAGATAAATCAAGATATGCCGTACTATTCATCATTTTCTTTTACCAGCTTAACTCCATGAGCATATTTTCACTTGTGTTGTCTACGGTCCTTAAGGTATAATTCCAACTGAATTTCAAAAAGACTGTCTTGCATAGGTCCCTGCTAGAAAATGAAGAAAATGTGAAACATACTACATATACACTCAGTAAGGTCAAATAAGGCAACAGCAAGAGCTTTTCCCTTTCATTATGGATAATCCCATAGGAAGGCCTAAAACACTCGTCTTGGAGGAAAACCACAGCAGCCCACTGGCCAGTGGCTTCACATGGCCCCACCTTAGGCAGCTCTTTAAAAAATTAATTTGTTTTGTTCAATTAGGAAAAATATTTTTCCCCCATGGGCTGTGAAGCAGAAGAAAAACAAAACTCTTCTAACAAATAAGCAGAGTCAAGTAAAATAAAATCCCACAGTGGCCATGTCAAAATACACATGGCTCTTGCTTTACCCTGGGTTCATCACCTCTCAGGAGGTGGGAAGTATGTGTAAGTATTGATCTTCTGGAATCAGTGCATTGAATAGCCTAGCCATCCATCACTCAGATATGTATTCCAGTATTTCTTGCCCCTGTTCTTCTTGATACTTCATAACACTGCACATAACATGGGGTGGGCCAGGGTCTTCTGTACCTTTTTAAATTTCCTTGGTGTAGCATTTGGGCTGTCTACCTCATCCTTCTGACTATATGACTGTCCTATTTTCTTTTCCAGTATTGAATGATGTCCTTTGAGCATGAGTCATGTGTAGAAATATGCCACAATCTACCTGAACTCATTCTGTGTCCCTCCATTATCCTCTGACTCTGTGGAGAATGGTTTGTTAATATTTATCCCGCACAGATCATATACAGAATATAAGATATTGATTTTCTTATTTGTAAGATATTAATTTAGGAGAAAGAATACTGGTACTGGAATCAGTAGAATGTTTATGGCTGAGTCACCACCCTAGGCCTGTACCCTCAGTTATATTTTGATATTTCAAGTCAATGGGCATTTATTAAGGGTCTATGTGCCAGCTTCTAGGATAGATTTAACCAAAAAAAAAAATCACAGTCCTTGCCCTCAAGGAGCTTACACATTCTCTGGGAAGACAACATAAGCCATTTAAATATACAAGGCACATATCTATACATACACACATGAGGTAATTATAAAGAGGCACTAGCAGCTGTCTGCAGGAAATCAGTAAAAGCCACATAAGATTCTGGTCATGTAATAAGGGATGTGGTCAATCAAATGCAGGGAATTAAAGATCTGCTTAATGACATCATCAGGGATAGCAGGGAGATGCAGTGAATAGAATGTTAGGCCTGGAGCCAGAAAAACTTATCTCCCTGAGATCCAATCTGGCCTCAGACACTTACAAGCTGTCTAACCCTGGTTGTGTCACTTAATCCCATTTGCCTCCGTTTCTTCATCTATAAAATGAGCTGGAGAAGGAAGTGGCGAACCACTCCAGTGTCCTTGCCATTTGTTATTGTGTTGTTTCAGTCATGTTTGACTCTTTGTGACTCCATTTTTGGTTTCTCTTTCCCAAGAAAACACTAAGTAGCATCATGAAGAGACGGACATAACCGAAAACTGACTGAACAACAAAAAAAGTGATATCATCGCCTTCCTCTCCCTGAAGTTTCTGTCTTCCAATGGCTTGAATTTACCCTGCTTAATGAGAGGCCTTATATTGTATGATTTCACAAGTAACTGGTGGTGGTCCTATAATTAACACAATTAGATAGCATGGGAAACTCCAACAAAAAATAAAATGTTATTTCAAATAACACATGGACATTTGAGTTAATTTATCCCTTTCTGCTACCTCTCATCTCAGCTTGTCTGAAAAGAATAAAAGGAAAATCGAGTGGATAGATTTAAAAAAGAAGCTTTCTGGGAGTAAGTCTTCTGAAGAAACTGGAGAAGAAAGAATGTACGGATTAGTCTATTTGACTTCCGCAGCCATAATTGTTAAATTTGTTCTGATCTAGTCCTAAGCACATTCCTGAACTTGGCTGCTCTCCATTTCCTACTGCAGTCTCTAGTCTTCTCTGGTCCAAGTCATCATTGTATGGCATTTTTTGCCTTCACAAATCCATGGATATCTCCACAAAGATATCTTAGATCTTGCTTTGTATCTCCCTGTACTTGATCTAAGGGGGAAGCATACTTGTTGTTTGCTCATTTTTGTGTGTGGCGGGAAAAGCCTGGAGGTTGGAGATGCTTCTTATTCTGCCTTCTCCATCTCAGGCTAAAAAAAAAGCCCAAGTAAAAGGAAGTGTCTCCATGGACAAAGGAAATGGAAAATGTAGAAATCTGGGAGTTGTATGTCCAAATATCCTAATGTCTTCCAGCCTATGCAATTTCTGGAACTCACTTCAGTCTAGTTTTGGTCTTGTCTAGGGTCCATTGAAAAGAACCATTTTAGAATTATGGATCACAGAGGTAGTATATTTTGAATAATGGTGAAATCAAGGTATAATTAGCTTTGCTTTCAACCAAGGTAGACTAAAGTCATGGGTCATGGAAACTGTGGAGGTTGATCAACTAAAATCATGATGTTTGGAAGGATATGAACATGTAAATTGAAGCTGCCAAGTATAAGATTGAGTGAGGTTGGGCAGAGAGAGTGACCATTAGCCAGGTCTTAAAAACTTATTTTTTTGCCTAAACCTAAATGTCCTTGTTACTCTCTCTCTCTCTCTCTCTCTCTCTCTCTCTCTCTCTCTCTCTCTCTCTCTCTCTCCCTCTCTCCCTCTCTCTCTCTCTCTCTCTGGAGGGGGGAAGGCAGGGCAATTGGGGTTAAGTGACTTGCCCAAGTTCACATAGCTAGTAAGTATGTCAAGTGTCTGAGGCCAGATTTGGACTCAGGTCCTCCTGACTCCAGGGCCAGTGCTGTACTCACTGTGCCACTTAGCTGCCCTCCCTGTCACTCTCAAGGGCACCACCATCCTACCAGTTACTCAGGCTCCCAATCTCCATGTCACCATCGGTTCCTCATTTACACTCACACCACGTGTTCAATTTGTTGTCAAGCCTTGTTATTTCTACCTTCACATCTCCCTGCCATGTCTCCTTCTTTCTACTCATAAAACTATACATTCTGGAGAAGACTTATCACCTCATATCTGGACCATTGGTCTACCTGATTCAAGGCTCTCCTCATTCTAGTTTGTTCTCATCCTCCTCTCAGCTGCCAAAATGTTCTTCCTAAAGTAAAGTTCATGGAAATAAATTAAAGTGGCTTGCTATTACCTCGAGGATCAAAAATGACATCCTATTTTACATTTAAAGTCCTTTACAAGTTGGACTATTCCTACATTCCTAGTTTTCTTACGCTTTACTCTCCCTTTATATACTCTATACTCCAGCTATACCAGCCTAACTGCTATTCTCACCTACCACTCCATCTCCCAACTCCCCGACTCCTCTCTGGCTATCTTCCATTCCTGCCATGCTCTCCCTCCTCATCTCTGCATCCTGGCTTCTTTCAAAAGTCAGTTCAATTCTCACTTCCTGCGGGAAGCCTTCCTGCCCTCTCTCCTCAATTACACTTCCTACTCTAGTGCCTGCCCTCTAAAATCACCTCCATTTAAACTGCACAATCATATAGATTTGTAGTTATTCCTAGGATTTTTTTCCCACTCATTAGAATGCCACCTCCTTGAGAGAAGGTCTCGTTTTTGTTCTTCTTATATCCCTAGCACTTAGCACAGTGCCTGGCATATAATAATGACTACAAATTCTTGCCAAATTGAATTGGGTAAATTAAATTGAAATAAATTGAAGTGAATTGCTAGGAAATGGATCCAAGGAAAGGACCTGGAAATGACTACAAGGAGCAAAGATCTTGCATTTCTATTCCTCCTGGCCTACTATGTGTTCATATGTGAGGTTCCAGGGTAAGAAATCAGTCCTTGTTATAGTGTCTTGGGATGAGCTATCTTTTGATGATGGAGGGAGCCAGGATTCTAAGTTCAAGAAATCGAAAGAAGTTTGTTATAAGACAATTTGTTAACACTAGATTAGGCTTTTGGAATGTGCAGTGGAAGTAGAAAGAAGAGAAAGATTGGTGCTCAGGGGTGGTAGCTTTGGGGTACATAGGAATAAGAAAAGGAGTTGGTATTACGGAGCTATCTCCTAGGGAAGCTCCAACTTCGAATTAAGGGGACAAGGATGTAAAGAAAAAGGGGAGAATTTGCTAGCTTCAGGACAATTGATTGGCATACCTTTCCAATAAGAAATGAAACTATGCCTCAGGCTTTAGTGAAGATAATAACTTGATATTCTCCACTTGTTTCAGGGGATTGAGGTCCTTGTTCTTGAGGCCTGAGGGACAGCTGACTTGTCCATCCTTCTCATTAGCTAAAAATAAAAGTCTGTGACATAATTCAAAGATACAGATCTCAAACAATCTATGCCTTCTAATCCCACATAAATCTGGTTTACGTTTTTCTATAATTGTCCCCCTGGGGGTCCATGAACCTTCCACTAGATAACTAAATATGATAGGAATCTCAAAGGAGCATACGGGCTATTCATCAATCACAAATCTTGTCTACCTTGTTTTCTGCTTATGTATCATTCTTATGAAATCCTTTACATTGATCCTGTTTCTCTTGTATAATTCTTCATGTTAATTTGTATAATTTTTGATGTGTATAGACATACTGGTAATATGTTTCATCCTACTCTTCCCCCATCTTGTGCTTCTCCATTATCCTTTGAATGTCCCACCTCAGTAAATTTTCAGAGACTAAAGTATTTCATGATTTGTAGCTATACATCATGCCCAGAAAAATATATATTAAAGAGATAGGCCTTGGTTTCCAAGAGAAATATTAGACTATTAAAAGCATTGAACATTTTTCCAAAGACAATCCAGTCTGCCTTCTTCCTGTAGTTCAATTTTGGGTAAGATTTGGGTGAAAAAATATTGTATCTATATCTATGCTGATGGACAAGGTCCATGAATTGTTCCTCTAACTATATGCCATCTCATTCATTTGTTTATTGTTTGTTTTCCCTATGTAAGACCAAGACACCCCACCAAAAAAAAGCTCCTATGCTGGACTCACATAAACCACTTTCAATCCTAGAGAAACCTGAATACAAAAAAGGGAATTCAGGATTCCTTCCTTCCTTCCTTCCTTCCTTCCTTCCTTCCTTCCTTCCTTCCTTCCTTCCTTCCTTCCTTCCTTCCTTCCTTCCTTCCTTCCTTCCTTCCTTTTCTTCTTGCATTCATTGGATCTAAATGTCCCTACCCTGGAAACCTGGGTAAAAATCTGTCAAGTAAAAACTTAGGGGTGGTTCATGCCTAGTGGCTCCCCTGAAAGATATTATGATAATCCTTTCTAGAAAGTTACTTGATATTCAAGATGCAGTTGTAGGACAGTTATTAATTTCCTCCATCCCACAAGAATTGCTTAAAACAAGCACTCATTCACAAATATGTAAAATGTGAAACAATAATGCATAACAGAGGACATAGAAGGGCCCATAATATATAGAGGAATACACGAGGCTATAATGAGATTCGTAGATGCCCATTAGGTCTATTATACTTTTTTACAAGCAAAAGATTACTGGTAGACTTGTGAGACTACTGGGTAGATTTTCCTTTTACGATATGGGCTATTCAAATAAAAATCCACCCAAGGTCCCTGTATTCTGGCCACCCAAACACGCTTGGCTGCTTCTGGTTGACTTCTCTGAGAAGGGTGTAGCCTCAGGGAACAGCTCCCTATGAGCAACTAACACCTGATCTTTCAATGACTCACACCTCTTTGGTAGGTAGAGCTGAAGTAAGAACATGCATCTCCCAGGATCATCATTTTGTCACCTGTACTCAGGGAAAAAATCCAAAACCAGAAGAGGAATGTGGGGACTCTTTAATGCCAAAGCAGACATGTACTCAATTCTATGTTCATGAAAGAGGAAATTGTTGTTATTTATTCATGTCCAACTCTTCCTGACCTGGGGATTTTAGTGCATAATGTTACAGATGAGGAAGCTGAAGCACTGAGTAGGGGAATGAATGGTAGCCCTGTGCTGAGGTCACAGTGGCCTTGAGTGAGGTTCAGAAGGGGAAGGAGGACTGGTTCCCTGACTTCCTGCAGCTGATGTTGGAGTGCAGTGGTTTGGTGCCACCCCATCCTTCCATATTTACCACTTGGGTGTGTTCCCCAACTTCATGGAATGGCCCTGGCCATGCCACCTGCCTAGAAGGCCATCTCTCCTTTCAACAGCTGGGGAAGTTCCTTTCCTGCTTCATCCTCCTATGGGCACAGTCTGCACTGTGGCTCCATGTGCTGAGAACGGCAAAGACAGTTGAACACTTTGTTATTTCCTTTTCAACTTTTTTTTACAGATGAAGAAACTGAGGCAAACAGGGTTAAGCAACTTGCCCAGGATCACACACATAATAAGTGTCTGAGCCTGGATTTGAACTCAGATGTTCCTGATTCCGGGCTGGAGCTTTGACCACTGTACCACCTAGTTGTGCCAAAGAGGGAAATAGGAGAGAGCATTTTGTTCTTCTTTTAAAACTAGAGTAGGATGCTCTTCCTACTCGGTCACAATTTATCCTCAACATTGCCCCCAGCAGCAGAGATTATGGAGATGAATAATGGATTGCTGACCCATCCTAAAGGTAAATCTTTCAGTGCTGAGTCAGAGCATATGTCTCTCTTTACCTGTGGTACCAAGGCATGAGTACACAGATCCACAGACTGTGTATCATTTCAGCTGATCAGGGGATTCACCTCAGCAACCTTTGGAGGTAGACACTTAATTTGCAATTTTTTTGGAATGGGAACTCCCAGATGAGGAAGCTTTCTCTGTTGATTCAAGTTGACAATTTTCAGCAAATTGTATGTTACAGAGTTGCTAGGGCACTAAGAAGTTTGGATATGTTTAGGGTTTTGCAGCCAGCATGTTGGAAGTAATACTTGAATTTAGATATTCCTGGTACCAAGACTAACTTCCTAGCCACTACTCCATACTTGCTTTAATCCATCACCCAATATTACACTTACTTGGATAGTTAGAACAAATAATTTTGAGCCATCATATATTTCATTTTAAGAGGCTCAGCAGTATTTTAGGTTGTTAAGCAATTAGAAACATATCATCTACAAACAGGAAAATCTAGAGCTACTGTGATATATAAAAAGTTTGAGAAATATAGTTTCTACGTAATTAATAATTTATTAATCATGCTAGCTATAATTAATAAAGGGTGTTCTTGACACTCTCTAATGCCAAAGACCCCTTATGGAACCAACTCAATGCTTGCATGCCCTTGAAAGAGTGGGTATTCCTGAGGGTGGCAATCAGCTTTGACTGGTAAACAATTAATGAGAGGAATGAATACTGTAATGAGAGGTGGCCCTATTCTAATGAGGAACTGTGGGACATGATTCTGATCACTCAGTCTTGGTCAAAGAGACTTATATAAACCCATCACCCCATCTAGAGTAGTCTAGTCAAAAGGATCTACCCTCCTTCCCCAACCTGCCCAAACCTGCCATAGTGGAACATGATGGGGCAGCATTCACCTTAGATTAAATTCTCTAGCTGGGTGAGGCAACAACTCTCATCCAGGATCAAAAGCCACGAACCCTGGAGATTTCAGCAACCTCTTCCATCAATAATGTCCTTCAGATGTTGGCATGGTCTAGTAGAGAATGACGATCTGGGAAGGGGAAAATACTGAGCCTCCTCAATATTAACAATTAGTTATTTTACAATAATTTCTCTCAGGAACTTGCCATTTAAGGGAAATTATGATGATGATGATGATGATGATATTTTATATAGTGCTTTGTGGTTTCCAAAGTGATTTACATGTCAATTTATTTGATCCCTCTTATATACTATCTCTGTGTGGAAAATGTCCTATGATTGTGGCAAACAATTTTGCTGACCATATATGTCTCTATTATATGTCTCACTTGGTATAAATGATCAGGAGGTCATAGAAAAAAGTTATATTTGATCTTACATCTTTCTAAGAATCTTGTATAATTTTGACATATGCTTAGGGCTATCATTAAGACAACATCTGCTCTACCAAATTAAATGCTTCCTCAAATATAAAATATTGCTAATACCTGACCTCCTTATATCAGAAGGCTGTGAAAATTAAAGCATGTATAAGATGCATTGAGTATTAGGATACAGTTGCCTGGCTTACCTATTTTTGATAGCTTGTTAGGACACACAAAGGCATTCATATATATCCTCATTCAACCAATGCTCTTATTACAGGAGTAGAAAAAATATTCTGAACTCTCCCCCATCCCATAATAAAAAAGTGTTTTTATTTAAATTTTCTAATTCAGGAAGCAAACTATTTTAAATGGTCACTTCATCTAGTGTTGGTATCATCAACATTTCAGCTCAACTTCAGTGTAACTTTATAGAAAGTAAAATCATTTGCCATATATCAAATTTCCAGGGACCAGGTGGAAATTTTGATATATGTAATATGATACATGTAGGAAACCACTTAGGTAGTATCTACTCCCCCTCATTGCTCTCAGTCCTCTCTGAGGCACCAGGAAGTGATGTAAAGTCATTTAAGAACACTCCATAGCTGGTAAAACTAATAGATTGATATAGGTGGGAATTCAATATAAGCGGGTTTGACAAATGTGGAGAAATTTAACATTGGGCCTGGGGGATTTGGGGCCAGACTTTTAAATTTGATTGATAGATCTGAGAATTCCATATAGGTGGATTGAATACAAGTGGGTTTTGTGATATCATAAAACCAATATAACCAACTAAAAAAGTTACGAAACTGCATCTCCTGGGTATGGGATATGTAATGCCTTTTTAGCTAGTCAAGTTAACTATTTCAGTGCATTTGCTCTATATTTTCTTGACATTGTTTAATGTTTCTCTGTTTCAAGAAGAGCTTGTTTTGCCTCAAACCAGCAGTATTTGGGGGCAATTACTCATTCAAAATCAATTCAATCGTACAACTTTGATTGCTTAAAACTTCGTAAGACTCATGGGACAACCTATAAATTACCCTGCTCTCAGTTGTAGTATTTTTCCTGGCATTTTCTAACTTAGTTAAGCAAGGTTCTTTAATTTTTCTTCTCTAAAATTGTTTTCTTTAATTAATTCTTCTTGAAATTTAATTAATTCTTCTTAAACATTTATTTTCTTTAATTTTTCTTCTCATATCTCTCCAACTCTCTTGCAGTCACACAATGTACATATACATTTATGCACATATATATATTCACATATGTATGTGTGCATGTATGTTGTATAGTACCTAGCAGGTACCCTTAAACTTATAAGGCAAGTCTAAGGATGGTTAGCACAGATTCAAAGTACTATTTACTTTTTCCACTATATTTCCACTATAAACATAGCTTGGTGGGGGGCCTTCCAATGTATTTTCCTTTAATAATAATAGTTAATAATAATGTTTTAAAGTTTTCCATTTGGTTAGTTTATATATTATCTTATGTAACTTGATCCTCATATTTATATATTATCTCATTTAATTTTATCCTCACAATAATCCTGTAAGGTGGGTGATTTTATTATCTCCATTTCAGCAGTGAAGAAATTGAGGCTGATGGAGGTTAACTTCCCTGCCAAAGAATAAGCCCCAGTCAGGATTCGAATTTAGGTCCTCCTGATCCTAATATGCTGCGATCAAAGGAAACAGATAACAGAAAGCAAAGTTATTTGATAAGATGTCATAATAAGAAAAGTTTGTGAGAAGAGTTGGCCCACCTAGGGAACACTTATATATACAGTGAGGGGACATACACGGCTTAACCCATACATCCATTGCTTCAGGCTCACATATGACTCCTTTTGCTCTCATTATAGTGCTCCTTTGGGCCTGCTCATAACTGGTCTCTTAGTTCCTGTTGGATAGAGCTCATTGGAATGTTTCATTTTTTTCCAATAAAGGGTCAAACCCTTACATATAAATACACATGTGCATGTACACACATATAAATATACACACATATACACATACATACACACGTGTGTGTATACATACACACACATATTTTCCCAATTCACTGATATATGTTTTTTTTTATTTAAAAAAAAAACATCAACAGTTAACCGAATGACTAAGAGTACAATGTGAAGTTGTAGTAAGAGAAAGTGTGTTCATATTCCAGCTCTGCTCTTTATTTTGTGGGACTGTAGGTAAGTCACTTAAACTCTATGGACTTGTTTCTGATCTATAATGTTGAACTTATGATCTCTAAAACATGGAAATATTAAGCTACATTAGGCTAGTAGAGAATTCATTAGTTGAATTAGTCTTGTTCTGTCTAATCTCTTAATTTTAAGAACACCTAGATCATCATTAAGAAGAAAAACACAGTGCTCTCTTTTCCCTTTTACTAACAGAGACCAAGATACACAACCATTGAAAGCTCTAGATATTTAGGTATATATACTCTTCACTCTCACATGCCTCCTATAGCATGACACTACTTAGAGCAACATATATCCTTTGAAAATTTGTTTCCTAAAGATTCATTGACATCTCCAATGAAATCAAATGGTTATCTGTAGATCCAACTGTATTCCTCAAATTTAGCATAATTCGTCATATTTATTTTCTAAAACAAAAGTCAGAATAAACCTTGTCTATTCAATTAAATGAAGTTGAATGAAAGACACTGGGCCCCTTTGCAAATGTCACATAAAATACCTCAATGACTGCCTAAAAGCATTAAATTATTATAAGAACTAATATTATGATATTTCTTTGGTATCATTATAATATAATTTTTCTGGCTGATATATATTTTCTAATTTAAAAAATCCCAATTTCCTAAAATCTTAATTAGGAAAACAAACACATACACCTTATCATTAAGTACATCACTTCTAAAAGTAATCTATTTTCAAACAAAAATAATTATTTGAGCATTGTCTTAATTACTTTAGTTTAATGGGTATTTTTACATGGACTTCATCAAATAAGACATTCTCATTATTAAATTATATAACTTTAGGGAAAAAAAGACTAGTAGTGATCTTTAGTTCACTTTTCTCTCTTTCCAAATGAGGAAGTAAACCTGTTGATTGAGGGTGTGTCATTGCCCCCAAATCACACAGGTATTTGAAGAATATGCTTTTGAATCCCAGACTTCCAACTCTGTCATTTTCTGCCATGCCATTGTGATTCTTAATCACACACACACATACACAGAAAATTACATTGGTATGTATTTAGGTAGCCTAACCTCTACTCCTTTTCAGGTAAACCTTTGCCTATAAATATAAATGCATATACACATATACATATATGTATACATGTAAGTTTCTATGTGTGTGTGTATATATATATATGTATATATGAAATAGAAGGGGTTCATCAGGTGTAGTTTTTAACATGTTCAATGGCCTGCTCATTGTTTACTGCATGTGACTATTCATTAAAATCCAAATAGAATCTGATATGTGAAAGAGCTCTATTTAGGCCATCAATGCATAAAACTGATTAAATCAGAATTCATTCTTTAAAACAGGCATCCCTTGAGAGACGCAGTAGTACAACATTCTATTGTTCCTTCAAGGCAGTGGAAGTATAATGACTCGCCTGGCTCCCTGCCCCTGCAAAGTTGTAGCCCTCACAGCTGGGGCCACTTAACCCACACTTACTGACAGCCTGTGCCCCAGGCTCTGGAACCAATCTGGCCCTTAGGTAGGGGAAGTAAATAGAAGGACCCATAGTTCATAGCTTTGGTAGTTCAGCCTCATCAGCTTTGCTGCTGATCCTATCCTTCCGCTCAATTTCTAGTGCCTGGATTCCTATCTTGTTTCTCTGTGCTTAAGTCCCTTCCTCAAAGTCTTGCCTAATTGTTGCATTTCCTTTGGAACTAGGGCATTGCTTTGCTTATATCTGTAGGAACAGTGCTGTGTAGTGGCTATAGTGCTGGAATTGGAATCAAGGATGATAATAATAATTAATAATCATAATCATAATAAAGCACTTTAGGGTTTTCAAAGCACTTTACAAACATCTCACTTTATCCTCAGAACAACCCTGGGAGGTAGGCACTAATATTTTCCCTATTTTATATTTGAGGAAACAGAAGCGGACAAAGGTTACAGAACTTGACCAGGTTCACACAGTTAATAACCATCTCTGGCTACATTTGAATTCAGCTTTTCCTGTTTCAAGGTCATTTGCTCTATCCACCGTACTACCTTGTCGTCCCTAAGAAGAATTAAGTGCAAATTCTGCCTGTGGAACTTACTGGCTATGTGATCATAGTCAAGTCACTTAACCTATCTTAGCTTCAGTTTCTTCATCTGTAAAATGAAAGTAATCATATTTGTTAATAACATGGGGATGCAATGGAAGGCAAAAACAGTCACTGTTCTTAAGGAACACAGATTCCTTGTGGAACAAGGTTGTTGTGAGGTTCAAAGAAGATAACATTTATAAAGCACTTATGAAACATTAAGCATAAATGCCACCCGTAATTAATTGTCTAGAAACAAACTTTGCTGACACTATCTGTCAGACTGAACCTCTGTCTGTTGGCTACGGGCTGAATCCTGTGCCCGTCAAGCCTTGATTTTGTTAAGTATTCATCAACTCACTATAGCTAGAAAACACCAGGATATACAAAAAAATTAACGAAAAAAAACTAAGAAGAACTCTGCTTCTACCCTGTGCATCTAATCCAGTGATGGTGTCTGAACTCTGGTCTTAAGGCCTGTCTTTGATGGGCAAGTAGAAGTGTGGAAAATTGAGCTAGTTTCTCATTCTCCTATCTATGGATATCTCAGGTGGAGTATTTTCAATTTTCTTACTCAAGAGAAACTAAAATTCTGAATCAACTTAGTTGCCTAGAATTATTCAGGATAAATTTAAACTGAGAAATCAACTTTAGCTTTGTCAGAAGTGGGCAATATTTTTTTTTACCTCTTGGAATCAAATAATAGCTTCAGTTTTCTTGGGATTTAGTCATTGATGGCATTAATACCAAGTAGAAGTCTCTGAGTTTACAATATAAATTTCCAGGGAGATGAGCAGTGAGGATCAGCTGCTATCAATACGCTGTGTCATCTATGTGGCATACCTCCCCACGGGTGTTTATTGCCGGTATCATCCTGAATGAGCCTCACTAGACTTCAGAGACCTCCATCAGAAAGGGAAATTACAATGAGATCACCTAGGCTAAAAGTTCAGGGGATGATAGAGTCATGATCTTTTCCAAAATGAGGTGATCCTAGATTGCCAGCTAGAGGTGAGCCTGCCCAAGGCCACACAAGTAGGAAGTCTCAAAGGCAGGATTTCGAGTTAAATCTTGATTCTAAGTACTCTATCCATTATACCTCAATGTTTCTATAACAGAAAGAAGTATGAGACAGCTGTAGTTTCTAAGAGATGATGTGCTAGGAAGTTATGAAACATGTGTCAATCCTCAGGTACTTACTAGTTGTATGACCTTAGGAAATTCATTTCACTTCTCTGGTTTTCAGCTTCCTCACTAATAAAATGAGGCCGTTGAAATAATTGTCTCTATGGTACCCCTTCTAGGGCAAAGATCTGATGACCCTAGAAGAAAGAGCCCTGTGAACATAGCTTGCCAAATGAGTTCACTGAAAAAGCTTTTCGATGCCTATGGATCTCTAAAGCAGAACAAATGCTTAATTTCCCTGTTTGCGCATCCGTGGTATGGAAATCCACATTTGTTCCATAAAGTCTATGTAGAGAAAATATTTGATGCCCAGAGCCTCTGGATTTTCATCTTAAGAAGCAAAGCGCATCAATTGTATACTGAGTCATGGGAAAGGTTGTTGTTTTTCCTCCTTTTTTTATTGCCCTTCAAATAACTCCAGCAATATTTTTTTATTACAATTCTTAATTTTAATACCAAAAGCAGAAGTGGAACCAAGATGGCGGAGAAAAAGCAGGAAGTTGCCTGAGCTCTCCCCAATGTCCCCCAAAATAACTTGAAATCAAACCTCAAAAGAAATTCTGGCAAAAGAGAACCCACAAAAGCTCAGGGTAAAATAATTTTCTAGCCCAAGATAACTTAGAAGGACTACAGGAAAGGTCTGTCTCACTTGGTTAAAAGGGGAGCACAGCCCAGCACAGGAGGTGTCTGGGCAAACCAGCAGAAGGTCCCTCACCCTACCACAGATCAGCAACCAAGGCCCCAAGGTCCTGGCTCAAGAGGCCAGCAGCACAGGAGTCTATATATGAGGACTCAAAACGCAGCAAATTAGGCCAGCCACCAGCCACGGATCTCTAACTCCTGCTCCAAACAGGTGAGCCAGCAGCCCCAGAGGCCTTGGCACAGCAAGCCAGTAACCAGGCCCTGGCCTCAGGTGCAAGAAGTGTGGGACAGTATTCCCCTGTACCCCAAGAACAAAGCTTAAGTTAATAGTCATGAGGTAAGCTGAAAAATGAGGGAGAGGGAAGCCCTGACCATAGAAAGCTATTATGACAATAGAGGAGATCAAAACACAAACTCAAAAGAAGACAATGATGCCCAAACACCTACATGCAAAGCATCAAAGACAAATGCAAATTAGTCTCAAGGCCAAATATTCCTCTTAGAAGAGGTCAAAAAAATTTTAAAAATCAAATAAGAAAGGCAGAAGAATAATTGGGGAAAGAAATGGGAATTATTCAAGAGAATCATGAAAAGAGTGAATAGCTTGGTAACAGAAGCACAAAAAAA
>CM053622.1:248370031-248408800 GCA_028646595.1 Phalanger gymnotis | reverse complement strand
TAGGAGGCCACAGAAAAGCAAGAGAGTATTTAGCCAAGTCATGTTCACTGGCCTCAAGTTCCTGCTCGCACTCGGGTAAGCCCCCCTTCCACAGCTTCCTGCCTCCACAGCTTCTGGCTTCCACACCTTCCACCGCCACCGTCACCGCCGCCGCCGCTGAAGTTGTCTCCCGGCTCACCCCTCCTCGCAGCCGAGCTTCCGGCGTTCTCAAGCCCCGCCTCAATGACCAGAGACCATTGGTTCCCGAGCTGGCCCCTCCTAAGTCACCAATCCACACCCACACAGGTTTCACACCTGACAGGGCCCTGGGCCTGGGGCTTAGCGCTTAACAGCTGAAAGTACTTCCACTCAAAAGACACAAAAGCCATGCTAATGAGACAATTTTGCTTAACAACACAATCATCTTTGATTAGAGAAATGTAAACTAAACCAATTCTGAGGTACCATGTCACACCTATCAGATTAGCTAATATGACAGAAAAGGAAAATGATAAATGCTGGAGAAGATGTGGGAAAATTGGGACACTAATGCACTGTTGGTGGAGTTGTGAACTGATCCAACCATTCTGGAGAGCATTTTGGAACTATGACCAAAGGGCAACCAAACTGTGCATACCCTTTGATCCAGGATTACCACAACTGGGTTTGCATCCCAAAGAGATCACCAAAAAAGGAGAAAAGATCTACATGTGCAAAAATATCTATAGCAGCTTTTTTTGTGGTAGCAAAAAATTGGAAGTTGAGGGGATGCCCTTCAATTGGGGAATGGCTGAACAAGTTGTGGTATATGAATGTAGTGGAATACTATTGTGCTGCAAGAAATGATGATTAGGCAGATTTCAGAAAAACCTGGAAAGATTTGTATGAACTGATACACAGTGAAATGAGCAGAACAAGGAAAACATTGTATACATTATCACAACATTGTGTGATGACTAACTATGAATGACTTGGCTCTTCTTAGCAATACACTGCTCCAAGACAAGTACAAAGGACTCATGAAGGAAGGTGTTATCCATGTCCAGATAAGAAACTGATGGACTCTGAATGCAGATCAAAACATTTTTTTATGTTATTGATCTGTTTTAATCTGTTTATTCTTTTACAACTGTGACTACTATGGAAATATTTTTACATGATAGCACATGTATAAACTATATCAAACTGAATGCTAAAAATTTTCTTAAGTTGTAACTGAGGAAAATAAAATGAAATGTTATTTTTTTTAAAAAAAAAGAATATAGTAGGGTGTGTGTAGTCCCAGACAAAGTGTGGGAGAAGGGTCTTAGGCAAAAATCCATCCCAAATACTGCCTGAATTTTGTAGTGGAAGCTCAGTGGGGGAACAAGGCCCAAATCTCCAATAAGAGGGAATCCTACAATAGTTAGAGGTCCCATAGTCCTTTGAAAAAAGGTAGCATCCAGGTAGAGATCAACATTCCTTTCAAGTACTCAGGACATGAGTACCTACCAATACCATTCAACTGTAGAGTTGATGTCTCAAATGACATGTGTTCCACCTACCCTAAAGCATCTTCTCCTGTGTAGGGAATCTACTATTTCCTGCTGCCACCTAGTTTCCAGCATCCTCAGGTGATAAGTAGAAGCAGTCGTTCCTTACCGTTTACCTTATACCTGCCATCTCCTACTTGGAACATTATGTCCTTTGACAGAAAATAACAAGAGCATCAAGTGATTACCTTCCATCCAGTGCTAAAAGCTACAATATTACATTTTATTTCAGGCCTTCCATCTACTACTATATCTGTCCTTTGGGGGAAGAGGAAGAGGAAAGTTGGTGGGGAATGAGATTTCTTTTTATTGCTGTACAGGCTTGCCCTCCATCTCTTGATGTATGCTTTCTCACTTGATGTCCACCCTTTGGATAGAAAAGAGACTTTTTATCTGATCATCTGACCCTTACACCCATTATCTCTTACTATTCTTATCTCTAACTCGTAATCTCTTGCCTCTTTTGGGAAATTGATTGATTGCATCAGTGATCCTGAAATTCTATAGTGTCATCCAAAGCCCATTACCCATACTCCATCCCCTGATTTGTTATTCCTACTTCCCTCCACCCTCCCACTCCAAGTTTCAACCAGACACCACCTAACCCTTCCAGTGTACCCTCTCTCTCTCTCTCTCTCTCTCTCTCTCTCTCACACACACACACACACACACGTATATATTTGCACTCTGACCACTCACCTCCTCAATCTACTCACTTCCACGTATCTACACCTCAACCCCACCTCAGCCACAGGAAAAAAAGATGGTCATATCATCAGTCTTTCCATCACCTACAAATATACCATCTCCAGGTTCAAGAATTTTGAAATCCCCCTTTCCAATCATCATCTATTGGCTTTTCATCTCTCGTGTTTTCTTTCACAAAACCCAACTCTGTATCTGCTCTGTCACTTTGAATCCTTTGACTCTTCAATTCTTTCCAAGGCCATCTCCTCTGCACTAGCCATTCCCTTCTTTTGACCCTATTTTGTCCCTTTTGTGCACCAACTAACCTCTACATTCTCTTCCTCTGTTGAATCCCTACTTCCCTTATTATTTTGCAGATTTCACCCTGCCAAGTCTCAACCTTGGATCATTCCCACCATTTGCCACATTCACTCCTACACACTATGCTGCTGAATGTAGGTGGTCAATAATTTCTCTCTTTTCAATCTCTTCTTATCCACTTACAATCTGGCTTCTGATGTTCCCATTCCACCAAATGTTCTCTCTTCGATGATCTCCTAAACATGAAATCTAATGGTCTTTTCTCAAACCTAATTCCCCTACACCTATCTGCAGCCTTTGACACTGGTGATCATTCTCTCATCTTTGATAGTGTCTTCTCAAAAAAAAAAAGCATTTCTCTCTAGGTTTTTGGGATACCACTCTGACCCGGTTCTCCTACTTCCTATTTGACTCTCTCTTGTTAAATTCTCCTTCAGATCATACACTCTAACCATAGATTCGGTCATGGGTCATCTTCTCTTCTCCCTCTATACCATATCCCTTGGTGTTCTCATCAGCTCCCAAGGATTTAATTACCCATTTTATGCTCATGAAAGTCAAATGTACCTATCCTGCCCCAGCCTCTCAGCTGATCTCTAAACTCACATATCCAATTGCCTTTCACAGTCTTGAACTGGAAGTCTGCTAGATATTTTAAACTCAGCATTTCAGACACAACATGATTCTCCTACTTCCTCAGGCACACAACCTAGGAGTCATCCTCAGCTCTGCACTCTCTCTCTCACTCTGCCCCTCATGCATTCTGACGCCAAGGCCTGTAGATTTCACTTTTGCCAGATTTCTCCAATATATATCCTGCTTTTCCCCTCTGGCATTGCCAGTAGTCTAGTTCATACCCTCATTACCTTGTTTTTGGACAATTGTGATAGCCTGCTGTTGGATCTCAACGTCTTGTCACTCCAATCTACCCTTCATTCAGCCACCAATGTGATTTTTCTAAAGTTTCAGTCTAAAAATTTTAGTTTCTTAGTCAATAAACTTCAGTGGCTTCCTATTGCCTCCAGGATCAAATACAAAATGTTCTGCTTGGAGTTCAAAGTCCTTCAAAACCTAAATGCTCTAATGTTTCCAGTTTTCTTACATATCACCCCCCACCACATACTCTTCAATCCACCAACACCATCCTCCTTTCTATCCCATGAACAAGACACTGTCTCAGCTCCAGGCATTTCTCTGCCAATCCTTCTTACTTGGAATGCTCTTCCTTATCTCTGACCATTGGATTCTCTTGTTCCTTTAAGTCTCAGTTAAAATCCCATCTTCTACAGGAAGTCTTTTCTGACTCCTCTTCATTCTAGTGCCTTCCCTTTGTTAATTATTTCCTATGAATATATATATATATATATAATATATAATGATTCATAGAAATAACATATATGATATGTGTGTGCGTGTATAGAGAGACAGAGAGACAGAGAAAGAGAGAGAGAAATCTTATTTTTGACTATGTTTCTCCTCTCTCTTGTCTCCCCTAAAATAGATTATGAGCTCCTTGAAGGTAGGCACTGTCTTTAGTGATTCTCTCTCTCTCGCTCTCTCTCTCTCTCTCTTTCTCGCCATTCTCCCCTTTCTCTGTCTGTCTGTCCCCCTTCTTCATTATGGGCTCGTCTTCTATTTTTAGATTAGATATCTAATTACTTCTTTTCTCCTGTAATTTGTTTATGATTATACCATTTATATCTGAGTTTCATGACAATTTGGAGCTTAACTTGATATATGATGTAAGATGTTGGTCTATATTTAGTTTCTGCCATATCGCTTCTCAGTCGTCTTAACAGTTTTTGGTTGTTATTGTCATTTTTATTTTCAAATAGTGAGTTCTTCCTTCAGTAAATTTTTGGGTTTATCATATAATAGGCTCCCATGCACATTTACTTCTGTATCTTGTGCACCTACTATGTACATAGTAGCTTTATCTCTCTCTATTTATTTTTTTATTTTTAAAATTTTTTTTTGGAGGATGGAAGGCAGGGCAATTGGGTTTAAGTGACTTGCCCAAGGTCACACAGCTAGTAAGTGTGTCAAGTGTCTGAGGCCGGATTTGAACTCAGGTCCTCTTGACTCCAGGGCCTGTGCTCTACTCACTGTGCCACCTACCTGCCCCATCTCTCTCTATATATATCTTAACCAGCACAAATTTTTTTTTGATAATTACTATTTCGTAAAATAGTTTATGATACTATTTCATACCCATTTTCTGGCTTCTTTTTTAATTCCCCTTGATACTCTTGATTTTTTTTCCATCCAAATAAATTTTATTAATACTATTTCTAGCTCTTGTAACATTAATGCTGCTTGCAGCTGCTGTGGAGGTATAAATCCAATAACACCAGCACACAGGAGGGCTGCTAGCACAGGTACTTTATTCTGTTCTTCTAAGGAAGGCAACTTCAAAGAGTTTACAATCTCATTTTAATTAAGCATACATATATCATTCAGTTATTCAGCACCTTGAACTTCAGAGAAAACACAAACAGAAATTGTGTAAACTGAGGAAATAACACAAATCAGCAGACGGGACTTCTGTCTGTCCACTGCAATACATACATAGTTACCAAAGAGAGAGAGAAGCACCAACATTTGGTTTTCAAAGCTGGCTACCCAGAGTCTTATCTGGCCAAATCACACAAACACTCTTCCAATGAGTGAGTCCCAAAGCAAAATGCTAACCTTAGAATATATATACTGTTTCCGATCAATGACTCTTGATCCAATAAAAGATTCTTGATTCAAATAAAGGTAAACCTCAAGCAAAGGCACTTGATTGCCTTAGTGCCGAGAAGTTCTCCAGAAGGAAAAACAGTAAAAAAGTCCCACTTTGCTTGCCATTACAGCTTCATAAAAGCAATCTTTCAATAGTTTGATGGGCATGGCAAAGAATAATTTAAAATCTCGTACTTTTTATTATATTTGCCCAGCCTATCCATGAGCAAATACTATTACTTCAAGGATTTACATCTGTTTTTATTAGTGTAAGAATGTTTTGTGATGGTGTTCATATAGTTCCTGTGTGAATGTGTATATTAGCAGGTAGATTCCCAAATATTTTATACTTTTTGCAGTAATTTTAAATTGAATTTCTTTTTTTCTTCCTTCTGGATTTAGAATTATGGGTTTTATTATATATGCTTCAACTTTGGTGAAGTGGTTGATGGTTTCAATTAGTTTTTTAGTTGTCTCTCTGGGGTTCTCTAAGTAAACTATCATATATGTATAAAGTGGTGATTTTGTTGTTTCTTTTACTATGCTCATTATCTCTTTCTTTTTCTTGTCTCATTGTAGCTAGAATTTATAGAATTACATTAAATAATAATAGTTACTAAGGACAGCCTTGCTTTATCTTTCATCTTATTGCTAAATTATTTAGTTTATTGACATTACAAATAATGCTGCCTCTTGGCTTTAAATACTATTTACCATTTTAAGAAAAGCTCTATTAATTTCTAAGCATTTTTTATTAAACAGAAAAGGAAGTTGCATTATCTTAAGAGCTTTTTCTACATCCATTGATATGATAATATGATCTATGTTTTTCTTGCTATTGACATGGCAGATTTGATTTTTTAAAATTTTCTGACATTGAATTGTTTCTGCATTCCTGGTATAGATCTAGCCTAGACACAGCATATATCAGAGGTATAAAACACAGGGCGAATAATTTTTTTTTGTTTGCAACAGTCCTGAGTGTGACTTGAACAGTATAATTGGAAAAATATTTAATGAAATAAATTAAAATAAATAGCACTTAAATAATATTAGTTTATTGTTTTCTATGTCAATATGTGACCCACAGTGATCCTTATGTACATTTTCGTGCCATCCATTTATTTCTATTTGAGTTTGACACCATGTAGCAGTGCTACTTGCCACTCCTATGGCTGTGTAAGACTAATAACAGCAGCACACAGGAGGGGTGCCAGCACAGGTTCTTTGATCTGCTTTTGTAAGGAAAGCAATTTTAAGGGGTTTGTAATTTCACTTTAATTAAACATACGTATATCATTCACTTATTTCAAAGGAAAAATTAAACACCCTGAACTTCAAAGAAAACACAAACAGAAATTACAAGCAGAAATTATATAAACAGAGCCAAATAACACAAATCAGCAGATAGGCTTCTAGCTGTCTGTCTAAGACATAACGTACATATTTGCCAAAGAGAGAAGCACCAACATCGGGGTTTTCAAAGCCAGAGGGCTCCTTAATGGCTACTCAGTCTTGTCTGGTCAAATCACACAACACTCTTCCGGTGAGTGAGCCCCAAGCAAAATGCTAACTTCAGAGTATATGTAAACTTCTTCAAGGTCAGAGGACTTCACAACCATGCAACTCAAACCCATGTGACCTAAGCCTTCCTGTGACTTAAGCAGGTCATCAAAGACTCCTGATTCAATTAAAAAGTGTTGATTAAAACAAAGGCAAGACTCACAGGCGCTTGATTGCCTTAGTGCCCTGAAGACAGCATGTAATCCAATGTAGATTCTACATATGCCTTCACATTGAAATTATTTACATAATAATCCAGTTGTAAAGAAGAATTATGAGCAATGGAATGAATCATGAGAAAGGAGAAATGAAATCAAAAAAGAAGGGGAAAAAAAGAGAGCAAAAGTTTGCCTCAATCAGCATTCAGACTTCATAATTCTTTTTTCTGGATGTGCATAGCTTTTTTTGTATCATGAGTCTTTTGGAGCTGTCTTTGAACCTCACATTGATGAGAGGAGTCAAGTCTATCAAAGTTAGTCTTTACAGATGCCGTGTGTAATAGTGTATAATGATCACCTGGTTCTGCTCCCCTCGCTTAGCATCAGTTCATATAGGTCATTTCAGGTTATAATGAAGTCCGTCTGTGCTTCATTTCTTATAGCATGATAGTATCCCATTATATTCATGTATTACAATTTGTTTAACCTTTCCCCAGTTGATGGGCATCCCCTTGATTTCCAATTCTTTGCCACCACAAAAAGAGCTGCTATAAATATTTTTGAACATATGGGTTAATTGCTCACTTGTCTGATCTCTTTGGGATATAACCCTAGGAGTGGTATTGCTAGGTCGAAGGGTATCAACATTTTTATAGCCCTTTGGGCATAGTTCCAAATTGCTCTCCAGAATGACTGGATCAGTTCACAATTCCACCAACAATATAACAGTGTTCCAATTTTCCCACATCATCTCTAGCATTTATCATTTTCCCTTTTTGTTGTGTTAGCCAATCTGACAGGAGAGATGTGGTACCTAAGAGTTGTTTTGATTTGCATTTCTCTAATCAATAGTAATTTAGAGCATTTTTTTCATATGCCTATAGATATCATTATTTTCTTCCTCTGAAAACTGCCTGTTCATATCCTTTGACAAGTTCTCAATTGAGGAATGACTGATATTCCTATAAATTTGGCTCAGTTCCCTGTACATTTTGAATACGAGGCCTTTATCAGAGACACTAGTTGAAAAGATGTTCTCTCGGTTTTCCGCTTTCCTCCTAATCTTTGTTGCATTGGCTTTTGCATTCCTAATAAGATAGGGGGTGAAACAAAGATGTCCATTGTCACCCCTATTATTCAATTTGGTACTAGAAATGTTAGCTTTAGCAATAAGAGAAGAAAAAGAAATTGAAGGGATCACTATAGGCAAAGGAGAAATTAAGTTATCACTCTTTGCAGATGATATGATGATTTATTTAGAGAATCCTAGAGAATTGAGTAAAAAAAATTCTTAAAATAATGAAAAAAAAAGCCTTAGCAAAGCTGCAGGAAATAAAATAACCCCACATAAATCCTCAGCATTCCTATATATTACTAACAAAGCCTAACAGCAAGAGAAAGAAAGAGAAATTTCATTTAAAGTTACTGTGGACACTATAAAATATTTGGGAGTCTATCTGCCAAGACAAACTCTGGGCCTATATGAACACAATTACAAAACATTTTTCAAACAAATAAAGTCTGATCTAAATAAATGGAAAAACACAGTTGTTCATGGTTGGGCTGAGCTAATATAATAAAAATGACAATTTTAACTAAATTAATTTGCTTATTCAGTGCCATACCAATCAAACTACCAAAATTATTTCACAGAGCTGGATAAAATAATAAAATTCATCTGGAAGAACAAAAGGTTCAGAATATCAAGGGAATTAATGAAAAGAAATGCTAGCAAAGGTGGCCTAGCCATACTAGATATTAGACTGTATTATAAAGCATCAGTTATAAAAAATTCTTGATACTTTCTAAGAAACAGAGTGATGGATCAGTGGAATAGGTTAGGTACACAAGTCTTAGTAGTCAACGCCTATAACAATCTACTCTTTCATAAACCCAAAGAATCCAGCTTCTGGGTTAAGAACTCACTATTTCACAAAAAACTGCTGAGAAAATTGGGAAATGGTATGGCGGAAACTTGGCATAGACCAACATCTTATACAATATACCAAAATAAAGTCAAAATGGGTTCATGATTTAGGAATAAAGGCTGATACTATAAGCAATTTGGGAGAGCGAGGAATAGTTTACCTGTCAGATTTGTGGGAAAAGGAAGAATTCATGACATGACAAGAGAGAGGGAGCATTACAAAATTCAAAACGGTTAATTTTGATTATGTTAAATTGAAAAGTTTCCGTAAAAACAAGAGATTTTTTAAAAACTTAAATATGTTGTTAATCTAATTGAAGGGTAAAATAGATAATAAAACTACAGTAGTGGGAAAACTCACTAACCCCCTATTAGACTAGATAAATATAACAAAACATAAAAAATAAAGAGATGAATTCTAAAAATAGTTTATAGATCTCTGTTGTCTCTTAAATGGGAATAGAAAGGAATTTATATACTTGTCAGGGGTACATAGAACTTTTTACAAAAGTCAACCATATTTTGGAGCATAAAGACCTAACCAGAAAAGGGAAAAGAAAGAGATTTCACTAGTGTTGAGATGCACTTAATATCATAAGCTGATAATGCTAATAAAAAAGTAGCAAGAGTGCCCAAAGCTTCAGGGACACCTCACTTTCATTTATATCCAAAGAACATTTAACATGCTTAGAATTAGCTTAGAATTAGCACTGGTTTTTAAGAGCCAGGTTGATTGTGGTGAAGGGGGAAGCAATGATTTGACAGAAAATGTTTGTGTTCAGAGTGGCCCAGCCCAGACACAAAGAAAAAGTCATAGTTTAATTAAGTGAGTTCAACAAAAGACAGAGTTTCATTACACATTTTAGGCAAGAAATCAAGGGAATCATGGATAGGGAGACAGTAGATTGAGAGTGTAAATTAGTTGGAGTAATTATGCGACATGCTGAATACAAGGTCAAGTGGAGAACTGTTTCACACAAACTTGACATTGAACTTTGATCCAAGCAAAACTATATGAAGAAGTATATGTCCTAGAATCCTACAGATGCCTACAGACAAGTTTATGCACACATATATGAATAGAAATGCAGTGCTGAAAGAAATATGATTATATTTGGTCTCAGTACATCTCTGAACAGGGCATTTGGTTTTGGAAAATAAGGGAAATCTGAAGAAAGGGAAAATAAAAGGACCTAAAACTTAGAGCATGTGACTATGGATGGTATGCTTATGATATCTAAAGCTTCTTAAAACGCAGTTGAACAACTGAAGCATATACACCAGACCCATGCCCTCCATCTCTCTTTCTGCTAAACACGAAAGCTGTATCCAGATTTAAGGAACATTTTTGTTACATGCCAATTCAAAATCATACCTCATCAACCCCACAACTAATGTATCTTTCTTACTAGACCAAAACAGAGAACACATTAACTCAAGATAGGCATTTAAGTAAACAGGATAGCAAAATAACTATGAAGTCATATGCCCTTATAAACGAGTATGCATGCACATACACAAAGGGAGAACACTATCTCATATATTATCATACAACTTGTGGCAAGGGGGTTACAAGTAACCTAAACTATTCACTGTTTTAAGTGTTAAACTATCTTTTTGTCTCTTGAACTGCTACTTGATGCTTCTCTCAAAATCTGCCGCCATCTGTTTGTTTTGTCCTCTTAGCTTTGAAATTCTGAGACAATTGACTAAGTTTTTTTCTCTACTGCTCTGCTATGCGCTTGCTCTCTGATGAGCTAGTCCTCCCACCTACCGATTTTCCAATGAATTATAGTTGCTACATAGATTTTCCTGTAAGGAGGAGTATTGGCAGAAATTTTTGCAAATCTTCCCTATAGACTGAGAGGTGATTCAGCTCTTCTGTGAGTCATTTCTATAGTGTTACCCAGTCACCACAGTACTAGTCTTTCAAATTAATCTATAATTGAAACTATCATTTCCAATTCAGTACCAACTCATCCCAGACCAAATTTCTATTTGAGATGGGGTAGGCTTTTTGGTAAGAAGAAACTGTTTCATGGTTCATCATCTCTCACCTACATTCTCTAGGAAAAATATCTTTGTAAAACACGTTACTTAGTGTTAGTGATTCACATTGCAAGTATAAATCTTTAAGGGAGAAATTTAAACAGTATGTTTAGAACAGTGGTTGTGCTCCAGGAACCTCTGGGATCTTCTGAAATTCTTTCATAGGGTCAATGAAGTCAAAAATATTTTTATAATAATACTAAAATATTTTAATTTCTAATATGGTAAATAACAGTAGAGATAATTCATGAATGAAAGCTCTTGGGAGGACTCTTCAATAATTTATATATACAAAGGGGTACTGGGAATAAAAATTGTGAGAAATATTGGCTAATACAATTCTATTGGTCTTTAGTGACAGCAGCTAAGTTGTCTCTTCCTATTAGAATATGAGTGCAACCACAAATATATACATATACATATATCATTAATGCTTAGCCCAGGACTTTTCACATAGTAAGCACTTAATAAATTCCTTTTAAATCATTCATTCATGGCACAATTCATAGAAATAATAATTCTTACCTATCTGAAAAGGGTTTTCCAAGTGCAAATTAAATTTCACAAAAATGTTTGATTTTTTAAAGCATGATATGCATTTTAAATATCAAGTAAAATAATAACTATATATTTAAGCAACAATTTCAATGTACTTTCTTGCACACCCTTAGGTCAGTGGTTTAAGGAGCAGGCTTATGACTAATAGAAATCAACAAATCAATGGAGTACAGGGTGATGAGAGGGTAAGTAGAACCATATTTGCAATAAGCCTTCTGAGCAAAACCAAAATGTACATGGTCTTATTTGCAGACCAGATTCCAAAAGCATAAATATGAAGAACTAAAAATCTATAGGGTATGTATCTGAAGATAAGTAAAACTGTAAAGATAGTATATAATTAGCAATATTGATACATTTTAGTTTTTATTATTTCTGTTACATTTGGAAACAATAAAATGCAGACTAGCAAAGTTGAGGACATAAAATTTAGTTCTGAATATATTCATTCACGTTAGTATTATTTCTTCCCTCAAGCATATGATCCAATGCCCCATTGTACTTGTAGAGGTAACCCTGAGTTCTTGAACAAAATGCCAGTAGAGTTCATACTTGGGGAAGTTCTATCAAGCTAGAACATTTTTGAGTATTGTCCCAGCTAGTGACCATGACTGCTTTCTGAGACCAGAGATCAATTTGGTCATAATGATCCATTAAAAATGAAAATTACGAAGTGGCTTTCAGTCCTATACAACTGTTTTGCTTCACTTTTGATGTAAGCAGAATATAGATGAAAGGTAAGGGGAAGGAAGCGGTAGAAGTTTGTTAGGATTCACAGAGTGCTTGGACCATCTATAAACTTTAACTTAACTATTGATGTTCAAAAGTGATACATTTCTCCAGTTACCAACACATGGATATTGAACTAGATGCCCGAAGATATCGCAAATTCAACATGCTCAAAACTCATTATGTTTATCCCTAATTTCACTCCTCTTCTTATTTTCCCCATTTGTATCAAAGATAACACCATTCTTGGAATAACCTCAGTACTATCAACTCTTCACTTTCCCTCTCCCCACATATCCAGTTAGTGAGGGACAGATAGATGGCACAGTGGACAAAGCGCAAATCCTGGAGTCAAGAAGACCTGAGTTCAAAGTCAAGCCACAGACATTTACTGGCTGTGAGACTCTGGGTAACTCACTTACTCTCCATTTGCTCCAGTTTCCTCACTTCTAAAATGGGACTAAAAAGAACACCTATGTCCCAGATGTGTTGTGAAGATTAAATGATTTTACATATATATATGTGTGTGTGTGTGTGTGTGTGTATGTATAAGTATATGTATGTGTGTGTATATGATATATACATATATGTATGTATATATGTATATGTATGTATTTATCTACATATGTATATACTATCCATTATAATGTTACTAAGTGATACAGAACCCTTTTATTACATAAGTACAATCAAGAAAAACTCTCCAGCACTGATCAACCAAAAATGTATTCATTATTCTGCATATTGGTCACTGTCATCAGATAGGCATGTTCTTTAACAGACCTCTTAAACCATGTTTGATCGTTAAGTTGATCAGAGTTCTTAAGCTTTTGAAATTGTTTGTTTTTTGTAATAATGAAGTTATACTATACATTTTTTCTTCTGGTTCTGCTCACTTCCCTATGCATCAGTTCACATAAGTTTTTCTATGTCTCTTTGAAATTGTCTTTTTTCTTCATTTCTTATACTACTACATTATGTTATATTCATATTAAAGAAATTGTTCAGCCTATATTATTGCAAAAACTTCCCACTTGGTCTACACCTTCAGGTTTATCCTTCTACTCTCTAATTCATCCTTCACATTGTTTCCACAGTGGTATCTAAAGCACAGATCTGACCACACCATTGCCCCTCTCAACAAACTGCAATGATTCTCTATCACCTCAAGGATCAAATATAAATTGCTTTGCTTCACAAGGTGTCTCTAATTTATCTTTCAAAGCAGATTAGACATTATTCCCTTTCATATTCACTCTTTGGTTCAGCTAACATGGCCTTCTTGTTATTCCCCCCAACATGGTATTCAAACTTCTGTCTCCATGTCTTTGCACAAACTATCCCTCATGCCAGTAATGCATTCCCATCTCATTTCTACATCTTAGAATGCCTAGTTTCTGGCAAGATAGCTACTCCCTTCTTTATGAGAGCCTTACTAATCTTCCCTCCCTCAGCTTCTAGTTCCTCTTTTTGAAAAAAAAATAGCCTTTATTATCTTTATTATACATATATATATATACATATGTATATATGTATATATGATGTTGTAAAAGTCAGTGCAGTTTTAAGCTCTACTACCTTAAATACATTAAATAGCTTAAAACTATACCAAGATTTTTGCAGCTTCCTGAATTCACATGTGTACGTGTTGTTTTTTTTTTCCCTACAGAAGGCAAGTTTATTGAGAACAGGAGTTGTTTCATATTTGTCTTTGTGTCCTTAGACCCTAGAATGGTAGCTAGCAAATAGAAGGTAGTTAAAAATGACCTTGTGTCAGTATAATACAGTGGAACAAACACTGGCTCTGAAGTCAAAGGATCTGTATTTCAATCTCACTTCTGACAATTGTTCTCTGTGTGACAATGTATAAATCACTCAACCTTTCTGATCTGTTGGACAAGATAGCAGTACCTGTAGTCCCTTTTAGCTCTATCTTCCTGATCCTGATTGATCAATGACAATTTAATCAGACTTAAACACTATTAATTTTGATGAAAAAAAGTGATTTATTCACTATAAACACTTGCAGTTGTTTTGCTGAACTGAATTTCGTTGAAATTTGAATATTACGAGGCCATAGTCTCCAAAGATTTAAAATTCTGATTTACTAAAAAAGGCAATGGAGAGACACACAGTGGGCATAAATAGATTGTGGAATAGGAATTGAACACAGAAAGTAATGAAAAGATATCATTAAAAGGATACTTTATTGGAACAGAGATGAGCCATTCATGTAGCAAAAACAAGAAATATTATAAGCATAGCCTGCAGGCTGCATTGGTAAGCTATCCCCCAACATATAGGATATAATCTTTTTAGAGCATAAATGGGAGTCCATGGATTACAGACTCACAGGTCAAAAACATACAAAAAGTGTTGCCTGCATTGATGAGACCACAGATTCATTGAAATACGGAAATATTATTTACAAAGCATCTCTATCCAGGGGAAAATCCTTTAACAACAGTTTCAATGTTACTAGTAAACATATTGTCCTGGTTCATTTTATCAACATTACCTGAATTTTGCAATCCTTTTACCCCCTCTTTTTCTGCTGTAGTCAAATTTAACTGAAAAATGTCAAGCCTTGTCATGTAAAAGCTAGTCTTCAGCAAAGTGCTAATGCATCTAAGCTGAACCAATTTCTATTTTGAGATTTGTTGGACACTTTTCATAGCCTTTGAGCTTAAAATGAGAGGAAAAAAAGATTACTATATGGTACACAATTGGCCATAGTGTTCATCCCAGAAGCATATTTATTTCTCCAGATAAACATATTTACCACTTTTATAACTTTATCATATGATTTAGAGATTTGGATTTATCAAATTCCCTTATAAATTGTATAAACCTTGTGATAAATTACTATGAATGAAAATAAAAAGCAACATCTTACCTGATGAACATTTGTTAAATTGAACAAAATATTTTAACCTGAAGAATAGTAGAAGATACCAGGGAATATTGTAGAGGAGATTCCTTTTCAGGTGTGAATTGAACAACAGGATATCTGTGGTACCAACATACTGAGATTCTTGATTTCTATTCTAGCTAAAAGCTCATTTTAGAGTAGATACTTTCCTGATGTTACTTTCTTGCTGCTAAAGTAAATGAATTTAAGAATCATGCTAATGCATGGCAGTCTCCATAAATTCCTTATATTTTTTATTTTCACTTTCTAGATTGTGTAAACTTTAGAACACTTAGAAAATAATGAAATCTTGAATCTAGTGTCTATTGTACCATGAACTGATTGTGTGACCTAGAGTAGGCCACATATATTTCATGGGCTTCTATTCTATATAAAGATTATTCTAGTCCATTCTATTTGGAGAGAGAGAGAGAGAGAGAGAGAGAGAGAGAGAGAGAGAGAGAGAGAGACAGAGAGAGAGAGAAAATAAAGTGAGATAAGTATGAAAAATGTAAATGTTATCTTTTAAGTTAAAAATATTCATTATGATTTCCAGATTGATGATTATGATGATTGCAATTCCCAAAGATAGGAAGACTTCCTTGACAGGGAATCCCAAGGTTGCAAAAATGTTAACATCTGCCTCACCTCCTGAAAAAAACATGGTGGACACAGGTTCAGTGAATCCAAATAACTAAAGAACAGATAAAACATGAGCAGGGAGCTACACTTAAGGCTGCACTGAGCCTTAAGAAGAGGATACCATCTAGGGTTTACTCTATACCACTAGAAGATGGCTTGGGGAAGGAGATAAGGTAAATGAAAAGTAAATTTTCCCTGGGAGAATATATTGCATCAAAGGGTGAAGAGTTACCCTCACCCTTTGATGGATGAGTGATAGAGGAAAATAGGAGGAAAAAAAACATAAGACCTACAGATTTCAAAAGTGAGAAAATCCATTTAAAAACAAAGCATATTTTTATTGATTACATAATATTATTTTTAAATGAATATAGTGTTAAAACAAAAGTCCTCAATATAACCTCTTAAAATTGCTTACATAGGCATTTTGAGCTGAAATATTGCAAATAACACTAATAAGTAGCCAAGAAACCTAGGTTTAATTCTTTTTGTGACATTGTCTGTGAGACTTTGGGTAAATCACTTAACTTTTCTATTGTAACAACAATGTTGCTAGCAGCTGCTGTGGAGGTGAAAGACCAACAACACCAGCACACAGGAGGGCTACTAGCACAAATTCTTTGATCTTATTTTCTAAGGAAAACAACTTTAAGGGGTTTACAATATTACTTTAATTAAACATACATATATCATTCACTTAGTTCAGGAGAAAAAGTCAGCACTCTGAACTTCAGAGACAATATAAACATAAATTACAAGTGTACATTTTATAAACAGAGCAAATAAATGCAAAATAGTACACAGTCTTCTAACCATCTAACTATAGCAATACATACAGTTACCAGAGAAAGAATCATCAGTATCTGGGGTTTCAAATCAGGGGGCTCCTTAACTGCAGTTACCCAGAGTCTCATCTGGTCAAATCACACAACACTTTTCTAGTGAGTGAGAGTCCCAAAACAAAATGCCAACCTCAGATCATATATACCCTTCTCAGGGTCAGAGACTCATACCCATGTGAACTAGGCTTTCATGTTTCTTAAGCAGGTCATTAAAGATGCTTCATTCAATCAAAAGAAAACAAAGGCAAGACTTATTAAAGGCATTGATTACCTCAGTGCTGCAAAGCACTCAAATTAAAGAAAAAAAAAACAGCAAAACATTCTCACTTTGTTTGCCATTACATTTGAAAGCCAAGATTCAAAGGCACTTGATTACGTTAGCATTCCAAAAGAGAAAACAGTAAAAGAAAAAGTCCCACCCTTCTTATACTACATCTGTATCTTTTGTTTTCACATTTGTGGAGTTATTTCTAAGGTCTCTTTTACCTCTGATATTACCTCTGATAATAGATAAATCAGAGAGAGAGGAAGAGGGAGAGGGAGAGAGGGAAAGAGAATTACTTGATTATAGTAATGTTCAAATTGACACTTCGGACATTTTAGAAGATGGCAACAATAATATCACAGAACTAAAGAGACTATCTACCAATGTTTGCTGAACATATTTCTTAAAATCAAAAAAAAAAGCCTAGCAAAAATGTGCCTTCAACTTTAAGAGAAAAAAAAAAGATTATCCCCCACATCTCACTTTAACTCAATGCAGGGGAATTAATGGCTTCTTACACTATTCTTCCAGAAAATCCTAAATTCCTTGTTATTCATTATTATCCCCAGAATCAGCTATCTTTACCCATTGATAGAAAATGTAGTGTTGTTAGGTGGCAACTTTGGGCAATGTGGCAATGTGGAATTAATCTCATAGTCTGTCTCCACACTCCTCCCCCCACCCCATTCAATTTTGAACAATGTTGAGGTTCACCATAGGCATGCCATTCAATTCTCAAGTTCCCTTCCTAGGGTTTCGGTCTTGTTTAAAAGGAATTGCATTCTGGTGGGGATACTGTTTAGTGAGAACCAAAAAGGATGGTTGTGACCCATCATGAATATCCTCTCCCTGTCCAAGTCTTAGGTCTCTACTGCCTGAAGCTGTATGAGTCTGTATTTGAGCTTTATGCGAGGTTTTCCAGTACATAAATCTTCTTTGCTGAACAAAATGGAGACTATATAGATTCAACATTGTAACATCATGTTATGATACACTTAGGGTTAACCAATTTTCTTGGGCCTCATTATTATCAGAATTACTATTTTATTTTTCTAACAGATGACTATGGTACAATTTTGTTGCAATAATGCAACTCTTAGCCAAGTGTATCACAATAATCTATTGTTGGAATTGAAAACTCCTGGTGTTATAACAAATAACAAGAACTGTAATTCTCATATTTTTGGAGCATTTCACATGCTGCTATTATTTGATCATGTGGCATCCAATCATCCTCCGCCAAAAGTAATAAATCCATTGGATTAAAATGAATGAGATTAATTGAAACGAACTTTGTTGGAGAGATAGAGACAGATAAAGACAAAGATAAAGAGACACACAGACCAATGAGAAGAGAGGAGAGGAAAGGGGAAAGGAGGAGAAAGGAGTTGAAGGGAAGTGAGGAAAACACAGGGATCAAATAAGGAGAGAGGAAGGAACAGGTGAGGGGATAGAAGAGGTAGGAATAGGCACTATATCATTGTTAGTAAAAAACTGGCATCTTAGTCAGGAAGACCTGAGCTTGTGTCCTGCCTCTAATATAAACCAACTCTGTGACCTTGGTCTTGTTATGGAAACTCTGAGGGCGCCTGGGTACCTTCTCTCAGTTGTAGTGCAGGTCCTGATCTGCATTAACAGAGAGGTTTCTTCATTGAGAGCTTCCTAAAATAAGGAAATTGCAGATCCATTAAAAAGGTATAGATAGGCAGATAGATATAGATATATACAGATATATATATATATATATATATATGTCTGTGTGTATATCAAACTTTACACACACTTATAGTTATATATGTGGCTGTGTTTGTTGTTCTTTCTTCATTTTTGAGGAGAACCTATGACATCAAAGGGTGATTTTTGACTTGTACGTGAATTGGATTTAAGCAAGGCATAGTTACACAAAATCGTCAGTCTCACTTTCTCTCTTCCCAAGTCATTAAAGTCCAGTGATGAGACAGAAGTCAGGATGACTGGTGATGCACCTTGATGCAGCAGATGATCTTGACATCTTTGATGTGTGACCAAGCTCTAAGCATTCCACAGGGCTTGCTTCAGCTGCCTTCGTGGCCTTTGGAACAAATTGTTTTCATCTGCCCATTCCACCAGGGAAAGTCTTCACATGCTTGAGGTAGACATCCCCCTAACTCGCTAATGGACTTGAGGCCTCAAACCTGGTTTCACTAAGGTGTGGCCACTGTTGATGCTACAATTTCTTGGAGCCCACAGGTGAGAATTGAGTGCCAGGTAGACACCAAAGGTGAATGAGCAGCCCTGAAAAGGACTCAGCAGGCTTTACCCCAAAGGTGCTAGTCTTCCCTGAGTACCTCATATGCCTGTTTCACATATTAAAAAACTCAGATATATGAATATACTTTTATAAGTTTAAAAAAAAACTAGAGGGTGCTAGATACAAGAATGGAATCACTGAAGTAAGAATAATGAACCAGTTTATGTAGAACTATCTCTGGCTGAAGTCATTGCCATTATGTCTACATTACTCAGTTTCCAAAAGCGCTTGAGTTCCCTTTTCAAGGGTTGGACTTATTTTCTGTGTTGCTCATTTTGAAACAGCATTCCTTATTAGGTGAGGCAGTTCTACAAATAAAATTCATTACATTTTATGCTTCTTCAAAAAGCAGAATAGTCAATCTATTGCTCAGAATTTGCAAGTCTTACATTAGAGTTCTATCCTAGCACAACTTTAAGCAGTTATTTATGACTGTTTGTACCTATAGTATTATGATAATTCGTAAATTAAATCATGCTTGAAAAGTAATGACTAAAATGACTTTAGTAATATTATTTACCTACTGACAGACCCATAGATCTTAATTATATTTACTGTAATTTTTCATGGAGTCCCCAAGTCATTTGTGCCTACAGTGAACTGTTTTCTTCATAATCAATTTGATTATTTTAATGATAGTCTCCTTTGATATAAAGATCCTTTAATCCTATCCAACATCTTGCTTTGCTTCAATCAGGCAACAAATATGTCTATCTTCCCCAGTATTTGGTGCAACTTGATGAAGAATATAGGTTGACCTACAGAAACCTAGGTTAACCTACACACTGAAAAACCTTAAAGTTGTTATGGTTTCTACTCCTGGGTTTGCTCTTGGCCTTTAAGGATTTTCTGCTGCTACTGCTTTAGCTACTTTGCTAGTTAGACCTTTCCCCTGAGGCCCAATCCTACATTTCCAACTACTCATTAGACACCTCCCTCTAGTTGACTATCTAGCATGCCAAAAGAGTGAAAGAAATGTCTGTAGGTAGAATTTTTTCCAATTCTAGAGTCTCATACTTATTTAACAGCTCTCAGTAATAGCACAAATGTCCTTTGATGCTTTATAAAAACGAGGCATAGGGTGAAACTACAGAAAATACAACACTAATTTTATCTACAACAAAACTAAACAAAATATCAATTTATTTTTAAAAAATGGATGCAAAGTTCATAAAAAAATATTCTTGATGCCTCTCTTAGGGTCTTTGCAACCTGAGTCACAATTTTTATCCTAATATTCTATCTTATCATTCTTAATGACTTCTAAATACAAATTTATAAATCATTGTGAACTCCAACTTGATCTGATAAGCAGATTTTCACTCATTCCCAAATGTGGACACATCACAGACTCTTCTTTAAAACTGGATTGTTAGAATAAGTGGCCTGTAATTTCCCTTGCAGTTCTAGACCTTCTAACAAGCTCCTTAAGGAGTATCTTGTATTCTTTAAATTTCTCATGTTACATAGTTTATCTTGCACACATAGATCACTAATAAATCAATGTTTGTTCAAGAAATATTTTGCTTTTTGCAGTCTCCTCAATTGCTCTCTAAGCTTTGCTTTTCAGTGAAGAAGGTTATTCAGATTATTCTTGGTCAATTATATCCTTGCCAGATGAAGAGATGGCATTGTTCTCTAAACCAAAGAAGAAATTGAGATTGCTTCAGATTCTCCTTGTGAAGTATGCTGAGGCAGGACATTTTCCTTATTGGTTCTTAAAGTAAAGATCTGTGTTGTTCATTGCTACAATTACATTTTCTGCACAAGGGCTCCATGAATGAAAAGCTGAGTAGACAGCAAGACAAGAATTTCTCATATTTAAGGGTCAACACTAGGAGAGAAGAATAAAGAGCTACAAACAGATGACTCAACATTTTTAGATAAAGCTCAGTAAAGCCAGGTAAAGCCAAAATAATTTATATTTACATGGAATGCTTTTTAGAAGTCAGAAATATATTGTTTTCTGGGAATTATTTACAACCATAAAGTTATGAAAATAGTCTTGCACTGGGATTGGGTTACCTTATTGACATGTTGCTAATTCTCTGTATGAAAGATGAGGCCTCTCTACAAAACCAACAGTTTATGCGCAAAATATCTGCTTGTGGTTTTCAAAACTATATCACAAGGGGTGTATGTAATAACCCCATTGGAACAATGACTTTTTCTGAGGCTCATTGCTTAAATACTGCATTTGCCTGTGCTTCTTTAAAATGTTACTTCTTCAAAAAGCAAGGACAGCTTTATCCTTTTTTGAAAAAGTTAGAAATGTTACAATTGGCATATGTTTTGGTTCAGAAAGTGTGTCTTAAGTACACAAAACTATCCTTTGTCATCTGGCTCTGCCCCATTTGGAAATTATTCTCTGCTGTTAATTAGAAGTGACTACAATTTGATTAATCTCAAACATGTGTCATATATACCCAATGTGGAGAACTGCATTCAATATTTTTCCACTTTGAACATGCATGAAGTGCCTGGAAACAGGCCAAACTTTTTTTAAAAAAACTTGAAACTTAATCTTATCATACTGAAAGAGGATAGTATCAATGCAAGGCACCCCAGCCTACTTAAAGTGTTAAATTCACAGAAGCATACTAATCACACACAGAATTTTATATAACACAGTCATATAAAATTTCAGCATCCTTCTATATTCTGTTTTAAATATCAAACACTTTCATTCCATCAATCTCTTCTCTCAACCTAAATAACCCCTCAGTCCTGATTTCCCTTTTAATTTAACTTTTCTTACAATGAATGAAAAAATAACTGGAATTCATATAACATTTTAAGATTTACAAACTGCTTTCTTCACAACAATCTGGTGAGGCAAGTAGTGCAAAGAAGTAAGGGAGAGGGAGAGAGACAGGCAGACACAGAGAGAGAGAGAGTGAAAGAGAGAGAGAGAGACAGAGAGAGAGGGAGAGAGAGACAGAGACAGAGACAGAGAGACAGAGAGACAGAGACAGCAAGAGACAGAGACAGAGAGAGGAAGAGGAAGAGACAGAGAGACAGAGAGAGAGAGGAAGAGGAAGAGATGGACAGATGGTAGCTATATGGATGAACGAATACATAGATAAATAGATATGAAACATTCGGATATTAAATAGGTAGATATTAAACATTTATTATCATATATTCTAGGCACTTATCACTGGAAGATACAAAAAAAGCAGTCAAAATAGTCCCCTCCCTCATGGACTATTTGGTTGAATGGGGAAGACATTACATAATGAGGAGCTGGAAGGGGATCAAGGAGGGAGCGTTTCATAAATGAACAAAAACAGAGCAGCTGTTGAGGTAGTACAAAAGTCTAGAGAATAACTTCAAGTAGGATTATGCCCATTTTCATAGTTATGTGATCAGAGCTTGAGGGAACTGTCAATGTGTCAAACAACCTAACTAGCATTCAAACAAAAATCTCCTTAATCCAAGTCTAGTCCTCTTTCTCCTATAGGCATAACTCATTTTATGGCACTTCATTTTATTGTGGTTCACAAAATTTGCATTTTTTTACAAATTGAAGTTTTGTGGCAACCCTACGTTGAGCAAATGTTACCAGCACCACTTTTCCAAGTGCTCACACCAAGCCTCTGGGTCATATTTTGGTAATTTATTTGATAATTTTTGCAATATTTCAAACAGTGTCATCATTACTATATCTGGTACGGTGATCTGTGATCTTTATTTTGGGGCACCATGAATTGTGTCTGTATTAGACAGCAAACTTAATTGATAAATGTTGTGTGTGTTCTGACTGCCCCACCAACAGGCTGTTTCTTATCTCTTTCCCTCTCCTTGGGCCTCCCCATTCCCCAAGACACAATGTTAAAATTGGGCCAATTAATAACACTACAATGGCCTATAAGTATTCAAGCCAAAGAAAGACTCAATCAATGCGGCAAACTTCATTGTTGTTTTATTTAAGAAATTGCCACAGTCACCCCAACCTTCAGCAACCATCAGCCTGATCAGTCAGCAGCCATCAACATTGAGGCAAGACCTTCTACCAGCAAAAAGATTATGACTCACTGAAGGTTCAAGTTATGGTCAACATTTTTTACCATTAAAGTATTTTAATTAATATATGTACATTTTTAGACATGATACTATCACACATTTAATAGACTAAAGTCTATACTTTTACACGCACTGGGAAACCTAAAAATTCATGAGACTCACTTTATTACAATAGTTGCTTTATTACAGAGGTCTGGAATCAAACATGCATTATCTCTAAGGTATGCCTATATACTGTAGTTCTCAATTGCAAGTCAAGAATCCTGGATTATAATAGAGTTTCTTTCACTGATTAGCTGTATAAGCTTGTAATATATTTCCTGTTTTCTAGATTTATTTTTTATCAGTCATATGAGGACTTAGGTCATTTCTAGCTTCCTATGGCTCTCAGATTTTTCCACAATAATAACCATAACTCACTGGTGAATTGTGCTTTGAGTGTGGCAATGGAGTTACTTCATTGACCATTCTTTGAGGGAGGTAGTATGAGTATTCTTACTCTTGCTTTACACATGGCTAAAGTGAGTTTCTCAAGTTGAGTGACTTACCCAACGTCATACAAGAAATACACACTGAAACTGAGACTTGAATTCCGGGTTTTTTTATGACTGGGTAAAACATGACTTCCACAACCCTGTGTTTTCTCTCTGAGTCAACGTTCTTTATGATTCTGTTATCTGAAAATCTCATAGTAGGCAAATACACATTGATTAATTAAATTACCATTAAGAAGTGGTCCTTTAAAAATAGAATAGGATGCTCAAGTTGTCTGACAAAGTTGTGATTTAAAGAAACCCTGACTTTCATTTACTTTCTTTGTTTGTTCAATTTTCTAACAAAATGTTTTGCTTTGTTATTACACAGCCTGCAGTAATAAGTGAAATATAATTCTAATTAATTTTCCCTACAGCTGTATACAAATCAATAACTGTATGCATCCCGAAGGAAACACACTGCATGGTCCTCCAGGTTCCTAATGAATGCAAATAGACTGACCTTTCTCTGACAACTATGAATATTGTTTCACAATTTTACCATTAAAATTGCTGTTATCAGCAATTCATACTGCAAAACATGGAGCCTCCAAGAGTTGTAAATAACTATTCATTACAATAAAGGAAGAATTCAATGTAAATTTGAAGTTATACAACATTAAGGTCTGAAGTCTATTCTTCATATTGTTATTATTATTTTTAATCTGAAGTGGAAATATTGCCTCAAATTTAAACACTGTCTACTTTTTACTGTCTACACTGTTTCTCTTCATCACACTATCAAGTACAAGTTTAAAATAAAATATTTCAGTTGATTTAATTCAGGAGTTCAGTTTAGAAATTGTTACCAAATATAATCTAGCCTCTCTAAGAAAAAAACACTCTAAGTAGACTATTGTACTTGCTACAAAAATATGGATATTTTCTATCAGAAATATTTGCCAATGTTTTGCTTAAAGAAAATTCTCTCTTTACCCAGCAGGCACCAATGCCTCATATAATAATAAATGCGTGGATGAATTTGTGCAACAACGTAACTTTGGAATGGTACTATAAAATCAAACTAAGAGAAATAAAAATCCTAAAATGCATGCATCCATTAAAATGGTCCAGTTCACTCTGAGATAGATTGAAATTCTAAGCACATATGCAAAATTGTATTCGGTTTCCTACAAAATTCATTGTATCCATGAAGATATCTTACTAAGTGGAATGAGGTCTACACTCAAGTTGTATAGGAATGGTTGTTAAATTATTTAGACTCTGTTCTTCTGGGCATAGATCTATACAGAGATAGATGCCAATGGATTATACTAGAATCATAGAGATAGACAAGTAGAATTCAGACAGGTTAATTACAGATAACTTCCTAAATCCCAACCTGAGTCAGAAAGAAGTCTCACACATTCAGCATTCCAGTACAATTCTAAAGGAGAGGAGGAGTTAAGTTCTCCTGTTCTACAGTGGAGTACCTTGACTTCATCCATCCAGCAGAAGACTGAAGATTGCTGTCATATGCTATCTTTATTTGAAAATGTAGCTTTTATTGATAAGATCTATTTTCAAACAATTATGTTACTTGTTTTCCCTAGTTTAAAAAAAACCTTATTTTTAAAAGACATGATAGCTACTTCGTTCAACCCCTTTTAAGCAAATTTTAAAATTACCAAAGATAAAGAAGGCAACTTAATCAATACTGTTTGCACGCACCACATGTAATGTTTTAAAACTGTGTTAAACAATCTCTTCTTGATGACATCTCCTGAAGATATCTCTACTCGCACACTTGTAATTCTTTCATGTTCAAAATGAATCCCTGCTACATCTCACTCAATATTGATCTTTAAGGCATTTCTCCCAATCCTTTTCCCAGTGTGGTCACTGAACAGTATCAAAGTTCAATAGGAAGATCAGCTGCTCATCCACTTTTTGCTAAAGCAATTTGTATTATAGATTTATTTCAGCAGCAGCCTACAGTGGCAGTTGCTGTTTTTACTATTTAAATGCTTTGATTATCCAACCTTGCTTACTTTATCTTTTTAAGTGCATGGGCTCTAAAATTGATCAATAAATGGGGATTCCTCCACAGTATTATGCTGAAATCAATCCCAATTCAGACTATTTGTATTTCACATTTATGATTCCATCTGTCTTAATTGTTGCTTTATTTTGATAAATTATTTGAGAATCCAAACTTGGCTATGCATAAGATTCTGCTGTTTATAGAGAAGAATAAAATCATTTCCCTTTTTCCCTTTCCTTTTTAAGGAAAATTAACATTTTTCTTAATTTTTCACCTTTATTAACAATAATAAGGAAATCCCTTCCTAACCACACTGCTTCTAAGCCAACTCCTCTATTAATGAAAAAACTTGAGGTATGAATCCATGCCACTTAAAAATATGAAACTTGTAAATGTGCCGTATTTATCTTTATGTGATAACTGAAAGATCCTGATAGACATTGTCTCTGCACATGTAAAAGGCATGTAAAAAGTATAATAAAATTCCTTTAGGGATCAAATTAATGCTTTAGGGATGAATGAAAATCAAAGCATTTGAAAAAGTGTAGCAAAAAACTGTTTTCAAAAGTTGAGTCTTGAAAATAATTTGGAAACCAAAAAAACTTGTTGCATAAAGCAAAAATAGTAAATATGTTTCCCTCACTGGCCCCATTAAGCAGAAAAGAAACAGAATTATTTCACACCCTTTTACTCATCACTGGAGAAAAGGTTTACTAACATTTGCATTTTGAATGAATGGAAATGTTAAGTTAACCACAATGCCTCCTTTGAAATAATTTTCCAATCATGATTAAATACCTTTGTAGTAAAAACAATAACAGAAGCATAAAACCAAAGTCCTTTAGGTTTTCAGTTACTTGAAGACTACGATTGTGAAAAAGATCAGCTATGATCAGAATATATTTTCTTAAATAGTAATTCCCTTACATGAATATTTAAACATACCTGTTGCTGCAAGCTATATGCTGTCTTACTGATCTGAATTCTACCTCATGCATCCTGGAAGACTCAACTTGAGTAGAACTCCAAGATTTCTCTCTCTCTCTCTCTCTCTCTCTCTCTCTCTCTCTCTCTCTCTCTCTTTGCCTTTAATATTTTTAACTATAACTTAGTTTTACAAAGCTGTTCCATGAATACAAAAGGAACAGATAGTAAAGTGAGAACTAAATGAAGGAAGTTAAGGCCAGCATTTAAACAATTATAAAAAAATCTTACTTAAAAAACTGGCATTATAAAATTAAATAAATATTCAGTAGAGCCACATACTGTGACACATTGAAAACATAGAAAGCAAATGATACATTTTGCAATAACATTGTGCAATAAGCTATAGTGATGATAACAAAGAGAAATACCAACATTTAGACAAAGATAAATTAAACGCATAACAGATTAAGTATGAACATATCTAAAATGGGTAGAAAGTATATAAACATGGCATTTGCAATATAGTCATCTGTGTAACTGTAATTTTCTTCCTAAAACTGTAGGAAAACTGTATTGTCTGCTCAATACTTATGCATGCTCAAATACTCTGAAACACTGTCATCAGTTAAATAATTTAAGAATGAATAACTTTTGCTGGCATTAAATTGTAGACTATTAGCTCAATAGTTTGTTTTTCTCCATCTCTGTCTTAAATTTATAAGAAAAAAAGGAAAACTAAGCTACAAGGGAAAAATCATCACCAGGCAACAGTTTGAATGTTCTTTGCATTCATAACATTTAAGAGTCATGCAGGAATTTAAAAGAAAGAAAAGAAAAGAAAAATTAAAATATAAACTAGTTATGCAAATATTGAAAAAAAAATCAGGAAGTTTAATTACCAAACCATTGCTATTTTGTTATTTCCAAATTTTTTCATAATTAAATGGTACCTTCTACTGTACTGTGGTGTGGTAGAATGACAATTGAGAGGAAATCATTTTTTCAGAAAGTTATGCGTCTCTGCAGAACGTAACCCTGGAAAGACATGTCCATACTTTTTTCCTCAAGTGGGTAAATGTTAAGAGAGAAGAATCCAAGTTTCATGATGCAGCAGCACAAAGCTGGGAAGTGAAAATTATGTTGCAGCAGAGTCTTGAAAATATGACTGTAAAAGTTAATCAATAAAATGTCTATTCCTGTCTATTCACTAGAGGCCCCAGCTGCATAGCTTCACTCAATCGATACTACAAATTATTACGATTTCCCGGTTCCCACTGGACATTCAGAACAAATCTTTCAAGTGTAACAGGCTTACATTGTGTGTATGTGTGTGTGTGTGTGTATGAGTTCAGCTTTTAGTTCATATATAGAGATAGTAAAAATAAAATCAGAATCTGTCTCCTGAAAATTTTCCATTTTTTCAGAATAGACACATTTTAAAAGTAAATCTTGCCCCCCTTTTTTTGCACACCTAATTTTGCACTTTTTTGCAAAAAAATGTAGGCAGAAATAAAACTGAAGCAATTACAAATGATAAGGGCAACTGATTTCATACTCTACTCTTCTCCTTCTAAAAACACCCTTGCTTGACTGTTTATGCTACTGCTAAATTGTAAAAGTCATTTAGCATACAATTAATTATTCATTAAAAATAAAAACATTAAAGAGATATTTTATTTAAAAACTCAATACTAGGGCACCTGATGGGCAGTTATATTTGTCATCAATTATATAATCTGTCCCAACCCTAAGAAATCTATATTTTCTAACTTTTACTTCGATAGCTGATATCCTAAAGTTGTTCTTACATATCGAGTTTTAGCAAATTTTCACAACATTTTTCGTAGTACATTTTGTAACTGAAGGGCATTTTAAAATAATATGAGGATGGGCTCCTCCTCCTTTGAAAAGAATCCCAGAACATTGTGCGTTAGTAAGAGTCTCTGCTCCTCACTTCACTATAGAGGTAAGACTTAACATCTGCATTCTAGCTTGTAGCCATACCTTGGTCTGCACTGCATATTGTTCCACCACTCACTGCTCAATAGGTCAAATGTTCCAATTACCAAGTCTGAAATCAGGAACATTTTGGTAAGGCAATTGCACTTTCTTTCTCCTCTCAGCAAGTGAACATGTCTATGTCTGCCCTATTTAATGACAAATCAAATACCCGAGTGAAGCAGAGCCGGAGAATATACATATGTGTGTATATAGCTATGTCTATGTATACACATAGATATATGGGTATATACATTCAAATACATATAGATATCTATGTACATACATATGCACACACGTGTATGTACATATCTATCTTGCATTTGTGTATATGCATGTATGTTTGTATATATGCAGATTCATATCTTGTGTAATATAATTTCTATATGTATATAAGCTGTTTCTATTTTTTTTTTTACTGATTGTTAAAACATTTTTAAGCCAGTTGTATTGCTATCTTACAAATATTCCTTGTAACACCAGATGGTCTGGAGCTAGACAATTCTTAAAGAATAGGTAAATTCATTCTTAGCTATGTTTTTCAAGGATATCTCATTGTTTGTTCAAAGCTTTCATATGAAAAAGAACATTTCTATTAAAAATACTTAAAATGTTGCACTTCTGCAAGGGACATCTGCTAAACTGTGCGAATTGTTTTCCTAATCATAAATTTGCTAGTACACACTGGTGTAACTAGGAACTCTGAGGTAATAGTCAACATTTTTGTAACTTTTGTGGACTTTCACATCAGGGAAGAATTTAGTGCTTAACTTCAGCATCAAGAAAATAAACTGTAGGAAATAAATTTGTGAAAAAAACGTGTGTGGAGAGATAAATGGATACACATGAAGCTTTACTGATTTTTAACATTTTATTACATGGGTCATGGTTTATTCTATGTATAAAATTTCAGATTACAGATAGTTTTGTTAAATTCTTTATTTTAATTCTAAAAGACGTTTTTGGGAAAACTGTGAGAAATAATAAAGAATTACAAATGAGATATGTGTAAAGAATACTCATGATAATATTTTAATAATCATAATTTTTCATAAATTACTGTTATTTTTAAATTAGTATATAACTTTCTTTAAATCTCTTCTTTTTCAAGATAAATATCATTCAGTTGTAGGATTCTTCAACAATTTTAGAGATCCATCCCTTTTTTGATAACATTATCCTATGTTCAGTCACTCACAATACGACTTTCTCAAAAGTGCTGTGGAATTCTTAGCACAAATTTTGAACAGCCTATTCTTCAAGAGAAGTGGAAGGGCATTTGGGTAATATCTAAGTCTTATTCTCTTGTTATCTGAGTTTCAAACAGCTGTCTGAAGTGTTCATTAAATGAAAAAAAAATCTGAGTTTGACACTGCATTGCTATTTTGTTAAAAACAAAAAGAAAGAAAAAGAGAGAGGAAGAGGAAGAGAGAGAGAGAGAGAGAGAGAGAGAGAGAGAGAGAGAGAGAAGGAAAGAAAGAAAGGAATGAGGGAAGAAAGAAAGGAAAGAAGAAAGTACTCTCTTAGTAGCACATTTTATTTTTTCTACAAAAAGATATGGAATTAAAGTTGAACAGTTAATAAAATTAGATAACATATGTAAACCACTTGGTAAACCTCAAGTGCTATAAAAATGCTAGCCATAATTAATAAGAATTCAACAGGCTAAAGTTTAAATTCATATTAATATGTTATACCATAATGATTTTATATGTGTAAGGTTCTAAGTATAGAATGTTTCTTTAAGGAACCTAAAAATTTTGATATCATATACATGTATTGAGTGTGATATGCAGTAATACTTTTAATAATCCATGATTTGCAACTGGATCCAATCTCATATACACAGCTTGCTTTTAGCTTCAGGAATATAATATATCTAGTGTTTCAAAAAATTGATAGGATGAATATGTGTACATGTTCACACATATGCACATATGTGCTAGCTTTTTAGCCTGATGATTCCTCAATATGTTCAGTGAGCAGAATGAAATACTATATATATATATATATATGCACACTTACATATATACACATATATATACATACATATGCATATATGTATGCATGTGTGTATATATGTATGTATTTAGTGAGAGAGAGAAATAATTCATCTAAAGTGTGTCGCTTTCTAAATTACCTTTAAAAACCCTTTTCAAATTAGTTAGGAAAGGGTAAGATAGGTAAAGTAGTTAATTATGAATCTGTGACAGACACAAAGCACATATATATATTTCAAGGCTCATTTGAGTAAGTGTGCTAAAACCTTAAGTTGAGATTTTTCATTTCATTATCAAGAAAATATTAAGAAAAGCAAATATGTGATGGATACTAGAAAAGTTTGAAATGACTACTTTTATGAATTTTCTAATATGGCAAATTATAATCTCAACTTAATCTTAATAGTCTCTTACTTACATACCTCAGTGGTCTGACCAGAATTTCAAACTCTAAATGTCCTTTAATTTGGTAGCATCTTACTCAGAACAGCTGCTTTAACAGAAAAGAAAGGCAACAAGAACCATATGTAACCTTTGGACTCCCCAAAGAGGAAGATGAGAATGCCATTGGCAGATAGGTGCTATATAAATAACATTTATTCTTTTTCTTCAACCATTACCTTTGGAGCATTTTTTGGAGAGCTGAAAAAGAAACTAACACCTACTTTCTCATAAAGGACCCAGTTCAATATTTCAGCATGTTTGCTTGTTTTTAACATGAAGTTTTGGTAAAGTGGTAATATACTCACTTATAAGTTCATCTGAAATTCAAAGTTTTCATTTTCTTGAAGAAAGTAGCAAATTCAGATATTTCTTTAGACAAATAATATTAATTGACTTCAATATTTAAATCTCCACCACAAAAAAGGACAATAGTCCTTTCACTATGTTAGGATAAAACTTTTTTGAAATACTGAAAAGCAAAAACTCACTTGTAATCATTAATTTCTTCTTCAGAAGCAATAATACGTTCTCTCACTGTCTTCAGCTCTGCCTGTGATTTTGTACTGTTCTGTTCTTGACGAACTATTCCTGCTCTTTGCTCAGTTAGCTGCTCTTGAGTTGCTTTCAAGCTGGATTCCATTAGATGAAGTTTTTCATCTTGACTGGCAAGTTCTTGGGCTGAAAGATAAAAAAAAGAAAAGCATTGCCTTTCTTTAAACCAAGCTAATGCTTTCTCTCTCCCCCCCTTTTTTGGTTCAAATTTAATACAACATAACTTTGAGAAAGCTTTAAACAGATCCTTGTTTTCAGAAGGCAAGCTTCATTACTTTTCCCCCATCTCTCCATGTAAAAAGCACAAGTAAAGAAACATGCATCTGAAAGAACAGGTGACAGATTTTGGTAACCAAGAGCTGATGAACTAGTTTTGTTCAAAAGATAGTTAGGATTTAAGCAGATCTAGAGCTTGATTAAGAGGGTTTATATTTGAGAATTTACAAACAGTTTGTAGTATCGGTTGTACATCAGAAGTTTATGAGACTGTCCTTTAAAGTCCTTCACGGGGAGTTTTCTATACCCACAAATAAGACCAAATGCATATACACTTAAAATTTCCAAAAAAAAATCTTTTTCCACTAAAATATTTTTCATATGTAATAGAGTATACTCTTATGAACTGTAAATATATTTTCCCAAGGTCATCCAATAGATGGCACTCTTTCATTAGACCAAAGCTGACTGTGGCAGAACGCTTCAGGCTCTCAGAAAATAAGTGATTTAAGACAAAGACATTTTTCCTTTGTTCTTTGTTGACCATATTCCTAGAGATATATGTCTATACATTTTCATTTGAATATTTTCCCCTTAAAAAAATGTATGTCTGTCTTTTTCCTATTGCCCCAAAATATACACTTTCAAAGACAAATGTTCCATCTCAGTGATTTTTTTAACCACCAGCACAGAATGTGAGTGAATTTGTTCACATTCAACTATGCATCCCAATCTCAAGGCATTTTTGTAATTAAAATGAATGTTGTAAACATTTTGTTACAGGGAAAAGTAGTTGAAACAAACCAACTCAAAACAGATCATTAAATAATCCCGAACTCTCAAACCAAAAGAGAAAAACTATAGGAGTGCATAAGCACCCTTTAGAAGCCACAAATGGATAGTCATCACAATGGGAAGGGCCATATTTTCATACAAAAGGAACCTCTCTGCCTTTAATGAACCTCATTTTATGTCCAAAAAGTGGTGTTTATATTGAGCTTCAATAAACTTGAAAACCAAGGTATTGTCGTCTTACATCAGAAGTATCCTTTACAGGCAACCTCATAAAGAAAATACTCTGTATAAATATTCTGCATTTATCACTCATCTTTGAAGTTAAATGATGCTTCCCAGATAAATTAGATCTAACTGTATCTGATTCTCAGTTACTCATTTATAGATTTTTGAGGAACTGAAAGCTCAACTTTCAATGAAAATGTGAATGCACATTTGCTTTGTTTTCTTACAAATGTTTAAAATGACCTGTTTATTCTTCCTTCACCCTAAAAGGAATTACAGCATCTACCATTTTATAACTTAAACCTGCTATATATTAACAGTTTAGATTTGTGCCTCAGGAAACCACAGAGCTAACTCAAACAGCTAAATATTTAACAAGGAAGCACACATCACCCAGAGCTCATCTTTATTAAATCCCAAGTACATGTGAATCTTTCTGAACAAATGAGCTAAATGTTTAATAATTTCAACACATGTTAAAAGTATGGACAAAAATCCAATAAAGAAGTTACAACAAGTTTACTTTCCAAATCTAAAATCACCCCTTCAGGCAAAATAAAAAAAAAATTTAAAAGTAAAGGTAAAGCTTTACTGCTCTTGTCCAATAAGAAAATGTAATCAAATGAAAAAAAAATCAATACTTTTTGGTGACATGTTTTTAGCATTGTTAATATAGAAGCATAAATATTTCAAGTGCAGTACTTTCATTATACGTGTTCCTCCATGTCCTAGTGCCTTTATTTCTTCAAGAGCAAAACAAAGCAAAGACAAAGCTATGAAAAATAAAAATGGGGGTGGGGTGGGGGAGGATTCACAGATTTTTAAACTGGCATGTTAAATGTCCTAAATTTCAAGGTAGTTTGATCAATGCTATCTCTCAAGAGGGACCATATAGGTTAGGCCATTTCTAAAGGTTTCCTTTTTGAGAAAACTGCTTCCAAGGACAGGTTTACTTGAGGATGACAGGGGCAACTTGTGGCTCATGCATATACACACACAAAGAGCTTTCCTTTTCCCAAACATATCAATGCCTTGTGAATTTTCTAAGTACTGTGTCCCATCAAAATGGCTAAGCAGATTTATGTTTCCCAATTCTTAAAAGGACCTACTCTAATTCATTATATGCCGGTTAAAAAGGGGTAAATTATTTTAAGTTTACCTATGCTTTGGACTGGAGCCTGAGCTGATCCCAAGCCAGAGGCGCCAGCAGCTGCATGCTTTATTTACAATCCCTTTGTCAGACTTACAACTGCCCCAGGCTATAACATAGTGTACCTAATGTTCAAACTGGCAGGTAATCTTATGTCAAACATACTTCTTTGATTTAAAGTGATCAATAGATTCTTGTAAAGAGGTAATTTCTCTGATGTTTCCACCTTGCCTTTCTTACAGGTGATTCACACAAAAGCCTGCTTATAGGATGTACGAACAATAAACAGAAAGCTATAATCATGTTTTTTCAGATGTTTCCGGTGCACAACGATTTGGGATCGATACCCTGTGTAATACAATTATCTGCAATGATCTGGGTGTATTGAAAAAGAATTTGCAGCAGACCTCTAGGGGGTTTGATCCAGAAACACGTATCTGGCAACGTAGTGAAGAGTGGAAGGAAAAATTAAGGGGTTGACGAAGGAAGGCTGTCTATTATATACCAAATGACTTCATTAATACTTTATTTGGCAAAAGTAACATGCCACAAAGTTTTATCACATGACTTAAAAGTATTAATAATGGAAACAATACTTCAGCTTTTACTCCAATGTTTGCTTATTTGGAAAAGCAGGCTATAACAATATTAATAGATATTAAGGAAAGAGGATCAGCCTTGTCCCAATAAAATGTAAAACAGAACATTGTTAAAAGTGAATGCTTGAGTGCGGCAGAATGGATAGACTGGACTTGGAGTCAGGACAACCTAGTTTCAAATCTCATCTCTGAAACCACTTATGGAATTTGACTTGGTTGAATTCTAGTTTTCTCATTAGTAAAACGGGATAATAATTACCCCTCAAGGTTTTTTTTTTGAATATAATGGTGAACACTTGTTTTTATCATAAAATAGATTCCTAATTTTCATTCCATCAGAAATTATTGCATGAATATTTTCAGCTACAAAAAATGTCAAATGCCTTACATAAATGTTTGACTGTTTTCCACTAAAAAGGTAAAATAATTTATATTAAGAATTAATTTGTAGCAATTCAACCAAACTATTCCCTAAACCATTTTGCTTCAAGCTTCTTAAGTTCAAAGGATGGTTTGCACTGTCAGCGAAGAGCTAGCATGTTCAGACTGAAAAAGGCCTTAAACAAATTTTCTGCAAACATCTGTTTGTGTGGAAACAACCCAGTCTTGTTTATTTGCTTTGGGTGAAGATGCTGACTCCATCTCTGCATCCACTCTAAAGCTAAGACCCACACTGTTTTTTTTTTTTCTATTTCAGCACTCTAATCATATGTCCATAAGCTGGGAAATTCTCTTTCGACAGGCTCCACCACCTTCCCCTGCAGTAATGGCACAATTTGGGGGGGGGAATGGGTGGTGGGGAGTGTTGGTTTGTTATTACCTGCTTCGCCTCAAAGCACTGCTGATGCCCATCCAGCAGTTCCTGATTTAGCTGCTGAATCTCAGCTCTGACTATGGTAATATCTTTTTCCCTGGTTCTTTTCTTTCAGTGTGTCCTGGATACTGGCTTCCAGTTTCCTGACCACACTGTCAAGATGCCTCACCTCAAATACTCTGACTTTGATACCTTAGCTTGCCTGCAGGAGACCAACCTCTGACTTTCTTAGAGGGTAACATCTTTTGCCTATAGCCTGTGAAGACAAAAAAAAGCATTCCAATAGTGCCTTTTATGATGTACTTTTTATATTGCATCCTGCTATTTTGAGCTATAGGATACAGGAGATTATACAGCACCTCATTAGCAACTGGGTCAAGTATCCACATCTCCTCCAGGATCAAAAACTTAAAGGGACTTTCATTTTTAAAAAAGTCTGCTGAAGAAGAGATTCAACATTACACTAAATACAGTATTAATCAATACTTAAAGGTTCAAAGGCAAAAGAAAATATTCCACATAATTCTCAGGGAAGGAGAAGGGAGACTAGTTTGATCAAAATGAATTCTTTTCTTTTAAAATATGAAGAGGGATTTGATGAATAAAAAAGTATATTTAACCTCTGTGAGCCAACACCTACAGAGTCTGGGATGAGCTCTAAAGCAAACCACATTAATGTGACACATGGGGAAATCCCCACACCATAAAGATAATTATGAGCCCCTACTAATTACTTCTCTTCACTGCTTAAACTAATTAGCTTTATAAAAATAAAATATTCATCATTTCTCTTTTTTCCTTCATTATTATTGTACAATCTCCAGGAGCAGAACTTTGCATTCAGTGTGACTTAGTAAAGACTTAGTCTATAAGATGAAAGGTTTTCATGTAAATTACTATCAGCTTTAAAACAAACTAACTTTGCTAAACTTTATTCATGTTCATTTCATATCAATATAGGTTTTAATGACTGGCTGTTTTTTTATTGGCTTCACGCCACCTCTTGAATCTCTATCATGCTCCATCATGCTTCTTTTAATCTGAATATTTAGTCCTCTTTCATGTCTTAATTACAGCAAATTGCGCACAGTTGGCACCATTTCTTGAAATTAATCCCAGAGTACTTTGTTTCTGTCAAGCAGTCAAAGCCTTAGAGAATAATAGTAAATGTTATTGCAGATCTAAATTTAAATGACTGTCTATGTATTTAACTTAAGCCTTTAATTATTCGTGCTGTACTGTTTTTGGTTCAAATGTTAAACATTCTTCATTGAGAATATAAAATTACTTCAGACAGTTTAAAACCAGCAGCTATGTTTGGCTGCAATTTTAATGTGTCAACAAATATGTGTGTTAACATTTTCTCAGGTATACAAAATTTTGTGGATGGGATTATGATATCTTTTTATGAGAATGTGTTTCTATTTCCTCCATTGCTTTAGTTACAATCAATAAGAGGCAACAATTTAAATCTATTATCCCATCTCCAACTCCTTTCCTCTAAATCAGGATCACTGGTCAAGATCACTATTTAACTATAAAATAAACTCAATAACCACCCTGATAGAAATATAAAGTCATTAATCTCTAGAAAACTCCAAGCAAAACAGCTCTTCAAAAAATCTCATGGCAACCAAATTAATCTAGTTTTTGATGCATTTTCCTTTCTTCCTTCACTTCTTTCCTTCTCTTTTCTTCCTTTTTATTTTTCTGTCTTCCTTCTTTCTTTTCTTTCTCCAATTTAAATTGCAGGAAGAAATTATACCAAAAATTTTTTAATAACTCCTCCTTTAGTTTCCCAACTCTGAACAACTTTAGGAATTGTCCACAACTTAAATATGTCAATACTCCGTGACATTGGATATTATAAGAATAAAAAAATCCTACATATGAGAATTCAATTTTTACATTTTATGATTATGCATTTTATATAAATTTGAAACATAGAGAAGTACAGAGTACATATTTGCTGGTACGCTACTAATAATGAAATTCCTTTATTTTTTTTTTGGTTGGATGATCGATGAGGAGCAAACCAGTGATTTGAGTACTGTAGAAAATTCCTGCCAAGCAAAAAAACACTCTACAAAAACTAAATTGAAACTTCTCTGCAACTTACAAGCCTTAGAAAATTTTCTAGAGCATTGAGAGGCTAAGTGACTTGCTCATGTTCAAACAATTGGAATATGTCTGAGATGAAACTTTAACAGTTGAATTCAGTGCTGGCTATCTATTCTCTTTGCAATGTCATCTTTCCATGTTTTCAGGGTTAAAAGACTAACTGGCTTCATAAATTATTTCTTTTAATGGTATACTTACCACATTATTTCTGAATGAAAACTACATAAAATTCATAAACGCATCTGATTGTACTGTCATATGTATCATATCTATGGGGCTAATGTCAAAACTTTTGTCTGACTTCTTTTTTCTTCATGATAATAAATAGGCAATATTTACATAGTATTTTAAGGTTTGCAAAGAGGTTTGCCTATATAATCTCATTTGAGGCTAACAACAACCCTATGAGGTAGGTGTTATTTTCATTGTCATTTTACAGGGATGATTCCATTCTATCTCATCTTTTCCAGCAGATTGTCCCTCCACTCCCTCCCTAATCATCCCTGTCTCTGTCTTTATCTCTCTCTGTCTTGCTCTCTGTATGTTTCTGCCCCCGCCCATTAATTTACTACTTCCAAACTGTCTACAAACATTTGTATGTTTCCTCCAGCATCAAAAAACCTTCATTTGATCCATCCATTCTCAGTATCTTTCTATATGTCTCCTCCCTTTTCATGATTAAACTTCTTAAGAAGGTTACATGAAACTAATGCCTTCACTTCTCACTCTCTTCTTGAATTTGGCTTCTTACCTCATCATTCAGCTGTTACCAATTACCATTCAAAGTTATCAATGATCTGGTGATTACCAAATTTAATGGCTTTTTCTCAATTGTCATCCTTTTGTACCTCTCTTCAACTTTTGACATTATCAATCAACCTAATCTTCTTGATTCCCTCTTCCTTCTGGATAATCAAGATAGTACTCTTTCCTGGTTCTCTTTCTATTGATCCCACCAATCCTCCTCCATCTCCTTTGCTGGACTTAAATTTAGGTCAATCAAACCATGGCTATTCCTCAAGGCTCTCTCTTGGGCCCTCTTCATTCCCCCCATATACAGATACTATAGATATTATAGAACCTACTTATCAAGGCTAACTTCTCTCCTGACTTACAGTCTCACATCTCTACCTATTGGTAGCTGCATGCTTGGATTCTCTAAATGGATGATCCATAGACATCTTAACCTCCACGTGTCTGAAACTAAA
>CM053622.1:248352155-248363659 GCA_028646595.1 Phalanger gymnotis | reverse complement strand
TATTTGTGTGAAAAGTGTTTTGTAATTATGTTCATATAAGCCCTGGGTTTGTCTTGGCAAGTAGACTCCCAAATATTTTAGAGTGTCTACAGTAACTTTAAATGGAATTTCTCTTTCTATTTCTTGCTGTTGGGCTTTGTTAGTAATGTATAGGAATGCAGAGGATTTACGGGTTTATTTTATATCCTGCAATGTTGCTAAAGGTGTTTGTTATTTCAAGTAGTTTTTTTTTAACTTGATTCTCTAGGATTCTCCAAGTAAATCATCATATCATCTGGAAAAGTGATAATTTAGTTTCTTCTTTGCCTATTCTAATTCCTTCAATTTCTTTTTTCTTCTCTTATTGCTACATCTAAGATTTCTAGTACCAAATTGAATCATAGGGGTGATAATGGACATCCTTGTTTCACCCCTGATCTTATTTGGAATACATCCAGCTTATCCTCATTACAAATAATGCTTGTTGATGGTTTTTGATAGATACTATTTTTAATTTTAAGGAAGGCTCCATTTATTCCTATGCTTTCTAGTGTTTTTAATAGGAAAGGGTGTTGTATTTTGTCTAAGGCTTTTTATGCATCTGTTGAGATGATCATATGGTTTCTGTTAGTTTTGTTGTTGATATGATCAATTATGCTGATAGCTTTCTTAATACTGAACCAGCCCTGCATTCCTGGAATAAGTCCTACCTGGTTGTAGGGTTTTATTCTCATGATAAGTTGCTGCAATCTTTTTGCTAATATTTTATTTAAAATTTTTGCATCAATGTTAATTAGGGAAATTGATGTATAATATTCTTTCTCTGTTTTGACTCTTCCTGGTTTGGGTATTAGTACCATATTTGTGTCATAAAAGAATTTGGTAGGACTCCTCCTTCACCTATTTTCCCAAATAGTTTTTAAAGTATAGGAATTAATTGTTCTTTAAATGTTTGATAGAATTCACATATAAAACCACTTGGCCCTGGAGATTTTTTCCTAGGGAGTTCATTGATGGCTTGCTCAATTTCTTTTTCTGAGATGGTGTTATTCAGGTATTTTATTTCTTCTTCTGTTAATCTGAGCAATTTATATTTTTGTAAATATTCATCCATATCCCTAAGGTTGTCAAATTTATATCATACAATTGGGCAAAATAATTCCTAATTATTGTTTTTAATTTCCTCTTCATTGGAGGTGAATTCACTCTTTTCAATTTTGAAACTGGTAATTTGGTTATCTTTGTTCTTTTTTTAATCAAATTGAACAAAGGTTTATCAATTTTATTGTTTTTTTTTCATAAAACCAGTCTTAGTTTTATTTATTAATTTAATAGCTTTCTTGATTTCAATGTTATTAATTTCTGCTTTGATTTTCAGTGTTGCTAATTTGGTATTTACTTGGGGATTTTCAATTTGTTCTTTTTCTAGCTTTTTCATTGATTCATTGATCTCCTTTTTCTCAATTTTATTCATATAAGCATTTAGAGATATAAAACTTCCCCTAAGAACTGCTTTTGGGGCATCCCATAAATTTTGGTATGTTGTCTCACTATCGTCATTCTCTTGAATGAAGTTATTAATTGTTTCTCTGCTTTGTTCTTTGGCCCACTCATTCTTTAGAATTAGATTATTTAGTTTCCAATTAATCTTTAGTTTATTTTTCCATGCTTCTTTATTACAAATAATTTTTATTGCATCATGATCTGGAAAGGATGCTTTGACTACTTCTGCCTTTCTGCACTGGACTGTGAGGTTTTTATGCCCTAGTACATGGTCAATTTTTGAGTATTTGCCATGTACCATTGAGGAAAAAAAGTATATTCCTTTTTATCCCCATTCAGTTTTCTCCAGAGGTCTATTATATCTGCCTTATCTAATATTCTATTTACCTCTTTAACTCCTTTCTTGTTTATTTTGAGGTTAGATTTATCAAGTTCAGAGAGGGGGAGGTTGAGGTCTCCCAATATTATAGTTTTGCTGTCTATTTCTTCCTGTAATTCCCTCAACCTCTCATCTAAGAATGTGCATGCTATACCACTTGGTGCATATATGTTAAATAATGGTATTGCTTCATTGTTTATGGTGCCTTTTAGCAGGATATAGTGTCCTTCCTTCACTCTTTTAATTAGACCTGTCTTTGCTTTAGCTTTTTCTGAGATAAGGATTGCTACTCCTGCTTTTTTTACTTTAGCTGAAGCACAATATATTCTACTCCAGCCTTTTACCTTTACGTTGTGTGTATTCCCCTGTTTCATATTTGTTTCTTGTAAACAGCATGTTGTAGGATTATAGTTTTCAATCCATTCTGCTATCTGTTTCCATTTTATGGGAGAGTTCATCCCATTCACATTCACAGTTATGATTACTATCTGTGTCTTTTTCTCCATCCTATTTCCCTCCCACCCTATTTATGCTTTTATTTCTCCCTTCTCCCACTTTTCAACAGTTTTGCTTTTTATAGCTGCCTTCCTCAGTTTACCCTCCCTCATGATTCCCCTCCCTTATCTTACTTTTTTTTCTCTTGCTACTTCTTCCCTCCCTTCTGACCACAATCAAACTGACAAGTTTGATTTCTATACTTATCAGGGTATGTTATTCCCTTCTTCAACCAAATCCAATGAGAGTAAAGCTCAAATACTGCACTGCTCCCTCCCTTCTTTCCCTCTACTATATTATGTTTTTGTGTCTCTTCATGTAATATAATTTACCCTTTTGTACTACCTCCTTACCTCTTCTCCCAGAACCATCTCTTAATTATATTTTTATCATTCTACCAGTTATTTTATACTGATACCCACAATCTATGAATATCCCTTTTAATTGTCATAATAACTATACTATTCTCAAAATTGATATATATGTATATAAAACATATATAAAACAAAACAATCCTATATAAGGATGTAACTAATCAACCTTATTGATTAACTAGTGTTTTTCCCCCATTTACCTTTTTATGTCTCTCTTGAGTTTTGTATTTGGAGATCAAATTTTCCATTGAGCTCTGGCCTTTTCATAAAGAAGGTCCAAAATTCCCTTATTTCATTGAATGTCCATCTCCTTGCCTGGAAAAGTACGCTCAATTTTGCTGGGTAGTTGGCCTTGGTTGCAGTCCAAGTTTCTTTGTCTTTCAGAATACCATATTCTAATTTCTCCTGTCATTTAATGTAGAAGCTGAAAGATCCTGCATGATCCTGACTGTAGTTCCATGGTATTTGAATTGTTTCTTTCTAGCTGCTTGCAGCATTTTCTCCATGACCTTGTAGTTCTGGAATTTGGCTATAATATTTCTTGGAGTTTTCAATTTTGGATCTCTTTCAGGAAGTGAACGATGGATTCTTTCGATGGTGATTTTACCCTCTGGTTCTAGGACCTCTGGGCAATTTTCCTTAAGGATTTCATGGAAGATACTGTCCAAACTCTTTTTTTCCTCATGGCTTTCGGGTAGACCAATAATTCTTAGATTGTCTCTCCTGGATCTGCTTTCTATGTCAATTGTTTTTCCAATCAGATATTTCACATTTTATTCCATTTTTTCATTCTTTAGATTTTATTTGACTGATTCTTGATGTTTCATTGAGTCATTAGCTTTTACTTGCCCAATTCTAATTTTTAATGTGTTGTTTTCTTCCTTCAGCTTCTCTATCTACTTTTCCATTTGGTTGATTTTTCTTTTCAATGAGACATTTTCTCCATTTATATTCTGATTCTCCTTAACCATTTCACCAATTGTACTCTTTAAAGATTTGTTTTCATCAGTGAATAATTTTCCATTTTTTCTTTTACCTCCCTAATTTGGTTTTTAAAGGCCTCCTTGAGTTCTTCCAGGAATGCTTTTTGGTTTGGAGACAAATTCCCTTTCCCTTTTGGGGTTTCAGATGTGGGTATAGTGTTCATGCTGCCCCCTTCTGATTTGGTATTTTGATCTTCCCTGTCTCCATAATAAGAGTCAATGGTCTTTGGCTTTTTCACGGTTTTTTTTCCTCCTGGCTTCTAAAGTGGATCTCTGTTTCTGAGGCTCAGGGGGCTCTGTCCCAAGTTTCTTGTGTTGGAATCTGTGGGCCTGCTTACTAGCTTTATGTTTTATGGCCTCTGGTTTCATGACGTCCGGGAGAGAGGTGCTCTACTGCTGGGAGTCTTCTCTTCCCCAGGACTGCTCTACCAGGGGTGGTCTCAGCTGTTGTTTGTTCTGGTGTCTGCCACTTCCCCTGGCTGTGCAAAGCCGTGTCTGGGGTCCTGGCATTGATGATTGTTAGCTCCATCCCCTGGGGCTCAGTTACTCTCATTGTTCTGCTGAGGTGAGGGCTGCTGGGACACCTATCTTCCTGCACTAGTCTCCTTCCACCACCGCAGGAAGGGCCCTCTCCCCATCTTCTCTCACTACTGAAGCCCAACTTCTGGCTCCTCTGTTTCTCCCATGATAGTATTCTCTGGGTTTATTCAAGGAAGGGATGAGAGCCATTTTGTCTGGCCATCATGGCTCCTGGAAATTCAAGAAGGTGAGTTTCAAACCTTTAGACTGTGGGTTGGAAGCCTCCTGGCTAGCTTCTCCCATAGCCACAGGCTCTGCACTGGTGTCTCTCATAGCTCCAACAGACTCCAGTTCTTGGCTGAGAGGCCTGGGGCTCGGTGGTGGCCACAGCCAGTACTTCTGCCCTGGCCTGTTCCTGCTCTGGCATTTTACTCACCCAGTGCTCTCCCAGACCAGCACGCTGGCTGGATTCCTCTGCTGTTCCTGTTTGGTTTGGTCTAGTGCCCTTCCACGTGCCTAGCGCTTCTGCTCCTCTCAGTCTATTAGTGGCTTCTAACTCTCTTGAATCTGCTCAGATTCACTTTTTTAGACATATCTGACAGAATTTGTGAGAGAGCTTTCACAGAGCCATCTTGGTTCTGCCTCCTCCTTTTAACTTTCTACAGGATACCTACTAAGAGTGCTATAAATCATAAAGTTAATAAACACTAATTGCTACCCTTTTGTTGACAGAATCACATAGTACCTTATGCTTGCATACATGGTCTAAGTGGGGAATTCTGTTTTTGCCTCACTTAAGAATTGCTCCTTATGTAAACCCAAATTTGTGAATACTGGAATGTTGGACTTTGGGGAGAAAATGAGTAGCCTTGTAAGAAATCTCAAAGTCAAGTCTTGAAACTGAGCTTTGTGAAAATGCTGTTCTCCTAGGCTATATGATTCCAGAATCTAGGCTTAGAGCAAGAAAAAGAAGATACCTTGGGCAACTCCAGACTTGGAATTTGCTTCATGACTGATTCTTAGTTCTAAAATTTGGGGACTTTGTCTTCTATTCAGAGATAGGAAGTTTTTTGATCACAATTATTTTGGCAGGAAGATTATCCATGTGATCCATATAGTTGAAATATTAAATTTAGCCACAATGTGGAGATCCCAATAACCTAGACCTAGCTCAGTGCAATGGTTATGAGTTATTTGGATAGCATAGGTCAATAGTAAGGGAGCTAGCTATCAACTCAAAAAAATATGTCCACAGAGAATTCAAAACAAAAGGCAATACTGTACATTTGGAGGAGTAGGGACTATTGAGATCCCAGTAGGAATGTGGGACCACCCAGAGGGGAAAACTTATACAAATTGTTTATAGGCTATTGTAAATGTCTTTGCACATTTTCTGAAATTGCTTATGGGTGTATCTTCTACTTTTTCTGGAGGTGAAATAAAGGGTGGCCTATATTCAATATTTGTAGTTGATATATCAAATACTTGTATTTTGTGTGAACTTAGAAAGGAGCCATATACAAACTATATTCTGAGATTTCCCAGAGTTAACTCTGATTCAGCGTCAGAATGAGATAAATAGAGATTGAAATCGTAGCCTCCCCTCCATGGATCTAATTTGTATGAGCCCATTTGTGTGAACTTGGAGGGAAGAGCATACCAAGGGTGACAAAAAATAGAAAAGCTATTAAAAAAGGGAAAGGACGGTGTTTGAATGTGATAAAGAAAATGGTTATGAAGAACCCTGGAGGAAGGCCCATATCACTGAAATCACTTCTTTCCCTGAGTCACCTTACTTCTCCTTCCTAACTATATTCCAAATGCAGACATTTTCACTGAAGTTCTGTATGATTCTTGAGAATGGGCAAAATCCACTTCCTAATTAATTCTTCTTATGCTGAATTTTATCTCAATTTAGGATATTTTTGTGTAAAATTAACAGTAATGCTTTATAACAAAAGCCCTTTTAACAAAAATAGAAAGTAGCTAAACCCTACTATCTAAATAATATTCACCTAATACTATTAAGGTTTTAGCTACATAACAGAAGACATATTCCCCTGGAGGAAAAAAAAAGTACATAGAAGTTTTAGCCACTTTCTATTTGCTTGAGAGAGATACAACTAAAGTAATTTAGGTAAATATTTTCCAGAGAAACTGCTTTGTTCCATCATGCCCCTTATTTCATTTCCTCATGTCCTCTACCTTCATGTCTGCTACTAACGTTTTATTGTTAATGATTAATACTTTGAAGGCTATGGAAATGTTTTTAGAGTCAAGCAAACTCCCCTGCACTTGATTCCTTCTGTTTACTTTTTCAAATTTTCATTTACAAATTCTCTCCTTCCTTTTGCTCTCCTCCTCCAGCTACTGAGAAGACAGGGAATACAATGTGAAGTGATATTCTGAAAAAAGCAAGACAAGAAAGAAAAAAATATGTTTCAATCTGAATTTTGAGTCCATTGGTTTACATCCTGTTCTCTATCTGGAAGCAGATTGTATTTTACATCATGATTCCTTTGGAGTTGTTGTGGAACATTGTATTGATAAAAGTTACTAAGTCTTTCACAGTTGATTTTCTTTACTATATTCCCGTAACATTGTTTTCCTGTAATGCTCACTTCACTATTCATCCTTTCATATGTCTTTCTAGATTTTTTTAAACCACCCCTTCATCATTTCTTATAACCCAATAGAAACCCTACATATTTATATCATAACTTTTTCAGTAATTCCTCAATTGATTGACATCCCCTCATTTTCCAGTTCTTTGCCACCATAAGACATTTCTACAAATATTTTTGTACATATAAGTCCTTTTGCTTTTCTTTGCTCTCCTTGGGATATAGACCTAGCATTGACATTGTTGGGTTAAAGCTTAACCCTGGTTTTATAGCCTTTTGGGTACAGTCCCAATTTGTTCTTCAAAATGGTTGGTCTAATTCATGGCTCCACCAACAATGCATTTGTGTACCTATTCTCTTAGAACCCCTGTAACATTTGTTTTTTTTTCCTTCTCTGTCATCTTAACCAATCTGATATGTATGAGGTGGTATCTTAGAGTCATTTTAATTTGCATTTCCCTATTAGCAATTTAAAGTATTTTTCATATGACTATTGATAGTTCTGATTTCTTTCTCTGAAAACTGTCTCTTCATATACTTTGACCCTTTATCAATTATGGAATGGCTCTAATTTTGATAAATTTGGCTTGCATTTGAGCCAACTATATCTCTACGTATTTGAGAAATGAGACCTTCATTAAAGAAATTTGCTCTAAGTTATTTTCCCAGTTCCCTGCTTTTCATCCAATTTTGACCACTTCAGTTTTGCTTGTGCAAAAACTTTTTAATTTTATACAGTCAAAATTATCCATTTTACCTCCTGTGAACCTTTCTATCTCTGGATTTATCATGAACTTTTCCCCTGGCCAAAGATTTTACAGATAATTTCCATACTCCTTTAATTTGCTTTTGATATCACCATTTATGTATAAATCATGTACCCATTTTAACTCTATTTCGATATGCAATGTGAGATATTGGTCTACTCTGTGCCTAATTTCTGCCAGACTACTTTCACATTTCTCTAGTAATTTTGGTCAAATGTTGAGTTCTTGCTTCAATACACGAGATCTCTTGGTTTATTAAACCCTAGGTTACTGTGCTCACTTGTTTCTGTATATTGTGTACTTAAATCTGTTTCATTTGATAAACACCTCTATTTCTCACCCAGTATCAGATCGTTTTGATGATCTCCACTTTCTTAAAGAGTTTAAAATATGGTACTGCTGGGCACTCTCACTTTAAATTTCTTTTTCTTTGATTCCCTTGATATTCTCAACCTTTTTTATCTGGATGAATTTTGTTTTTAGTTTTTGTAATTCCATCAAGTAATCCTTTAGTAATTTGAATGATATGGCACTGAATAATTTAACTAATAGTGTTATTTTTATTATATTGGCTTGGTCTACCCATGAGGAATTAATATTTAACTATTTAAGGATAGCTATGTGGCGCAGTAGATAGAGGGTTGGGCATAGAGTCAGGAAGACCTGAGTTCAAATCTGGCTTCAGACACTTGCTAGCTGTGACCCTAGGCAAGTTACTTAACCCTGCTTGCCTCAGTGTTCCCATATGTAAAATGTTTGGAGAAGGAAATGACAAACCACTGTAGTATCCCAAATAGGATCGCAAAGAGTCAGAGACAACTGAAATGACTAAACAAAAATAATTTTTTAAATCTGTTTTTATTTGTGAGAAGAGTATTTTGTAATTGTGTTCATATAGTTCCCGGGGGTGTCTTGGAGGGTAGACTCCCATGTATTTCACACTATCTGCAGTTATTTTAAATGTAATCGTTCTATTTCTTCCTGCTAGGTTTTATTGATGATATTTAGAAATGCAAAGATTTTGGGGGGGTCCATTTTATATCCTAAAACTTTGCTGAGATTCTTAATTATTTCAACAAGCGTTTTTTAGTTGACTTTCTAGGCTTTTCTAAGTAAGCCATTGTATCTTCTGAAAAAAGTGGTAGTTTGGTTCCCTCAGTGCCTATGCTTATTCCTTCAATTCTTTTTTTCTCATGTATTATGGCTATAGCTAGCATAACAGTGATAATGGACATCATTGCTTGCTCCCTGATCTTTTTTTGGAAAGGTTTCTATTTTATGCTCATTACAGATAATATTTGCTCTTGGTTTTAGATGGATACGCTTACAATTTTAACAAAAGCTCATTTATTCCTATTGCTTTCTAGTGTTTTTAATAGGAATGGGTATTGCATTGTGTCAAAGGCTTTTTTCCGCATATCCATATGATTATATGATTTTTAGTTTTTGTTAATTGTATATTATATCAATTACACTTATAATTTTTGTACTATTAAATGAATCATACAAGCTGGTAAAAATAAAGCCTGTTCTTATTCATATGTGTCATCTTTGTGATTTATTGCTGTCGCTTCTTTCCTAGTATTTTATTTAACATTTTTGCATCAATATTCATTAGGAAATTGGTCTATAGCTTTCTTTCATTGTTTTTGTTCTCTCTGGTTCAAGTATCAAAACCATATTTGTGTTTAAGAAGGAATTTGGTAGGAATTGTGTTTTGTCTATTATTTTTCAAACAGTTTGCATAATGTTGAAATTAATTGTTCTTTTAATGTTTGGTATGTTTGGTTAGTAAAACCATCTGGTCCAGGGTTATTTTTTCCCTTAGGGATATCATTTATGGCTAGTTCAACCTCTTTTTCAATGGTTAGGTTACTTAAATATTCTATTTACACTGTTAATCTGAGTAATTCTTATTTTGTAAATATTTATGTATTTCATTTACATTGTAGATTTATTGAGATTTCATTAGGGAAAATATCTTCCAGTAGTTACCTTAATTTCATCTTCATTGGTTCTGCATTCACCCCATTCAGTTTTGATAATGATAATTTTGTTTTCTTCTTTAATTAAAAAAAATATTAGCCAATAATTTATCTATATTATCTTTTTTTTCAATAAATCCAGCATCTAGTTTTGTTAGTTCAATTGATTGGTTTTTTTTTTACTTTTCATTTTATTAATTTCTCCTTTGATATTTAAGATTTCTATTTCAGTGTTTAATTGGGGATTTTTAATTTATTGCCTTTTCTAGTTGTTATTTTTAGTTGCATGCCTAATTCTTTGATCTTTTCCCCCTCTCTTTTATGGATATAAATATTTAGAGATACATTTTCTGCTAATAGTCTTTTCACTGCAATCCACAAATTTTATCTTCAATGAACTTAGTCATTTTTTCTATTATTGGTTCTTTGACCCACTTATCCAATTATTGTTATTGTTAGGTCCTTTTAGTCCTGCCTGACTCTTTATAACCAAATTTTTGGGTTTTCTTGGCAAAGATGCTGGAGTGGTTTGCCATTTCCTTCTCCAGCTCATTTTATAGGTGAGGAAACTGAGTAAAACAGGTTAAATTATTTGCCTAGGGTCACACAGCTAGTAAATATCTGAGGTCAGATTTGAACTAAGAAAAATAAATTTTCCTTCCTCCAGGGCTGGCACTTTATTCACTTTGCCACAAAGCTGCCCTACTCATTCTATCATATTATATTATTTAGTATTCAATTCATTTTTAATCTATGCTCCCAAGGCACTTTATTTGTATAATTTTATTGCATTGTGGTTTGAAAAGGGTGCATTTAATATTTTTGGCTTTTCTGCATATTTTTGAGACATTTTTATGCCCTAATACATGATCAATTGGTGGGGGGGCAGGGATTACTGAACACTTTCATTCTGCACATAGAAGCCACTAAGGATTTGGCCTATGGGCTTGTCAGGGCTGCATCACAAGTACATGGCTCCCCACATCAACACTAAGGTTGGGGATGAGAACAAGTCATTTTATCCCAGTCACAAGATGATAAGGGTCTTCTGACAGAGAATCAGATGATCAGTTAGTCTCTGGTATAAGACAGTTCTTACAAAGCAGTGAGAACATCACAGAAAGGTGTAAGGGAGAGGGAAGTTAAGCAGCAAAGGCCCTTGCCTCCAAAACAAAACTGGTCTAGTACTTGGTGCTGCCCATTCTTAGGACAGGAGCAGACTTCTACATAAGTGACTAGAGCCTACAAACTCTTAGGCCTCCTGGCCTAAGAGGTTACTTGGCCTGAGGGTTTCTGAAGTTCCTTCCAGCAAATGCAGCCTTACTGTACAACTCTTCCTCAATTCTGAGAAGCTGCTTATACTTGGCCTGACACTCAGATCAGCAGAGAGCATCAGTCTTGATCTGCCCAGTGTGGAGACCCACTACCAGGTCTGCAACGAAGGTATCTTCAGTCTCCCTAGAACAATGGGAAACCATCACTCCCCACTTTCTGGACTGGGCCAACTTGCATGCATAGAGATATTTAGTAATGGAGCCAATCTGGTTCACTTTGAGTAGGAGGCAGTTGAAGGCTTTCTTGTTTACAGTCTTTTCAATGTGCTTGGGATTGGTCACTATAAGATCATTCCCTACCACCTAGATGCCTGCTGTAGCAGTGAAATTCTTCCAAGATCTCCAATCATCCTGGTCAAAGGGATCTTCAACAGACAGCACTGGATAATCCTTGATGAAGCTCTTGCAGAGGTCCCCAAGCTCATAAGAGGAGATGTATATGCTGGAATCATCAGGAGACTTGAAGTCCAAGTCTTATTTCCCAGATTGGAAGAATTCTGAAGCAGCAACATGCAGCTAATTATGACCTTACCAATATACTCAGCCTTACCTATGGTATTCT
>CM053622.1:248327510-248351655 GCA_028646595.1 Phalanger gymnotis | reverse complement strand
ACATGCTAATTTGAGGAGAAGAGTATGAAAACTTAAAACTAAGGGAATCCATAAAAATGTACCTGTGAGAGGTAGCACTGTAAAAAAGCATCGAGGTAAAATGTGGATTGGAAATTTCCTGGCAAAACAAGTAGGACAGTTGGGCTGGAACTTAGTGTACCAAAGAGAGAGTGGTATACCATAATTCTTGATAGGTAGATTGGAGGTGAAATGTGAAGGACTTTAGATGCCAATCAGGTGACTTGAATTTAATCATAGAGAAATATTAGAAATATTCTTCAACAAGGGCGTAACATGGTCAGAGTAGCCAACTAAAATTCACTTAGAATTTAGCATTTACTTACGTGCATATGCTTTGCTTTTCCCAAGAGAATTCATGCTCATTGAAGGTAGAGACCTTTTCTTTTCCTTTCTATCTTTCTATCCCTGGCACCTATTACAATGTTTATTGTGTAGTTAATGCTTAAGAAAAATTCTTAGTAATCGATTGATTCTTTGCCAGTTTTGTCAAGAGTATCTGGGAAAATGGAGAGACTGGGAACTAGTAGTCTAATTCAGAGGTGATTACAGTAGTTCAGCAGAGAGATGAATTAAGATGGCTGTTTTATCAGTAGAGAAAAGGGGAAAGATGTGAGAACTTTGTGGAGATAAAAGTGACAGATTTTAGCAACTGATTGGTTGTGAGGGGATGGAGAAGAATGAAAAATCAAAGATGACTCTGAGGTTACAAACTTTAATGACTAGAAAGGCAGTTGCACCCTCTGCAGAAAAACAAATAGTAAATTTGTTCAGTTATCTTTTCAATCATATTTGAGTCTTTATGATCCTATTTGGGGTTTTCTTGGCAAAGATACTGGAGGGGTTTGCTATTTCCTTCTTCAGCTCATTTTACAGATAAGGAAACTGAGGAAAACAGGATTAAGTGACTTCCCCAGGGTCACACAGCTAGTAAGTATCTGAGGCCAGATTTGAATTCAGGGAGATAAGTCTTCCGGACTCCAGACCTAACTCTATATCTACTGCCACACCTAACTCCCCCAAAGGTGGATTTAGGTGGACAGGAAATAGATGAACATAGTGGACTAGCAGAAAAAGCTTCAGCCAGTTCTGTCCTCTTTCTTTCCTCTCTTCCTACTCTCTCAAAAAATAGTTTTTCAATATGTATAAACATTGCATCAGAACAAATCCTGATAGGGAAACCCAAGGGGGAAAAAGGTCACAGAATCATTTTCCAGCACATTTTCACGTAGGGATACTAACAGAGAAGTCAGTGGACATTGGGTGAAGGGGGTGGATAGCAATAACACCAAGACCATTCTGCTGCAGAGAGGTACTGTGATTTGGAGCCAGGGAGGACTCTGACTCAAACGAAACATCATGACATTGTGCAGGACTTGGCAATACTTGCAAACTGGCAACTTTGTCCCTCCCTATCCAATTCCAGGACACAGATTCAAAAAATATGAAAAAAAAATCATGTAGAGAGGGTTTGGCATGGTAAAGACAAAGTTTACTTCTTCGTGTGAGACAGAAAGGAATGAAGACATAGTGGCAGAAGACATCTTGGTGATGGGAGATGAGGAGGGGAGAAGATTGAGCTCCCATTGAATGGCCTCATTTCTTTCAGTAAAATATGTAGCAGCTTGCTTAGCTGAGAGAGTAAGGGGGTAGAGAACTATAATAAGTTTGGCCAGGGATGAAATGGATTGGAAGAGCTGTGAATGGTACTGTGAGTCACTTAGGGAAGTATAAAAGGATTGTCTCGTAGTGTTTTTGTAACATAAATTTAGAATGGACCCATTCAGCACAGTTTTATGATTTTCTCAAGCTTCATTCCAAGCATATGTGCAGGAGTAAAGGCAGTAAAAGGTAAGGATGACCTAATGCTGAGGCATAGCAAGGCAAGATCAGTGGTATGATAAGGTGGCAAGAAGCAATTTGGAGTCAGACTAGTCGACCAAGGGGTTCAGTTGGGCAAAGGAGCAGAGAGTAACTCTTACAGGGGTGATAGTTGGGGAAAGAACTGAAGTGTTCTAGCATTGGAAGTCATGTTGTGGGCCTGTTAGAGTATTTGTGAGATGATACACGTACTGTTGCATTGTTTTTTGTTTTGTTTCGTTTTTGGCAGGGCAATTGGGGTTAAATGACTTGACCAAGGTCACACAGCTAGTACATGTGTCAAGTGTCTGAGGCTGGATTTGAACTCAGGTACTCCTGACTCCAGGGCCCGTGCTCTACTTGCTGTGCCACCTGGCTGCCCCTATACTGTTACATTGTTGGTGGAGCTGTGAATCAGTATAACCATTTTGGAAAGTAATATGCAATTATGCAAATAAAGTGACTTAAATGTATGTGTCCTTTGACCCAGAGATTCCATGACTTGGCTTACATCCTTAGGAGTCAATTAATAAGAAAAAAGCTCTATGTACACTAAAATATTTATAACAGTATGTTTTGAGACAATAAATCATTGGAAAAAAAGTATGTCTACTGAGTGAGGAATATAGAATCAAATTGTAGTACATGAATTTAATGGAATATTACTATGCTATAAGAAATGGTGTGTGTGTGTGTGTGTGTGTGTGTGTGTGATGAATATAGAGAAGCATGGAAAGATCTACATGAACTGATTTAAATTGAGGGAATCAGAGGAAAGAAAAAAGTGCACAATGATTTGCTGTAACAACAATGCTACTTGCTGCTATGGCTGCGTAAGACCAATAAAACCAGGGCTACTAGCACAGACACTTTGATCTGCTTTTCTAAGGAAAGCAAATTTAAGGGGTTTACAATCTCACTTTAATTAAACATACACATATCATTCACTTAGTTCAGGGGAGAAAGTCAGCGCCTTGAACTTCAGAGAAAATACAAACAGAAATTACAAGCAGAAATTATATAAATAGAGTACAATAACACAAATCAGCAGAAAGCCTTCTAGCTGTCTGTCCAAGAAATTACATGCATAGTTACCAGAGAGAGAAGCACGAAGCCAGACGGGCTCCAACAGCTACCCAGAGTCTCATCTGGTCAAATCACACAACACTCTTCCAGCGAGTGAGCTTGTCATGTACTCAGCGCTGTTGCCCAGTGATTTTTGCCCAAACCATCAGGAAAGGGATATAATTACCTAGAATCTCGAAACGTTTGGCCTAAAATGGATGAAATGAATGTTTGCCAATAGCATGTACTTGTTAAATGAGGAAATAGAATTTTGAAATTGCAGATAAAAAGAGGATCTGAGTTCATGTCTCAGAGTTACCTGTGGGACCATTGGCAAGTCATTTCACTTCTCTTGGTCTTAGTTTCCTCATCTATAAAAAGAGGAGTTTGGACTTGATGACATTCAAAGTTTCTCCCAATTCTGAATTTATGGGTCTATGACCTATTATATTAGCTTTTGACATTAATATGACACAGCAAATGTACATAGAATTAAATGATACATTGTTATTAATATGTATCTACTTGGATGGGAGTTTATATGAAACGTCTTAAATGAAGGAACTGAACTAGAAATTTGGAAAAAAAATGACTGTTTGATTATGTTCCTAAAGACTATTTGCTGATACTTTAAAAAAAACCTTATATAAGCAGATGCTCATGGTTTCTTAATACTCTTTTTATTTTATTGAAATATTTGTGTTTGATAACAATTGATAAGTACAAAATAACATTTTTTAAAAGAAAGACTGCTAGTCAGGAGAGTAACCAAGCAGGTAGAGATCTCTACTCTTTTTCTCCCCTTTGTGTGTGGATCTTCTCCAGGACTAACTCTTCCAGGGGTTATGATTCTCACTTGCTCCTCTCATTTCTGTGGGTGTAGCTTTCTTTAAAATCTGTCCATGGCCAAGAGGATCATGATGATACCTGCAGAGCTGTGATGCTAAATGTTTGGCAGAAGGCTCTCTGTAAAAAGAAAATATACACACAACACATTTTTAGTTTAATCTGCATTATTAATATTTTTCCATCACTTTTTTAAGTCTAGAAAGCAGCAAAACAATAAATCAAACTCTGACCTGTGGTCAGAGGTATAAATGCTCAAACTCAAAATTTAACAATCAGCTCTTGAAAAGGTACAGCTGGATCCAATACAGCTCTACCCTTCATTTAGCTTATCCTAGGCAGCGACAGCTGTGATTATAGACTCCCTCTAGTCCTGGGAGACATAACAATTTAATGTATTCTTTCTTCTCTGGCATTCGGTAAATCCTTTTTTTTTCTTTTGTGAACACATATCTTAAGCTCATGGATAATAGTGAATCTGAATCAGCAGTTTTTATCTAAATGCCTTTATGCAAATTAGTGACATCTATTATAGTTGTTCAGAAGCTTTTCTTGCCTACTTCATGGTTCTCAGCTGTGCTGATATAGATGGGGCTGCTAGACATCTGAATTCCAGGTGGGCTTGGTATTAGACGAGAGACCTCAGTGAATTTTAAGGTGATTGACTTAGAAAGGCAGAAAAAAGTCAAATACAATTTTTATATAAAGCCAAAACTCTAGGTTTTAGTCTATTGGAATAGTTTATTAATAATTATAGAAAGAATCATGCTTCCTGAATCAGTTTTTTCTTTTCCTAAAAGGTCCTTTCGAAGTCTGATAGCACTAACTAGAAATTTAGATAGCTGAGTGTAAGGACAAGCAAAGTGGGATTTTTTTCCTGTTTTTTTTTGAATGCTTCTCAGCACTAAGGTCATCAAATACCTTTGATTGAGTCTTGCCTTTGTTTGTAGGAAGGCCCACAGCTTTTACCAACTAGGTCATGAGAGGTGTGAAGCCCTCGAGCCCTGAAAAAGGGCATATATACCCAGAGGATAGCCATTGAACTCAGAATTGAGAATTGAGAATCAAGAACTCTCAGAACTGTGGGAGGTGAGGTTTTGCTTTGGGGGCTCACTCATTCGAAGAGCATTCCTGTGATTTCACCAGAGGAGACTCTGGGTGGCTGTTAAGGAGTACCGCCCTGCCCCCCCGCCCCCAGCTTTGAAAACCCAGATATTGGTGCTTCTCTTTCTGGTAACTATGTATATATTGCTTTGACCAGACAGATAGAAGCCTGTCTGTTGATTTGTGTTATTTTGCTCTGTTTATATAATTTCTGCTTGTAATTTCTGTTTGTGTTTTCTCTGAAGTTCAGGGTACTGACTTTTCCCCCTGAACTAAGTGAATGATATATGTACATTTAATTAAAATGATACTGTATACCCCTTAAAGTTGCTTTCCTTAGAAAAGCAGATCAAAGTGTCTGTGCTAGTAGCTCTCCTGTATGCTGGTGTTATTGGTTTTACACAGCCGCAGTAGCAGCAAGTAGCATTGTTGTTACACTCAGTTGTCCTTCAGCATTATTATGAGCCATCTACAAAAAGTGGCTAAAATCTATACATTTTTTTCCTGACCATCATTTAGCTTTAGATAGATTATTGTAGTAGAATATGCATGCAGTATATAGAGAGCCATTCTTGAATTAATAATACCTGAACTCAAATTCTGACTTTGATGTATACCGTGTTTTTCTTTTTATCTTGGACAAATCACTTAATTTCTTGGTAGCTTTGCCAATTCTCTAAGGCTACAAGTTGTAGAAAAATGTATATGTATATGTATATGTATATGTATATGTATATGTATATGTATATCTATCTATCTATCTATCTATCTATCTATCTATCTATCTATCTATCTATGTATATGTATATATATACATTCATATGTGCATATATACATATATATATATACAAATGCATACCTTTATACATGTTTAAAGTATATCCATATATTCATAAGTAGATATGTGCATATACATAGTTATATATTGTCACTTTTAAAACTACATGTTCATTTAATTTGTCTCCAGCACTGAACTTCTGTTATTATAAGATCCTTCTAAGGTCTTAAAAAACAGAAAAAGAATATAAATAAAACCTTAATTCTATTGTTTAGAAGCTTTCAAAACTGAAGTTATAGAATTTGGCTTTAAAAGCAATGTTAAAAATGTCTACTAGATGTGTGGATCCATTGATTATATTGATTACTTTGTGAACTCACGGAGAAATACTTATGCACTTAGTCTAGCTGTTCCAGTGGCTTTCTGGTTATCCCACTGCTTCCTGCTGAGTAAAGTTCTCAATAATTGATTGAAATGTAAATAAACTGGAAGGAGCATTTTAAGCTTGAGAGAGAAATATTTGTTAAACATTTACATAAAAAGGATCATTGAGATGGCAGTAAGAGCAACACAAGATACAACAGCAGCAGGAATGTGAGAAAGAAAAGATTTATTACTGGATCGTGGGCAACTCTTCCCCCCACCCTGAGCCAGAACCCTTACTGAACTTTTGATTGTTTTCTGTCATTGCTGTAGGAGTAAATTTTTAACCATTGGCTAGTTAGTCAAACCAGATACTGTATTCATGCTGCTTTTATTCTTTTCAGGCATCAGTGGAGAAATACCCATCTTTTTTTGATATTAACGGTGACTATTAGACATGTTTAAATTATCTGTGAATTTTTTTTTAATTTAAGGAAACATGAAGGGAGGCACATAAACTAATTTTAATTAATACTTCTAATGACTTAGCTTGAAGCAAAGTCGTGAAGTTGTCTTGTTTACTCCTGTAGTATCTTTCTTTCCTGTACCCTTTTCTTCCTCTGTATGTAGTATCCTATATTTTTTATAACTTGCTACCAAAATTAATCATTATCCGTTTATGACATTGTTTAAAGTGAGAGTTGTCTCTTGTAGAGTATTTATAGCTGAAGCCTGGTATCTGATTTTGCAATGTAAGTTGTATGCCCTGTCAAAATAAACTTGGGCTTCAATGGAAAGGAAGACATTTTTGTAGCCAGAGGTAAGGAATTCTTCTTGGAGTTCCTGAGATCACAGCACATTGATAGTAGCCCACTTTATATTTTTGTCAAGGCTGACTCTAGTTCTTACCTCTTCTTTTCCCCTCAAAAAGTACATAAAATCTTCCAGGGATAGATATTATTTTCTTTACTTAGGCTTACCATTTTTAGGATGCCTACCAGTAGGCATATCCCTTCCTCCCTATGCAACATTAGAGGCAAATATGGCCAAAAAGAGTAATGTATGATGGCTGTATGATGATGGAGGATGTTTTGGTGAGAGACTTTATTTTTTAAATAGTATTAATTTAATAGTACTTTATTTTTATTTTTTCTCAGTTAAATGTCAAGACAATTTTTAGCTCTCATTTTTACAAGATTTTCAATTCCAGATTTTTCTCCATTCCTCCACCCCTTTCCCTCTTTGTAAAATGGTAGGTAATTTGATAAAGGTTATACATGTGCTACCATGTAAAACATATTTCCATATTAGTCACAATTGTGAAAGAAGAAATTGATGAAGGGGGGAAAACAAGCAAAAAAAGAATAAAGTAAGCGTAAGAAGTATGCTTCTTAAAGTATAAAAAGTATGCTTTCTAAAGTAAGTGTAAAAAGTATGCTTCTATCTGCATTCAAAGTCCATCAGTTCTTTATCCGGATGTGATTAGCATTTTGCTTCATGAGTTCTTTGTACTCATTGAGTTGCTGAAAAGTGCTGAGTCATTCATTGCAGATCACATAGTGTGGCTGATACTGTGTACAATGTTTTCCTGGTTCTGCTCATTTCACTTAGCATCAGTGCATACAAGTCTTTCCAGGTTTTTCTGAAATTTTCCTGTTGATCATTTCTTATTGCACAATACTGTTCCATTTCATTCATATACCACAGTTTGTTAGGCCATTCCCCAATTGATGAGTATCCCTTCAATTTCTAATATTTTGCCATCATGAAAAATTTCTTTTGCATGTATAGGTCCTTTTCCCTTTTTTATGATCTTTTTGGAATACAAACCTAGTAGTGGTATCATTGGATCAAAGAGTATGCACAGTTTGGTTGCCCTTTGTTCATAGTTCCAAAGTGTTTTCCAGAATGTTTGGATCAGTTCACAACTCTACCAACAATACATTAGTGTCCCAATTTTTCCACATTCTCTTGAATTTATCATTTTCCTTTTTTTGTCATTTTCTGGGATATGTATGAGGTAGGTATGAAGTAGTACCTCGGAGTTGTTTTAGTTCACCTTTTTCTGATCAAAAGTGATTTATATTACTTCTTCACATGACTATGGTTAGCTTTGATTTCTTAACATGAAAATGGCCTGTTGTTCATATCTTTTGAACATTTATCAATTGGGAAATGGCTTGTATTCTTATAAATTTGACTCAGTTTTCTATTCTGTTCCATTCTGCTATCTATTTCTGTATATTATTTCCTCTTTGATGCAATATTGACAAGAGGAAGGTTCAAGCAATGCTCATTGCCAACCTCCTATCTTTACTTCCTGTAATAGGTCTTTTGTGCTTCTTCGTGTGAAATAATTTACCTCATTCTACCTTTCTCTCCCTTCTGCACCCAATGTACTCCTTTTTCTCATCTCTTATTTATTTTTTAGGTCATTCCCTCAAATTCACCTTATGCATATACCCTCTGTCTATGTATATTTCTTCTAGCTGTACTATTAATGGTACAATTTTTAAAAATTACAGGTATCATCTTCCCATGTAGGTATGTAAACAATTCAGCTCCATTGAATCCCTTATGTTGTCTTTTCCCTTTTTAGGCTTTTCTTGGGTCTTGATATTGGAGATCAATTTTTTTATTCAGTTCTAGTTTTATGAAAGCTTGAAATCCTTTTTCATTGAATGACCATTTTTCCCCTTGAAGTATTATGCTTAATTTTGCTGGGTAGGTGATTATTGGTCATAGTCCCAGATCCTTTTGCCTTCCAGAATATCATGTTCCATGACCACTGATCCTTTGATGTTGCAACTGCTAAGTCCTACAAAATCCTGATTGTAGCTCCCTGATATTTGAATTGTTTCTTTCTGGACACTTGTGGTACTTTTTCCTTGATATGATACCTCTGAACTTTGGAATTGTTTGGGGATCTCTTTCCTAAGGTTATCGGTGGATTCTTTCAATGCCTATTTCCGCCCCTGGTTCCAGGATATCAGGGAAGTTTTCCTTGCTAATTTCTTGGCAGATGTTGTCTAAGTCTTTTGAGTAGTACAATGATTCTGACATGGTTTTTACCAGATCTATTTTTCAGGTCAGTTGTTTTTCCAATGAGGTATTTTATATTTTCTTTTATTTTTTCATTCTTTTGAATTTGGTTGATTGATTCTTGATATCTCATAGAATCATTAACTTCCCCTTGCCCAATTCTAACTTTTAAGGAGTTGTTTTCTTCAGTGGATTTTTGCATCTCCTTTTCCATTTGTCCAATTCTACTTTTTAAGCACTTGTTTTCTTTTTCCAAGCTGTTGATTCTTTTTTTGTAGTCTTGCATCACTCTCATTTCTCTTCCCAATTTTTCTTCTACCCCTCTTTTATGATTTTTAAGCTCTCTTTTGAGCTCTTCCATGAGTTCTTTCTGGGCTCAAGATCACTTCCCATTTTTCTTTGGGGCTTTGCCCATAGGGGTTTTGACATTGTTGTCCTCTTCTGAATTTGTGTCTTGATCTTCCTTGTCACCATGATAACTTTCTATGGTGAGGTTTGCTTTTTGTTGTTTTTTTGCTCATTATTTTTGGTCTTTTCCCTTTCTCTTAAAGTTGAGCTCTGCTCTTGGGGTGGAAGGGTCATTGTCTCAGGCTTCTTGTGCCAGGGCCTGCTGGCCCTGGCTGTTTACCTGATATTGCGCAGATGTTGCCTTGTGAGCCATGTCAGACCCTCAGGTCTTGTGCTGTACTGAGGGGGGTGTGTGGGCAGTGGCTAGCACTTCTGGATACCCAGTACTGAGCTGGCATTCTAGTGTTGATGTCTGGAGTGTGCTGAGGCTGGCGGGGTCTTTCTGCATTTCCCAGGGCTGCGCTGAAGTAAGTGGTGGTCTGGGTGCTGGTAGCTGTCTGTTTTCCCAGGGCTATGCGGAAGCACATAGAGGTCTGGTTGCTAGAGACTGCCTAGGGATGGCAATTTTCAGAACTGGGGTCTACCCATTTCCCTGACTATGCTGAGGCCTGTGGGGGGTCCTGGTGTTGACATTTGCCTGTTCCACCACACTGGGGCTCAGAATCTCCTGATGGTTTGCTGAAGTGGGGCTTGTTGCTTGTTTGCTAAGACACTTCCTGTCCTGTACTGAGCTCCCCTTTTATGCAAGTGAGACAGAACTTTCCTGCTGACCTTCCAAGTTTTGGGGGCTAAAAGATTGTTTTACTCCATCTTTTTGCTGGCTCTGCTGTTCTATGATTTGTTTTGGAGTGCTATTTTATGGTTGCTTGGAGGTGAAAATGGGCGCGTTATGGAAATTTACTGCCTACTCTACAATCCTCTGGGTGGGAGACTTTAAAAGATGGGTTGATGTAAATTTGAAAGGGATCCCAGGTAAGCCTTTGTATGTGACTCTGGGATGGTGCTATGACCCATATACCATCTTCTTTAATAGAAAAGACAACAGAGTCCTAAAATTAGAGAGATAGAAGGGACCTCTCTAGCTCTAGTCAAATCCATGCCTGAGAAAATATTCCCAATATTACCCAAAACATATGGTTACCCAGATTTCCCACTTGCCAGTTCTCCAGCAGAAGTACTTTTTTAGCTTGCAAAATATTTATTTTTCCATTTCAATTTATTATTTATTTGTTTCTAACATGTTTTTCTTTTTAGTTTTAGTTCCAAATCTCTTCTTCTCCCACCCTGCTCCACAGACGTGGAGAAGGCAAACAATATGATATCAATTATACATGTGAAATCATACAAAACATGTTTCCATATTAGCCATATTTCAAAAAGAAAGCAAGAAACACAAATTGAGAAAATTATACTTCAATTTGCATTCTGAGTTCATTATTTCTCTCTTTGGAAGTATATGGCAATTTATTTTTCATCATGAGTCCTATGGAATTGTTTTGGATCATTGTATTGATCTATATATCTGTATCTATACTTGTATCTGTATCTGTATCTGTATCTATGAGGTCTGGCATTTGGCTATAGTATTTCTGAGAGTTTTAATTTTGAGATCTCTTTCAGGAGGTAATTTGTGTATTTTTTCAATTTCTATTTTACTCTATGGATCTAGATATTAATGCAGTTGTCCTTGATAATTTATTGAAAGATGATGTTCTGGCATTTTTTTTATCATGGTTTTCAGGTAGTCCAATAATTCTTAAATTATTTCTTCTGGATTTATTTTTCAGGTCAGTCTTTTTCCAGTTAGATATTTCACATTTCTTCTTGTTTTTTCCATTCTTTTGATTTTTTTATTGTTTGTTGATATCTCATGGAGTAATTAACTTCCACTTGCCAAGTTCTTATTTTAAAGTAATTAATCTTTGTTCAAATTCCCTACCTCTTTCCATTTGGCCAATTCTGTTTTTCGAAGGCATTATTTTCTTCAGCATTTTTATGCCTCTTTTTACCAAATTGTTCTCTTTTCACAGTTTTCTTGCATCAGTCTCATTTCTTTTCTCAATTTTTCATCTACTGCTCTTTTCTCTTTCTTTAAATCTTTGAGGAGGTCATGCTGGGTTTGAGTCCAATTAGCAATTTTCTTTAAGCCTTTTTTGGTAGCTTTTTTCACATTGTTGCTTTCTTCTGAGTTTATATCATGCTCTTCCAGGTCCTCACAGTAGCTCTTAATGGTCAAATGTTTCGTTGTTTTCTCATTTTTAATTTTATTTTTTACTTTGACCTTTACATTAAAGTTGGGCTCCACTTATCCAGGGATGGGGAGACACCGTCCCAGGCTTCAGACTTTTTTGTGCTATTGTTTCAAGAGCTAGTTCGGGGGTGTGCACATTTTTAGTGCTTTGAAGATTGTATGATCCTGGGAGAGGTATGGTCACCGCTCTTCTGGCCTGTGCTCTTGCATTTACCTAGGAAGGGCCCCTGGCCCCTTGTAACCACAAGTGTTAACACTTCTCTTTGCTTCAGTACAGAGACCAGGGTTCTCATTCCCTTGTGACCATCCCCCAGCGCTCATCTCTGCCCTTAAACTGCAACCTAGAACTGCGTATGGACGATGGAGTTGTCAGAACCTGTTGTACCCAATGCCAGCAAGTGTCCCCTGTAAATTCTTGTCGATCAGTTGTCCGATCCCCTTATCTTCTCTGGACTGAGAGTCTTCCTGAAGCTGCTGCTGCTATATGAGCAGGCTCCAAAGAAGCCTACGTCAATGGCGTCACAGAATTCCTTTACTGACTTCTTAAGCTTTCTTAGCCTGGAAAAAATCTGACTCCTACCTCTAATTACCTCTATCACTCCACATTTGATTTGAGGCCTTATTTCAAAATTATTTGGTAAGAAATGTTTGAAGAATTCAGCCGGATAGCTGCCCCTAATCTTCCTTCTTGGCTCCCAGACTGTCTGTTTCATTAGGTGGCCCATTCCATGCCATATCCTATATCAAATCTATGCTAATAACCCATGTTTCCAATATCTCCCATCCAGATTACTTCATGCTTACTTTGCATGAATATTATGTAGCAAAATTAGGACAAATAGATGCAAGTTGCAAAATTAGGACAAATAGATGCAAGTTGCAAAACAGCAAATTCAGATCTTTTATCATAAAAATTTCTAACAATTGGAACCATCCAGAAATAGAATGGGCTACCTAAAGAGGTTATTTTTACCCCTCTTTGAACACCTTCAAGCAGAAGCTAATTGACCACCTGTCACATATATTATTGTGGGATTTGCTTTTAATTGTAGGCGCGTGGACACTAAAGTAACTTTCACTCATCAAATTCTATCATATTGGGTACATGTTATGTCTTCTGATAAACTCATGTTCTTTGAGTTCTTAGTCAGTTTCACTTTTGTCCTGGTACCTTGCACAGTGCCTGGAATATAGCAGTGATATTGTCTATCTTTTTTATCCAAATCATCATTAAAGTTAAGAGCATGGTATAGTGAAAATGTACTGGATTTGGAGAAGACCTACCTTGGTTCAAATCCTGGCTATGTTCCTTATGATCTAGTTCATCTAACCTCTCTAGGACTCAGTTTCCATATTTGGAAACTGAGGGAGTTAGACTTAATCATTTCTAAGATCTTTTCAAGCTTTAAATTAAATTACCCAAAGTATATTAAATATACAAACTTACCAATCCTTAAAGCTCTCATGTTGAATGAAATAATGAAAAATCAACTTAATCCAACAAACATTTTTTAAATATCTATTATATGTAAGGAACTGTTATGGATGCTGAGGATGTAGAAATAAAGGAAGAAACAATCCCTTTTCTCAAGGAACTTATATTGCACGTATATAGCATTATTGTATTTGTTGCATAAAAAAAGAAATTAGTAGGTCCTGAGACTTATGATTAGCTACCTGACTCCTGTTATTTATCTCACAGATTTGCTTGGCAGAATAGTAAAGGTCTCAAAAGTTGACAAGTATTCAGATGTGACACAAATATTTTCTATTATTAGGAGATATCATCAATTAGGACTTTGATGTATTTCAAATTTAAACCTTTGGGAACTTACAACATAGTACAAGGACCATTTCTGTTAAAGACTGATATATTTTGTTTTGACACCAGTCACGTCCCAACAAATAACATCCTTCACAGCATATTCTCATATCAAAAATAAACTGTTAAGCAAAACTAGACAATTAAAATTATATATGTCATAGTTCTTATCACTTAAAAGTTTTCTAGTTTGTCTTTTGTTAACAGAAAGTAAAGCTATATACTTTAACTTTAACAATTGGGAACCAACATTGTTCCTTGTATTCAGCCTGACTTCCGTTGCCTTTTAGTGTTGTCTGCATTCACATTGCTGTGATCATTGAGTTTACAATTCTTTTGCATTTTCACTCAATCCATTCATACAAATGCCCATTTTACTTTGAATTACTTATATTCTTTATTACATATGGTACAAGATTTCATTACAGGAATATGTGTGTATACATATATATGTATATATACATGTATATGTATATATTCACACACATATGTGTGTATACTCACATATAATGTATACTATAGTTTGTTTCGCTGTTTCCAGGTTCTTGGGCATATAGTTTATTTTAAGCAGTTTTGCTTTTAAGTAGAGCTGCAATGAATACTTTGATGCACATAGGCACTTTATCGCATTGATCTCCTTTAGTAAGTTTCCTGATGTGTATATCCACTGCTTTCTCCTTGAAAACTCTATGCACAATATATCTTGCTAGGAGGACACTGAGATACTTTGAAGTATCACCTTCATCTACTCATTATATTTTACTTCATAATTCAAGCTTGAAGCTGTTAGCCTCTGAAAGATATCTCTATCTCTGCTTCTATCATATTTGTCTCTTTCTCTATCTCTACATATATACATACACAAAACACATGCACACAAGAATATGTGTGTACATTTATGTATTTATGTGTGTATATAGAGACATGCATGATGTTTCCACGAGGTGATGAAGCTGTTTAATATATTTCGCCACACAAGGGCACACACACCATGGTGTTTTTATGCTTATAAAACCTGATGTCATCCAAATAAGTCAAGCAATTAATATTATGATTTGGTCCAAATCCTTCCTTGACTCAGATGCCACGTTCAGATCTGTTTAAGAATGAGGATAATGGATTTAAAGATGGTAGGAAGAAACTTAATAAGTTTAGACTTTTTCTGCAAAATATGCTGAATTTTATATTAATTTTTCTTGACAGGACTGTAAAACATGTTTAAATAGATAAATTTTCTAACTAGACATTAGATGAACTAGCATTCCCACCATTTTTGTATTAATTTTATATATGAAAAATATACTATGAAGAATTTTCTAAAGATCTGAGAGACTAACAGAATTACAGACTTATACAAATATAAAAAGTAGAAAGTGATCAGAAAAGAAGCAAATGTCAACAAGTTTAAAAGGATATAAATTCTATATAAGCCAAAGAGTTTGACCTTAAAGATATATGTGCAAAAGTAAATTGAGGATCAAAAGTTTTCCCAAGTATAACACATACAAAAGATTAATAGCATAAAATAGAAAATAATATCAGAAATGTATCCAGCGTTTGTGAACATAGAAAGCAAATCAATAATCAAGAAAGTATATAGAAAGTGTACAGAAAAAAGAGAGCAAATGAAAAATAAAAAAAAAGACACAAAACCTATACTTTGAAATTTCAAGACACCTAGTGGTTAAATTTGAAAAATTCAAATTCAAACATATTTTCTAAGTGGTCACAGGAAAGACCTTCAAAGGTAAGGAAAAGAAAAGTGAGTAAAACAAGATTATTCTTCAGCCATGAGAAATCACAGGAGCAATTGGAATAACATCCCCAGAAGCAAAGGACCTCAAGGAAAAATGTGAAATGATATCGTGTGTAAAACTGAAGTTCATCATCAATAAAAAGTGGAATTTCAACAAAAGAAAAGCATTTAAGGTCATTCCTTAAAAAAAGATACAAGCAAATTATTTGACTTAAAAACACTGAAAACAATAGAATTGAAAGAATGATAAATAAATACAACTATTAAGGAAAGATACATCAATAATATCAGTCATGTCATGTTTAAAAGGTATTGTTTATAAAGAGTTAACTATGAAAAATAGAAGGGATTAAAAGAGTTGATCCAATGATTAAAGAAAAAAGAATACAAGGGTAAATGGATGTAAATGGAACTTAAAGAATCAGGAGCAAAGGTGGAAGAAATTATTTGAAGCAGCATGCCCTAAACATCCTGACCCTACAGTTAAATCAATGTCTCTTGTGGGATAGAGTTACAGAGTTTGAGGCTGTGAAAATGGCGAGATTCATGAGATGGAGGATTATGGATCATGTGCCCTGAATAATATTTGAGAAGTGATGTTCATTCCTATGCATTTGTTGTCCTCCATAGTTTAAGAGGATCAAAATGACATCACAATGTAATGTGTCAGACCAATGTGAGCTGAGAATACTGCCACAGGTCAGGCACAAATAGTCCATATGAATATTTGGGATGGAGATTTGCATACCTCATGGTTTTTTGAGCTACTCCAATTTTTCTTTGCTCACAGCATACAGTGTTTTTATTTTTGATGTGGGCATGCGATGCTGCACAGTCCTGTGCCAGCATCTGTCATGTCTCACAATTGATATTAACATTATTCAGAGAGACCTTGAGAGTGTCCTCGTATCACTTCTTCTTACCTCCCTGTGAGCACTTGCCTTGTATAAGCTCTCTGTAAAATAGTCTTCCAGAAAATTTATGTCTGGCATTCAAACAATGTGGCCATCAAAGTTACACTGTCCACAGCAGAATTTGAATGTTAGGCAGTTTAGCTCAAGAAAGGACCTCTATGTTTGGTACCTTATCTTATCAAGTGATCTTCAGAATCTTCTGAAGACAATTCAAACGGAAGCTATTCAGTTTCCTGGTAGCGCACATACAATTAGTCAGCAAAACAGCTCTATACATGTTCAGTTTGGTAGGTAGACTAATACCTCTTCTTTTCCACACTTTCTTTTGGAGCTTCCCACTGTGGAGCTAGCTTTCACAATGCATGAATCAGAGTAATCGTCTATGTGTACATTCCTGGAAAGTATACCCAAAGTAACTGAACCTATCCACAGAATTTCACTATTTCTGTAACTAATGGTTCCACATATAGATGGTATGGTGCTGGCTGATGGAGAATCTCTCTTTTCTTGTGTTAATTGTCAAGTATAAGTATAAGCAGCTAGTATAAGCAGCAGAGAATTGATCCATACTCTATTGTATCTCAGCCTCAGAGGTTACATTGAGTGCACAATCATCTATGAACAAAAAGTTGCACACCAGCTTTCCCCCCACTTTAATTCTGGCTTTTCAAGTTAAATAATTTAGTATTAGTGTGGTAGCTGGCCTGGATGCTGTTTTGTCTTCATTGGAGACATCTGATAACATCATGGAAAACATCATGCTAAAAAGCATGGGAGCAAGCAAAAGGCCCTACTTCACTCCATTGGTGATTGGGAAAACATGAGAGTATCATCTATTATCCAGAACCTATGCAAGCATGCCATTATGAAACTGGTATGCAATACTGATGAACTTCTCCAAACAACCAAATTCTGCCATGATCTTTCATGGCCTTGGTTAGATTGATGAACACTAAGTGCTGACCTCTGTTTTGCTCCTGGCATTTCTCCTGTAGTTGGTGTGCATCAAAGACTATGTCAACTGTTTTTTGGCCTTTTCTGAAGCCACACTAGCTCTTGGGTAAACCATCTTCCAGGTGAAGGATCAGTCAATTAAGGAGAATCTGGTAGAATCTTGAAAGCAACGACAGAGAGAGAGAGAGAGAGAGAGAGAGAGAGAGAGAGAGAGAGAGAGAGAGAGAGAGACTCCTGTAATTGTCACAAAACAACCCACTTGCTTTGTCTTTGTGGAGATGGGCAATGGAGGCATCCTTGATTTCCTGAGGGATAACCTCCTTTTGCCATATAACTCAGAATATTTCTGGCAGCTTTTGTATGATCAGTGGACCTCCTGCTTTGTAGCTCTCTGTTGGAATGAAAGGAGTACCAAGATAATTTGCCACTTGAGAGTAGCCTATTGCCATTCAAAATCTCTTCAGTTGCAAGTTCAGCTAGGGAGGGATTGACTTCAACCCTGAGGCATACGCCATTGGTTGATAATGGTCTGTTGAAAATGCTATGGAAGTGTTCACCTCATTTCTCCAGGATAATGTCCTTATCACTGATCAGTGTGACTCCCTCCACACTGAGTAGCTGAGATGTACCAAAGGTTTTTGGCCTATAAATAGCCATTGGGGCATCATAGAAGCAGTTTGGATTATTACTGTCATCATAAAACCTAATCCCATCTGTCTTCTTATCAGTCTAGAATCCTGCATCTCTTTAAGCTTCATTTTCACTTTACTTTTGACATAGTTAAGTGTTACTTTCATAGAAAAAAAAGAACTATCCTGCTGGTAAACCTGGTGGAGTTCTTGTTTTTCATTTAGTAGCCTATTAATCTCCTCAACATTTTAATCAAACCAATACTAATTTTTGCAAGTATTCTGGCCCGGATAAGTAAAGGTAATACTATATACCAAATCTCTGAAAGCTGTCCACTCCTTTTCTGTTGCCAAACATATGTCAGCTCAGCTTTCCCTCCACATTAGCAACAAACCATTCAGGCATGGAGAAACACTTTAATCTGTTGATGTTGAGTTTTCAGATAGTCCTCTTGCCTTCAAACACCACTTTTGTTGAATACAAATGTTTAGCTTGGAAAGGATAAGTTTATGATTGGTTCAGCACTCTGTACCACGTGTTGCCTTAGTCACTCTCACATACTATCTGTCCTTTCTCCTTATAATGAAATAGTCTATTAATTGCCCATGTTTGCTATGAGGGTGCATCCATGAAGTTTTATTGCATTTAGGTAGACAGAAGATAATGCTGGTGATAAGGTCATGAGATGCATAAGTCTTCAATAGTGAGTGGTCATTGCTGTTACTTCTTCAAACTCCATTTTTCCCAAGGAGTCTCTGCCATGTCTGATAGTCTGTGCTTCCTCTGACATTAAAGTTACTCAGAATTACAAGTTTGTCCTTTTTCAGCACATTGGTGATGAAAACCTCCAGGTCTTCATAAAATTTTTCTTTGATGTCATCAGGGTTTATCATGGTGGGGGCAGATGCACTGATGTTGGTAGTGTGGCACTTTCCTAGAAGGAGCAATCATGTTGTCATGAGCTTATTGTTCAGTTCTTTTGGGAAGCATACAAGCTTGTCGACTGGATTAGATTTGATGGTGGAACTTGTTCCAGCTTCACAGCATTCCTCATCATAGTGGCCACTTCAGAAAAATGTGTATCCAGCTCTGACTGAAGTAAGTTGACCTTCATATGCCAGTTTTATTTTACTCAGGGCTGGTATTTGCGTGTGATATCTACTGAGTTATCCTGCAACCAAAGTTGTTAGTCTTTCAAGTCTACTGGATTTCATGTTGTCCACAAGCATGCACGTATTTCATATATAAATGGTGAGAGGAATCGTCTTTGCAATGTTTTTATACATTTTTGTGTGTTTCAACCACAGGGTGGGCTCCTTGCCTGCTGCAATAAACAGTCCAGGATCAGGTAAAGTGGATCATTTTTAGGGCACCTTTTTTAGTCCTTCCTCACACCAGGAGATGAACAGCATTGTCCTTTAAAATTCTACTCAGATACCCAAGGGGGCTGCCAAATCCCTCTGATACTTCATTCTAGTGAGAAGACAGCCCTATGACTTGGGCCAACTGTGTGCAGGGTTGTGACTATAGCTCTCAATGTATCTGCACCTGCTATTTGTCACTATCTTATCACAACAGGATTTTGAGGTTGGTAAAATAATAATTTAATAAAGGATAAAATAGTAAAATAACAAAATAGTAAAATGGTATGATTGATGTTTTTTGACTCACACATAAATTGTTTTTAAATGAGGCAGAGTTGGGTGAAATCATCAGCCTCTCTCTTTTCTGGAGTTGTTGTAGTCTTGTGGTAAGGCTAATGACAAAATGACTGGTAATGACTTGGGATGCAGTGGACGACCTTGGCATCTTCAATGTTTAATCAAGCTCTAAGAACTCCACAGTGCCTACTTCTGCCACCTTCATGGCCTGTTGGAACAAATTGTCTGGCTATTCTACTAGAGAAGGCTTCACATACTTGAGGTAAACAACCCTCTACCTCATTGATGGGTTTGAGTCCCATTGATTACTCTCAACCTGATTTAGCCTATATGCTGAGGTAGTTTTTCCAGGGTGTGTCCTCTGCATACACTACAGCTTCTTGGAGCCACAGTGAGAGCTGGGTGGCAGTGGGAGACCAAAGACAGATGAAGAGCCCTTAAGAAGATCTCAGCAGCCCTCATCCCCTCTCACTCTCACATTCCTCCACGAACACTTCATCAGTTGGGGAACAGTTGAACTACACTATGTGATTGTCATGGAATGTTTTTGTGGTTCAGTCACTGTAGTCATGCAACAGTCCTTGTAACTCCACTTGGGGTTTTCTTGGCAATGATACTGGAATGGTTTACCATTTCCTTCTCCTACTAATTTTACAGATGAAGAAACTGAGACAAACACTTTGAAGTGACTTGCCAGGATCACACAGCTTAGTGAGTGTCTGAGGGTGTATTTGAATGAAAGTTCTCCTAATTCCAGGGCCAGGACTCTATCTACTCTTCCACTTAACCACTATGATGGAACACTATTGTATAGTATAGTTGCTAGAGTGAAGCTTACCCACACTTCAAAAAAGTCATAGATTGCCACATAACTAATGAACATTTAACCAACAATGGACTGTACACTTAAATTTGTTCATCAGGTGGTACTCCATTGTACCCAATGGTCAAGGGGATCACGCATGAGCTTTCTCAAATATTTACACAAAGATCCATTCCTACCCCAACAGCCTCCATTCTGGACAGATTTAGTTGCTTTCCATTTACCACCCTTCCCAAGGCTGTTCTGTGATTTACATCTATCATAGAAAAAGTGATGGTGTTAAAATCTCCAACTTTTTTTAAGATAGTAACATGATATCATTGAAAACCATACAGAATTTTCTAAAAATGATTCAGCCCTATACAGTTCTGAGATTCACAGACACTTCCTTGTCTATCCAAAATGTAGGTACCCGTGGATGAACTTAATTAACAAAATTAAATAAATCCTTATTATGTGCCAATCACTGGGAGTACAATCACCACAAAAATCAAACAGTGCCTATCCTCAGGGAGTTTACATTTTGTTGGTGGCAGGGGGAGGAGGACAAGAAATACATTTGGCTGTAAAAACACACACATACACATACATACATACATATATATATATATATCTTGTTAATTAATATGTATTTTGTTGATTTAAAATAGTCCAGGCTATAAAGAAAATAGAATATGGTTTGGAATTATAAGGATTGTGGAGAGATCTGGGTGGTTCTAGCTCCCAACCTGTTACTAGATTATTTTCTCTTTATTTACCCATGACCTAATGCATATGACCTACATAAGTTATTTTTTCATGGCCATCTGATTTATTGGTGTATAATAAGGTAATTATAAAATAGTAAATAGCATCACGTAACATAAACTGTACAGAATATTTCAAGTAGTAAGCTATAACAAAACTGTTTTGCAGGATTAGACCCTGTCCTCCACACATACTCACAGATAATGGGAGAAAGGAAGAATAAGAGAAGGGACTGTGGATTTGGGAATTTTCTGAAATTGTCACCACAAGCTCTCTGACAGAATAGATAAGTTCCATAACTGGGACTGTCAGACACTTGCTCTCATAAAATCTGGGATAATTCAAGCCAGTCTCATCATCTTGTTTATATAAAATCTTACTCCAATTTCAAGTCTACTCCAACTATCCCTATCTACTTCATAGTCATAGAACCCCTTGTCTCCATTTGATCTCTCCTACCCCCTCCATGCCTGTCTTCATATTTCATGAGCAGGCTCAGTTCTCACTTTGATTAACCTTGCTCTGCTTCAATTTCATGGGCTGCCATATACCCACTCTGCTCTGACCACCATAAAGGAATTAAACGGTGAGACACACTTGGCATCTCTCTCTCTCTTCTTGAAGCCTACCAAAATAGCAGATGTGGTGCAGCCAAATGTGTCCCTGTATAAACAGTCTTCTTCTTCTTCTTCTTCTTCTTCTTCTTCTTCTTCTTCTTCTTCTTCTTCTTCTTCTTCTTCTTCTTCTTCTTCTTCTTCTTCTTCTTCTTCTTCTTCTCCTTCTTCTTCTTCTTCTTCTTCTTCTTCTTCTTCTTCTTCTTCTTCTCCTCCTCCTCCTCCTCCCTCCTTCTGTGTTCTCATGACAGTCTTGAACCTATGACTTGGTGAGGATGGTTTGATAAATGCTGCTACAAGGGTGTTCTGTGATTTGCATCGATCATGGACAAAGTAATGGTGTTAAAAATAGTGTCATGAGATCACTGAAAACCACACAGAATTTTCTAAAAATTTTTCAGTATTATCCGTATGTGGCACTTTATACAGCCCTACTCAGTTCTGAGAAAATTCATACATACTTCAGTGACTATCCAAAATCCATGTCCCCATGGATAAACTTAATCAACAAGAGTTAAATAAAAGCCTTCTATGTGCCAATCACTAGGAGTACAATCACCACAAATATCAAACAGCACCTGCCCTCATTCAGTTTATATTTTGATGGGGGCCACGGGGACAAGGCATCAAATAGACAGACACACAAGTACATACACATACACATCTTGTTAATTCACATGTATCTTGTTGATCTATATCAACAATCTATATCAAACAAACTATATCAAACTATATCTATATCAATCTATAGCAAACAAACTATAGCAAACAAACTATATCAAGTTGTATATATGTGTGTACATATTCATACATATACATATGTGTTTGTGTGTGTGTGTATATAGAACCACACACATAAACATATACATATATGCATATATACATGCATACATACCCCAAAGTTCCTTGTGCCTGGATTGCTCTCCTTATTCATTTCAGCCTCTTGGAATCCCTGATTCCCTTCAAGAATCAACTTAAGCACCACCTTTGGCACCCAAGTTACCTTGTACAATATCTGTTTTCTCTTTGTGATGATGCTTAAATTGATTCTTGAAAGGAATCAGGGATTCCAAGAGACAGAGGTGAATAGAGAGAACACTTCAGGCGTAGTCAGCAGGCAATGCAAAGGCATGGTATGCCATAATCTGGGCAATATCTACTCTTTATCAATTTTATCCTGTGTGGATGACTAGGTACATTTCTTTTAAGTAATAACAGATTCATTTAGGAGGCCATATTGTAGTCTAGGACTACACAAAATCATCGATAAATAGAAGCAGCTGGTACAAAATGACAAGACAGGGAATAAATTCTCTGAAGTCTGATCATCAAGGAAGAGGAAAGGACCAGGTGAGATGTATTTGGCAGTTGGATTTCTGCTTGAGACCTTTCCCACTCACCAGCTGAGAGCAGCTTCTTTTGCTATTAAGACTTTGACAGGAATCTCTAATTACAGATTAAAGACAGCTGAGTAAACTATTATCCTATTGTGAGAAAAGACAGAAAAAGATCAGGCAAAGATGGGAATTAAACTATAAATAAAATTTTGCCCAGGATCCCCAAGGCAGTGAACAAGTGTGGCAAATAGGCAGTTTGCCAAGGCAGTTAACCACATGAGTTAGCTAGAAGAGTGACTAATAAGAGTTTTAGAGAACTAAGGATCTTGCTTCGAGCAAGGATGAGGGAGAGTGTAATTTTGTGGTGACTTGCCAAGAATGTTCTATGCTTGTGTTTCTACCAATGGTAAGTAATAACAATAAATGCAAAAATTTTAGGTTCCTCCTGGTAAAAGAGAATTGTTGTGTCCAACTTTTGTGACCCTATTTGGGGTTTTCTTAGGAAAGATACTGGAGTGGTTTGTCATTTCCTTCTCTAGCTCATTTTACAGATGAGGAAACTGAAGAAAACAGGGTTAAGTGACTTGCCCAGAGTTACACAGCAAGGAAGTGTCTGAAGCCACATTTGAACTCAGAGAGAGAAGTCAAACTGAATTCAGACCTTGAATTCTATCCACTGTGCCACCAGGCTGCCCCGCAAAAGGGATAGAGCAACATATCTCAATATTCCCCACTTTGTTAAGGAGAATGCTGTCCCTGAAGGAAAAAGAATGAAAGCATTGTGTGAAAAGCAATTTATAAAAAATGTGTCTGAAAAAGGATGAGGGAATCCTACACTATATTATATATTATAAGGTATCTTTCATATTCCCATAATAGGTCTCATCTCACTAAGTCTGTGTAATATCTCTGAGGTAAAATTTGCTGCCTTGAATTAGAGTTCTGATCTTATTTGATGCCCATTCTTTGAGAGCATATTTCAAAGAATTTAGAAGAAAGAATTAGGATCCCATGGTCTAAAATTCAAATATTATAAGATTTAATTCCTCTGGGGAATATTACGTAAGGTGGATCACAAATTTTGAAGACAGAAATTATTCTGATTAGGAAAAAAAGGGAAGTTGCCCAAAGAAACCAATATAAATATACAGGGAATGCATCAACACATTTTCATTAAAAGAATGCATTATTGAATATGGAAGCTAGGACAGA
>CM053622.1:248303582-248327010 GCA_028646595.1 Phalanger gymnotis | reverse complement strand
TGTGTGTGTGTGTGTGTGTGTGTGTGTGTGTGTGTGTGTCCCTGTTATTTGGCTTTTTTCCTCTTTTTTGTCTACCTATCATTTCCCTTGAAGATCTATGAAACTTAAATCAAGATTTTAGCCTCCCTTCTCTGTGTCTTTTCTCACATATAAAATGAGTCAATAATGGTTTATTAGTCCAACCTCCATCTCCACTACACATCTACTCTGAACCTATAAGGGCAAACTCTTCAACTCATTATCAAGAGACAAAATCAGCCTCGGAGATCTATAAGAGAATACTTCTCTTCCTAAATAACAAGTTTAATATTTGTTGCCTCTTCAATATCCCTACTTTTATGGAAACTTCTCTTCACCTTTTATATATTCAGACTACTAACCTCATTTTTGCTAGCATGGACTCCCTCTATTCCTTAACACTGTAGTTAGCTACTTATCTGACATCTGAGACAGAGCATATATCTTTTTTTTCTAATCTCAAATCATTTTAGTTAAGCAGTTTTTGAGTAATATATATGTAATTTATGTATGGAGTATATGTGAATATTTTAAATATATGTGACTGTATGCATCCCATCAAAATGATTCGATTAATTAGAACAATTTATTAGAGGAATAGGGCATTCAGAAAAAAAAAGGTTTTGGGGTATACATTCATTGATGTAAAAGTTGCATTCATGGTACAGAATGGATTCTTGGGATATCCCTGTGCAATAAGAGAACTTGAAAGATGCAAAAAGACCTTGTTTATTTGGAGTTTTTTTTTCATCCAACCTGAACTGGTGCCTGTCAAGGGTTCACAATGCATCTACCTTGTGATGCAAGGACTAGCACAGTGAGTGTTCATTTCTTAGCCGTTCACAAATAAACATTTGATATTATAAGGACAGAAAGATAAAATGGCATGGCTAGCTTATTCTTTTATAAGAATAAGTGATAATAAAAAATAACTTTTCTTGCTGAGAAAGAGTAGATGAAGTGTCCCAGAATCACTATAAATTATTCATTTGGCGAACCAGCAGTGGGGAGAATACAGTCCACGACTGAGAACACCATTGATTGTTCACAAAATAATAGTAAAAAAAATGGGTTAGTTATTCTGATGTCAAAATGTAAACATTTTGCCCCAAGATGAAATTTAATTATACTGGATCAGTAAAGAATTCATTGTATTATTTTTAGTTAAAGATTTGGACATTAGAACAACCATCTTCTTGGCTCTGAGGCCAGCTCACTAACCACTATATAAAGGCTGTGTGATGGTGGAAAAATGATATAAACTTTTCTTGTCCTAGGCAACTCTCCAAGATTATAAGTTGCAAAGAAGTTACCAGCCTACATTGGCAGAAAGAGTTTCGTCATCTGGAATTTCTCTACATCAACCAAATCAGTCCCATCCTAATCCCTAAAAGCCTATTACAGTGAAGTGGTTTCAAAAGTCTGATGGGAATCCTGAATTGTCTTCGTATATTCATCCATCACCATATTACTCGTGTAATATACAAAACTCCAGGAGTCTATAATATTTATATGAAGGAAAAAGATGAAAAGCAACAGTTAGTTCAACATAGCAAGTAAATATTGGTTCTGAACTTCTAACATTTTCTACTACACACCATTACTTAAGAAAGTGTATATGTGTATGTATATTTCATGCAACTAAAATAAAATTTTTAATAGACCTGAAAGGATAAAAGAAAAAAATTGAAACTTAAACCTTCCCAACATCCTGAGTTTTAATTAGTTTTTCTTCAAGCAATCATCAACCAGAAACATGTAACACAGAAAGGGGATAGCACAACTATTTCGAACATTAGAATGATTTTCAATAATAGGTCAATTTCATCTTTTTAAAGCTTAAATCTAAGTCAACTAAAATATAGAATCATTTCGATAGCTAATAAAAAATATGTAATATGCTTTAGATTAGACAGTGAATGCAAATGAGATATTAGCTTCCTCAAGCTTTAGGAATGAACAGACTGGATTGTTCAGAGGAGCCAACACAAATGCACCTCATGCCGTAGGAAAGGTTTCAATTTTGCCATTTTCTAAACACAGAAAAATGTATCCGTCCAATTCAGAATATTGAATGTCTTATGGAAAGTGAAAGGTCATTTGTAACTGTCCGAAGGATTGATGGAGTTGAGATACCTCCTTGACCTTCACCCTGCACTCAGAAAGAATAGTTTCAGATGACGGAGCATCAGGCAAGTTTGCAGAAAACGTCTTTTCGTCTTTCATAGTGTCTAGCAATCTTGTTACCTGATATTTTTTTTCATAATTGTATGTCAAGATTTAATTATCTCACGTCTTCCCTCATTAAGAGTAAACTGTCCTCTAATGCTGCTGAGCAAGGTGGGTGATTTGCACTCATTCAAGCAGCTCTGGCGGCTTTGGGCCATTGTTTTCCATCTCAGTTTCTAGGATAATTGCTTTGGAGGCCTGCACATACCATGTCAAGGTCAACCTTTACAAATACTAAGTTGTTTTTTCCTCACAATTACTTATTGTCTGTTAAGAAGGAAATATATATGTGAGCGTGTGTATATGTATATATGTATGTATGTGAACACACACTTATATCTATACATATATACATACATGCATATATACGGTCCTCCTATATAGGTGCATGTATATGTATAAATTTATGTGTGTATTTGTATATATACACATTTATGATTAACATGAAGAAATCAAGGAAAATCTTCAAGCTGCATATATATGTATGTATATATATGTATATACATGTCTATGCATGTGTACATATGAACATGTAGTTGTGTGTATACATATTTACATGCATACACATTGACACACCACATATAGACCTGGAGGGATGGAGGAAAAATATTAGTTTAGCATCTTATACCAAATTTGTTATTTCTATAACACAGATTACAGGATTTTATTATTTCTGATTTTAGAATCTACACGGGGGAAAAATGTAGGAACATTATACTACCAATTTTTTCTATAAGATGATGCTTCTGATTTGCTGCCTGCCCCCACTCCACCCCATGGTGGGTGTAACCCTGGGCTCAAAATTGAAGCATTTGCATAAGATTCTCCACCAATGAGGAAGGTTTTATGCAAATAGTGCCCCTGAGGGACTGAATATGCAAAGCAGCCTTTATAGTATGTGCCCTGAACACCACCACTCTGTAGCCTCATGAAGTAGTAGTCATATGTGAAAAGCAGTTTTTCACTGCTCACGCACAGGGAGAGAACCAGTAGGCAATATGTTTCTAATACTCTATATCTATACTCTCAACCTGACCTTCTTTTCCTATACAGAAATTTTAAAGATCTTGTTATACAAGTAAATAATAGGCATTGAGGCTGACTCAATCCCATTGAATAAACAGCTGTATTATTTGATAAAATGATAAAGAAAGATATCTAATGTAGACTTGCCAGAACAGGGACACAAGGGGATTTCTCATTTGGAACACACATGCCAATTCATCAAAAGCTATAAACTGAGAACATACTTCTTAACTATATCTTAAAGATATAGTTGCAAGAGCATTTATTCAGACAGGATGGAAGTAGATGATAATATTATTAATAACTAGCATTTACATAACACTTTAAGGTTTATAAAGTACTTTACAAATGTTATCTCATTTTATCCTCACAATAGTCATAGGTGTTATTATTATAGATGAGGAAACTGAGGCACAGTAGATGTTAAGTGATTTCCCCAGTTCACAAAGCTAGTGAGAATTTGTAGACATTTTAAAACTCAAATCTTCTTGACTCTATTCATTAAACCACCAATCTAAATGTTGTATAATTATGACTAAGCTTTTTGTGGCACAAGAAATGAGAAAATTCCCCAAACCCTACCCCCACCCTTGTAAAAGTAGAAAAATAGGGATCTGGAACACTATATATTGTAGAACTCGACTGATGTTTTGGCTATTTTTTCTGGCCTTTTATTTTTGGTTTCTTTTTATGTTTTCTTATAAGGGGTGGCTGAATGACTAGAGGAGTGAGGGACAGAGATACATTCAGAAATGAAGGTGATGTAAAAGCAAAAACCAGCAATAAATATTTTAAAGTTTTAAACGGTTAAGAATTAATATATGTTCTAGCCTTCCTATACAGCTTCCAGAGAACCACGAAAGAGCCTTGCTTATTATATAAAAGAGAGCTAAAGAATCAAAGTAAGTCCTGCACATCTTCCATCTCATTCTAGTAGAGGTATGCCCTTTCTTCCTAGCATAGGAAGGCTCTATACTGTTCTTCAAGACCTCTTGGTCATTAAAGACGAAAGGACCCTCCTGTATTTCAAGTCCTATGAGGATGGTGCCCCTTTAAAGCTTACAAATAAGTTTTGTATTAAGATCAACCCTTTTGCCTTGCATTCAGGAGTGGTCTGGCAAATGTTTAACTACCAGCTCTTTAAGATACAAAAATATTTACGGGATATCCTTTTATATTTAATCTGTAACATTACCATTTTTCTATCACTTGCTTAATTATAGACAATTAAAAAAAACAAATTAAGCACTGATTTGCAATGTTTGCTGATTTCCGAGGAATAAATGCTCATGTGGAAAATGGAACAATCATCTCTCAGGATTTGCCAACTCTACCACACTTTCCAGTGGAATTTAAGTTCTTTGAGGAGAACTATTTCATATTTGTCTTTGTATCCCCAGTACCTACTACGGTACCTATCATATAGCATGAACCTTAGTACATTCTTGTTGAATTCAATTTAGTTAATAGAATGACTCCTTTTCTAAGTCTTATTCTAAGGGGAACCAAGTTGTAGAAGGGATATATCCTTAGTAGTCTGACCCCATAAAAAGAGTTTGCATAATGCAGTGTTAAAAATATTAACCTTAGGAGTCAAGTATGAGGTCAAGCCCAAGCTTGAATTTACTGTGACAATTGACACATGATAGGTGAATCTGGCTCACTTACTTCACCTTAATCACTTATAAAATAGATTAATCCCTATACTATCTGTATTACAGGAGTGTTGTAGAGGAAATTACTGTGTAAAACCTAACACTCTATAGAAATGTAGGTTAATATTAAGATAAAGTGTTGATGAAAAAATTTGCTATCACTAAGACAAGCTAAGCAGACAGTTTCCTAAATAACTACCCTAGGTTTTAGAATTCATTTTTGTACTTACGGCTGAATATGAGCATGCCTAATAGCAGTGTTTTGTTACAGAAAGACCAATGGGCCTCTGTTTTTTCAAGTGTTAAATGAGATTGGACTGTACAATCTCGAAATCTTTTTTTTTTTTTGCTTTAAGAATCTAGGATCCTACTAATTAACAGTAAAGACCCCACAGGGGAGGAGATAAATAGCTAAACTTCCAAGGTCCTCCTCATTCTGTTTCCTCCACACACAGTGTGCCCCTAGTCCTTGCTCCCTGGGAGCCACCTGTCAGACCCAGCAGCCTGATGCCTGACTTGAATTCCTCAGCCTTCTGTGTCTTTTCTTTCTGGTTTGTACCTTTCCTAGAGAAAGGGGGTAAGGTGCACTTGTGTGTGTGTGTGTGTACGTGTGAGTAAAGTGTATGTTAAAAAAAATCTTTTCTAGAATCTGAATTGAGATGGGGGATGGGCTGGGGAAATGGCTCTGGTTCAAGAGGAGACTACAAAATCCTTCAGGCTTCATGCAGGGTAAGTCAATGGGGAAGAGTGAGGGGGAGGGAGAGGGGAGGTAAGAAAGTCAACAAAAGCTTTAAAATTTACACAGGTAATCTGAAATGTGAATAATACATTTGTATGTAATGCAAAATTCACCACATGATCAAATACATAGAAAAGAAAGCCTAGGTATGTATACAGTCTGTACTGAGCAGAAAAATAAATCAAGATGTATTTCTAAGACTGAAAACAAACAGGTACAAAAAAGAATGGGGTCAGAGGTGGAGGGGCCAGGGAGCCATGAAGCTGCTGTGCTATTTTCAGATCTTAAATATAGAAATGTTTGGGGGTGGGAAGGTCACAGACAGAACAGGAAGTGGAAGAAAGGAGGGGGAGGGAGGATGAAAAGGAAAGGAGTTGGGGAGGGCATTAGAAGGGAGAGATTAAACTGTTTTCAAAATAGTTTTCACAGTTAGTGCAGATAGCAATTAAATTGGCTTCTGGCCCCCTGCACACTACACTCTTACACCATCCATTTGCAGATGTTTCTACCAAGTGCAAATTCATCTAAGTTCCATTGAAATATGTTACAGCAGTTTGTAACAGCAGTTCTCAGCTTCTGAAGAGCCTGGCAATTTATTTTCTTGGGTTATATGACAAGTTTAATTAGTTATCAGCTGATCATTTGGAGGTGCCTGTCGTGTTATATGTATCTTTGCAGTGATTTGTAGTTACTATCATGTTGACTATATGCATTTTATTAAGTTGGCTTTGTATAAAATTAGATATACATAGATGTTATGTTAACATATACATATCAGTATAAATATTTCTATTTAATCCATTTCAAAGGAAAGTGTACCTAAGTGAGAGTCAGATGGTTATATAATAAAAACAACTAATTATCCCATAGGGATTGAAATTTTATTCCATAAAATTAATAAAGGTGAAGGAAAGCCTTGAATATCAATTTTGTACTCAGTCCTTGAAATCCTGTACTACATGAACTCATGGGGTTGGGGGGAGGTTGTGATTCTTATTTCGACTGTGAGAATTTACTTGAAGAAAGAAGTTAAAAAGAGAAAAAGTTAGATATTTTGAGCAATGATAGAAAATTTCAAGTCAAAGCCAGGAGTAGCCTTAATAAAAAAAAAAATTCAAGACTTGGCAAAATGGAGACCACATCTCGAAAGGACAATTTATAGTCTGACTTAGTTGATGGCTGACTCTCAGCATCTGGTGTAAGTAAGGTACACCGCCTTGGGTTTCTTTATTCCTTTTTTTAATGTTGTGTTTTAACTTGTAAAATTATCTCCACTGGTTCTAAAGTTACCACAACTCCCACATTGTTTAGAATATGCAATCCCTGAGATAAACAAACCTGAAGCATAGGATGATGGAGTGTGCTCTCTCTCCCTGATGAAGGTAGTTAGGTGTCTATCTCATACCTCTCCCTACCCCACCCCCATTTCATCTTGTAGGACTTGTCATATCCATAGCCAAATGCTTTAATTTAAAGAACATTTGAAAATTTTGCCACTGGCAACGAAATCACAGCTAATAAGTTTCAGAGACGGCAATAAAACCCTCGAGACAACTATATGCTATCTATCAAGCATGTGATTTTAAGGTCTAATAATAGTTAATGTGTTTATAGAGTTTATCAAAGCATATCCTTCTTTTCAAAGAGGAAATGTTTTAAAATTGTTTCTGAAGGCACTACCTCTTAAAGGAACTATTCTCGTTAATTAGTTGAGAATTGACATATTACTTATTCAAGTCATTTCATTGAATAAACTGCATATTGATTTAATTTAAATCACCATGATCAATTTTTAACAACCAAAGGATTTTAAGAATTATAAAGAGATTATATTTGTCTTGGAATAGGGATTTGTTGAACAGATTGACACAAGGTAATGTGGGCCTCCTTGCCTAAAATATGAGTAATTTTAGTAGTTTCAAAACCATTGGTCCTAACTCAAAAGAAGAATGGAGTGTTTTTTTAACTCTAGAAATGTTTTTTTTCTTTCTGAAACTTAACCAGATTTCCTAACTCTACCTTAGCAATGGAAAAAGAAGGCTATTGTAAATGGCATCCCTCTGTGCCTTTGAACTGCATGAGAGAATGTCTCTCTCCTCTGTACGAAACCTCTGAAGTCCCACTGTATTCATGTAGTGCTCCAGAGCCCCTAAAATTGGTATGACCTAAATGATTGGAAGGAATAAGCCAGATACTATAACATAACCACGTGGAATTCTTCAGGTCAAACTCCACCACTGCCCATAAATATTTAGAAAATCCATAGGAAATATATGTTTTAGCTAAAGTCCTTTCCTCACTTCCAACAGCACCAACATCCTTTAAGATGCTTCAATATTGAAAGAGGAGGGAAGGGCTGTTCATTCCAAATCTATTCTTTTTCGATCACATAAATTATAAGATGTCAACTTTTGTACTTATTGATTATAGCATCCTCTGGCCACATGCAGGTTCTCAGAGAGTGTTTGGGCTAGTAATCCATTCAACCATTTGTTCAAGAGTCGCCAGTTTTTTTTTATTTAAATCTCTCCTAACCAGCCAGATTTGATTATGTGATATCATAGCAATGCAAATGAAAATTTACTAAAATTTGAATACCAGAGATGAGCTATCTCTCATCACCCATTTCACAAACAACAGTCTCCCAATCTTCCAGAAAGTAAATGTTTGTTTTGAACACATTTTAATGTGAGCTCCTTGAGAAGAGCTGTTTTTGCCTTTCTTTGTAACCTCAGCACTTGTCAAAGTGCCTGGCATGTAGTAGGTTCTTAAATGCTATTGAATTGACTGAGCTTCCAGTTTAAAATAGCCCCAATAGGCAATCGATGAAGCAGGATTCAAACTTAGGACAGACATATAGATCTATGAGTTAATGATAAAAAGGTTAAAACTATTATTATTAAATTAAAGGTTAAACCTATTATTATTAAACCTATGGGGGCAGATGAGTTCACCAAGACAGTTTAGAGAGAGAAGAGTTGAGGGCCCAGAACAGAATTCACTATTAGAAATTAACATATAGATGATGATCTGACATAGGACAATGAGATGGAGTGGTGAGACGGGTAGAGAGAACGAGGAGGGAGTGAGTAGTGTCATGAAAATCTAAAGTGGAGAAAGGATTCAGGAGATGAGGGTGTTCAATAGTGTCACATTCAGCAAAGACATCAAGAAAGAAGAGAACAATGGAAGGGGTTGGTATAGCTGGAGCGGGACATTAGTCGGGTGGGTTTGAGCAAGAGAAGGGTGACAGAAAGGGTTCACTCCTAGGTGAACCTTGATTAAGCACATGAAAAGCACATGCATTTACTAAATGCAAGACCAACAGATGGTGAAAGTTTGCTAACCTACTCACAGGGGTAATGGTGGATGATAATGACCCAAGACAATTCCAAAAGACTCATGATGGAAAATGCTTTCCACATCCAGAGAAAGAACTATGGAGTCTGAATGCTGATTAAAGCATACTATTTTCCCGTTTTTGTTTTTTTATGTTTTTTCCCCTTTTGTGCTGATTCTTCTTTCATATGACTAATATGGAAATATGTTTAGTATGTTTGTACATGTATATATTCTCTATCAGAATGCTTGTTATCTTGGGGAGGGGGTAAGGAAGGGAGGGAGAAAAATTCAGAACTCAAAATCTTACAAAAATAAATGTTGAAAACTATCTTTACATGTAATTGGGAGAAAAATAAAATGCTATTAAGTGCAAAAAAGTGGTGGATGATAAACAAATTATATTTATTAGTCATAGTCTGAATGAGGAAGTGTTGTGGGGCAAAGGCGGGGGGTGCTAGTCCTTGGTTATCTGCCTGCTCCTCCACACTGGATGGAGATGGGCTAGGCTGTTTTTGTGTTGGGCATAAGAAGACAAAAGGATCAAGGTTGGAAGGGGTGAGGCAAGCAGTGTGTGTGTGTGTGTGTGTGTGTGTGTGTGTGCTCTTGAGTGTACATTCAGCTATGGAGAAAGAGGAGACTTTGCAGGAAGAGGAAGAAAACACAATGGTGAGCCTTCTGTTACATGTGTCAGGGGTTAGATTAGCATCAGACAATTTTGGCAACAAGTGACCCAGTAGATAGAGCACTAGGCCTGTAGTTAGGAAGACCTGAGTTCAAATCTAGCCTCAGATGCTTACTAGTTCTGGGACCCTGATCAAGTCACTTAACCTTGGTTTCCTCAACTGCAAAGTGGAGATAATAATAATATTTGTAAAAAGTGCTTAACACAGTACATTGCACATTGTAGATACTATATAAAGACGTGTTCCCTCCCTCCTTCCATCCATTTTCCTTTTCTTTCCTCTGTGTCCCAACCTTCTAATGTTCCGTCTTTATGAGAAGTCACTGAAAGTTTCACACCAGACAAACTGACAATATCATCCTCTAACCAGAGTCTGTACTGGAGTAGTCATCACTCCCTGCATTCCTCCTGAAAACGTGTCTCGACTATTTCCCTCCTTCCTTAATTTCTCAACTTTTAGGGAAAATGAGAAACTTACATTTAGCCTTCCATTTCCATATTTCTATATTCCAAATGATCTGAACCCAGGGGAAAGTACAAGTGATACTTAATCAATCATCAGGCATTTACTAAATGCCAGGTACCTTCCTCTCCAAGCCAACTCCATACATCTACCAAAGTTACATTCCTAAAACAAATATCTGATCATCTCACTCTCCTTCTCCATAAACTCCAGTGGCTCCCTATTGCTTTCAGGAAAAAACTACAAACTCATTTGGCATTTACAGCTTTTACAACCTGGCTCCTACCTTTCTGGTCTCATCTCCCTTTAGACATATTTTGATCCAGCCAAATTCACCTTCTGAATATTTCTCACACACTATTCCATCTGTCCTCTCTATGTTTTTTCACAGAATATCCCCCATAACTGGATTGCATTCCCTCCTCATCTCCGCTTGTCAGAATCCTGAGTTCCTTTCAAAGGTCAACTCAAGGGCCACTTTCTTTATGAGGCCTTTCCTGATTCCCCTAGCTATTTGCATCTGACTCTACAAATTTATACTAATATGCATACATGTTTATACTGACATGCATACATTTCCTCATGGAATATAGAGTAAGCTCTTGGAGGTCAGGGACCGTTTCTTTTTGGAAAATGTCCAGAATGTGTATCTGAACAAGATACCTGTTTCCTTTCTCCTCTCGTCTCCTATGGTTGTAGATATTTAACACAAATAGAAAAGAAAATGGGCAATTAAAACATGACCAGAGCTGACTCCTATCCTTTCCCCTTTGCCTCCCCAGTCTTAATTCTCCTACCATCTTCAGAAATGGAGAGAGATACTTGAAGACTTGTGGGGGTTAGCTGACTGTATAATTAAATAGTTGGGAGATGAAAAATTGAGGGATGAATTCCATCTATTTGGGGAAAATGAAGTAGGTATATTTTATTTAATATTTCACTGTATTGAAATGTGTTAGATGATCATTACATTGGTCAATAAACAAGCATTTATTACAGGTCTGCTATGTGGCAAGCACTGTGCTAACTACTGGGCTAGATAAAGGCAGCAATCAATCACTGCCTTTAAGGAGCTCACATGTTGTCTGGCAGATAAAACACTTCTTCACTCAAAATGGCTTCCGTTCTCTAATTATTACACCTAAAATAAAAGATGTCACAAAAATTCCTAACAATACAGGTGAGAATGAAAAGCATTAATTTGGCATTTAATAAGAACCAGGTACTATATTAAGCACTTGAGCCAATTGGGGAAGATTCTTGTTAGGGAAACTAGAGTTGGAAAGTCTGGAGAAAAGGAAGGAGGAGTGGATTTCAAGTTCCAGAGGAAGGAGGAGGATGGCCACATGTGAACAAAATGATATAGAAATCAGAGGGAAGGGGAAGTCCTGGTCTGGGCCATGCAGGACTGCGCAATATTTAAATATCAGAGTATTTAATAATCAGCTCCCAAAATTAAAAAAAAAGATATACACATGACACAATTTTAAATTTAATCTGTTTCACTTTGTTATGCATAGACAATTAGCAGAAAGACAAATCAAATCCTGGTTTGTAGCATTCGATGATTTCCAAAACATAGATATTCACCATAAAAAATAATAATTGAGGGCCAGCTAGGTGGCTCAGTAAGCCCCTGGAGTCAGGAGGACCTGAGTTCAAATCCGGGCTCAGACACTTGACACACTTACTAGCTGTGTGACCTTGGGCAAGTCACTTAACCCCAATCGTCCTGCCTTCATCCCTCCAAAAAAAATTAATAATTGCTGCTTGAGAGACACTCCTGAGTGCAGGGAAAAATAAGGCAAAAGCTCACCTATTAGACTCCAAGAACATAGGAACAACTTAGAAAATTTATGGGAGGAAGACAGCCAGAATACAGGCAATATGATTTGGAGATGGCTAGGAAGTAGGGTGGTGGTCTGGTCCTGGACAAAAGACACTCAAAACTCACCTCTCAGAGTACAGGGTACCAAGGTAAGTCAATATTAATGCAAATGTCACTATTGATTTCTGTGATGGAAAATAAAATAATCTTGATTATCAGCATGAAAAATAGTACAGCACTTCTCCATATATAATACATATGCATGTACATATACACACATAAATACACAAACACATATACACACAAAGATGTACATAAACACATAAATATATACATGTATACATAAATATAATACATTTATATGTCCTACTAATAAGGCAAACTCAAATATAAAGCAAATTTTGATATGAAATCAGAACATTACTCAACCACAGTGGTGAGGTTGAGCTATTAGTTCTACTGAATAAATGCAATTCTGTATTGGTCACATAAATATGGCAAATGCAAGCCCAGCGATATCTGTGGTACGAGGATCAACTTGGCTGTGTTTAAAGGGGGTTCTCATCAGGTTGGCTGCAAGATGATGCATTTTTGTGCCACCATCACTCTTGAAGGGCATTTACTGAGTTATAGAGAGGTTTTGATCAAGGTCAGTAGAAGAAATAATTATGTTAGTGAAATCATAGATCCTTCAAATTAGAAGGGTCACATGGAAAGGTAAACATTACCCACCTGAACAAAATCTCAAGACCTTTCCTGACACCCTCTACATCCACACTTCATTCTGGTGCCTTCTCTCTGTTATCTTCAATTTATCCTGCATATAACTTGTTTGAACATAGTTGTTTGCATGTTGTCTACTCTATTAGATATCCCATTAGAGCTTTTTGAGAACAGGAATTATTTTTTGCCTTTCTTTCTAACCCAGAACTTAGCACAGTGCCTGACACATAGTAGGCACTCAATAAATGTTTCTTGACAAACTGACATGTCAAAGTTAGGAGACACCTCAGAAGCCCATCTAGTACAACTTATATGTAAACTAAAAACCCTTTTACATACATGGTTTGTCATCCAGTTTTTGTTTAAAGGCTTCCAGTAAGGGGGAGCCCAATCCCTCCTGTGCCAGCCTATTTCACTATGATTTAGATCTGATTTTTAGAAAGGGTTTCTTTATACCAAACCTGAATCAACCTCTCCTTTTTGTGCCTTGTTCTAGAAATATTGCTTCAGTACTTCAGAGCAGTCATTTCATCAGTGGAATATTCCCTCCATGAATACAGATAGCTACCCCTTTCACATATTAATAGACATTTTCGTGAGTTATTATAAACAAAACAAAATGTCACTAGCTGGTGGACAATATTGGAGCATTTTGTGAGTGCCTATGTGGGGGGTGGGGTGTTATGTTTTTTAAGGACTGGTATTCCTTATCTCAGCTCATCCAGATTGCATGTATGTGCCCAATTCTATTATGACCAGAAGAAAAGTTCTGACCTTCTCTGTTTCAGACCAGGTCAGTTCACCCTTCCTTAGGCAACCTATTGTTCCTCCTCTTCACTACTCCCGTGGACTCACCATATTGGTACCAGATTTAGTACAGACACTCAATAGACTTTGCTTACTTCATAATTCCTGAGCTCAAGAGATTTGCGAAACTCATACTTTCTGGTAGCAGAGGTTACAGAGATGGACCACCATTGCCAATGACTAAACTTAATGATCTTCATTAAACTTCTTATTACTGAGTTTGACAGATATTTAATACATTTGGAGGGTTGTACTCTATGCCTTCGTGACTTAGTCGGACCTTCCAGACTTTAGACTCTTTCAGCATAGCCTTCCAGTACAGTACATCATATACACAACTCATTGAGGCATCATTACAAGACACTGGAAGAAGAGTGAAATTTACATCTGAAAAAATTGAATCCATAACAACAAAAAGGACCATTGTTAAGACAAATATCACCATATATTATTACCTACTGGGGCAAGTTCCGAAGTTTCAATTATTGTTAATCAAACCAATATTATTAATACTGTTAATTGTAAAGAATAACAGTCCTGAAGCAAAACCTTGAAATAAATAAGTTTATTTTTGGTAAAATCCCTATGCTTCTAAGGAATGCCATTCCTCTTTTAGCTTCTGCTCTCCCACACCAAATGAATAGCTCAAGTAAGTCTTTCTCCTTACCTCTTACTGTGGTGACCTATCTATGTCAGACTACATAGCTAAGACCCCATATTTGTGATGCCTGACTTGTGTTCCACTGTTTCAAACCTCAACATTTTTCTAGATGAAAATAAATAAATCTGATGAATTAATTCACATTAATATTAATAGGTATGAATATGAGAAGTAGAGGAAGAGGAGGAAAAAGCATAAGAACAAGAAGAGGAGGAGGAGGAGAAGACCAATATTTATATAGCACCTACTTTGTGCAAGGCATTGTGTTAAGTTCTTTACAATTATTATCTCATTTTGGTCCTCACGACAATCCCAGGAAGTGGATACTTCTCGGATGCTTAATGAATAGTTAAATAATTGAGCAATGCATTAGCTCCCAGGAAAACATATACATGTGTGTACAATGTACATATAACATAAACATATACATGTAAAATATACATATTTACATACACATACATACATGCATGTGCATATGTGTATATAGTATATACAGAGATCTACTTCGTGACTTAGGAAACCAGGCTCAGAATTTACATAGACAAGTTTCAATATGAGGAGCATTCTTCCCCCCACCCCCTGCCAATCATTCTCTTTTGCTAGTATTACCCTTAACCAGAATTACCCATGGGAAATTTCCAGGAATGTGCAGGTTAATATTTAACAAACAGAACTCCCCGCTCCCCCCAAAGGTGTATGCACCAGTGTCACAACATACTTTTAAGGTTACCTTAGAGCAGCTAGATCAGAAACCCATTAGACCTGCACTGCCTGAATAACACATAGTAATAGTGAAAAACAAAGTTTGGGTCTTGGGTTCCATGTTATGGCTTAGCACTTTGACACTCCTAAAGTCCTATGTGCATGAGCTCTCTTTCCCCATGAATTACAAATAAATCTCTGGGAGTCTGAGCCTAAACTTTTGAACTTGAGACTGCTAGAGAAGTCCAGGAAATACATCCTTCTTTATCTGGAAGGCTGGGGGGTGGGAATTCTCACTACTTGACCACATAATTCCCTTCTCCACAAATGGATCTTTCAGGCTAAGATACTAGGGCCACTCTAGGTCTAGGAACTTGAAATCCAAAAGTTTTTTTTTTCCTTGGGATATGCTGGTGAAAATATTTGCAGTTGTCATGTACTTTTGCTTCAATGCTACCATTCTGTGCTACGATGATTAGGTTGCTATTCACAATCATCCAACCTTACCAGTTTATCTCCAATGTATTTGTGGTAGCCCAAGCCAATTTATTAGTGCCGTAATAAATGAGAAGCAATCAAAATGCCCACAAACATATCATGACCCTATAAGGCTCATCAACCTGTTTAATTAATCTAAATTAACAATTAATCTAAATGTTTTGTAAAAGGTCTTAGCGACAATGTCTCAATTCAAAATAATTTTTAAAATTTAAGAGATTTCATTTAGATGCCAGATGGAAATGAGTTTTGTATCATAAATTTTTATGATATACTTTGAATCTTCTAAGGCGGTTATTTACCTTACAGAAGGCCTATCCTACTAGGGAATAGTCAACATTTCATAGGAAATAAAAAAAAATTCTCTGTAACAGAAAACAAATAAGGTACTTTTTAAAAAACAGCCAGAATGAAAAATGTTAGCAAAAAAGTATATGGTGGGAAAAAGATAGTGGTCACATGAAGAGAGAGAGGGATAGCTGAAAAGTTGTCCATATGCTCCATTCATACCTTTGTGATGTCTAGAACACACACACACAAAGATGTCATATTTTGGAATCAAGTATCCAAAATATTTAGGAAACAACTGAAAGCAATATGAATTTCATCCTAACATAAGAGGCCTGTTTCTCAACTCCCCATGAACTTTAAACTTCTTACTTCATTTTGAGACTTTTAAAGATATTTGAGTTGAGATGCATTCATATAGTGTTCTTATGACATTGATCCAAGATATGAAATTAGCCTTCAGTAAAGCACTGGATTGCATTAAAGTCAACCAATCCAATTAAACTTACCTCAATTCAAGCAAACATTTATTAAAATACCTACCATGTATATGGTACTGTGCTAGAGACAGAGAATATAAAGAAGAGAAAACCATCACTACCCTTCTTGAGGGAACTTACATTTCTTTGGGAAATACATGTTAAGTGCTATGTAAATAGAAGATAATTTAAAAGGGAGAGTATTCCAACAAGAAGAGCAATTATGGGAAAATATTTTTGCCCATCTGTTGGTCTTAATCAAGCAGATGAATGGATTCTTGGTATCCATGTTTAATGATGTATATTTCCCCCATTCTAAACCTAATGGAAGTTTTGTTGTGATAGATAGATAGTGCATTTATTGAATAATCATTATTTACCAGTCATTGTGCTAAACATTTAGAATACTAATACATGCGAAATAAAAGACTGACCTTTCCCTCAAGGAGCTTATATTCTATTGAGGGAAGACAACATATAAAAGGGAATGAGGTTTACTGATGACATATCTGCACTTTGACAAGGTTGAGAATTCACCCAGGGACTAATGAGTTGAGCTGAACGTGGGGCGAGCATGGCTGACATGAACACTTCCTCAAACGGAGGCTCCAGTGAGGAGCTCAGCAATTGAAGGAGGTGACCATAAGGATGTTGCCAACATGAAAAGTTCCAGGAGGAAAGATAGAGAAGCTGTTCAAGGAGTCATAGCCCTGACCAAAGCCACCTCTGATTCTCATATAAATGTATAAGCATAATTTCTTTGTTGTTGTTATTTTTCTGTGAAGGGCTTCTCTGGCAATCTAGACAAGCATTGTTAGTGGAAAGAGGTGGAGGAAAGGCCAAGAGATCAAAGCTTTGTGGCTGAAATTCCATTATAACACACAGTGCAATAATAATCTCAGTCTAACCAAAATATTTTAAAATCCTGACCAAGAAATATTTAATACAATAAAAGTCTACTAACGAAGTAATTTAGGTAATTCTCTCTATTTGGGACTTGACTGTATTATATGAAGTACAGTAGTAAAAGTATAAGATCTAGGTTTATATTACTTCCAATTGAATGTACTGAATGTTATGATTTTTTTTCTTAATTAGAGAAACTACCAATCTCTGTGTCCAAGTTTGTATTTTTTTCCATCTTCAAAAAAATATAGACCAGATGTGGAATGGAGAGCAGGATCTCATCAAGGATTGTTTCAAAACATCAATCCATAAAAATAAACTTTAATTATGTAGTAAGATATTGTTATTAGTACTTTATTGTTGTATTACATGTAGTAATTCATTTCTGCTGGTAACAGAGGAAAACTATTCTATCAGTAAATTTTATTTTATATTCTAACTTAATAGATATTGGTGCTGTATTGACAATATAATGTGATTTTATGAAATGCAAAGTAATAGTGCATTTGTTAGCGTTGAGGAATGTTTTGGCATTCTGTGTCATTATGGCCTCTGTAATGTTTACATAGTATATTTACATGATTAAAATGCAATCAGTCATATAGACAGTCCAGTGTATTTCATTACTTAGTGGACGTATTTGCTAAGCAATATTATGGAGAAAAAAATACAGCTATGCTAATCACTTTGGCCCTTTCTTTGCATTGATTTCAAACTCTGCCTTTCACTTGGTTTTCATAAATGCTTGATTTGGGCATTTCGAATAAACGATCCATGATGGATATTCGCTTTTAAAATCTGGTGGTTATTTTGGGGATTAAAATTTAGTTAAATAGTCTATAAATTGGAGAACTCTAGAATCTCTTTAGGAAACAGCTTGATTTCCTGCAAAGTAATGTAGTCTTTACAATGTTAAATAAGCAGTGTGAAGAAATGAGGATGCTTTATGGTCAAAAGTTTCAAATGGCAGACTAGAGCTAAAAGCTACCACAAGACTCTAAAGCCTATTCAACAAATTGTGTAATGAAGAACTGAAAGACCCCAGAGATACAAAAAAAGGATCAAACAGGCCAAATAAATGGTTTGTAGGGCTAGTGTCTATCCTACTGAAATTAACATAAAATTAATCTTTAGACCAAACAATATAGTTCTTTTTTTAATTGGGAATGATTCTTCAGTTTTAGACTTATGAATGTCATCATTAGATCTGGATGGGACCTTAGAGGTCATCTAATCCACTACCTAATCAATCCATCATTTAATCAATTATGTTTTCCATGTAACTGGTGAAGGAGGGTAGTTATTTTTTATTTCCATCCCTTCAGCCAACAAGCTAGAGTCCACATTTCAAATTGCCCCCCCATAAAATACCAGAAGTTAGGTTTGGCTATAGAATCTACAAGATGAGAAGAATCAAGAGTGGAAAGAGAAATTAGTCTGGAAGCAAAAGTGATTTATTATGTGGCTAATGTGAAAATTTGAGAAGAAACAATAGGAGATGGGAGTAGAGGAGGCATCCCCAGCCACTAGCCAAGACTGAGAGAGTAGGACACTCTTTGTTTGCACTGGCTGGTATGCAGAGGAGAACAGCAAGTGGAAAGGTAGCAGCATTGAGAACCAGTATATCTAATGCACCCAGACAGCTGATACTAGAGCTGAGTGACAGAGTCCCTGAAGCTGAAGGAGGGGGCATTTTCATCTAAGCTTCTTATTTTCCTTCAACTTCTGGCTCAGGCATCTCCCACAGACATTGATGAGGTTTGAATTTGAGCACTTAACCTTTGTCTCATTAAACTCTTATATCTGTTTGTCTTGGATCATAAAATGATCTGGCATACTGGGTCTTGTAAGAGTGCAGGTGCCAAGATTACACAGTAGTTGTTTTTGATCTATTTAATATATTATGTAGAATTAACTCACACTTGTGTACATGGTTTAATTTTGCAGTGTTCTTTTCGCTGGAGTGCACTGGAATTTAGCAGGATAAAGAAGAAGGCATCTCCTAGGGATTAAGTACACCAAGTGTTACAAGAATCTAATTGAATAAACCCATAAACAGCACTCTGTAGGCTAATAATATGTATATTTCATCCCACAAAAGGAGCAGAAAGAGACCATAGAGGTGGCTGGATCTCTGAGAACCATAGAGAGCTTGGCAATTTATAGGAGCACCCTGTGATGCTGAGTGAGGGCACATACCACCAACAGGAGGAACACAAGAACACTAGCCTCTGTGCTCATCAATGAATAGAAAGAATCAGGTAACTGTTCACCATCATAACAAAAGGAAACTCAACCACCCAGATATAAAGTGACTTTACCAAAGTAAATGGGACAGCCAGGACCTGTACACAGGTGCTTATACTCTTATGCCATGAGGCCTGAATCGATTCATTAATGATTTCTACAAAACATATTCAAGCAGTTATTTTCAAGGATCAGGGAAACACTTTTCTCCTTTTCCTCCTCCTTCAGATTAGACTTAGCTCTGCCAAAAAAGTGCCAATGTAATTTGTTAGAAAAAATTAAGAACTCAGTAATATTAAATAGCAAAACCAAAGAATGCTATATCCCCCTGGATCACTGCCTTGTCATAGCAAAGGGCCTTGTGTGCTTCAATGAATCTATGAACTATGCCATGAAGGTTTACCCAAGATGGACAGGTCATAGTGGAGAATTCTGACAAAAGTGATCCACTGGAGAAGAAAATGCCAAACCACTTCAGTATCTTTGCCAAGAAAACCCCATAGACAGTACTAACAGGATAAAAGATATGACACCGGAAGATGAGCCCCTCAGGTCAGAAAGTGTCCAGTGCACTATGGGGGAAGAACAGAGGACAGCCACAAGCAGCTCTAGTACTAATGAAGTACTTGGCTAGTGCAAAGCCAAAATGAAACTCAGCTGCAGGTGCATCTGGTGATGAAAGGTAAGTCATATGCTACAAAGACCAATATTGCATAGGAACCTAGATTGTGAGGTAAGGTAGTAAGTTGAATGTGATCCAACAGGAGATGGAAAAATTACGCATTGACTGGGCATCAGTGAACTTAAGTGGACAGGAATGAGTGAGTTTAATTCAGATGATCTCTGTATACACATGTGACCAAGAATCCCACAAAAAAAAATGGAGTAGCCCTCAATCAATAAAAGGGTGAGAAAAGCAGTACTATGGTATAATCTCAAAAATGACTAAACGATATCTGTTTTGAATACAAAGTAAACCATTCAACATCACAGTAATATAAGTCTATGCTCCCAATAACAACAAAAAAGTCATATTTATAAAAGGGAATTGGAATGCCAAAGTAGGGAATCAAAAGATAATGGGAATAATAGGCAAGCTTAGCCTTGGAGCACAAAATCAAGCATGGCAGAGAATAAAGTCGTTTTGTCAAGATAACTTTCTGGTCATAAAAAGCACTCTTTTTCAACAATGCAAAAGGTTACTCTACATACGAATTTCACCAAATGGCCTATATAGAAATGAGATTGATTACATACTTTGCAGCCAAAGGTAGACATGGAGCTGACTGTGGTTCAAATAATGAGCTTCTTATTGCAAAATTCAACTTAAATTGAAAAAAGTAGGGAAAACCATCAGACCTCATAGGCAGGACCTAAATAGCATCCCTTATGAATATGAAGTAGAGGTGATGAATAGATTTAAAGGATTAGATCCAGCAAATAGAATGCCTGAAGAACTATAGATAGAGGTTCACAATATTGTACAGGAGAGAGCAACAAAAATGTCAATAATCTCAGATACCACTCTGATGGTAGAAAGTGAAGAAAAATTAAGAAGCCTATTGATGAGGATGAAAAATGAGTATAAAAGTTGGCTTGAAACTTAACAAAAAAAACAAAAACCCTGATATCTGGACAACTGGTCCCATCAACTTCCTGGCAAAGGGAGGGGAAAAAATGGAAGCCATGTAGATTTACATTTGTGGGCTGTTGACCTGTTTCTTGCAAGGAGAGCTATGTCAAATCTGGATAGTATACTAAAAAACAGAGACATCATCTTTTTGATAAAGCTCCATATAATCAAAACTATGATTTTTCCAGTAGCAATGTATGGCTGTGGGACTCAGACAATAAGAAAACCTGAGTGCCACAGAATTTATAATTTTGAATTGTGGTGCTGGAGAAGCTTGGAAAGCAAGGAGATCAAGTCAATCAATACTCAAAAACATTAATTCAGGATATTCACTAGAAAGACAAATGCTAAAGCTGAAGTTTAAATACTCTGGCTACCTTATGAAAATATGGGGCTCATTGCAAAAGAACCTGATGTTGGAAAAGATTGAAGGGAAAAGGAAAAGGGGACAGCAGAGGATGAACATGAACAGAATATGCATGGACAGACTTCAAGATAGAGTGGACGATATCGGCCTAGTTTGCCATGGCTCATGGGGTCACAAAGAATTGGACATGATCGAACAACTGAATAGCAACAACAAAAACGAATTCTATAATATTCGCGGTATCCAAGCATTTAAATAAATCCATTAGGCTAATTTTATTTTTTAACTTACCACTTACTGAATCTCCAATGTATGAAAACAGAGTTTTGTTTGACTCTTTCCTTTCCCTCACTTCTTATGAACAAGTAGTTCTCATAAATTTTTATGAGAAAGATTTCAGCTTGTTCTGTTTGAGCCAGATGGCAGAAGGAGGAGCAATGGATGGAAGTTACCAAAAGGTAAATTTAAGCAGGATGTCAAGAAAAGCATCCTAACAATTACAGCTATCCATCAATGGAATGGTCTAACTCAGGAAGTTGTAGCTTCTGCCTCATAGCAGTCTTTCAGCAAAAGCTGGATGATTACTTGTGAGGCAGACTGGAGAGGAGATCCTTGTTATAGGTTGCACTAGATTCTCTCTGAGGTCCCTTTAGCTCTGAGATTCCATGAATGTCTGTGAGTTTTTCAGTGCTGTTGATGCTACCTTTGAAACATCTCTAAAATTCTCTCCCCTCTTTATTCATGCTACAAATGCCCTAACCATATTCCACCTGCACTATTACAATTGTTCCCTAACAGGTCTTTTTACCTTCTCTCTCTTCCTTTTCCAATCTGTGCATATATTTCTGTTGTCTAAATCTATTCATGACCACTACATTAGTGGTCACCAGTTTTTCAAAAGGAATGAAAATGAAACCAGAACAGATATTCTCCCTGGCAGAATTAGGAGAGGTGAAGGGACTTGATGACATAGTGGAAATAATAACTAACTTCGAGTTCACAGAAACAAAATTTCAGAGTTAGAAGGAAACTCAATGCCTGTTTACTCCAAACCACAGTGGAAAGAAATTGCCACTATAACATACCAAACAAGGGGTCCACCAGCCTCTGCCTGAAGACCTGGTGTGAAAGGGAACTCATCACTGGGTGATGTTAGCCTCTACTTTCCCTGGCAGGTGGATAGAATAATAGAATGTCATTACTACCAAAGACTGGAGGACCAAGAAAGAGTCTCCCACAGAGAGGGTAAAGAGAAGTTCAGCTTCCTGCCGCTCTATTCTCCTTGTAAAAAAAAAAAGAAAAAGAAAAGGGCCAAGGCAAGAGCAAAAGTAAATGGCCTTATGTACCTTTTCCTATCAGGAAGAAGAGAGATTGAGAAAGTATTTTAAAAATCAAACTTCATCCCATCCACGGCTAGTAGTCAGGTCAGTGCTAAAGCCTCACTTGATCCTTTCTCTACCCTCGTAGAGATTAGGGAAAACATCTAATTTTTTTTTGCCTTCCAAGACCAATGGAGGTGTCTTTTGTTGTAGGAAAAATCTATTTTGACTCAAAGGATTCCAACCCATGAACAAGAAAAAGGCTGCTTCTTCTCTTTCCACTGATGTTTCATTCATATTGTTCAGTCATTCAGTTGTGTCTGACCCTTCATGACCTCCAAGACCATACCATCCATGGAGTTTTCTTGGCAAAGATACTGGAGTGCTTTGTTACTTCCTTTTCCAGTTTTATGCAGACAAGGGTTGAATGACTTGTCCAGGGTCACACAGCTAGTCAGTGTCTGAGATTAGATTTGAACTCCGGTCTTTATTACTCCAGGCCTAGTTCTCTATCCACTCTGCCACCTCATTGCCCCAGTGCTTTACTAGGGTCCCGCTATATTTTGCTTGAGTTCAATAGAAGAGGGGCAAGTTACTATGCTACGCATTTGAAAAAAAGGAGAGAGATTATAAATTGATATTACAGAGACTCCTAAGATTTCTATTGAGAATAGAATAGAACAATAGAAAGAGAACCAGTCTGAGAGTCTGAAGAGCAAGTTCAAGACCAGGTTCCAGCACTTCCACCTGTGTGACCTTGGATGAGCCAGTTAACTTCCGAGACTAGGTTTCTCAGCCGTAAACTGGGACCACGCA
>CM053622.1:248287893-248303082 GCA_028646595.1 Phalanger gymnotis | reverse complement strand
GGGACAGACCTTACCCCGAGACCATCCAGGCAGACCTGGGCTGGAGTCCTGCTTCCCTCTGCCCCTTTGTGGGTTCTGTAGTTCTAGAATTGGTTCAGAGCCATTTTTTCATAGGTTTTTGGAGGGACTTGGAGGGGAGCTCACGCCGGTTACTGCTTTCCAGTCGCCATCTTGGCTCCGCCCCCCCAGGCCCCTTAGGCTGGATTTGAAATCAGTTTTTTCTAACTCCAGGCTGCGCACTCTATCTACAATGCCACCTAGCAGCCTGGATGACTTGAATATGATTCTAGAAGGCAAAGCTTATTTGAAAGATACAGACTAGGCATTCCCCAATTGATAAATGGTCAAAGGATATGAACAGGTAGTTTTCAGATGAAGAAATTAAAGCTATCTACAATCTTACAAAAATGCTCTAAATCACTATTGATTAGAGGAATGCAAATTGCAAACCTCTGAGGTACCACCTCACACCTATAAGATTGGCTAATATGACACAGAAGGAAAATGATAAATGTCGGAGAAGATGTGGGAAAACTGTCACAGTAATGCATTGTTGGTGGAGTTGTGAACTGATCCAACCATTCTGGAGAGCCATTTAGAACTCTACCCAAAGGGCAATCAAACTGTGCACACCCTTTGATCTAGCAATACCACTACTAGATCTGTATCCCAAAGGGATCATAAAAAAGGGAAAAGGATCTACACATATGAAAATATTTATAGCAGCCCTCTTGTCATGGCAAAGAATTAGAAATTGCAGGGATGCCCATCAATTGGAGAATGGCTGAACAAATTATGGTATATGAATGTAATAGAATGTAATAGAATACTATGGTGCTATAAGAAATGATAAGCAGGCAAATTTCTGAAAAACCTGGAAAGACCTGCATGAATTGATGCCGAGTGAAGTGAGTAGAACCAGGAGAACATTGTACACGGTAGCAGCAGCATTGTACAATAATCAACTATGATAGACTTAGCTCTTCTCAACAATGCAATGACCCAGACGATTCCAAAAGACTCATGATGGAAAATGCTATCCACATCCAGAAACAGAACTATGGAGTCTGGACATGTGTTGAAGCATACTATTTTCACTTTTTTTTATGCTTTTTCCTTTTTGCTCTATTTCTTCTTTTACAACATGATTAATGTGGAAATATGTTCGACATGATTGCATATGTAGAACTTGTATCAAATTGCTTGTCACCTTATGGAAGAGAAGGAAGGAGAAAAATTTGGAGCTCAAAATCTTCTAAAAATGAATGTTAAAAACTATCTTGACATGTAATTCAAAATATACTATTTGCAATAAACGAGTGAATGAATGAATGAATAAGTAAATAAATGTTATCCTGACAATCATGGAAAAAAAACCAAAACAACCAGACCAGGTTAAAAGAAGTGTGGAGAAGGTGTGGTACCACCAGATATAATTCAATCAAATTTAATTAAGCCTGCATTATACTGGGCACTGGGCTTGGCACTGGGAAGACAAAGAGGAAAATAATAGAACGGACTCTTTTCATGGAGCTTATATTCTATTGGATAGTAATTAGCAACTTGAAGAGTAATTAGACCCTGTCTCGATCAGTCAAGTGTTTATCTAAGAAAGAGAGGGGGGAGTTCAGAGATATAAAAACAATTAAATAGAAGGGAGAGTCGGCTGAGTAAAGAACACTTGAGGGAAGATCAGTAGATGCAGATGCTGATGTGATATTGTCATCAGAATGTTTTGTAGCCTACCCAGAGAGACAAAAGAAATAAACGACAACTCTGGGAAACAGCTTACATGTCTGTCGTGATGAGGGACTTCAATGACCTGGACATCTTCTGATGCCATGTCTCTGTCACATGCAGTGTAGCTAATATGTTCTTCATTTAAAGGTCTCTTAATAGGCAGAGGAACCAGCTAAGTGGAATCCTGTCCTGGATATGACTTATCAACAAGGAGGCACTGGTTGCTGGGGTAGAAATTATAGCAACTTTGTGGGAAAGTAACCACTCCATATTCAAATCTGTGATAGAGAAGGAACAGAGAGACAGTCGTAATCTGATTTTTGGAGAATAAATTTCAGAGCTCAGAGAAAGAATCAGTAGGATCCCACAGATTAAAATTCTACAGGGGAAATGAGTTCGGGAGGCATGGAAACTCCTGAAGGATGAAATCCAGAAAACATAATGATATGCAATTATGATTAGGAGGGAAATTAGGATTTATCCAAAAGTATTTGATTGGAGAATTTATTACTCCAATAAGAGTTTCAAAAAGACAAGTACAGAACAGAAACAACGACAGAATAGCATCCTTCTGTAAGAATATTGTCAAAAGTATCAAAGCTCAGAATAAGATGAAAATGGCAAAGAAAGGTAAGGACAACATAAAGGATCATTGTTTTTTGTTGTTTAGTTACATTCAGGGAAAGAAGACAAAAGAAGAGAAAAGACTTCTGTTTGGGGTAGATAAAATGTTAACTAATCATGGGTAGAAGGCCTAGTTGCTCAAACCTTATTTTTCTTATTTCAATTCAATTCAGTTAACATTTGTTACGTGACAAACACTGGGTGGCTAAGAAAAGAGGACACATAAAGAGGCCCTCAAGGAGTTTACAATTCAATGGAGGAGCTTACAATCCAATGGAGGAAAACAACACACTGAAAAGGCATGAGGGAGGCCACCAGGAGTTACCTGATATGGAGACTTCATGTTCTGTGGAGTTCAAGCTAAGCAGAGTTGCAGATGGAAAGTAGAGAACTATCTGGAAACTCCAGATGCCAGCTCTCTATAAAGGACAGCTTTTGGAGAGGTTTAGTGCTCCACTCTCCAGCCCTCCAATTAGAGAAGAGAGAAGGCTGATGCAGTTTAGTATTCAAAGATGAGTTGTTGTTGTTGTTTGTCCTTCCTTCTAGAAGAGGACTGTGACATCATGGAGGTGATGCCATAATATGCAAGCGAATTGGATTTAAGTGGGTCCAGTGGCAAGATACACATCAGGATGACTGGAGATGGCCCCAGATACAGTGGAAGACCTTGTCCTTTTAAAGCTAAGGTCTTTAGCATGTCTCAGTTTGACTAAGGCAATTCCCATTCAGTGATTAAGCGTTGGCTAAGAAAAAAATGAGGCAAAGAATGGCCCCTTTAACCTAGTCAAAAAAAATCAGACTAGGAGGGGAAAGGGTTTTTAGCCAAAACAGAAATAATTCCTATTTACATTCACTCTGAGTCAATCCCAAGGCCCAAACCCTGACCCCAAAGTTGAGTTAAGGAAATGATGAGGAGATGTCAAGCCATCAGCTTATCCTGGGTGGGGCACCAAGTTCCACTGAGTTTAAAGAAAGCCAAGCTGCCTATGGAAAGCAGAAAATTTGTTTTCTCTGAGAAGAGGAATAATCTTTTGCCTGGAAAAGACAGAACAAAGTGCTCGTAGGCATCGATACCCAAGATTTGAATTTAACGACATCATAATGCCCAAGTGATTCCAGGATCCTCAGGAATGAAGGAATTTTCAGTTTTGATCCCTGATCATTGGTGATTTTAAAAAATAATACTTCATTCCCCAATTACATATAAAAACAGATTTCAACATTTGTTAAAGGTCTTTGAGTTTTCTTTTTCTCTGAAGAGCAGAGTCTACCACTAGAGTCAGACATTGTCAGGAATTATCAATTCCATCAATTTTCTTGTTGGGGAAGGGGCGAAGTGCTCTTTATCCATACTGCCCTCCATAGCTATACCTGCTGGGCAACACTGGGAAAGTGTAAGATTGTCTGTCTGTTCTACGGCCTGGTCGGGCTAGATCTCAGTTCTAGCTGCCACATTTTGTCAGATACTACATTTTAGCAAGGACATTAATAAACTAGAGAGTGTCCAGAGTGGGGAAATGACAATGGTAAAGGGTCTTAAGGATATTTATATTTAACGCAATTCAATAATAAAAGTGTATTAATCCTTTAGCATTGGCCAGTTACTTTGCTAGGTGTTGGGCATGTAAGGACAAAAATGACATAGCTCCCTTCAATGAAATAAGATATATCTCATTTCATTTAAAATATAGATGCAAAATAAATTAAAACTAATTTTGAGAATGGGACAGAACACTAAATATCAGGATCAGCATTAGGATCAGGAAGGGTTATGGATTGAAGGTGGCTAATGAACTGAAACTTTAAAGGATCTAGGAACTCCAAGAAATGTAGGTCAAAAGAGAGAGAATGCCAGAGAAGCTTGAACAAAGTGCAAAGGTCGAAGATGGAATTGTTTATGTATAAGAGCAGAACATAGGCCAATTTGGTGGGAATATATTATCCAATATGGGAAAGGAAATAGTGTTATATCAGTTGAGAAAGATAGGCTGGGGCTAGAATGTGAAGGACTTTATCTAAACTGGTGAGTTTACATTTTTTTTTTCTCAGAGCCAACAGGGAACTGAGGTGTTTTTTTTTGTTGTTGTTTTGTTTTGTTGGGCAGCGGCATGGTTAAGTTTGTTGGAGGAGGGAAAAACTGGAGTCCAGAAGAGTTGTTAGGAGATGTTTGGCTAGATTCCTCAACAGCCTAGGCAGGAGATGATAAAGTTATGAGCTAGGATAGAAGCTATGAGAATAACAGCAATGATACAGCTGCTTAGGGTATAGTGAAAGTAGAATTAATAAGACTTGGTAATTTACTGGATATGAAGGGTGAAGATTCAAGAATATCTCTAAGGTCAAAAACCTGAGTTACTAGAAGAATGGTGGATCTTTTTTGTTGTTGTTTATTCAAGGGGGGAATGGAGGGCAATTGGGTTAAGTGACTTGCCCAAGGTCACACAGCTAGTGTGTCAAGTGTCTGAGGCCTGATTTGAACTCAGGTCCTCCTGAGTCCAGGATTGGTGCTCTACTCATTGAAACACCTAGCTGTCCCTTAGGATGGTGGTTCTTTTAACAGAAATAGGAAAATTAATAAAATGTATCATATTACAGGGGAAAAGATAATGAGTTTTGAGTTCTGTTTTGGACACAGCAAGTTTGAGATTTCTATAAGATATGCAGGTAAATATGTCCACCTGGTTGTTGTTGATATAAGAATAAAGATCAGGAATGAAATATGGATATGAAACTCAGAGTATAGAATTAGGAATGATAGGTGGAAATTACAAAGATATAGAGGGGTTTCATGTATGAGAAAATATGCTACCAACTGGAGTTAGAGAAAAGATAAATGTGCTGCCTTGGAATAATTAGATTCCCACTTTCTACTCTCTAGAGCTCATCAAGAAAGACTGGATGTTGACTTACATGCCATACTGGAGAGGTCATTCTTGTTTAGAGATGGACTTTGCTAGGTGGTGAGTGAGTTCCCTATCACATCTGAGATTCTGTGATTCTGAAAACCCTGGTCTGCCAGGTGCTTGCCTTGCAATCTTAGGCAAGACATTTATTCTCCTCAAGCCTTAAAGTTCTTATCTACCTAATAGGAACAATGACACTCACTCCATGAAGGATCTTCATGGAAAAAGCTCATTAAAAGCTAAAGTGCTGTATGATTAGATTTATTATTGTGGTGATCCTTCATGTATTTTGTAGCTATAAAATTCTGATCCTTTTTGCATGCCACTGGGCTATGTCTTGTCACAGTTAAAAACTTGTACCCGCTCAAACATTTGATGATTTTTAATTTATATTGGTTAGTTACTTAAGCAGATTTCCCAAGTTTTCTTCTATGCTTTTCTGTTAATTTCCAGTTATTATGGTAAGCTTCTTCAGGAGAAGACCACATTCCCTTTTTTGTAATACTGAGCATTCTAATTATTTATGTTATTCTTAACTTTGCTCATTATTTATTTTCAAAACATTCATTCCATATAGGAGCTATTAATCTTATTGATAATCATAATAACAGACACCACTAGGATAATTCTGAACAAGACATTATCCAAGAAGTGTAACTCAAGGGAAGATGATTGCTGATTATTTTAAAACCATAAATAACCTAGGCTGTGATTGCAAGAGAAAGATACATCATGTAGAACATATGTATATGTACACTATATATAAATATAATCACTTGTTTTGTATTTCCTTTCTTTGGGACCCCTATTTCTTTATAGGGGAACTAATCTTTGGAAATGATTCTTCTTTTAGGTATTCCTCTTAGAAATGGACAGCAGGCCGTTTTTCTTCCTTTGCATCTACCACTATGCTGATGCTGAAATGTTGATAACATTTTGCAAATGAAATGTTTTTAAATTTCATGCCTTATATATTTATGAGGGTTTAGTATATAATTAAAGAAGCCACAAAGTTGTGTTAGATCAATTATCTAAGTTGTGCAAAACAGAACTTGTAAAGCTAAAGCAAGCTACATTTTTCATACTTGCTCAGAACAAACATGTTTCTAGGGCATCCGGAACCCCCATGGATTGTTGACTAGAACACAATAGGACAGCCTGGGAAAAAGAATTTTGTTTTGATAAATGAGCATTCCTGAGGGATATGCATGCAGATAAACAGGTGCACTTGAAAACTATATCAGACCTCAGAACTTTCTATTCAATTATTCTCCCTGTTATTTTCTTGCTGCTGGCCACTTGATTATTTGGGCAATTTTGTCACATATAGTAAAACTATACTAATTGCCATTCTACCCAATAAAATACTGTGTTGTTTGAACAATAGCTAGGCTGAGATTATTCTTTGACTCTTTTAGAATTTGAAGCTCCCTACAATGGGCCTACTATGTTTAGATCCTGAAGTAATTATCTGGGTGAGATACAAAGGTAAATAGCACACAGGTCCTTTCTAAATGGAGTTTAATATTATTTCTCAGTGGATTAAATTCAATTCAACAATTATTTAATAAACACCTACTTTTTGGTAGGTAGGTTGATAGTATAAATAAGAGTATTCAAGATTTTTTTGTCAATCAATGAACATTTAATAAGTGTTTACTATGTGCCAGGCCCTGTGCCAAATGCTGGGCAAAAGTCAGTCCCTGCTTTCAAAGAGCTCATAGTGTAATAGGAGAGAAAACATGCAAATAACCTATGTACATACATATATGTATACACATATATATGTGAATATATGATGAATTGGAGATAAGCACAGAGGCAGAAAAATTAAAGGGGATCAGAAAAGGTTTCACATAAAAGAGGAGGTTTCACTTGGGCGGTGAAGGAAGCCAGGAAGACCAGGTAGTAGAGAAGAAGAGGGAGAATATTCCAGGCATGAGGAGCAGCCAGTGTAAATGCTCAGTCTGGATATGGAGTGTCTTCTAAGGAGAAAAGCAAGGAGGGAGACTAGTATCACTGGATCACAGAAAGCATGTTGAGGGGACTAAGTTGTAAGAAGAAAAATGAAAACTTTCTAGTATAAAACTTTAGAGGCATTTTTATATGCAAGCAATTGATATGCTAATTTAAATTAGTATTATCTATTCATTTAAACATATCCCCTAAGAGGCTCTAGCAGGGAACTGCTTGAATGAATAAATGACCTGTGTTAGTCTAGTTTGAGTTATTATATATTTAAAAGGAATGAAATTTCATTGCTTCAAAAGATTCTTTTTCAGATTTGTTTTTGCTAATTCACACTGCCTCCAATTATTCTTTTTCTTAAGGTTTGTTTATTTTTAGTTCCACAGGTTTTTGAGTTCCAAATTTTCTTCCCCTCCCTTCTTTTCCCCCTCCCCCCAAGATGGCATGGAATCCGATATATGTTCTACATATTCTTTCACATTAAACATAGTTACACAATAGTCAAGTTCTAAAGAAGAACCACGATCAATGGAGTGAATCATGAGAAAGGAGAAACTAAACCAAAAAAAATATATAGCAAAAAAAAGAGAGCGCATAGTTTCCTTCAATCCGCATTCAGACTCCATAGTTCTTTGTCTGGATGTAGACAGGTCTTTCCATCATGAGACCTTTGGGGCTGTCTTTGAGCCTTGTATTACTGAAAAGAGGCAAGTCTATCAAACTTACTCATCACAGAATCAATATGTCTGTGGTTGTGTACAATGATCGCCGGGTTCTGCTCTGCTCACTCAGCATCATATCGTGCAGTTCTTTCTCTGATAAAGGCCTCAAATCTAAAATATACAGGAAACTGAGCCAAATTTACAGGAATACAAGTCATTCCCCAATTGAGAAATGGTCAAAGGATATGAATAGGCAGTTTTCAGAGGAAGAAATTAAAGATAACTATAGGCATATGAAAAAAGGCTCTAAATCACTATTGATCAGAAAAATGAAAATCAAAACCATTTCTTAGGTACCATGTTTCTCCTGTCAGATTGGCTAACATGACAAAACAGGAAAATGATAAGTGTTGGAGAGGATGTAGGAAAATTGGAACATTGTTACATTGTTGATGGAGTTGTGAACAGATCCAACCTTTCTGGAGAGCAATTTGGAACTACTTCCAAAGGGTTTACAAAAATGTGCATACCCTTTGACCCAGCAATACCACTTCTAGGGCTGTATCCTAAAGACAACACGCAAGTGGGAAAGGGACCCACATGTACAAAATTATTTGTAGCAGCTCTTTTTTGTGGTAGCGAAGAATTGGAAATCAAGGGGATGTCCATCAATTGGGGAATGGCTAAAAAGCTGTGGTATATGTAATGACATACTATCGTGCTATAAGAAATGGGGAAGATGCAGACTTTCAATTATTCTTAATTGATGAACTTTTAACGTGCCTTGAAATTAATTATTTTATGTTATTTTATTTTTTGACTGGGCAAATTCCTCCTAATAATAAGGGTTAGCTCTTCAAACTGATAGTCATAGAGAAAAGCCTGGGATCATTGAGAAGTTAAGTGACTTGCCCGGAGTCATGTAGCCATTATGTAGCTTTCTGACTCTGAAGCCTGCTCTGCATTCACTAAAGTTCACTGTGTCATGTAATGCCTTATTTTAAAACTGTTTGATCATAACTTGAAGTTTCATAATTATCAGCCACATCAGCATTAGTGGTACTAAACAACTTTGCAAGTAGAACCAAACTATAATTCTAATAAGTTAAAAATATTTTTTGTCAGTTCTCCCTACACATACCACCTGTAGCCAAATGGAATACAGCAGCATTGTTCTGGGTCACATTCCAAACTTTAATTTTTATTCAGGTCGATGCTCTTTCTCATATCTTGGAGATAAAAAGAAAAGAAGAGGAATGCAATCATGCCCCTTTGTCTCCGTTGGCCCTGTTTATTCAGCTATCAGAAACAGAACATCAGAAAAGGAAATTTCATTTTTTTTTTCTGAGAACATGATATAAAGAAAAAAGTACTTGATTTAGAATTATAATACTTGGGTTTCAGGCCTAGCGCTGCCTCTTATTCTCTGTGTGACTTAGGACAAGTCAATTCATTTCTCTGGGTTTTATTTTCCTCATCTGTAAAGTGAGTGGAATTGACCAGACAACTTCTAAAGAACCTTTTAGATTTGATTGTGAACTCCTTGAGAATAAGGACTGTCTTTTGACTTTCTTTATATACCAGCACAGTTTTTGGTACATAGTAGGCACTTAATGAATGCTTATTAACTGACCTTTTCGTCTTTAAGCTTACAAGTCTACAATTTACATAATCATGCCAATGGCATGCTAGTAATGTCTTCGGCACTGATGTGATCTAACATCTTGGTTGGGACGCTGACATAGAATGGAAGGGTAATGCTTTAAATGATCATTCTCATAGCTGGGTCAAGCACTGTCTTGCGCAAGCAGAGTGGGTAATACCCAGAAACATCAGTACCCATGGGCAGAGAACATGGAAAACAGGATAGATTTAAACAAAGAGGCGCTCACTGGGAGAGTGATTACTGGGGTGGGGGGAGGGGAAGAGAAGGGAGGAATTTGTCTAGGTGAGAGGTGCTGAGGACTTAGGCAATCCTTACTTGAGTAAAGAGAAGGGAACAAATAAGAGTTACGTTGCAAAGGTAGAAATGATAAAATTTTACAATAGCTTGGATATATAAGGCAAATTTGAATTAGGATGATCCAGAGGTTGTGAGCCTGGATAATTGGGAGGAGGGTGGTGCCCATGACATTAATAGAAAAGTTCAAAAGAAGGGCTAGTTTGGAGCTCACAAGACAGTACAACAAGCCAGCTTTTGGCGGGGAGTAGGGAGGGCGAGGGGATATTCACAAAACAAAGAGCAGTCAGAGAAAATTTTGGAAACGGTTCTACTGGGACACTGGGGGAGGACAATAGATACCCTTCTGGGACCTCAGAGAGAAGGGGACATCCTATCACCCCAGACCAATACAATCTGATGGATTTTTATAAAGTTTTTATTTGGACCTAGCAGGACCAGGCATTTGGGGAAAGGAATGAGGACCCTAGACCTCGAGACTAGTGCTGATTCATTCTAGTGAAGGGATGGAAGACTCCTGAAGAATTAGAAGCTAGTTAATGTTCACATTCCCAGTTCACAGGAAAAGGGATCTGGGGCCAATGCTGCTGGTTTTACTCTGACATGGTGACTCAGCTTCCTTGACAGCATTATTTGAACTTCCTGGGTCTTCTTGCAGGTCAGAGAGGCTACTGCATCTCTAACTAAGAAAAGTAAGAGAACCAGGAGAGGTTGCAGTGCTTTGTACCTAGTGAAAGTTTGATCATTAAAAAATACATGTATAATTAAACAATGACATTAGCTATTTGGAGATAATGGTCCTCAAAGTCAATTTTGTTGAATGTTCTAACAGCTGTCTATAAAATGATAGATTATCTGTGATTGTTATGTTCCTTTTGAGGGTGACATTTCTCTCTTCGTAAGCATTTAATATGCTCTTTTAAAAATTCTTTTAAAGGAGAAATGATCCAGTTGTTACCCTCTGACATTATAGACTCCAAACTGTGTGTTTTGGGAAGATGAAACAATTGCTCAGTGTGTGCCATATTTTCAAATTAAAGAGTAGCATTTTGCTTGTAAAACTAACAGCCTCCTCAAGTTGCTTCAAATTCATCTTGACTTTTTTTTTAAATAATCCTTTTACTTCAGAAAAGTGTCTCAATTTTTTTTATAAGCAAGACCCAGACATTGCATTCATAGTATGTATTCATGTCTTGTCTCCATGAAAAGATCACGAGTTCCTCAAAATCAGGGAATATATATCCTCCAATGCCTAACAACACTTTCTATACAGTTGATGACTAATAAATATTAGTTAATTTGATGTTGTATGGGAACTTAGTATATTTGTAAAGGGACTATGGTACAACAAATGAGATCTAGACAAAGTCAAATGATATTGCTTTCAGTTTTGTCTCCACCAGTAACTACCTGAATGGCTTTGAACTAGTCATATTGGTCCTAAATTTCAGTTTCCCTATCTATTAATTTTACAGATAGTATCAGTGAACTGGCTCTGGAATCAGAGGAGCTTGGCTCAGGTCTCACCTCTTATATTTACTTTATATATGACCTTGGGCAAGTCACTTAGCCTTTTTTAGGCCTTAGGTTTCCTCATCTGTAATACGGAATAAGATCGCTTGTGATATCCCTCCCAGACCTAGATCTATCGTCCTATGAAACTTAGCTATATCCAGGTACTCGTAATTATACTGACTCTCCTAAAAAGTGTTTCTCTGAAAAACTTCCCCATCCAGGCCATGTTTGTAAAAAGTGGGGAAAAAACCTGTCCTTCCACTCTGGTTAGTAGAACAATTCAATTTAACATGCATTTGCTAACTACCTATTTTGTGTTATGCTAAGGAATGTTATTCAGCTGTTTTTCAGTCATGTCTGAATTTTCATGACCCCATTTGGGGCTGACTTGTCAAAGATACTGAAATGCTTTGCCATTTCCTTCTCCTGCTCATTTTACAGATGAGGAACTGAGGCAAACAGGATCAAGTGACTTGCCCAAGGTCACATAGCTAGTAAGTATCTGAGACTGGATTTGAACTCAGGAGGTGGAGTCTTCCTGACTCAAGGCCCAGAGCTCTATCCACTGTACCACCTAGCTGCCTCCTGGGAAACGAGGGGAGCATAAAATGCAGTCCTAAAATCAAAAAGCTGTAATTAGTAAAGGAATTTATAATCAAATAAATAGATACGGATGGTCATATGATTAATTTAGCCCTAGTATCAGTGATGATGACAGAAACGGCTAAAATGAATGACATGGCCACAGTCATGTAAGAAGTCTACCTGCTCTAATACAGTTGAAATAAACTCCAGCACAAATGCTGTTCCAGATGTTGATTTGTTAAAATGAAAGAAGTGTTGCTTTCTGACCCTTGTTTTAATCTTGGAAAATATGTACGCCAGTTGCCTCAGAGGTTTTTCTATGGAAATTTTTGAACGTTTAGGAATCAATTGATTTCAATGATTGGGAATGAAAATGTCAGTTTGCCTCAAGTATAAAACTTACTGCTATTTAACCTGAACTCTATGAAGTTACTTAGATTATATGGGTAATCAGCAATTTTAAAGTCTGATGAAAATGAATATCCATTTGCGAACCTCAGGGTAATACTTAGTTCCTCATAGATCTTCCATGGAGTAGCCTTGAGTTGGTGAACCAGGATTTATGTAGCGAGTATTTTGGCTGGAATGAGTTAATGCTCTTGGATTCTGAAACCTGTCTCTTTCTTAATATAATCAGGTATGTGAGGCTCTGTAAACTTTCTTTGCTTTCAAAGGCAAATGTAACTAATAATTTCTGTAAAGGTCTCAAGTCCTTCCAACATCTGTTTTTAGTTTACTATAAAAACGACGTCTCTGATCTCATGTGTTGAACTACTGTATGTTTGCCACTGCCTATTTCCTGTGAAAAAATACCCCGAACAATAATAGCTTTTGTTCCGAAGGCTCCAACCACTAAAGCAGCTGAACAAATAGCCCTCGTGCTTTCATTTGGAATAATTTATTCCATGGACATGTTTGCGCAGAGTCATTTGGCTTATTGGATGTTTCATCATTTAAAAATCAAATCCGAGAATTTCAGACTACTGAAAACTGCAGTCTAATAGTTTCCTCATGCTTCTAGTAATTCTCTTAACAGCATTTCCTTCCTAATACATCATTTTATTTTGTGTACAGCTTGGTGTGAGTAGAAAAAGTTAAAAAATTCACTTAAATGAAAAAAAGTTAATTAAACTATCTATTCAAGTGCTCAAATTTTGCACATCACATTAAAAAGTCAAAATAGTTTGTCTCCTTAAAATAATTTCCAGAGAAACTTTTTGGTCCTCTACTCCTAAAGAAAAAATATTTTGAGATTTATAATGTTATAAATTCTCTTACAGTGGTCTTTATTCAACAAATACCTGATGACTTAATTACAGTGGCCAAGGTTGGAGAATAAGCCTACTCAACATTTTAAATATGAATTTATTACATTAATTCCAGTAGCATAGAGAAAGGCAAAATTTTGCTTTGGGTTCCTCTAGTAAAACCTAAAAACTACTTATGTATAAAAAAGAGAAAAATTCCAAAATGCTTACAAAGTAAGATTTCAAATAGTAACAGTGGTTTAAGACTAAGAGCAACAATGACAAAAAACCTGTTATAATTCCTAAAAGTTTTAACAAAAACATTCTCATTTACATTTTATGTTGAATTAAAAACCAAAAAAATCATTTAATTTTCAAAGAAAATCTTCTAAATGTGGATTATTAGAAAATTTAGAAATATCTAAGTACTGTGATGTAAATATTACATATGATATACCTTTAGAAATATATCAATATAATAAATAAATAATGAAATTTTAAGTTTTGGCCTATGGGTGGTGTAACATTTACTGTCACTTTTATAGCCCTGGGTTTGTAAGGCCAGCACTTAAAAAGTTGTTTATTTCTCCCTTGGGTACTAGAGATTATGCTGCCATGAAGTGAGCAGTGGTGAGTTATGGTCTTGTGGTTTGGGCATATAGGACATAGGTGTGGTAAATGAGAAAGAAATAAGCGTTCCTTCTTACCCAATTATGTTTTGAAAATTTAAATACAGAACTCTCTAATAAGATTGCTAATTATAAAAATCAATCATTATATATTTCAAAATATGAGGTACATAAGAACAAAAATTAAGTGAAATAAACTCTGAGGTCAATTTGGGGCCTATCATTTAAATTCCAAACTGGTATCAATCACTGTTTGATTGAAACCTGGCTTTTCCTTCTCTCTTATTCCTCTCTTTAAATTTGACTGGACTACATCTTCCAGTTCACAAATGAATCATCACATGTTGACTCTAGAACTATATCGGGCTTTTAGGTAATTCTGAAGCTTCATGTTAATGATGTTTCTTTTCTTATGGATATTTGCTACCTCATTTGAACTGAAGAACAATGGTTTTAATTTTGAAAGTTCCAGACAATTTTGATAACTTAGGCCTATTTATAGAGACTAGAATCAAAGATGCCAAAGTCATCCACTGAATTCCAGACCATTGCCACTCACTGTAACTCCGATGGACTTTGAGACTCTCGAAGAGAAAGCAAAGTATTGTATAATAATTGTATAATAAAGTAAAATATGATAACTTTGTTCATCTCTGCCTCACTTAAATCCATCACCTGTGATGTCATTGATCCTCTTCAAAAACAAAGGACAAACAACAACAAGAAACTTATGTAACTGCAAAGGTTTATTAGTAGACTAGGTATTGGTAACATGGAAAAAAAGAGTGCACTGGAAAGCTCTTGCGCAACTTGAAATCTAATTTTATAAAATTCTTTTACTTTTAAAATATTTTGTTTTTTTTCTAATTACATACAAAATTTTTAACACTTGTATTTTTAAATTTTGATTCTAAATCCTTTCCCTCCCTCTCTGTACATCCCCTTCTTTCCTCATTGAGAAGATAAGCAATTGGATGCAGGTTATACATGTGGTGTCACACAAAACATTTTTCCATATTGGTCATGTTGTGCAAGAAAACACAGACGAAAAAACCCAAGAAAAATAAACAAAGAAAAAAACTACGGTTGAACTGCATTCAGACTTCATCATTTCTTTCTCTGGAGGAGGATTATATTTTCATCATGAGTGCTTCATAAACCAGCTCCTAGTTTTATTTATTAATTGACTGGTTTTCTGACTTTCAATTATACTAATTTCTCCTTTTATTTTTAGGATTTCCAATTTGGTTTTTAATTGGAGTTTTAACTTTTTTTCTAGTTTATTTTGTTTTGTTAGTTGCATGCCTGATTCATTTATCTCTCTTTTTTATTGATGCAAGTATTTAGAGATATAAA
>CM053622.1:248258394-248287393 GCA_028646595.1 Phalanger gymnotis | reverse complement strand
AATGTTGCTAGCAGCTGTTTTGGGGTTGACAGACCAACAACAAGAGCACACATGAGGGCTGCTGGCACAGGTTCTTTGATCTGCTTTTCTAAGGAAAGAGACTTTAAGGGGTTTACAATCTCACTTTAATTAAACATACATATGCCATTCACTTAGTTCAGGGGGAAAAACCAGCACCCTGAATTTCAGAGCAAATACAAATAGAAATTACAAACAGAGACAATATAACAGACCAAATCACAATACATAGTTAGCAGAGAAGCACCAACATCTGGGTTTTTCAAAGCCAGGGTAACTGCTTCAATGGCTACCTAGAGTCTTGTCACCAACACACTTTCAATGAGTGTGACCCCCAGGGCAAAATGCTAACCTCTGAGTTATATATACTTTTTCATCAGGGTCAAAGGGCATCACAAGTTTGCAACTCAAACCCACAAGACTTAGGCCTTCTTGTGACTTAAATGCTTGCTCAGGGTCAGAGGGCAGAACTAGGTCTTCCCTTAAGGTAAGCAGGTCATCAAAGACTCCCGATTCAATGAAAGATTCCTTAGTACTGAGAAGCATTACAAGACAAAGACAACAAAAAGTCCATTTTGCTTGCCATTACATTTGAAAAGCAAAACTCATCAAAGGTATTTGATTGCCTCAGCATTCCAGAGGAGAAGACAGTGAAAAAAAAGCCTCACCCCAATTACCATTACAACAAGATAGTTCATCTTGTGGCTCCAGAGATTTTCTCTGTCTATGCTTCAAGCACAGAATGCCCTTCCTCCTCATCTCTGCCTCCTGGATTCCCTGCTTCCCTCAAGTCCCAACTAAAACCCCACCTTCCATGGGAAGGCTTTCCCAATTTTTCTTAAGTCTAGTGTCTTCTCTTTGATAATTATTTCCTATTTATTCTGAATATAGCTTTTTTGTACATATTTGTTTGCTTGTTGTCTCCCCAATTAGGTAGTATGCTTCTTGAGGTCAGAGACCATCTTTTGACTCTTTTAGTATCCCCAGAACTTAGCGCAGTGCCTGACAAATAGTAGATGTTTAATAAATGCTTATAGACTGACTTTCTGATGGGGACAAAATATGGCAATAATTAGTGTTGGAGGAGTCATAGGAATATAAGTGCACTAATTCCATAAACTGAAATGGAGAACTTAGCAGGGGCAACACTTTTCAGGGTTATTAGTAGCTCTTTTAGACATATTGAGTCTGGTGTGAGGACTTTAGGTGAAATACAGAGGAGGCTTTTTACACATATAACACTATATCTTTGGACATGGGCCTTGGACATTTGAGAGATACAGATCCAGGAGTAATATGAACAAATGTGATAATTGCATTATGAGAATGGATAATCTTACCAAAAAGAGATCACAGAGAGAAGAAAATGAAACCAAGGAGAAGAGTTTGTTTTGAGTGATATAAAAGGCTGAGGTGTGACCACATCAATGGGTAACTGAAGTATAATGGAGATGAAAGTCATAGAATTGAGAAAAACTGATTGCAAGAGGCCATGGTATTATAATAGTTACTAATATGAATGTTGAACTTTTTATGATGACAGCAGTGGGAATATGGAAAGACAGAGTGGGCTAGGTATCAAAGTAATGGAGAAATGCCAAGATTATTGAGGATATTAGTGGCTGATGGTGACAATAATTAGGAAAAGATAATGTAGTCATTCATGAACATAAAACAAAAGGTTTTGAGTGTTGTTGAAGAAATGTTGAAGAAAGCGGAATATGAAACAATGAGCATTTTGCCTCTACATGTAAGCCTTCTGAGATGGACAGGGCAGTTAAAATTCAACAGGGCTCCCACTACAAATATGGATCAACAGAGACAAGTGAATTTTCAGTTAATTAAAAGAATGATAATGATTATAAGAGGAAGAGAGAGAGGACAAAGGGAATTTTGTTCAGATGCAGTAGTAATTTCAACTATCTCCATTTTTTGCTGATAGGAACAATATGCACGCAGCCTATTGGGAAAGCGATGTTTGACAAAGGATTTATGAATTCCACAATAAGAATAATAATAACTGTGCCTTAATAAATGCAGCAGGAACATCAAGCAAACAAATTAGAACTAGTGTCTGAAACACTTGGGATTATCAATGGCTCTGAATCTACAACTTATTGGTAATTCTTAAAGATAGACTGCAAATTGTCAACATGGAAATTGGTGATATAAAATATAGAAGCAATGGGATGCAGCACCCATTTCTAATAGGAAGTCTGAAACAGGTTTTATAATAATCATAGCTCACGTGCATTTCTTCTTATATTTCAGTATCAGAGAAGACCAAAGTGACATTAGGCAAAATGTTCATCTCGGAGAGTATCAGTTGATGGCAAATCCCTGGAGGACTTAATTACGAATGCAAAGAAAAAGAAAGAGGGAGAACACAGCAGCTGAGTGAGAGGCTAGTAATGTCAGCCATGACAAAATCAAATCATTTCCAAAATTATAAAACCAGCTTTCCTAAGGGCTTTCACTTATTATCTGACTATGACAATGAGAACTTAACTAAAGGAAAAGAAACCAAGGAAAGTGTTATTGGAGACATTTGCTATCTGACAGTCTCCTCACCTACTCAAAATCACAGCTGTACAGATTTTTAGAGTTAGAAGGGACCTTAGCAACTATCTAGTCCAAATCAATCCAAAAAATAATCCCTACTATGACATACCCGGCAAGTGATTAACCAGACTGTAGGTGAAGACTTCCAATGAAAGCTACCCCCCTCTCCTGCCCTTACTGAAGTAGTACATTCTACTGTGGGAAAATTCTGATATGTTAGAAAGCTTTTCTCAACATCTGTTCTAACTTTATCTCTTTGCAATGTGCTACTTGGTTCCATCCACTGGGGTCAAACTGCTTAAGTCAAATCCCTCTTCCAGGTGACAGCCATTCCAGCCTTTGAAGACAAACGTCACATTTGCCCTGAGCCTTTTCTTCTCCAAGCTTAACATACTACAGGCTATGAAGTTTTCTCAGTCAAGAAAAAAAAATATATCTTTAAGAGATATTTGTTCAAGAAAATAAGTATACCTCATGAACATTTTTCTCAGTTATTTGGTATTATTTTATCTATATATAGCATTGATCTAACAGAAACTGGTACGGCAACTACATGGTGAACTACAGAAATGTAATTATACATGCAAAAGTATAGCAATTGAATAACACCATATTTTCAATGACAGGCAAAATTTACCTGGTTTTAAGCTTATGAGATTTCTTGGAATTATATTTCCAAAGAGTTTTAAGTGAAAGTGGGACAGGGCATGTCCTAGTCTCTATGTTCTATATAGGTATTTCCCTTAAGACAGAACAGGGAAGACCTCAATAATTTGAACCTTCTGTCTAACACCAGGTGCTAACATTTCACAGGATATTTTTCTTAGATTGGGAAGAAGAAACTCAGCATGAATTTGTTTCATTTTTGAACTAAATGATCTGGATAAAGAGGAGGAAAATGTCCCTCCTGTTTCAGAGAAATGAACAAAAAGATTTCCATAAAAGGAAGTGAGAAGAGTTAAAATACACCTAACGGCATCCTGAACAGTGAGTTCACAGAGGTGAATTCTGCTCAAAAGTGTTTCCACAGATATGAGGCCAAGAAAACTCCTCATAAATCTACTGCTATAGAAGTGATTATTTGTTTATTACCCATAGTCAACACACAAAGAGAAATGCACTGAAGATGCAGTCCAATCAGTACATTTAGTCTAACATGGCATATCCTAGCAAGCACTGTGCTCTAATGTATCATACTTGCGACATGCTACAGACATAATTATTGGCATGGTGCATGTTCAAAAAAATATATACACCTCATTTTCTGTGGAATATATATCTGGGATAAGTATTTGATCAGTCAAAAAAAATCATTTGCATATGTTCTTTTTTTCATAAGTGGCTCTGAACAGAATAATAACAACAGCATTTCTAGACCATTCTCTATTTTTTTAAATCTCTTGGCACATCATTAAGCAATTCTTGGGTCATCCTGAATTATTTACCTGAAATAATATTATGTGTGAGGGTTTAGTTAATAAATCAAAGTAGGAAAGTAAAGTAATAGGCTTTAGCTATTGTCTAAACTAAGGACATAGGAGAAAATATTTATGCATGCCCTAGAATAGTCACTGAAATAAATAGCATCTTGTTCACATCTTCTTTAAGTAAACAAAAAGAGATAAGAAAAAGACTCCACCTGCTTGGAAATACTATTTAATATTTTAAGAGTTGTTATAAGCAATAGGAATAAGTTTAGCAACTGACTTAGTGATAGATAAATTGGATTTGAGTCCCAGCTCTGACACTAGTTAACTGTGCTACCTTAAACAAGTAACTTGACACCTCCTTGCCTTAGTTTTTTCATCTGTGAAAATAGGTGTAATGCTACCATCTTCCTCACAGTGTTGTGAAAAAAGCATTTTATAAAACTTAGAACACTTTATGAGATGTTATTATAACAGAATAAATAGATGGTGATTGGTCTTTCATTGTTACTACTCTCCAAATTAGGTGTTTTTATGTGAAAATCACCACCAACATCAAACTAAAGAAAAGACAATGCCACATACAAATGCCATAGCTTCAATCTGGACTATTCAAACAAGTTATCAAAGCAAAAACAAAATAAAGTGAAATGGAAAAATGAAACGATATTGACCACAATTATAAATACTTCCTACAAAAATTAAGCAATGCTAATAAGTTATCCCAGTGAGGAGATCAAAAAGAGTCCAGAAATTAACTAATCAAACAACGAACACTTACTAAGCATTTACTGTGTAGGAATAAAAAATAAGAGTGAAGAATCCCTGCCCTCAAGAAGCATATTTTCTAGTGTAAACTTCCTTACACAGGAAATAATTAATAACTTGTCAAATGAAAACACATGGGAGTCTAAGAAAACATTGGTTTATTGGTTTAGAATATGAACTCTTTGGTAAACTCTTCTGCTGAAGTGTGGTTGGTTACGAATAATGTTGTCTAATAAAATTGTAAAGCAGTGAAAGAAAAAAAGGCTCTAGAACACTTGGCATAACTACATTCTAAGAGCATTCCTAGGCAAGTGGACAAATAAATGTATAATTCCACAGATTTGTCAACATTTCTATAATAGTCTAATGTGATCAGTAACAATACATCTACCATATTTGGATGCTAAAACCTCAGCACCCAATATGCTCTATGAGAAAAGAGAAAAGACCCTTAAAAACAATCAGAAAAAGCTCTTGGACCAGACATACTATACACCAAGGAAATCTACCTGGAAGAATTATTTTACAAAAATTCTCAGGGAAGTAAAAGTGCCCAACTGTATGCTTTTTTTTCACTGGCTATTTTCCATGCCTGGAGTGCTCTCATTTCTCACCTGTATTTCTTGACTTTTTCAATACTCAATTTAAATCTAACCTTCTACAGGAAGTTCTTCCCCTGCCCCTGCTCATGCATTTCCTCTAAAATTATCTTCTACTTACTCTATATATATTTGTATATGACTGTATGCATTTGAGAGAAAGCTTCAGTTATATGATTCCTGATTGGCTGAATGAATACTGAAACCTTAGCTTCTCAGAAGTGTATGTTGCCCTTTTCTAACACTTTGCTTTCAGGGGGAAAATCAGGAAAGGGAAAGATGAGAACTTCAACTACTTCATAAGTAAAAGCTGGCTAGGTTGGTTTGCCTTGCCCAGAGAGTCTGCCTGAGCCATTTGCTTTGAGTTCTGCTCTAATTAGACACTACATCATTTATGTTTGTGAATAATTAGCTAGGGTGACCTGTATAGCTTTACAATACTCTGGCGTAAAGGTAAAATATGCCTTCTGTAAAAGGCTATTGAGGAGATTGCCACAGTATGTTACTTACTTATGTTACATATTGCATTAAAAATGAATGTATTATCTTCCCTTGTCCCTGGAAATGTGGTATATTTTTTGTTGAACTCTAAAATAAAATTATATAAAATGGGGGGAAAATTATGGATTTCCTCAAACATCTCTTCATTTTGTCATATGGGTTTTCTCTAACTTTTGCTCTAGTGAATAAAATATTTCTTATTTCTTTTTGATACCATACTACATCTAAAGAGTTTTGGGTATGATGACTTCCAGGTCATTTTTCTTGATGTCGAGTCTATAAAATGTTTCAAGAATCAATTGAGTCTCACAGTCCTACAATTTTATGCTCCAAATATATCAAAGTAATGCAGCAGTTTAAGCTTTTGTGTTACATGTATTGGTAAGATTTAACCCATTATTTAGGCTGTGTCTATTCATGTAGCTAAGAACCTATACAACAGATGACCAAAAGAGTCTACACAGTTCACATTGAAGGGGTTGAAGGACCTGAGCCATTCTTGAGGCCTTGCAGACCCTTGGATGAATCAACAGAATGTAAACTCCTTAAGGTCATGAACCATTTTGCATTTTTATTCCTTTGATTCACAGAAAACTCTCTGGCACTTGGTATCTGCTGAACTGAATTATTAAAATCAGTCTGTATTTTATTGATGGGGAAATTCATACAGGTGTGAAATCTGATTTCAACTAACCTAATAAATATTTCTTAAGTACCTACTACTGTATGTGCCAGGAACTGTTCTAGGTATTAGAAAAATCAAAAGAAAATTAACATCGAAAGGAAGTTCGAAGAGGAAAAATGTCATGTTACAATGGAAAGAGCCCTGCTTCTGCAATCAGAGACCTGGGCACAAATCCTACCTCTCATGTTTTTCTCTATGGATCATGAGCAAATCCCTTAACGTCCATGGATCTCAGTTACCTTATTTGTAAAATGAAGAGGTTTGACCAAATGACTTCTAATATTCCTTCTGCCCCACCATCTATACACCTGTAAATCCAAGTCACACATGGGCATAAATGGGTAGGATACAGATACAAGTCCATTGCTATTGACTTGATATTTATGAGGAGCTCAGAGACTAATGGATAAAAGACAGCCACCTCTTTCTCCCCAGAGTCTTTCCCTGTCCACATACCTTCAGAATGCTGAACTCAGAGCCATTATCTTCATTCATTATATCTTAGAGGATAACTTTTCCTGATTACAAAGCATTCCACACTGATCATTAAGGGTTGTAGCAACAGTCCAGATGATGTAGCCATTCTACTGCCCAGGTATAGATCCAGGCTTATGTAGTCTATAATATTCAACAAGAGGCTTTTAAAGACATTCTGTTGTTTTCATCAAAGTAAAAACAGCTATTTTTTATCTGAATTACAAATGTCAGGTTTAGATAATTGTATTTCTACTTAATAAAGACTAAAGTATGAATTTTTTTAAATTTTTATTTAATTTCAAGAATTTCCACAACATAGTATTTCTGTAAAAAAAAAAAAGACAATCACACATAAAACTGCAAATCTGTGCAACTGTACAACTTGCTATTGCTTTTAAATATATAATAAAGTTATTACATAAATTTCTTTTTTTTCCCTTTTCCCCTCCTGCCCCAGTGATGGCTACCATTAAACACAAGTATGAATATTTCTATAAACAACTTTATGTCTATGACTTGGTGGCTATGTCTGCATGACCAAAAACTCAAAAAAATAAACAGTGGATCTAGATTGTTCAATTGCATTTGCCAATGCCACAGTGAGTCCAAAAAATCGTGATATTTAAAGTGATGGTGAAACAAACAAAAACACACAGACACAAATACATAACAACGACCTGTAGAAAAAAAGTATTAGTTCTGATGTATTTTATGTGTAGACATCTTACCTTATTACCAGTTTCTTCCACTTTCAGTTTATGAATTATGTCCCTTTTTATAAGAGATCTTCAAGGTCACAAACCAAAAGATAAAAGTACACTTCTATGAAATCACTACAGAACTTTTACAAAAAGCTATAAAGTGATAAATTATGACTCAGAGCATGTCTGAAAGTTGAAGTAGCATTCACCTCGTTTGAAAGTGCAACCCATTCATTTTAAGTAATCACAAGGGTTTCAATTCTGACTGCAATGCACTCTTCTTTTCCCACCATTACTGAGGACTGAGGCGAAACTGTTTCACGTCGTCCGTATTTTCAATTGCTCCTCACTCCACCTAAAAAGTCTTTTAATAATCTTTTGAAATTTGGAAGCAAGTGATTGTTGCATTTCTGTTGGAAAAAGACAATTTCCTATTACACAGAAAGATTCAAAATACTCTACCATACTGTATATAGTCAGATTTTGGAAAATTCAGAGTCTTTATTTCATTGGTACAGGAACTACTTGTGTGTATGCTTTCTCAGCTAATGCAGATTGATCTTTTTTCCCCCCTGGAAGTTATAGCTTGGTAATCTTAGGGAGTTATCAGATCGATCCCTGTCATTCTTCTTCTCATGGAATTCCAATGGCTTCCTATTCCTTCTAGGAAAAAATATAAACTTTTAGCTTTTAAAGTACTTTACAACTATACTCTCCTATTTTTCCAATTGCACAAAATATTATTCTCTGTTCTGCCCTCTGCAATCCAGCCCATCTATCTTTCTCCTTGTCCATCCCACAAACCCTTATTTTCAATCTCTGTGCACTGCCTAGCCCACATTCCTAGAATCTATTCTCTCCTTAGCTCCACTTTGTAGAATCCCTGTAATCATTTAAACCATAGTTAAAGCACCATCTTCATGAAAACTTTCCTAAGTACTTCGTATTTATATTTTCTATATTTCTATATGTACCATTAGAATGTAATTTTCTTTTGAATAAGGATGTTTCATTTATTATTCCTGTACCTCTTGCATGGAGAATAGTGACTACTTAATAAATACACCCTTATTGATTAATGTTAGGAGAACTGAGAGGTTAAATGATAGCACAAGACTTAAACCTAGGACTTTGTTATTTGCAGGCCTTTCTTCTCTCCATTATGTCATCCTGCCTCTTGTTTATGGATTAGATTTTTTGTTGTGGTTGTTTGTTTGTTTTGGTTTCTTTGCTTTGGAGTGTGAACCAGTGATTCCACTGATACATAAAATTTCTGATGAGAATTATGTCTATCTGAATGCAGACTGGCATCTGTTCTTCAACTTGGAGCCTTAGAGTTGCCAGGGGACCTACAAATTAAGTGACTTGGCCAGGATCACACAGCCAACATGTCAGAGATGAGACTAGAACATAGGTTTTTTCTGACCCTGAGACCAGATTTGTATCAGGTATGGCATGATGCAGCCCTTATTCAAATATAGTTTTAAAAGTTGATATCAACTTTTTCATGCAAAAACAATCCACATTTTCATAAAAAATTACACTTTTCTAATCATCAAGAAAAGCATTCATAGGATAATGTCTTACCTTTAAGTATATTTTTAAGTACACTTTTAATTTTAAAGAACTAGAGATGCTCAAAAATGTTAAATCCATACCCCCAGTGAATTGACTTTCCTTTATTTGACATTTATGAATATATGTGTAAACTCTACCCTCTCATATTCCACAGCATACAGTTCTATGGGCAGGTAGGCTTGTTGGGAGATCAGTCAGAATGGTTTTAGGGAGCCAGAAAACTGCTATTGTGGACCCAAAAGAAGTATGCAACATGGTCCTTTGGTCCTTCTCTTGTACTATAGAAAACATAAGAACATTTAGAAACTGGATGACACTATTTTGACTGTAATAGATAAGGATGGCTTGATGAAGGGTATGAGGCTTAGCCCTATAAGCTTGGGTAAAAGTTGAATGGTACAAAAGGAAGAAGAGGAACGTCATTCTAGGAGAGTGAGTGAGAGGTGAGGATGTAAACAACACCAGCACAAGCAATTCAGATTGGCAGGACTCAATGACAGAGTCGAGAGGATGAGTAAAGGTAATAATATTTTGTAAGGGATGTAATGGGTTTTGTTGGAGATCTCTTGAGCTTTAGATGACAGCGGTCCATCCAAATCTCTGCATTCTAACTCAGCCTTGCCATTGTTGTTCACGCCTTCCTGATGCCTCATTCCAAGCAAATTCTTCCACCTCTTCCTTCAGAACTGTTCAAATCCGTAGAGACTACCCTATTGCTTACTGAACAAGGACAAACTCAATAGCTTGATTTTTTTAGTTTCAACCATCTGAATTTGCCCTTCTTTTCCAACTTTATCTCATAGTCCTACCTTTAACATAACCTCTCTCTGTTCCAGCCAGAATAGACTATCATCTTTTTTTCCCTACCATATACACATTCATTTTTAAGTGTTCATATTTACACATGGAATATATTCTCCACATATCTCCCAAATACCCATGCACACACACACACACACACACACACACACACACACACACATGCCCACACAGAAACCATGACCACTGCTGCCTGTTGAAGTTTTCCTTTATGTAAAACCTAGCTCAAGTGTCATCAACTCTATAAAGCTTTATCTGATTTTCCAAGCCTGATATAATTGCTTCATTTTCAAATTTCTCACTATATTTCTTTTCAGCTATGTTCCAATTCATATCACACTTTTTTGTTACATTTATTTTATCATTAGCACCTAGGTTAGTGCCACTTTAAACTATAGTCCCCTATCAAACTTTTGGATTCACGTGGTTTAACTTTGAGACATTCTTCAATAAGCTTTGTCTTTGGTGATTCCCCAACAGTATTCTCCTGGAAAAAAATTAAAATTAAGCATGTCTAAAAAGACCCACAATTCCCATGCAAGAACCCAGAAGTTATTGAATAGGACAGATTTTGTTTTATTGGACAGAAAATGCAAAGGATTCGCACCAAAGCCCACAAAAATTTATACCACCGTACTAGATTTGAGGGCTTACCACAAAGGAAAGAACTTAAATTGGCTAGATGGTATAGCAACTTTCTCCTCTATTGGCTCCCCTTTCCCCAAAGACCTGTACAATCCACATGATTAACAGTAGCAGTGGAAGGGTAGATCTGGCTTGCTAATCCATGTATTAGCCTCCTGCATGCTGACTCTTCTTCTTCTTCTTCTTCTTCTTCTTCTTCTTCTTCTTCTTCTTCTTCTTCTTCTTCTTCTTCTTCTTCTTCTTCTTCTTCTCTCCTGGTGATACTTCTTTCCTCAATCTCAGAGGACCACTGTAAAGTGTCTAATATTCTCTGCCATAGGTAGATCTTACTATTCTGTTCTTTTTGTGTTTCTATCTGGTACTTCTTGCTCCATAACTCCTCAGAGAGACTGAGTAGATGAACAAGTCTGTTCTGTGGAGTTCTTCTCTACATTTATCTGACATTTATCTGGTGGGTCTGTGTCCACTGAGAAGGGTCTAGGATCAGGGGTGGGGAACCTGTGGTCTTGATGCCACCTGTGGGGCCTCTAGCTCCTCAAATTCAGCCCTCCATCAAAGCACCAGACTTGAGGACCTATTAGGCCACAGGTGGCCTCAAGGCTGCAGGTTCTCCACCCCTGATCTAGGTTCTATTGCAACTCTGAAGCTGGCAGCTCAAGTCAATACCAGAAAAAAGGATCATATCAGTGGGAAAACATGGATTCTGGGTAATAGCAATTCCTACCTTGCCAAAGATTTCATATCTAGTCAAAAAGACACAAGAGGGAAAAGGAGATTGCCTGACTCTTCAGGTCAAAAGCAAACTAGATTATGGCAATAAGTGTATAAGTGTTCTTGAGTTACTGTATGGTGTAACTGATAGAGAAGATTCTTTAGAATCAGGAAGAACTGAGTTCAACTCCTGCCTTTGATATGTACTGGTTGTGTGACACTAGACAAACCACGTAACTTCTCAATGTGTCCAAGCAGCTCTCTAAGACTCTAAAATGTAGAAAAGTCAACAATCTATATTGGTAGAAGGAATCTTTATATGGAGAAAAATATATGTGTGTATACTGCTTCATCCCAAAACTGTGGGAGAAGGAAGTTGAGTCAATGGCAAGTGGGATATGCATTAAAACTACAATTAATATGACTAACAATATAAAAAACCCAAAACCTGCATTCTGATGCTACTGCTGTTTATTATGTACTTTTGAGGAATTATTTTCCTTTGCCCCTTCACTTCTAGCTCCTAGTTTCCCAGGCTTCCTTCAAGACTATGTTCAAATACTACTGTCTGCCAAAAACCTTTCCTACTCTTCCCATCCCTCACTGCTAATGTCTTTTCTTTTCAGACTCCCTTCATATATATACTCTCTCTCTCTCTCTCTCTCTCTCTCTCTCTCTCTCTCTCTCTCTCTCTCTCTCCATAGATATATCTTGTATGTACCCTATATATTTACTTGTTGGATCCCTATTAGAATATATCATTCTTGAAAGATGAAACTGGGTTGTTGTTATTTTGGGGGGTTTTGGTTTTCTATTAGTTTTTGGGGGGAGTGGTGTATTTCTTTGCCTATGTAACCTTGAGTAAGTCGCTTAAATATCAGTAAAATGACAGAATTGGACCAGATAGGTGGTCTCAAAATCAAATAGAAATAGGAGCCACTAACCCATACATAAGGATCCCTGCAGGACACATATTGACTTAATTTTTAGATGTAATATTATGGCTTTTGTATTATTTTTTTTGTTAAATATTTCCAAATTATATTTTTAATTTGGAGCAGGTTGCACTCAGAAGTATTGGAGTTTGTGTTTGATGCTTCTGGACCAGATGACCTCTGTGATCAATCCCAGCTCTAAGTATATAAGCCAAATAAATAAGTGTTTGAAAAAGGCCAAGATCTTGTTCTGATAAATGCTCTTATCATAATTGTCTTCTGGAAAGTTCCATCTCACACTGTCTGAAGAAAAACTGGTATTGTATCTCCTTTAGATGTAGTATCTATTTGAAAAGGGATATTATTTGGGACACTGACAAAAGTAGAGTACCCTTCTTCAGGGGGCTTACATGTTCAGGTATTTCAATGTTATTTTTTTCATAGGTCAAGTTGACCAAACTATTCACAGAGCGGGAATAAAGTCTGAAAAATTCCTATTATCTAGACCAGGGCTTCTTAAACTTTTTTCACTCACAACATCTTCAGCACTTTTTAAACTGTGGGTCACAACCCCATAAGGGATCATCACCCACAGTTTAAGGATTCTAGACTATGTATACAGCTAGACAGAAAGCTTATAGAACTCCTCTATCTGTATGGATGTATACAAGCCTACATATGCGCATATGCCCATCTTGAGCAGAAAATACAAATGAATGATAAGCCAAACCAAGACTGGAATAGGATGAGAATGAATGAATTTGCCTTTAGCAAACAGTATATTTTTTCTCTTAAAAAAAGGCCTATCATTTTTACACCAATGTTCTCCTGATGATGTACAGCTTTGAGTCATCGAATGTAACAGTCTCTAATGAGTTAAAGCTGAAGATCCTTACAGGGCAATAAAAAAGTGTATGGTGAAAGTGAGCAGGCAGCAACCTATAACATACAGGGAAAGAAAGAAAAGACACGACATCATGGATTTCATCAAAAGGAATGTATGACCAAAAAATGGAGATTGAATGGTCACAAAGAGAGAACAACAAATAACTGATGGGCAGCCTGCTTCTTTCGCTGCCATGTGCATGATATCGAGAGAGTCTGAGGAAGGTCTCTAGTATGTCAAACATTTCCCCCTGTGACAAATTTATATATAGGATGACACAGTTGAGAAACAAGTAGGATGGACAGGCATCAGTGGGATGGGCTGTGCACCACTGGAGGGAATGCCAACACTGATGAGACTACAAATCCATTGGAGTAATAGAGTAAGGCAGGTTCACAAAGGGAGGGAGATACTCATTTTACAAATAGGGAAGCTTGGATAGATGTCGCTTGATACATCAGTGATTGAGACTGCATTAAAACTCAGACCTGGTCCCAAGTCAGGGCACCATCCCATAGATCATGCCACCCATTAGAAAGTTTAAATTGAAAGGTACTGAATAAATGTTCAGCTGGTATATCTCGCTGTTAGTACTGTACAGCCCATTCTGGAAATCCCAAGCACTCACAAATTCCTCTTACTTAGCAGCTCGAATTACTCTAAATATATTCTTTGTCATTTGTCCTCAGAGTACTCTAACATAATTCAATACACGATTAAAAATTTAAATGTTATTGAAAGGTTTTAATTATATGTAAGTTTTCCCCTCACTACTATCTAAAATATATTGATAAAACTGCTTTGTCAGATATTTTTCCAGTTTAGAAAATGAAAACATTCTTTCAGTTATTGTTGTATGATAATTTTGCCAAGTAAAAGATGCCTCAATGACCAACATGCCATTATTGTGAGTTATTTTTTTTCTTTTAACCGCTTTCAATTCTTTGTGATGGGGGTATATATTTATATCTACAAAGTGAGACGATGCTTTTAAATGCCCTGATCAAACTCAGGCCTTCTTGTTTTCTAAACCCATAAACCTCAAAAGATGGCGGAAATTACAGGAATAGAATTATAGGTTTAAAAACTGACATTTGAGGTAGAGGCCTCATCATATCACTCTTCTAGAGAAGAATGAAAAAATTAGTATGAAAATAGATGGAGAGATTTTGAGGAATACTGGTTGTATAATTTATGTCTTTTGTTTTCCATAGCAAAATTCGTTCTTTTAAAGAATCCATTTTAGTCCATTATGCATGGTTTTGGTTATGAAAATCTAACTATCTAGTTTCCAGCTCCTTGAGGGTAAGGACTGTCTCTTATTTATCTTTATGTCCCCTCCCCTGACCCTTCCCCCAAGCCCACCACAGCGCATTTCACAACATAGGAGCTATATAAAGGTTTGTTGAAGGAATGAATGAATGAATAAAATAATGAATGAACTGTGTCCCTAAATGTTTTCTAGTCCATAGCATTGAAACGACTGGAATTATTTATGCTTATTTTAATTTTCTTTGTTTTACGCACAAAAAATCAGTATGTGACAGGCCAAGCACAAGCATAGTATGTGCTATTCTTTCATTTCTTGATATGACTTCATTGAAGAACAACTCTCAACTTGTAAGGAGAAAAATTTGTAGCTAAGTGTTGATTTGTTGTAACAAAATTCAAAGAACTTCAATGGCAAATAAATTCCCTTTATCCAAACATAAGAATTCTCCATAGACTACACAGCTTGAGCATATCTCTATGCAACAAATGACACTGGGGGGAAGAAAAATAAATCACCGCCACTATGACATGCAATAATGAAACCAAATATAGCCATAACACAAATAATAAATATTTATAAAGAAACAAAATATAGCACATCTAAAATACAAACTGAGGTAACAGAACCCATAGAGCGGTCTCTCAGGGAAGTGTTAAGTTGTATTTATATGGACAATTGGTTCAACTGTGATTGTGGTCAATTTAGTCAAAAATGAGTGTATTAAGCCAAAGCATCAATCAGATCAGTAAAAGAAAACAAAAACAAAACATTTTGACTGAGTTTGGACTGACTTGACTGTCTACAAATGTGAATCTGTTACCATTATGTGAAACAATGGAAATGAAAAAGGTCTAAATTGTTAGCGAGGGAAGGATACAGTTAGCAATGAGAAAAGTCTACATTAGCATGACAGGAGAAAATATAAGCATATTAAATATTTTCTCTTTTTGATTTAACTAATCCCCTAAAAAGAGATTTTTAGAAAATATTATATTAACTCAAATCAAATTAGAAGAGGGAGATATGGAAGGAAATCAAATTTCTTGATGCTATATTATCAGAAGGCATACTGGCCATCAGAGACCTGCCCATCTACCCCCCACCCACCACAACCACCCCTTAAAGTATCTTCACACATTCAATTCATCTAAGTAAAAACTCCCAAAACATTTCCATGTTTCCACTAAAAGAACTCTGCTCTTAGTTATTTAAGCTGAAATCAAAGTCACCACTTGAGCATTAAAAATGAAGGAACAGAGTAATGATAAGAAATAAGCAATGAGAATTTTGCAAATATTTTTGCAATTTTTTTAGTCCATATAAATGTAAGTTATTGCTATTACTAACATCTAATGTTTAAAAAAGGAGGGACCATTTTATACTTAACACACTTAAAATCAACACATAAACTACTGGGATGACTAGGTATAGAAATAGACTTCCTAGCATCTGTACCCCCCTCCATCTTTCAATGCTCCATTTTCCCCTCCACCCAGCTTAGCTTCATTCAGAGGTGCCCTTGATATTTATTTTGACCATCTTCTGTCTGGGTAAGTAAGTTGTGAGTTAGGAAGATGATTGCTTACCATGTTCCTCTACTCACCGAGTATGTCTTATTTGTGCCCTCACAACATCTCATGTATTCCACCTTCTCTTCACTCATGCACGCTCCACTCTAATTCAGGCCCTCATTACTTCGGATATGAACTATTGCAGTAGACTTCTAATTGATCTCCCTGCCTTCTATCTCTTTCCACACCAATCCACTGTTGAAACAGCTGCCAAAATGATTTTTCTAAATTATAAGCCTGTCCATATCAATTCTCCTACTCAATAAATTCCACTGGTTTCATATTACCTCCAAGATCAAACATAATTTTTTGGGGGGTGGCATTTAAACTTTTCACATCCTGGACCCTTCCTATCTTTCTCATGTTCTTATATTTCACTCCCTTACACACACTCTATAATGCAGCCTTATTGGCTGATTTGCTATTTGATATTGATGCTATCGATTGCTATTGACTGATGCTACTGCTGTTGATGACACTATCTCCCAATTCATGCCTTTGCACTTGTAGTCCCTCCATGCCTAAATTGCTCTCCCTTTTCACTGCTGCCTCTTATTTTCCCTGACTTCCTTCAAAACTCTGTACAAAGCTCTGATTCTATAGATGGCGTTTTTTCAGTCCTTCCAGCTGTTACTGCTTCCTTTTCTCTCCAAGATTATCTTCTATTGATTCTCTCTTTGTCTCTGTCTCTCTCTGTCTCTGCCTCTGTCTCTGCCTCCCTCCCTCCCCCCACCCCCATTCAGCTGGATGGGGAGATTAGTAGCAAGCAGGCAGTTTTGTTTGAACAAGTCATAATCCCACAATCCATAATAGATCATATCTTTACCATCACATATTAGATAGACTAAAGAATCCCACTGGGCTATTACTTATGTTTACTTTTTTAAAAAGCATTTGATTCAGTAGAAAAAAATGCCATTCTGATGTGTTTTTTTTTTCAAAAAGGCGTATATCCCTTACATCAAATTATTCAAGATTCATTGATGTATACGACAGAGATATATAATAAAGATTGTTCAATGACTCTCTAAGCATCAATATAAGGTGATGCATACAAATTGGAGATCTATGTTTCTTAAAGGTATTTACTAATCTCATGAAAAAAAAATCTAGTGCATAATACAATGTAAAGAAGGATTCCTCAAAGATTGAGAGATTCTCTAGATGCTGTTATTTGTGGATGACATTACATTTGTTGCATACAGTCCTGGAACACAATAGAGTTTCCTGGAAAAAGTCCATAACTACTCAAAAGAAATTAGTCTAACCCAAGAGTGGGGAACCTGCAGCCTCCAGGCCACATGTGGCACTCTGGGTCCTCAAGTGCAGCCCTTCGACTGGATCCAAACTTCACAGAAAAAAAAGTCCTTTTATTAAAAGGATTTCACCAGTGTAGGAAGTTTCTGGTACGGAAACATCTTTTTTCAAGGCATATTGCAATCAAGGGCATGATGGTAAAGGTTAAACAACCTGCTTTCCATGGGGGAAAACCCAAAAGTATGAATCACCTGGTTTTTTTTTAATTTAATCTGTATTTTTAACATTTTCTCCATCACTTTCTTAAGTCTAGACAATCAACAAAACAATCAAGAAAATCCTGATTTGCAACATTTGCCAATTTCTAATGTAAATGTTCACACTGGGAATTTAACAATTGGGTGTTGAAAGATCAAGCTGGCTCCAGTATATCCTTGATTTCACAATGGTCTATGTCATAGTAGACAAGTATTAGGAATTTTGCTTGGGGCACATAGAGGTCAAATGAATTGCTTGAGATCACACAGCAAATATTAGAGATGAGATTTGATCCAGATCATCCTGATGCCAAACCCAATGTTCTCCCTTTCATGTCATGCTGCCTCTACAAAATGCATACATGGGGAGAAATCATCCTGAAAGTAATACCAATGAAGAAAAAAACGCAGAAAAGTTCTGCGGTAGAAATATCAATAGGAAGAAACATTGGATAACATTGGAAGGATTTTATCAGAGAGTTCACATGAATTGTGAAGTTGACATGTAAGTTTTGAAAGTTTCTATTATGTATACTGCCACCATCACTCAGTTTTCTTATGATGCTTCAGTGTAAAGAGAAGTTTCCCAACGACCCCACTTTTACTCTTTTCTTTAATACAGAATACCTCAAAGGTAAGGTAATTTAGGCTATCAATTCACTCTGATACATTTATTGGGAAAACAACCATCCCACTGGATATCTTAGAAATTGAGCATTGTTGTGGTGACTTATTATTAAGGGAATTTTGGTCTAAATGGAACCTGTCTCAAGTTAGATAATATAAAAGAAAAAGAAACAATGACAGAAAAGATAATAAAGCTTTGGAATGGAAAGGAGAAGGTAACCCATTTCACCTGCGTGCTCTGAAAATTATTAAATAACATTAGATACAAGCTTTGAACTAGAGAAAAAGACATATTTACACAAAATATCATCCATTCATCAGATCAGATTTCATATCACCTAGTTTTTATATACAGCACTTCCAAGGGATCTAAAAAGCGTGAAGATAATCAAAGGGAAGAGAGTAAGTATAATTCCTCTAACTTTCAACTCTGACTTAAAATTGAGAAAATAATCTACTAAGTTATATAGCTATAGATATAGATGTATGTACATATATATACATATATCCATATACATATGTGTGTATGTTCCAAACTGATACAAGAATGATTGACAACTTCAAGATTTATCAGTAGAAATAAAGTCTAAATATAAAACCGCACCTTCTAACATAAATATTTCCTGAGAGACAGACACCAAATACATAGAATTTCAAACTTATGGAACTGATAGAGGAGCAAATATATACCAATGCCTAGAAGTAACTGCTCTGCATGTTAGGTTTTTAAATGCTGGTTCCTAGGATTTCTTCATTGAAAATTAGGAGTTAAAAAACTCTAACTCTTTAAAAAAAATTCTGGCTTTTGTATGAGAATCAAACATTCATCCAGTATTTATATGCCAGGCACTATGCCAAGTGTGAGGAAAACAAAGAAAAAGTAAAATTCTCCCTATCCTCAAGTCACTCAGATTTTAATGAGGGAAACAAAAATATACATAAATAGGTATGTACTGTACAATATAAATACAAAGAAGATACAAAGTAACCGTCAAGAGGATGTCACAAGCAGCTGGGGGACCAAGAAAAATATCTTGCAGAAAGTTTTTAGAAAAGGTCAATTGATAGAATTTAATAATTTGGAAAATTAAAGCTTCATTAAGTGACCAAAACTACAGAGTTGGTATGGGGAACTAAGAAATTAAATAGCTCCACTAGCCAATTCAACCCTAGACACAGACAATCTGAAGAATAGGCAATTTCAGCTCAGAGTCACTCTGGCTGGCTTTTATAAATCTGCCCACAGGTAACTGTGTTTGCTCAGGGAATTGATCATGGACTACAGTTTTAAGAAGTATTAAACCACTATTGTCAGGGAGAGGTTACCTGAATACATAGAAGATAAGATGACTAGCAGATAGACAGGAAGAAAGGAGACTAAGTCGATCAGCATTTATCAAGTGTTTACCACGTGCCAGGCACTATGATGAGCTCTGGGGATATAAAGAAGGCAAAAAAAATTAAGACAAAATAAAGGCAGTTCCTCTTCTCTAGAAGTTCACATACTAATGTGGGAGACAACATGCAAAGAAAAAATACTAGCTACAAACAAGATACATGTAGGGCAAATTAGAGATAGTCTCAGAGAAAGGACATTATAATTAATAAGTGACTGGAAGGCTTCTTAAAGAAGCCAGATGTGGACTGAAGGAATCCAGGGAAGCTAGGAGGTAGAATTGAAGAGGAAAATTGACCCAGGTGTGGGGGCAACTGGTGAAAAAGCACAGAATAGGGAGGTGGAATGTACTGTGTGAGGAATGGAAAAAGGGGCACTGTCCCTCGATCATAGAGGGGAGCAAAGTGAAAGAAGCCTGGTAAGATAGAAGGGGGGTTTTGAAGGACTTCAAAAGCCAAAAAGAGAAGTTCATTGCAGAGAATAGCTCAACGGCCACAAGATCAGCAAAGATGTTCACTAATGACCGCCAGACAAATCTACTGGACAGACAAGTACGTCAGAGATGATGCACTTTATCTTCTAGTGGAGGACAAAAACAGTACCCAGCAGAGCAGAGCAAAATACAGCACCAGAGAATATCAGCTTCCTCGAAACACTGGAAATAGAACCTTGCTTGGCTGAATGTGATCCCCAGTCATACATGTCTCCTATTCGGATGCCCTGATTTTCTGTTCTCTAGTCACATATACTCTTTATGCATGTGTTCCTCCCCCCTGGTAACATGACAAACTTAAGGAGAGTGTACTCCATGTGAATGTAGGGAAAAAAGTGTATCCTACTTTATTCGTTATGTTGCTAGAGTAAATGTCTCTTGTTTTAAACAAATGCATCTTCTGACTTGGTAAATATGAATTCACCTGTGAGAACTCATCTAAAATACAGTTTTCAGAGAATACTGGCCCAGAGCATACTTTAAAGCTTAGAGAGATTTTCTGGTGAATGTTTGCAATGCATGAAGGTGAAGAAACCAATGCCCATATAAGTTATATGGCTTGCCAAAGACAATAGATGTAGAAAGTGAAAGGGCCTGCTTTCAAATCTAGGTCATATGACTGGAAATCATGCATTCTCTTTTTACTGCACTGCTCTTACTTCATTTTCTCTTCATATTGGTCTTTAGGCAAGACTTATTGTGATAGATTCATTTCCTACATCAGGGCTGTCCAAAGTGCCGCCTATAGTGCGATTTTATGTGACCTGCCTGTTTTTACTATGGGAGTAGAACTTGACATAAATGCTTTAACTAAAGCATTTGTGTCAATTTCTGTTCTTGTAGTGGACACAGGTGGGCCACATGGCCCGTGTTTTGGACAGCCCTGTCCTATATGATCATTTCTTTCATATTAGCATTTTACTGTTCATTCTTGAGAAAAAGAAAAGACAGCCACCACTTCTTTCATATTCGTAGAAACAAAATGGTAGCACTCTGATTCCCTGACATGTCACTGAATAAGATTGCAGGGGCAACAAGAATCAAGGAGAACCAAAATATCAATATTTCTGCCTGTCTCAGGAGAATTTGGCAGATACCTTCTTTCTCAGTGTACAGAGAAGCCAAAAAAGGGATTGTCTTCCAGACCCTAAAGAATGCCCAAACAACCCTACCACATGGAGAAAAAAGCAAATAGAAATAGATCCTGTGAGACTAGTCTGGGCTGATGGGAAATGGAAGGAAAAAAAAACAGAAACCAAATAGGAAATAGCATTTGGGATAAAAACTTTCTCTTTTCAGACAACCTGGGTGAAACACAAATATTTGATACACTAAAGAAAAACCTTAGCTATGATTTATAGAACTTTACTTTCACTTTACTAAGTGAAGCTTGATTCACAGATGTTAAGTATAATTGTCAACTTTACTAAGGGGAAGGAGAAGAAACCATAATAAAAAACAAGGGAAGTCCTTTAGTTCCTTATGGAATCCTCTGGAAGGATAGTCCTTCTAAATATTCCTCCGGGAGGAAGCAGACATGCCAAGAACTAAATAAACAAATAAAATAAAATCCCAAATCCAAACACAAAAAAACATGCCTTCATTATGCAACCAACAGTGAAATTTAGTGGCTCAATGACAGTCCTAACAGCCAGATGGATAATGTTTCTGCTTAAGTAGCATGGAGGTAAAAAGAAATACAGGCCAAGGAAACCATTACCTTTATGTGCTGGTAACTAAGAAACATTTATCCAGGGCATATCATTTTTTATTACATATCATTTATACTATCAATTTTATATTTTATTTTGTGCCTTGTCAATATTTTTTTTCAGATTTTGCTTAGCACATTTATTTCATGACCCAGGATCTTCAAAATTTATTGCAAGATTTGTAAGGCAAATCATTAATTTCTTCTAAGATTTTTATTTTTAAACCAATAATAATTAACAAGGCTAATTGTTTCTTGTGGCTAAAAATAGTAGAAATATTAAATTGCATATATTGGATATGCATGTCAATGAGTCAGTCAGGCAATAAGCATTTAAGTGCCTATATTGTGCTGAAAAAGACAGTCCCTGACTTCGAGGAACTCGCAGTCTAATGTACCGAAAAAGACAGTCTCTGACCTCAAGGAACTCACAGTCTAATGGGAGGAAGAGGGGCAAAAAACCCATCAAAATAACTATGAACAAACAAAATATAAACAAGTTAAATTAAAGATAACCAACAGAGGGAAAGCGATATCAATCAAAGGGGTCATTAAGGGCTTTTTTTTCCAAAAGGTGGAACTGGATCTGGGGCTTGAAGAAAGCCAGTGAAACTACAAAGCAGAAAAAGGGAGAGAAATCTAAGCAGAGGGAACAGTCATTGAAAATGCCAAGAGTCAGACAGAAAGGAAACCAGTGTCACTGTATCATAGAGTCCTGAGGAGGAGTAAAGTTTAAGAAGGTTGGAAAGTTAGGGGGAGACAAGTTTTGAAGAACTTTTAAAGTCAAACAGAAGAATTTATAGTTGATTCTGGAGATGACCAGGAACCGTTGGAATTTATTGAATAGGAGAATATCACGGTCAAAACTGTACTTTAGGAAGATTAATTTCACAACTGAGTGGATAATGGACTGAAGTGTAGAGAAATTGGAGAAAGGTAGACCAACCTGCATGGTATTGCAATAGTCTAGGCATGAGATGACAGAGGCTAGCAGTAGTAGAGGAGAGAAGAGGGCATATGCATGAAATGTTACAAAGATGCAATGGACAAAACTCAGCAATATATCAGATATGGATGCTTAGAGTGAGAAGTTGTGGGGAGACCTGGTTTGTGACCTTGGGTGATTAGGAGAATGACGGTATTTTCAATAGTAACAAAGAAGTTAGGAAGAATGAAGATTTTGGGGGAAAGAGAATGAATTCAGTTTTGAACTGATTGAGTTCAAAATGTAAACAGAGCTTCCAGTTTGAGTTTTCTAATAGACAATTGCAAATGTAAGGTTGGACCTCAAAGGAAAGATTAGTGCTGGATTAGTAGAGAATCGTCAGCATAGTGGTGGGAGAGAATTCTAGGCAGAGGAGACCAGTGTGACTGTATCATAGAGTACTTGTTGAATCCTTTGCAATGGAGAAGATCAGGAAGCGACATTATAAAGACAGAGAAAAATGCCAAGTAGAGATTTGAGAGCTACCCTAACTTTAGCAGAACTGATCTCGAATGAAGATCCAATAAGGCAGACAGGTAGAAAGAGAACCAGGATACAGTAGTATCATGGAAACCTAGAGAGAAAAGAATATAAAGGAGAGATAAGGCCCACTTCTGCGTTTTGGAACCAGGGTTTATTTATTGTTTCATTCATTGTCTAGGCTTAACAAAGCAATGGAGAAAATATTAATAATGTGCTATATACATTTTTTAAAGAGTCAGTACCAGTAAAGAGTAACATGTACCAGTATCCCCCTAGAAGAAGATGTGGAGTAAATGAGGATGACAGTGTCAGAAGGTGCAGAGTTAAAGGGCAAGTACTGAGAAAAGTTTGGGCAATTTAGAGATCTCTAGTAACACAGAGCAGTTTTGTTTGAATGATGAAGTCACTCGGTAGAGACTGTAGAGAGTTCAAAAGAGAGTGAGAGTAAAGGAAGTGAAGGCATTGATTATAGATGGCAATGGCATTCTCAAGGATTTTATCCATAAAAGGGAAAAGAGACATGAGATAACAGTCATCAAGGTGGGAAAGTCAAAGGAGGGTTTTTTGAGAACAGGGGAAACATTTTAGGCTGTAAGAAAGCAGCCAGTACACAAGGAGAGACTGAAGATAAGTAAGAGGGTGGTGATAATGGAGGGGCAATCTTAGGGTGAATGTGCGATGGAATAGAATCACTTGTCCATGTAGAGAGGTTTGCCTTAATAGGGAGAAGTACCATTTCTTCATATGCAACAGTAATGAAGGAGACAGCGGCAGAATGCAGGATCTCACATGTGGGTGATGTGAGATAAGGTAAAAGGGCAAAGAGGAAGCTCTTGATGACTGGCCTCATTTTTTTTTTCAGTAGAATATGAGGCAAGGTTCTCAGTTGAGTGGGTGGGGGAAGGAGAATCTGTGGTATAACTGAAGAAGGGTGAAAAGATGTAGGAGAGCTAAAATGGTGAGTAAAATAGTGACTTAATTAGGGAGGTGTAAAAAGGATTCCTTTTTCCATAAAGGTGATCCAGTTGAGTTAATGTAACATGAATTTGTAGTGGATCCAGACAGTATGGTGTCGTGATTTCCTTAACTTCATATAGTCAGTCAATCAATAGGTATTTATTAAGTATACCAGGCACTATATTAAGTTCTGGGGTTCAAAAAGAAACCAACAAAAAAGCAACCAAAAAAAGGTTCTGATCTCAAGGCATTCATAGTGTAATAATCTAGACAAAAATGAAAACAATCATGTATAAATCAAGATAGATACAGGAAAAATTGGAGATAATTAAGTGAAGGCACAAGCATTAAGAGGGCATCAAAATAGGGTTCTCCTAAAAAATGAAATTTATTCTAGGACTTAAAGGAAGCCAGGGAAGTCAAAAAGGGGAGATGAGAGTTATTAATCCATCTTTCTTGGAAACACATGGTCAGCAAACAAGACCTATGACATAATAAGACAAAGAAAGAAGCCTGGATTATATTTGGGAAAGGTGTAATGTACAATCGTACATTACTTGTAATGATCCCAAGCTGTACCCTTTTTAATATTAATATTTCTCTACTAAGGCTATAAGGCAATGGATTTTTCATACTACAGTGTCCAAAGAATCTAAAATAAGTGTGTCCAAAGAGCAGAGGGGAGGAACTAGAGTAAGTAGACTATAGTGTGTTAACAGTGATTGTTTGAAAACAAAAAGTGTGCAAAGATGGTCTAGTATTGTATTCAAATGGATCTATAATGTCATCAATATGGGAATTCCCTCAGATCTCAAACAATACATGTCTGGTCATATTCTACAACCCTTGTGCACCTCCTTCACCATAATGATCCACCCAAGAAGCAATGATCTTTCTACATTTCCCCTTAATGTAGCAAAGGATACCACTGGCAATTTTTGGCTATCTACGAATCATCACTCAGTCTCATCATATGATCAATTTTATCTCTTTTTTTTTTTGCTAATACGTTTTGCTTGTTGACATCCTTTACACCACATCTTCTGCCCAATTCCTTGTTTGTAATGCTTTGACACATGCTCATGAGCATTAAGTTTCCCTTGTCCTTTGAGTGGCCCTCAATTTCAATTCTCTGAAGACTGCATTGTTCTGTGACTTACAACAATTCACTACCTGAACAATGCTGCTATTATAAAGACGGCCTTGCATTTCAAGGAGGAGACTAGGAACATTAAAATAACTTTGAAATTTCTCAAAAGGAATGTAGCCCATTCTCTCCTTATTTAGTTGTGGGTTTAACTCATTGTTTATTTGCAGTTTTTGTCCAAGAAATGTATTAATGATATACAGAATTTAAATACCTAACAGTAGGTATTTTTGATTCCTTGCTAGTTTTTGCTGCTGTTTTTTTGTTTTTCTTGTATAGATAATGGCCAGATGTTCTTCAATATTCTAAAGCTTGACATAATCACAACAATGTCATTCTCAAACAAGAATCTCTGGAGTTCTGCACAATGGATAGAAGGTTCTTATTCAACTAGACTGCACCGGATATCTTCCATGACGGTATCAATCACATATGACTCCCAGGTCTTTTCTTATAAAATAATAATAGCAACATCAACAAAACAACAAAAATAATAATACTTAATAGGATTGTTGTGAAAATCCAGTGAGATGATATATGTAAAGCTCTTATCAAATTTTAAATTATGGCATAAATCCTAACTACCAGAAGAGCTATTCTTCTCTATCTTTATTTCCTACAGTGCCGTTTCAAGTTTGAGTAGAAGTTTATCCAGAACTGTGAATTTAGTTGGCTCTGATGTGCTTTATTGCGAGAAGAGTTTGTAATAATAATACTTCTGGAAGAATTTTCAGGTCTTTTCTCTGTTCAGATCTTTTATCTGTTGTTTGAATTTCTACTTTCTCCTTTAAATGACATCAAGATACCTTTGTTTAATGGATATGAAAGATTATCTACAATATACATATATATATAAATATACATACACATATGTGTAGGTGGGTGTGGGTGTGCACTTGTGTATGTATGTATTTATGTATATATACAAATGTGTGTATGTATGTTTATGACCTATATACATATACACATGTATATCTATATACATATATATATGTTTCAAAGATTTACAAATCACTTTACATGTTATTTCATCTGATCCACATGAAAAAAAATACTCAGAAGTATGTGCTATTTTTATTCCCAAGTTATACACAAGAAAATCAAGCATACAGAGATTAAGTGATATGTGCAAGGTCATACAGCTATGCTATGGTAATTAGGATGGGATTTTTTTTGTTTTCTCTTTTAGAGTGCTAAAGTAATCAAGTACCTTTGATAAGCCTTGCCTTTCAAATGTAATGGCAAGTAAGTGGGCTTTTTGTTGTCCTTTATTTCTTTGATTGAATCAAGACCCTTTGATCTGCTTAAGAAACAAGAAAGCCTAGTCACTTGGGTTCGAGTGGAAGGGTTGTGGTGCCCTTTGACCTTGAAGAAGTGTATATAAACTCAGAGGTTAGTGTTTCACCTTTGGGGGCACACCTATTGAAAGAGTGTTGGTGATGAGACTCTAGGTAGCCTTTGAAGCAGCACCTCCCCCACCTCCAGCTTTGAAAACCCAGATACTGGTGCTTCTTTTGGTAACTATGTATTGCTATGGATAGATTGATTTGTGTTTATTTGCTCTATTTATATAATGTATGCTTGTAATTTCTGTTTGTATTCTCTCTGAAGTTCAAGATGTTGGCTTTTTCCCCTGAACTAAGTGAATGATATATAAATGTGTGTGTGTGTGTTTGTGTGTGTGTCTGTATATATATATAAATATATATATATATGTATATGTATGTGTATATATGTGTATATATGTATGTGTATATATGTATATATGTATGTGTGTGTATGTGTATGTTTAGTTAAACTGAGATTGTTAACCCCTTAAAGTTGCTTTCTTTAGAAAAGCAGATCAAAGAATGTGTGCTGGCAGCCCTCCTGTGTTTTCTTGTTGTTGATGTTGTTATTGGTCTTTCTCCTCCACAGCAGCTGCCAGCAACATTGTTGTTACAAGCTAGTAGGTGTTTGAGGAGGCATTCAAACTTGAGTAATCACGACAGCAAATCCAGTATTGTCTCAACTGTGCCACTGTGCTGTCTGAAGACACAGCCAAGAAATGTATAAGAAAAGGCTGGCCATTCATACAAAGGGAGAAACAAGTTAAATTACTTGCTCATAATACTGGTATCCAAAAGATTATTACAACACCTAGAGAATAATAACCTACACATGGAGAAGAAATTGTAGGGGATGTATGAGAGAAGATGGAGAAGACTGGTAAAGAATAAAAGTCATGAACAGATGTTGATGTGCACAATTCTATTGAGTACTCACTTCATAAAATGACAGATACATTGAAGTATAAGCAAACTCAGAGTGCCCAATATGGTGTTATATACACTTAGTCTCTCCAACAAGTTTTTTATGTGTGATTAAAATACAACAGTAGCCAAATTGACAAGCACTATCATTTTTTACTATGAAATAATCAAATATCACTAAAAATAAAGTTTAAAAGAAAAAAGAGGCTCAAATTCCCTGCGTGAGAATGAAGATATTGTAGGACCACCATTACTACATAATAAAATTTAAGGAACATCATTAGCTAAATACAGAGTAATTTATCAGAATTTTCTCTCACCAATTTTCCTTGAATTTAGATAAAGGTGATTTTATAATTCATAGACCAGATAAAATACAAATTTAAATCATTTCTGAGACTTATTTGACCTGCCTCCAAAAACAAAAACAAAAGTAAAAAACCCAATGTTTCGGGGCAAAGCCAAGATGGCGGATGGAAAGCAGGGACTGGCATGAGCTCCTTCCAAGTCCTTCCAAAAACCTATGAAAAAATGGCTCTGAACCAATTCTAGAGCTGCAGAACACACAAAATAGCAGAGGGAAGCAGGGCTCCAGCCCAGGACAGCCTGGATGGTCTCTGGATAAGGTCTATCCTGCACAGAGAGGGGAGCAGAGCAGAGTGCAGAAGAGCCCAGCATGGGCGGCGCGAACCAACTGGACCAGGAGCCAGGCGGAACAAGCCCTAGCACCCTGAATCAGTGAGCTGCAGCAGTTACCAGACTTCTCAACCCACAAACACCAAAGGCAATAGAGTAGGTTAGTGGGAAAAGCTGCTGCGGACAGGGAGTTTGAGGTTTGGCCACTGCCCCTGGGGCAGCGGAGGTGGGGCAGCTACAGAAATACAGCTGCAGTTGCTTCTGGCCCCAGGCCCAGCTGGTGGGAGGAATTAAGTGTCTGATCAGAGCAGGAGTGAAGAGCCTGCTGAAGATCTAAGTCTAGTCCTGGTTGGGGGTTCTCGGGGAAGGAGAACTGCTGGTGTGGCAGCACATCTGCCCAAGCTCGGAACATAGAACTCTCTACTCTACAAGCAGTCATATCGCACTGAAAAACTCAAGGGTCAAATAAGTTGGCTGGGAACATGGCCAGGCAGCAAAAACCCACCCAGATTCAGTCTCAGACTTTGGAATCTTTCTTTGGTGACAAAGAAGACCAAAACATACAGCCAGAAGAAGTCAACAAAGTCAAAGAGCCTACAACAAAAGCCTCCAAGAAAAACATGAACTGGTCTCAGGCCATGG
>CM053622.1:248208065-248257894 GCA_028646595.1 Phalanger gymnotis | reverse complement strand
AGGAAGGAAGGAAGGAAGGAATGATAGGCTTGGTATTATAGTTATCGGTCTATATTTATCATATATTCCTAAATGAGTGCAATCTCTATGAAGGCAGGAAATTCATCTTAAGTAAAGTTTATATCTCCTCAAGAGTCTAACACAATGATCTACAAATAGTAAATGCTTAAAGAAATTAAACTGTATGAATGAAAAAGCATTTATTAAGTGCTTATTATGTGCCAGCACTGTGCTTTGCGCTGAGGATACTAATACAAAAAGTAAGACTATTTTTTCCCACAATAGCATTTTAATAAGAAAAAATAATGCATATTGGAATATGTTTGCCAGGGAGGGGTGTTTGGGTCTGGAAGTCATAGTTGAGTTGAGTGGAGCTTCTTTGTAACAAGTTGTTATAGTCAAGCAAAACTTAACCATACCCATTGTCCATGTTCAAAATTGTATATCTAATTATACATCTATAGTCTATTACTTCTATGTTAAGTGGTAGAAAGTATTCTTCATTATTGGTCACCTGAAGTTGTTATGGATAGCCATGGCATTGATTAGATTTTTAAGGCTTTTAAAGTTATTTTTCATTATACTATTGTAGTTAGTGTCAATTGTTCTCCTGGACTCAACTCATCTCACTCTGTATTACTTCATACAATTCTTTCTAGGTTTCTCTTATTCCAGCCCTTTCTCCATTTCTTACAGTATAATAATATTCCATTGCATTTAAATATCATAATTTGTTCAGCCATTCCCCAGTTGATGGTACTCTCTTAGCTTCCAGTTCTTTGCTAGAAAAGAAGTGTTGCTTTGAGTATTTTTCTATGTTATATATATTTGTGTATATCTATCTCTATTTCTATCTTTATTTTATCCTTTCTCTCTGTCTAGCTAGAGGCCTAATAGCAGCATTAGTATTTCAGGGAATATGCACAGCTTAGTGACATTTTTGGTATCGTTCCAAATTGTGTTTCAGTATTTAGGAGTAGGGAACCTGTGGCCTCAAGGCTACACATATGTGGCCCTCTAGGTGCTAATGTGAGGCCCTTTGACTGAGTCGAAGTTTCACAGAATAAACTTTTTATTAAGGTGCTTTGTTCTGTGAAGTTTGGACTCAGTCAAAGAGCCACATTGGAGGACCTAGAGGGCCACTTGTGGCCTTGAGGCCACAGGTTACCCACCCCTGGTCAAGAGGTAAACCAATTAACAGCCAAACCAATAGAGCATTAGGCTATCTGTTCTTGTACACCCCCACCCAAAATTGTCATTTTCCCTTTTTGCCAACTTTGCAATACAATGAGTATGAGACAGAAATTAAGAATTTCTTTAATTTGCATTTCACAGATATAACTTTTTTCATGTTGTTAATAACTTGCTTTTTTTTGAGAACTGTCTATTCATATCCTTTAGCTATCTATTAGTATCTGGTACATAGCAAACACTTAATAAATGATTGTTGACTGACTACTGGGGAATGGCTCACATTATCATGTATTTTTATCAGTTTTCCTATATATCTTGTATACATGACCTTTATCAAAGAAACTTGCTCCAAAGATTCGTTTCTCTGTTAACCATTTCCCTTATAATTTTAGCTTCACTGATTTTGTTTGTGCAAAAGCTTTTGAATTTTGTAAAAATCCAAATCTTTCATTTCTTCTCCTGTGTCCCTTTCTATCCTTGTTTGGTCAAGAATTCTTACCTTTACCCATAATTGTAAAAGGTATTCCCTTCCTCATTCCTCCAGTTTCTTTATGATGTGACCTTTTTTATCTAGTTCAAGCATATTCTTTGCACTTATTGTGGTATGCAGAGTTTAATGTTGTACTACACCTACTTTCTTTCAGACTGCTTTCCAGTTTTCCCAAGAGTTTTCATTAAATAGTGAAACTTTATCCTAGTGCTTGATATCTCTGAGTTTTATCAAATCGTATGCTGTCATTTTGGTTTACCTACAATTCTATTCATAATCTGTCCCACTAATCAACTTATCTACTCCTTTTTTTTAACTAAATGGCTTTGATGATACTGCTTTGTATTCTAGTTTAAGATGTGTTCTTATCAAAATCCCTTCTTTTCTCTTTTTTATTTCCATTCAAATGTATTGATCTTTCTTTTTCTTCCAGATGAATTTTTATTACTTTTACTTTGAGCTCTATAAAGTAAAATTGGTAGTTTGGCATGGCACTGAGTAAACCAATAGTATTGTCATTTTATTCTATTGGCACAGCTTAACCATGAGCAAATAATCTCTTTCCAATTGTTTATGTCTGGATTTCTATAAAGAACATTTTGTAGTTAAATTCATGTAATTCCTGTTTGTCTTCATAGTTTGACTTCAAAATGTTTTATATATTCTGTATTTATTTTGAATGGAATTTCTCTTTGAACTTTTAAATGTTGAGTTTTGTTGATAATTAAGAGAAAGGACAATAATTTATTTGCTATTAGGTTTTTTTAAACATTTTGCTATTTTCCAGAAGTTTTTTTTAATTTAATTATAGTGGAATCTTTAAGGCTTTCTAAATACACTATACTATCAGCTTCAAACATGATTATGCTGTCTCCTCATTACATATGTTAATCAATTTATTTTTTTTCATATTGCTAGAGACATAGATAAATACAGAACTATATCAAACAAAAATGGTGATTATGGACATGGTTGTTTTACCTACGAGTTTTTTGAAAACACTTTTAAATTTTTTTTAAATCTCCAAATAATGCTAGCAGGTACTTTTAGATAGGTACAATGTAAGACATTAGGGAAAGATATTTTTTAAAAAAAATTTGGTCCAATAATATGCCAATGAAAGCAATTGTTTAAATTAAATGGATGAGTATTTATAAAAATATAATCAGATTAATATATAAGATACAGAGAAATTAACCCAATCTCAGGAAACAACTTGAATAAACCATAGATGAACTCCCAAACAAAAAGGATGAAATCTGGTTTTCTTTGTTTAAAAAAATAATTTAATAGTTATGTCAAAAAAAAAGCCAGCTCCTAATTTGAATTATCAGTTCAAATATTTTTTTTTGGTTTTAACACTCTTAATCCCTTCTTTGATCTTCAAAATTTATATTTTTGCATTTAGCTAGTACTTTTTGTTTCTTTTTGAATTTACAACAATCATGTCTAATTCATTAGTGTATTCTTTCTTTCATCAGTAACAGTGTTTAATGCTTTAACATTCCTTGATGTCCCTGTTAGGCTGCATCCCACAAGTACTGCAATGTTTTCTCATTGTTGTGCTTTTCTTTGATGAGATAATTTATTATTTCTATGATTGTTGCCCAAGTATTATTTAGGATTAAGTTATTTAGTCTCAATCTAAGTTTGAATCTTTTCTTTAAAGGCATTTTAGGTTACATTTTTGTAATGATGCCATGCACAGCTGAGAAATGTACATTTATTCAATTTCCATGCAGTAAACATAGGTTCATAGGATCACAGATTTAATGTTTTAAAAGGCCATAGAAGTTCTTGAATCTATCCCCTCACTTTATAGAAGAGGAAACTGCAGCATAAAGAGTATATCACTTGATCAGAGTAAAACAGTAATCAACTGAAGCAGGATTTGAATCTAGGTCTTCTTGACTCCATGTCCAGTGTCATATGAACTATGTCATGCTGCCTCCGATCACTAGATGGTTATTATGTCCAACTTTTCTGAAGTCTAGTCTTTGACTTGTTCATTTTTTTTGGTATATTTGTATAAGTTTCAGAGAAGTACATTGTCTCTATTACAATTCTGGTATCTATTTCTCCCTAGTGTTTTATTAAATTTTCCTTTAAATTTTCAAATGGCATGTCATTCAGTGTGTGTGTGTGTGTGTGTGTGTGTGTGTGTGTGTACATATAGATATAGATATAGTGTTAATATAATGTTATTGTCAATGGTGACTTTAATCATAGAGTAGTATTCTATTTATCTCTTTCTTTTAGTTTTCCTGAATTTTGCTGCAGCATCACCTTTTCAGACCCTTTTTAAAACATATTTCTTCTTAACAATATATTGTTGCATTCTGCTTTCCAATCCATTCTCTCATCTTCTGTTTTATGGGTGAATTCTTCTCATTTGTATTCAGTTATGATTGTATAGCTCTAAGCTCTAAGGATGTATATCTGACTCAGAGATCCTTGAGTCCTAGAACACGGGCAAATCTCCCTGTCAGAATGTGAGAGGTTCTATTGAGTAGCTGGGAGTTATTCTGTAATACCATCAGCTTGAATCTCCACTAGTGTGGTTCTAAGGTTATCAGTCAAGAATCATTTTAGTTAGCCATCCTTAAGCCATCTCTTTAGAAAGAGGTATTTATTAAATGGGTGCAGTAAAAACATTTGGTATAAATATCACCCCTAAAGGCTGCAACACACTAATCTGTAAGTACATATAGAGTCCAAGGGAAAGTGGGCTCATGCTTAGAGAATGCATGTGACAAAATAATAACAAACCTCCTGGTTGCTGGAAGTCCATTTGATCCATTTGTGAAGTGTTCAAGCAGTTCATCTTCTGGCTTCTTTTCTAGGATTCTCTTGGAAACATGAGTCTACATGCAGTCTCTCCTTGGCTCCCAATGCAGACTCTATTGCCAGTTGATGTGGGAGTGCCACTATACCAAGGAGAGGATGGGAAGTACAGCATCTTCCATACTCTATGAAGTTCTCAAGGTCCTCATCTGGCCAAAGGGTCTGGGATAAAGAGACTTAGGCCAAAAGCTCTCCTTCCCCTTCAAATGTTTCCTCCTCTGGGGTTTATTGGAAAACTCCCTTTCCTAGATCCCTTCTCACTGGGACTCCCTTATTCCATCTCACTTGACAATTTTACATAGTACCCAGAAGGTATGGTAAAGTCCATTAACCAATTGACATAGACTTTTTATCTGATGTCATTTTACTTCATCCAAAGGATTTGGATGCCATGCTTGGAGAAAGGAATCAAATGGAACATCATAGTTGTGTTCAAGTATTTGAAAGGCTGTTATGTGGAAAAGGGATTAGGATTGTTTTGTTTGTCCCCAGTAGGCAGAACCAAGAGTAACAGAAAGTTAATTTAGGTTCGATACTAGAGAAAATTTCCTAAAAATTAGAGCTCTACAAAATTGGGATAAGCTGTTTCAAGAGATAGTGGTTCACCCTCCTTAGAGATTTTCTAGTAGGGTCTGGATAACCATTTGTCAGGTAGATTATAATGGAGATTTCTTTCATGTGTGGCTTGGACTTGATGGCCACTGAAGTCCCTTTTAGCTCTCAAATTCTATGATTCTATGATTCAGTGTAAAGAGATTACTCACAGCAATGAAAGTATAGTAGAAACTTTGAAGTACAGTTTTGGAATATTGTAGAAATATTACTTGAAAAGAGCAGCCAATTAGATAATTTGGGTTTCAATGCTACTTTTTAAAGGAGGCCATTCAACTTACTTGAGAAAGTTATTTTAATTTTCTGTTCCTGATTTTCCAGATTGTAAGTTAAGGGCGGTGGAGTAGATTGGCTCTCAGTTCCTTACCTCTAGTGCAAAATTCTATGATCTCTTGTCTTTGTCTTTAGCAGCTGAGAAGTTTGTCTTCCAAAAAAAAAAAAAAGATTCTCTCTCCTAAAAGTGGATACTAGTTATATAACCCAGCAAAGTTCTACTGGATTTAGACATGACTGTTATGGAAATACATTCTTAATGATGAAAACAATGATTACAATCATTTGCCTAAAACAATAATTCACGTGATTATAGTTTTAGAGCTGGAAGCAGCCTTAGAAGTCAGCCAGCATGAGCTCTTTATTTTATAAGTACTTAAGCTGACTATCAGAGAGGAGAAAGGATTTGACAAAGCTTATACAATTAATAACTAACAGAGGCAAGGTTTGAACCCTGATCGTCTATAACTAGATCATGCATCTTTTCCACTGGTTCATTTCTCCTTCAAGTTAGTTGTTTTTTTAATTAAGAGAATATATATAGTCAGGTGTCATCTTGGATTAGTGTCCTAACATCCATCAGCTAGTGATGTGTTGGCACTAGAACTGCTGGAGAGATTTTTCAAAGAAAATGTGAAAACCAAGTGCAGATAGAAGTTGGAAAAATCGTATCAGTCTCGAAAAGGCATGAGATGCATCCAAATTCTAGTGAGAGAAGCCTGGGAAGAAGTGTCAGAGTAATGATTTATCTCTCCAGGATATCACAAACCCTTTTTTGTCCCAGTGATCTTTCATTAGCCTACTCAGAGTTGATTTAAAGGCATGTAGAAAAAGAGAGTTTACTAATCTGAAGTGGACCAAAAATTATCGAGTCTAGAAAAGATTAGCCCTTCAAAGAAGACTTGGGACAGCTTAGAAAGAGTGAGGAAAGTGACTTCCATGAGCATCATTTTGGTCCCTTTTGGATCCCTTGCTGGTGCTTCTTTGAGACTTGCCCTATGTCTCCCTCTAGCAGCTTACCAGTGGGAGAATACACTTACAGAGTGAAGAATTCACTTCACTTCTACATATGTATTACCATGTTACTTGTGCAGATTAGCTCCCATGGAGTTATTACTAGTCTTTCCTAAAGAAAGCAGTCCCTTCAAAATTTAAAAAGAAAAACCAGGAGAAGCCTACTCTACAATCCAATATTTGTTATTACTATGACAAGGAAATAACCATTTAGACAATATTTGTCTTACAGTGGAAAAAAGTTGAAAAAAATTTGGATTTCTAAAAAATCATTTTAATGATCAACTTCAACTCTCATCTATATTTCTATTTTTTAAGATAATGTCAACTATATGCCATTAATAATATACGAAATAAAATGATGAAAATATTAATTGCTCTAGATACATTTAGGCATAGCTAGAGAGAGCAAAATGCAACATAAAGGGCACACGATTGGGATTCAGGAGAGACTTGGGTTCAAATCCTGCCTGTGACACTTACTAGCCATGTGATCAGCAGTAACAATATTTCTGAAACCTGAAGACCCCAGAGAAATATCAGTCAAAACTACTGTATACAACATGAATATGACCAAGAAAAGTTAGACCATTCTGCACATTAAAATTCCATAGATTTTGAAGCAAAAAGAGTAGCTTATATTTTAAATAGTCAACTATTTTAAGCAGCTATCTCAGTGTCGAATTTGTTGTTGTTGGGGATTTTCGTTTAATTTTGGGGGCCTATATAAAATAAAGTCAATTTTATGAGGTTTCAGTTTTCAAATAATATCTGCACATGCCCAAATTTTGCTATTCTATTGCACAACTAGCTTATCAAAAATCTGACATTTTCAATGATACTTAGTATTCCAGATATGTGTGGTAGATGGTATATTCTGATGTGTACATCAAAACGAACTGATTAGCAGAACCTTCTACAGATGTTGCATGTGTACATACTTCCTACTACATACTACATATAGTAGGGAAAAAAGAGATACACTGACAATGTACTTAATAACATCAGAATACAATATATGGAATCATTATAAGCACCCTGAAATGTTGTTTTGCTTTAAATTTATATCTAAGCTACCTTAATTGTTTCAGTTCAGTTCTCCTGTGCTTAAACCATATGCTGGCGATTTGTTATGTAAAAAAAACCTTCACATTCTGTTTTTTTATAAAAATATATTGAAAAGATATTCAATATAGCCTTAAGAACCAGAATACTAATTCTTTTTTACAATGCATAGCTGTCAACAGCAATATCAGAGCATAGCTACCCAGAAAATGATTCAACCTCCCTCTGCTGCCACTGTGAATACTCTGCACTACATTCATAAATATGAAGCCTGAAAGGATCATTATTCAACGTCCCTGAAGAAAATGAAACTCCATGTTTTTCTAGTCTTCATCCTTTATATGGAATGATTTAATTTAATTTGAAATCTGCATTATTTTCTTTTAGCAAAGATCTGTTTAAAGCCTCTAGATTTGGTAAAAACACAAAACAACAATTTCAATGATAAGAAAAACAAATAGAAAATTAGTGTGCAGGAAAGCCTAGTATATTCCTTTGTATTGGTTTCTACTTCCGTGAGAATCATACATTTAATGGAGTACAAAACAGAGATCCACCTGCTATCGCTTACTACATTATTAATTTGATAAATTTATTTTAAGAGGCTTTAAAATTGAATAATCTTCCAAAAGACTTTTGGGGGGCATAATTGTTCCATTGCATTTAAAGTAAAGGCACCTAAAATAATGTCCAAAACCTATATATACTTCATGAGTGTATAAATACATGTGTGTATGTATAATATGAACCGCTTGGCACATATAAGTCAAAAGGTCATTATTTTTCTGAAAATTACATATTCTCATGCAAAATCTGATCGTCTTTATTGATGGACAATGTCATAAAGCCATCACTGTGTTTATAGACATTTAATTGAAGACAGCATAAAACGATAAACTAAGAAACATGCATGGTTGACTCCTCCAATTCAAACCATAAATCATACTGATGTTCAGACAAGTCACCCAGACACAAATTCTGATGATAGATGAACCATTTAACTTTGATTTTTGAAAGCAATGAGCTTGCTAGCAATACCTCACACTGACTAATACCACATATGGTCATATAAGAACTCATCAAAAATCAATTTTTCCCTTGTGTGGATGCTAAAATTATCTTCTAAATGATCATTATTAAAAGTATGCAGTGTGTAACATCTTTCTAATGTGCATAGCTGGATTCCGTTTCTACTTGCTTCAGTAAGCAATGATTTTATCACTATTTCTAATCTTAAAAGAAAGATCCTTAAAATACAAATAAAAGAATGAGGTAATTTGTAAAATTAATTTACCAAAAACACCATAACCTAGTTAGCTGAGCAAATGAAGATAAGTGACATCTTTTTTTATAAGTTTCATAACAGCTTTCATATTTTTGATTGCTTGTGTATTTTAATAATACAAATTATAATGTGTCCCAGAGCCAATATTTCTACCATGTGTTACTCTAACAGTAATCAATATTGAGAAATGAACGCTACTTCCCTTCATAGTCATTTTATAGTTTTTCAAACTCTAAATAAAGATCATGTAAAATTTTAAAAAATGACAATCTATGTTTTAGGTACCTTCTCAGTATACAGAGACATTTAAGATCAACAAATTTAAAGGGTATTATCATGTTTTAATTAGAGAAATATGCTTGCATTCATCCTTCCATCTTCATTTTGCTGGAAATATTGGCACATACCTCTTCATTTAATTTCAAATGATAATTTCATACATTCTAAATTATGGTTGTGCAAAAATAGTATTCAAAACAGAGATCAGTTTAATTGAAGTAATATTAGGAAGAGCTCTTTGTGCTCTTATTAGTGAAAACAAAACTTTTTTTAATCTATTTCCCTTAAGAATGATATTTTTGATTATTTATGATTATTTTGGCACTAAATCGGGTGTTCATATCTCTATGATAAGACTATTCAGGCAGATTGGCTATATCCACAAAGTTATAAATAGCGAATGAAGGGGATTTCTGAATGATTCAGGCCCAAACACCCTCTTGCTGGAAAGATATGTTTAACAGTCAGAATATACCTCATTTTAACCCAAACTTTTCATTGAACTCTGTATAGACACAGTCTTCATATTGTTGCATGTGCCCTGCAATGATGTCAGGGAGGATGTGGCTGCTTAATGTCTACATGTTACAATGATAATCACCTATGTGAGAATAGATGAAAGTTTCTTTTTCAACTTGACTGCTCTTAATTTCAAATCATTTAAAGGCTTTCCTATCTCGCCCAAAATTATTTTGTTTCTCAAATATTCTGCTAAAATATCCTTGGACTTCCCAGTAACCTTTTGCTTGGTTGGAAGGCTTTTTTCTCATATTGTGAGTTTCATGGAAAAGATACTAATATTTAGCTATGTGCACTACAGACTCCAGCTGGTGGCTCTCTCCAACTACCCTAAGTCTCATAGCTGCCAAGGATTCAACATTTTAATGCAGGGCAAAAGGATCAGACATTTCCTCTGGGACTTGTTTAGCTATGTAGCATAATGTCAGACTTTGGGTCTTGTTAGTAAGCAGTGTGGGAGAGCAGAGTCGTAGCCAAGCTGTTATTATTTAAAATTCATTAATATAACCTGATTTACAGTCTCATTTTATTTTTCTCCTCTATCATCTAAAAAAGTCACCTGCCACACTCAATGGGAGTTTGTTACCAACCTAAAAAAGAATTTGCATGTAAGCTGGTCAGATTTGAAGGCTTTGAAAATAAGAATGTTGCAGAAACAAGTGCAAGAATATAGAGGAGTGTGATAAATTATTTTCAAAGAAAATTGAACATTTTTTTCTAAATCCCACTGGAAAGGCTAGGTAGAAAGTGCAGCGTTATCTCACAGCAGTCCTCATTCCACTGATGTTCCAGTACATTCTCTTACCTCAGCTCATGCCATATCACGTTTCTGTATGACCATGACAAGATCAGAATGCACCCCTTCTAGTGCTTTTTTTGGTATCATCCAGCTGTAATAAATGAAAGAGCCGTGATATTTAGATGGATGAGTTGTGTGCCAGGAAGAGAAAACTACCAAACAAGGACCTAAAGCGATCCCCTGTCTTCACATGCTTGATTTCATTCCTTAATTAGAGCCATTAATCAATAGGTATGAGATATGAGGCTTTGGAAAGGCTTGGTGACACGACACCTTGCCACCTGTCAAAATTACAGCTTTCTGTTCATGCACCATCCCTCAAATAGTTATTTTCTGCAAGCCTGGCTGCATCCCACAATTCATTATTTACTGTATAGTTCTATCCCAGTGCAATGTCAAAAGATAACCCTTTGATGATAAGGAATGGTTTACACTGAATGGTTAAAACTTACAAAAATACTCCTGCACCTCCTAGTTAAAACTTCAAAATATTATATGGTCATTGCACCCAGGTGGCACATTCATTCTATATCAAAACAAGCCTTCTGTACACATGAAACTGTTTAAAAAGAATTAAACATAGATTGCCTTTCTGAGGCCAAGTGGAAAATCCTCCATTAAAAGAAACCAGAAGAAAGTAAACCAAAATCATTTCTAATTTAGCTCCTCCCATCTATGCGTTATCTTACAGGATGTGAACTATCATTTTAGGAAAATATGTAACCTTTAAGAAAAGATGCAAAAAGGGACTCAGTAACACAAATAAGAAAAATGAAAGGATAGACCAAAATAATTTTCAAACAAAAATACCTAGACACACACTCACTCTCTCTCTCTCTCTCTCTCTCTCTCTCTCTCTCTCTCTCTCTCTCCATATGTATATATATAATATGTGTATATATATACATATATATATATACACACCAAAAAAAACACATTTTTGTCCTTTTTAGAGTACATTTATAAACACAAGACTGAGCTCCATTCAATACAAATGGCTAATTTAACTCCCTGGAACCAAATGTTTGAAAGAATTTAGTGTTTACCAAATCTGCCAGTTCAATTGCCTGAAAAACATAATCCTCTTGGCAAAGCTGCAAAAGGCCTTTCAAATGTCCTGCAATGGGATTTTGAAGGACCACCCTTCTTGCCCACTTGGAATAAGAATGTGATCCTCAATTAATTTTGCATGAAGAATACTGAAAACTATCAGATAGCACTCAGTCTCAATTGACCTTGGTATAATTTAAACCACCAAATGAGGAGGCAGTAAAAAGGCTTAGAATTTTAGTAGCCATTTCTTGAGCTACCCAATCACCACATGATATTTAATATAATTACATGCCATTTGGCAATAATACAATTACACCTATCCTCTGAATGTCAGGACAGTGCCTCCCTATACCCCCATCCTCTACTCACTGATTGATGCCCAGGCTGAAACAAAAATCTGCGCAGTACTCAACACCTTAAAAATAACCATCTGATTCTACAAAAAAAGAAAGATTTACAAATGGGCATTTGAAAGGATCATTTATTTAAAACTGATCTAGATTAAAGCTATCCTGTGTCATAAATTTCAATTGTTTCACTGCTCTTATTACACAAAAAAACAGGGGGACAACAAAATATCATTCTGTATGATTATTCTGGAAAGTTGTAGAACTCTTCTGTATTTCTGTTGCCCAGGTTCCCTGAAGTGACACAGCTCTGAATTATAAGGTAAACAATATATGCCATAAATAAACCACAACATGGGGGTGGGAGGTGGGAACATGAATTAGCAAGGTATTTGCACATACTACTGATGACAAGCTGTAATTTAAATATGGCTCTACTTTTTTTTGCCAGTTGGGTTGCGCACTGTCACTGCTGATTTAAGAAATTAATTTGCCTGTTCTACTCACTTGGATTTCATTTTAACTATATAAAAACACATGACACAGTAAGCATTATTTTGTGTGCACTGGGAAGGGGTAGACACAAAAGATCACCACAGTTGTATGGCTCAAAAGAATTTGGATTCCATCTAACAGTGTTTTCCATTGCCTCTCTGGCATGACTTCAGAGGAAAAAATCTTATTTTTTATTAAAAATAGAAAATTGATGAAAATTGTGTTGCCAACTAGATTTTCATGATAATGGTTAGGAATATTTATCTGCATTGAACTCAAAAGAAATCAGCCTATAATACACAAAGAAACACAAATGAATGAGGATGGTCCACTATTTAGCCTATGAGATACATACTTGGAGGAATTAACAATTGAACCTATCAGGAGTAGTATCTCGTACAAATATAATGAGTACAATGAGCTTGTCTCAGAAATGAATAAGGAAGAAGATGGGCTGAATTTTGACAGGAATATCGTGAAGCTTTTTTGGTGATTCCAAGATGTTCCCTGAAACAAAAACCCATCTTTTCCCCACTGACATTTTTCCAGAAATGCCACATAATTTTCATTATGGAGTAATGTCTAAAGAATCAATATTTCAGGTTGCCTAAAAGACAGTGAAGGAACATGTTGCCAATGATGCCTTGCCTGTAAAATGTGACATAAAAATATAATAAAGGTATGATCAGAAAAAAGATAAGCTGATTATGTAATAATAATAGCATTTATATCATGCTTAAAATTTTTGCAAATTGCTTAACATCAGCTCATTTTTATCCTTACAACAGCTCTAGGAGATAGGTGCTTTCATTGTCCTCATTTTACAGATAAGGAAACTAGATCAGAGGAGAGGTTAAGTCATTTGCCCCAAGTCAATCAGATAGTAAGTTTCTGGGGTCAAATTTGAACTCAGGTCGTTCTGACTACAAGATCAATCTTCTATCCTCCACAGTCCACACCATACAGGAATAATATAGATGGACAGCTCATATGTTGTATTGGTATTCACAAGAAAATGGTCTCTATTATTATGAATGAATTTCCTATGCAAGATTTATGAAAGAAATTGAACAGTAATCACACAGGATGAGAAGGAATTAAGTTGTAATCTACTTTGATGCAGGTATTAATGAATTGAGATCTAGTATGAGAGATAAGAGTATTATTATTATTTAATGCAAGAGGATAAATAATATGACTGATATCTTAGTTAATATCTATAAACTAGTGCTAAGATGGATCATGAACTTGTATTATGCCTACTTTGATACTTGTGTTCTGAACCTTTGGCCTGTTAATTTCACTAATAGGTATTATCTGCTAAGGAATGGTTAGGACATCTCAGTGGGACTTGTTTGAGCGTTGGCAAAGTAATTATTGTTCTTGTATCTTTTCTGTCATTTCAAAGGTCCATTGTTACTTTCTTGCCCTTTTGACAAACAATAGACCAAAAGAAGGACCACTAAATAGGAAAAAAAAGTTTAAGCTGAAAAAAGACCAGTTGATGGGCACTAGCAATGACAGACAAAATTGGAATTTATGCAAATGACAGAATTTTGAATAGGAATGGTATTTATTTGCAAAAAATGTCCAAGTATTGATTTATATTTGAAACAACAATTTATGAAGATGATCTACCAAAGTTTGGAAGGATTGAGATATTTGTTGGTAGATAATGTTGAAGTAAAATTGGAGCCAAACTCTGTTGAACTCTGTTCTTTTACTCCCAAAGGAACGACATAGACTCTTTCCCCTCACAGTGCTGAGTGGTTGGCATCATCAAGATATTCTCTTCTCCATTTACTCTTTTCTCTATATGATGTGAAAAAGTTGGAGACTACTATTCCCAATTGATGCTATTTTTATGGGCATGTTTTGTAAAATTTTCTTCAACTTCATGTATATCATTTATTTTAAAGAATGATAGATTACCTTTATTTAATGTCAAAAGGTTTAGAAAGTTCTTTGCATATACTTTCTCATTTAAGCTGTACAACAACCTTGTGAATATCTGAAATTCTCCTTTTATCTGCATTTTAGATAATGACATTTTCTCCAAAGATCTTTTTACTATAACGAAGTTGTGTGTGAAACCTATACTCTTGATATTCCCTAGTGAAAAGACTTCAATCGCATTACTTTCAAATGGGATATTACATAATGGTAATTTAGATAAAGAACATAATGAAGCTGAGGTTTAAGTGATTTGCTTTGATAAGTGCTAGAAATAGGACTTGAAACCAGGTCTCCCAAGTCAGGGATTCCATCCAGAGCACCATCGATATCATACTCCAATGGTTTAGCATCATAGCACAGTGCCAATATGCTATGCCAGTAGAGTGCAAAGCATCAGCAAATTTTACTAAACTGAAAAGGCTACAAGTACATTTCTGTTAGGAAATGTTTGCAGAACACTGACTTAAGCTCAAAGAGATTCCTCATTGCTAATTTGGTGTATGTCTGTGTGAGGAGGGAGTAGGGTGTAAAGGCGTGTGTGAAAGAGATGTATTTATTTATATAGCTCATATAGATCATCTATCAAAGCATAGAAACATCACCATCTGCACTGGTGGAAAGAATATCCATACTAAAAAATCTTACACCCTTGATGTACTGAAGTAATTAATGGATACTGCATAGATTGCAACACAATATTGTGTAAAGGCTCTTTTCAACTGACCTTCCACACAAGATTGTAATAGAAGTATAGCTCCTTAGATATGCTGGGGGATTTGATAACCATAGTGTTGGCTCTAACACCATGCTACAAAAAGTATATAATGGAGAAAAGGTAATTTAAAAGAGTAAAAATCTAATTTGAAATGAAAAGTGGAGCAGGATAGGAAGATGGCTCTCTCAAATATGAAAAGACAAAAAAAAGCCTCCAATAAAACATCCCTTAGTTGGGATCCCTATGTTGATAACAGAAGACTAGTTAGGTTTGGATGGGCCATGATTCTGCCTCAGTTTGTCAGTTCCATTATGTTCCTAGATTTCTAGAGTTGACGGTGCTTATCACCATGGCAGCAGCGATTAGATAATCTTACTTAGTAAGGACATAAAGAAATCAAGTAATTTGGCTTTCCCAAGATGTTTCCAAAATCATTGAGCACAAGAACTTTCTCTCATTGTACAGTAACATTATATATAATATGCATATGTATATATATATGTATATAAATATATGTATACCATATTTCCCCATGTATAAGACACACCTTAATTTTGGGGCCCAAAATTTAAAAAACAATGTATTACATAAAGTTATTGAACTCAAGTTTTATTTATCTGCTCATAGCTTTCATGCATCTTTTGGGCAAATCTGGTGCGTGTACGCGTGCTTGGTCCTTTCTGTTTCATGAACTTGAAGCACCAGTTGTGTCCTCCTTTGAAAACAGTAACTTCTTTTTCGTCAGCAATTCTTCTGCCTCATGCCGAGCCATCTTTGTGGACATAGGAATTCCAACTGCCCTTTGCTCTTCAATCCATATCTTCAATTCCTTCCCTAAATCAGGCCATTTTGCTGACTTGCCTCTCCTCGCCTTCTTCTGCCACGGTGTTTTCAGTAGGGTTTCTTCTTCCCGTAGTCAGTATTAGATTGTTTTCTCAGTTGGAGGAGGACAAAACTTACATTCAGCAGCGTGATTTCCATTCACTTTTGCAAAATGGATCACTTTTAACTTGAATTCAGCACTGTACAAAAATCTTTTCTGAGCCATTTCTGGGCAGAATGTGGCAAAACACGACCTAATATACCAGTAACAAATGTGAAACAATGAGCGCAAAGACAAGTGCAAAAAAACAGGAAATGCAAGTAAAACAATCTACCACCACCGTATAAGACGCGCCCAGTTTTTAGATCCCAAATTTTTCTGAAAAGGGTGTGTCTTATACATGGGGAAATACAGTACATAGATATGTATATGTGTATATAAACATACATGTATGTATATATACACACATATACATATACATATCTACGTATGTATGCATACGTATGTGTATGTATACCAGATTTTATGGGCCAAATTCAATGTATGATAAATAACCAAACAATATTCCCTTTTGTTATTATTATGATGGTTTTGAATTTTACTATCTTTGTGAAATTGCTGTAACTAACCTTGGAGGAAGGTTTTATGCACAGAATATTCTAGAAGCTTAGAGAACATGTTATTTTCAGTGGATTCGTGCAACTCAACTCAACTTGTTAAGAAAATCTGTTATGGCTGAAACACTTTACAATCTCAACTATTGCTCCAAATAAAACAGAGCCAGTCACTGCAATTCAACAGGAAAGTGCCTGTTCCCAAAAAAGCATTAGAGCCTATTTTATTTGTACAATGTACTAATTCAGGGCTTCTTGGTGTAGGTAAATCCAAAGACCTTTTTACTATAAGGAAGTTGTGTATGAAACCTATACTCTTGATATTCCCTAGTGAAAAGACTTCAATCGCATTACTTTCAAATGGGAATAAAATTTCCACAGAAGTTCTTCATATTCCTAAATCCAAGCTGGCCATCTGTAGGGAGAGAGGAATTTGACTTTATTGAGGAATGTGAGAAAACAAACAGTGTATTTGATAAATAATGCTGAGTCCTCACATATTTATGCCTATCAGAGATAAATCTAAAACACTAAACACTAAAACTATAAAAAACACTAAAAATAGCTTAGTTGTATAGCGCTTTAAAAAAGCAGTCCAGTTGCTACTGGAATGCTGGCAGACACTAAAAAGAGCACAATACAAGGAGTTTCCAAGCCAGATGTTCAAAGGAGAAAATAGAGACTGTATCTAGGGTGAAAGGAATAGATCATTTGTAGTCAAAGTGGCCAAAGGAGCCCAAAAGACAAATTCGATTGACAACAGAATAAGCTGAACAATTCTTTGAATTAACAGAACAGTCCAGTTGTTGTTTGTTTTTTACACAAAGACACAGTTTTCATGATATTAATGGTGAAGAGAAAAATAACAAAAGTCTGTCTTGAAAAGTTATATTTTGAAAATTGGTTATGATTTGAAAATGGAAATACTAGATATGTTCTGAATATATTAAAGACTGGATCAACTGTGAAAATGAAAAATGATACAATAACAGAATAATTAGAAACTTAATGAATATTATGTCAAGGAGGAGGAATAGCAATCAAAGTGATATCAACCTTTCTCATGTTACAGGTAAAATGTACAACATTACCTTCTTCCAAAAAATCTTCCATTTTTATCTCTTAATAATAATTAGAAAACTCATGTTTTTTCTTTTCCTTTTAAAATTACTTCTTGATAGATTGTAGAATATAAACAAATTTAGGATAGGAACTTTTTTTTTTAATTTTATCCACAGCACCTAGCACCTAGGGCCAGACACATAGTAGGCACTTAATTAATTGCTTGCTAAATTGAATTCAATTTATCATCAAACTCTTAATAAATATAAACCTCTTTATTAATTAAAAATTTATCCTCATAAATGCATGATGTTTCAGAAGGTGGGATAGAAATGAACCAGTGAAAACTGTGATGTGTCCCTTGTTGTAAGATGCCCATTTGTAGCATCATTTTCTTTAATAATACTTCATGTATTAGTTTATATTCAAATCGCTATTGCATGAATCTGGGGTCTAGTGGTTAAAACTGACTCTAGAAATGAAGAAATGTTAGGTATATGAAAAACTACTAGAAGTCTGTTATCTAGTTCAAAATTTCAAATGAGCATTTATTGAGATTACTAATTGTACAGAGAGCTAGAAGGCATAATCCTTGCCCTCAAAGACTTAGGAAGGTCAAACATGCATACATAAATAAACTTCCCATGACCTATCTCTTCTCCCCTTTATAACCAAACTGCTAGAAAGGGTTCTTTGTACACACTGAACCAATCTTCTTGCCTCCCATTCACTTCTTAATCCCTTACCCCCTAACTTAACTGAAACTGTTCTCTAAGGTATCTGCACTACTCTCTCTTGGTTCTTCTCTTCCCTTTTCTTGCTCAGGTTCCTTTGCTGAATCATCACCATTCTAAAGCCAGCTAGGTATGGATGTCACCAAAGACCCTATACTGGGAATGCTTTTCTTTAAATATTCTCACCATTGGTGATCTCATAATCTCCCTTAAGTTGAGTGATCATTTCTGTGCAAATGATTTTGAAATCAATATATCCAACCCTAGGTTCCTTTTGAACTCCAGTTCTATGTTGCAAACTGGATATTGACTTGATTGCACCATAAACATCTCAAATATGAGATATCTAAAATGGAACTCACTATATTTTCCCAAAAAAAAATCCCTACTCCAAGTTTTCCTATTGCCTGAGAGCACTGTGATTCTTCCAGATTTACAACCACAGAATCACCCTTAATTCGTCTCTCTTGCTTAAATCACAAATCCCATCTGTTGCCAAGTTTGTGGATTCTACCTCCACAATATCTCTCATTTCTAACTTTTTCTCTCCACTCACATGCCCCATGCCCTAGTTTATGATCTCATTATCTCTTGCATGCACTATTTAAATAGGCTTTTTAAATAAGGGATAGCCCTGAAACACTGGACCAGATTGCATGGTGTCAGTTTATAGAAACTACACTAAGTCACTTTAAGTACTACTCCCCAGTTTCTGTGGAAGGAGGAGGAGGAAAAAAGACCTTCAGATGAAAAGGAAAAGGAAATTTAAAGGTGTTTTAGAGAACTTTAGATTTCTTAAAATGAGGTCAGAGCTTAATATTAGGTAGAGAAGTTTGGGGAAACCAGAGGTGAGAGTAAACTGCTTATGGAGAGCTAAGAAAAAAATTGAGAATCTCTGAAAAGGAAAGTGTTGAATGCTATGTGTAGGTAAATTGGATGCTTGTCCTCCTCTAAGGTATGGTAAAGTCATAGAATCTAACAGGTAACAAGCAATCATCAATAAGGGTCAGACAAAGAAGAGAAAATTAGAACTGGCTAGTTACTCCTCAGGGCTACTTGGGTTATTATTCATTGGCCTGATAGCAAGAGTAAAGAGTCTATGGTCTTCCTGGGGCATATATCCAAGACAGAGAACATCCAAAGGTTTGAAAAAAATAGAAAACTAGTTTCCATTTCCAGTAAATTGTATGGACACAAATTATACTGACAGTAGAGAGTTAGAAAGTACTAAATATTACAAAGTCTTAAATAATAGACTGAAAATTTTATGATTCTGTGAAGTCAATCAATCAGTAAGCATTTTATGAAGTACCCACTAGTGCCAGGCATTTTGCCAGGCAATGGAGACACAAGGAGAATAATGAGATAGTTCTTACCCTCAAGGAGCTTTCATCACATGGGGGATATAATATGAGACCATATAAGTTTCTATAAAATGTCTGAATACGCAAGGTAGAATGAATGAATAGGAGCGATGTATGATAAGACTAGAAAGTTATAATGGTGTTGGGTTGTAGAGGGTTCTAAAATAGAAACAGAAGCCTTTTATGTGATCCTATAGGTATTAGGTAGATAGTAGCACTAATTGAACAGAGGAATAGGAGAAAGAAATCGACATGGTCAGACCTACAACTCTGGAAAATCATTTTGGCAGCTGTGAGCAAGCTTTATTAGATTGGGGAGAGGCTACTACAACACTCTAGGTAACACCATGTGTGTGGAGAGAAGCAGAGAAACATGGTGGTAGAAATAGCTTAATCTGCCAACCAACTGGAGATGTGGATGAGTGAGAGTGAGCAACCAAGGAGGATGTTTATGAGATTGCAAACTTAGACAAATAGAAGGAAGGTAATACCTTTAACGGAAATAGGAAAATTTGGAAGAGGAGTGGATTTGGGGGAATCTAGTGACTTTTGTTTGGCAAATTGAATTTGATATGCCAATGGAACATCTGGGTCAAAATGTCAAAATTGCAGGATTGAAGCTCAAACTAGAGATAAAGGCTGGTTTTATACATCTAGGTGGTTATCAGCATAGAAATGATTGTTTAACCTACATGATCCAATTAGATCTTCAAGTGAAATAGAGTAAAGAGAAAAGAAAAAGACTCCAGGGCAAAGCTTTGGGGTTCATTGATAGTTAGGGTACATGATATAGATCTCTGAAGACAAAGCAAAAGATACTATGAAGGAATGGTCAGCCAGAGAGTATTTGAAATAAAAGTCTGTTAGAATTTTGTTTATTTTAGGGAGAAGCTTAGGATCATGAAAAGAATTTTAGAGTGGTCTAAGGGGAATGCAACCTATTCTCATCCTTCTGTTCAGTTCTCAGTCCAGTTCCGTGTCTATTTTTTGTAATATCTTTTCAAGAAGTTCAAGTAGAGTGAAAAGTCAAAGGTGACTTCTAGGCAGCAAAATTGGGAGACTGAAACAATTTTTCTGCCTCCAACAGTAGTGGGAATGTCAAAAGTGATAGGTTGAAAAGAAAAGATTATTAAATCCATATTGAGCATATCAAGTTTTAGATACTTAAGAAATATCCAAAAAAAGGTAATGCATAAAACTTAAAATATGATATGAAAAAGTTTCTTGTCATCATCATCTTCCATTACCATCATCATCCTCACCATGATCCTGGTTGCAGTAGGCAGTTATAGATTTAGGCCTGGATGGAACTCTGGCCACAGATAAAGACCAGATATGTGCAAACTGTAGTCATACAAATAAAGATGGTAATTGAACTCATGGATGTTGATGAAAGCACTGAAGAGAAGGCCCAGGACATCACCTTGGATTATATCCACATATACTTCTTCACATACAGTACTCCATATCCTATTTTCACATATTTTCACAGGCTGTCTACCATATCTAGACTACCCACTTCCTCCTTAGCCAACTCTTAAAATACCCAGCTTCCCTCAAATCTTAATTCAAGCATCATCAGGAAAGACATGTTGTCTTTCCTCACCTGTCAGCTACCATTTTCTTCCTCTAAAATACATACTTAAATATGTATGCATTTTCTACCTTAATATAAGTTCCTTACAAAGATTTTCATTTGTGTCTTTGCTTAGCGTGATCCCTGGTACATGTTAATAAAAATAAATATTTGTTTATTGACCTTACCAAAAAAAACCAAGAACTCAACAATTCAACAGATATTTATTCATCCAGGTCATGCACTAATTATGGGAGTCCCCCAAGGCTCTAACCTGGGCCTTGTTCTCTTCTTCCTCTATATTTCACTCGATAATGAGAATCAGTTTCCATGGCTGCAATTATCATCTCTCTGCTAATGATTCTCAAATCCACCTAGGGCAACAAGGTGGTATAGTGAATAAAGCACTGGACTTTGGAGTCTCAAAGATCTGAATTCGAATATGACCTCAGATACTAGCTGTGTGGCCCTGAGCAAGTAACTTAACCTCTGTCTCAGTTTCCTCATCTGTAAAATGGGGACAACAATAACATCTACCTCCCAGGGTTCTTGTGAGGATCAAATGAGATAATAATTTGTAAGGCATCTGGCACGTAGGTAGGTACTATATAAATGTTAGCCATTACTATTATTATTATCTACTTATCCAATCCTAAACTCTCACTTGCCTCCTTTCTTGTATCTCTAACTTCCTATTAAACATCTCAAACTCTAGGTCCTATAGATACTTCCAACTCAACACGTGTAAAACTGAACTCATTATCTTTCCCTTCAAGATCTCTCCTTTTCATAATTGTCCTATTGCTGTTGAAGGCATCATCATCTTCCAAATCATGCAGGCTTGAAACCTTGGTTCATCCTTGACTTATTCTCTCTCACCTCCTACATCCAATCTCTTGCCAAGACATGCTGATCTTACCTTTGTAACATCTCTCATCTATCCTCTTTTCTCTCCTCTGTTTCTGCTACCACTCTGGTGCAGACCCTGATCAAGTCATGTCTGGACTATAGCATTAGCTTTCTTGTTAGTCTCCCTGCCTTGAGTCTCTCCTCACTCCAGTTCATCCTCCACTCAACTATCAAGTTTTTTTTGTTGTTGTTGTCGTGAGTTGTGTCTAACTCTTCATGACTCCGTGGACCATACTGTCCATTGAATTTTTTTTCAGCAAAGATACTGGAGCAGTTGGTCATTTGCTTCTCCCGTGGATTAAGGCCAACAGAGGTTAAGTGATTTGCCCAGGGTAACACAGCTATAAGTGCCTGAGGCCAGATTTGAACTCATATCTTCCTGATTCTGGGCTCAGCACTCTATCCACTGAGCCACCTAGCTGCCTCCAAAGTATAGCTCTTACCATTTCCCCCTTCTTTTGAATAACGTACAGTGGCTCCTTACTACCTCCAGAATCAAATATAAAATTCTTTGGCATTTAAAGCCCTTCATTACTTGGCCCATTCCAACCTTTCCGTTCTTCTTACGCCTTACTCCCTGCCCTCCTCCATGTGGATAAACTCTTCAATCCAGTGACACTGGCCTTTGCTATTCCTCAAATATAAGACTCCATCACTCAACAATGAACATTATCACTGATTTCCCCATGCCTAAAACTCTCTCCACCTTCGTCTCTGCCTCCTGGCTTCCCTGGCTTCCTTCAAGTTTCAGCAAAAGTCCTTCCTACTGCAAGAAGTCTTTCCTGGTTCTTGTTTACTTTAATGTTTTCCATATAAGCTTAACTCTGGTTTATCTTGTGTATATTCTGTTTTCATATCGTTATTTGCACATTGCTGTTCCCATTACACCATGAGCTTCATGAGAGTGAGGCCTATTTTTGCCTTTCTTTATGTCCTCAGAATTTAACGTAGTGCCTGGAATTTAGTATGTGGTTAATAAATGCTCATTGACTTGATGTGATTTAACTGCTTGCCATGAGCAGAGAGACAGTGAGATTTTTCACCAGTCAAAACACAGAGCCAAAATCATGGACTCTATTAAGTGGAAGGACACATGACAAAGGTAAAAATATGAGCAGAAAAATGGAGGATAATGTCATTCCTTTTTTTTTCTTTTTTAGTTTCTATTCTTGTGTATTTTCATTTTGCAGGCCAATAAGAGAAGATCTTAAGATCTTCATACTAAAGTGAGTTTCTTTGCCCCATCCTCCACATGGCTCATATTGATTTGTTTGGTTTTGGTTTTTTCACAGTCCCATAAAGGGCCTTGGGAGACATATGATCCTCTTTAGGGTTTAAATGGAAGTTGCAAGGGATCTTCTAACCATATATGAGATAGTTTGTCTGGGAACATGGACTTCAAATCAACACCAGACACATCCAGTTTAATGGATAGATTATATCTTAGCCTGGTACACTCTAATTGGCTCCTACTGATTATCCTATGCTAAATGTGGTGGGCCATAGCCCCAGCGAGAAGCTGTCTTGTTGTCCTAACTGTAGCTGGGAGTAGAGTGCCAACAGGTGGTTCTGAAGAGCTAAAATTCAGCAAGATGGTAGCAAGAGAGCAGCTCAGTGCTCAGAAATACCCAGAAGACAACAGGATACTCAAAGGAAAGCAGAGATAAAACATCTAACAAAGACGATGTGACACCAGGCAGAGAAAATGCCCTGCACAAAGATGATAGGTATAGACAAGACAATATACCCAGTGGAAAGCAGAGATAACACATGTCACAATGGAAGAAATGTTAAGACTGGAGGTTGAGTTATCCTTGGTTATACATCCATCTTGGTTATAATTCTCCTATTATATGGCTTTCATGCTGTTCCATGGCCAAATGCATTCCTATCATGTGCATCTTCACAAATGTTCCACCTCATTCCATGTGTTCTTTATAAGTGTCTTTCACATAACTTCGCTATTCTTTCGATTTCTTCTCTGCTCCAATGGTGGTTTGATAACCTGTGGGATAGAATACCTTATGTATACATTTGGATAGTGAACTTTTTTGACATTGCATTTTCTATGTTGTGCTATTAAGCATCTCTATAAATTAATGTATCTATCATAACCAGTACAGTTAACTGGCTTAGCCAATTTAACCAGTTGCTTAAAGCAAGCACATCAGTGTGGGTTCGGAAGTTTTGGTTTTGAATGGGTGCTGTCCAAAAATATGTGATCTGAGGTATGTTTTTTGTGACCCATATATATGGTATGCCAGGTGCTACATATGTGCAAAGTACTATGCTAGTCACTGGGGACAAAAAGATAAAAAAAAACAAAATATAATATATACCATCAAAAAGCTTATTTTTTCATTAGGGGATAGGTAGGTGGCAGAATGAATTGAATGCTGGGCCTGCGGTCCTTCTGGCCTCAGATACTTACTAGCTGTGTGACCCTAGGCAAGTCACTTTACCTTTGTTTGCCTCTCTTTCCTCAACTGAAAAATTGGGATAATAATATAGCTCCTACCACCCAGAGTTGTTGTGAGGAGTGACATAATAGTTGTAAAGCACTCGGCACAGTGCCCGGCACACAGTAAATGCTAGATAAAATTCTAGCAATAAAAAATTAAGTAAATTCAAGATATTTTCTGGAGAGAATGACAGGACTAGCAAATGTGGGTGTTGGGGAAGAGAGAACAGAACCAATGCTCTTTCTACTATGCCTCATTATTTAGTTGTCTTTTGTTATTAAGACCAATTACCTACTTAATACTCAGGAAGGCCCTTAATAAATGCTCGTTGAATGAATGAATAAATGAATGAATAAATAAGAAAGAACCCTTAATTAAATGACATACCTCCTCCTGCCAATACCTTCAGCATTTCTTTCCACCCTAGTGCTATTCTCACTCCAGTGGATGGCAATAACCCCAGGCATAGGCCTTTCAAAGAACAATTTGCATTCATGAGAGATGCCAACTAATTCAATCCTATTTTAGGGACAACAAATACTCTGAAGGCAGTATGGTATAAGAATAAATTAGCATGCCAGAAATCAAGATACTTGGATTCCAACTCTGCCTGAAGATTGGCCTGATATGAAATAAAACATAATTTTAAGTTTCCCTGCTGACTTGGACTTTCTATCTGCAAATTGGAAAAATGGACCTTCTATCATGTAGATTAGCTAGTTGAATTTTTGTTTTTATTTTTCAAATCATCATTTTGACATTATATACATCCAAAGGATCTCATACAGTTATCTGGATAATACAAGTGATCCCATGGATTGAATAAGAATACTACATGTTCTCATAGTGTGATCGGCACCATCAAACAAGGTGAGGGTGGTAGGAGTATGAGAGGAACAGGGTTGATCAAGGAAGGGATATGTCCATCATTTGATGAATCTGCTGAATCATCAAAACAATTTACTTATGGAAAACACACATTACACTCCAAAAAGGGTGAAGCAGCAAGCGGGACACTGTTCCAGAAAGTTATTTTGCCAAAAAAATCCTTTGTAACATTGTGCCTTCTGATGCCCATACAGATTTCCCTGTCTTAAAATATCCACATAAGCCTCAATGTTCCATTGTTGTGGACTCAGATATTCCTGAGAAGCTCTAGTTCTTGACATGACCTGGCCTTTGGTTTACTCTCTGTTTCAAATCCTGGCTTGGACACAGTTCTACTTTTCCGAGCAAGTATTTCATTTCAAACCTGCTAACTGCCCTATCACTAGTGTGTGTTAACCCCTTGGGAGAAATTCCACAGAGATAAAGGAAGCTTAAGGAGGGAGTAAAACACTGTGTAAAAACTTTGTACAAAAGTTGTAGAGGCTGCTGGTTAGAACAATCAATAATCTCATGAACTTTAAACAATTAATAAAACATATGAATATATCAGGTACATATTATTCATAGTCTAGCATTGTTCAAAATTACTGGGCTGCTCAGAATCTGACACAGTTCTAGAAATCAAGAACCTCCCAACACTAAGAAGTATGCTCCCCAAATAGGCTAAGGAAGTTTTCACTGAGAGCTATGAATAGACCATTTCAGAAGTTGCCAGAATTGTAGAAGCTCTAAGGGACGCCACCCAAGGGCATGCCAACAGCCAATGGACAGATGAGAAAAGATCTGTATGCCAAGGTGTAAAAGAAAATCACAATGCCAGGAGCAATGACAAAGAGGATAAAAGTATCAGCCACCTAAAAAAATTGGTGGCTGCCACGGCAGAGGAAAAAATACTGAATGCCTAGGGCACCAGAAACAAATGAACAAACAAACAATTCATCCTTGTCAAGAGGCCAAACCAGACACACTCAGTCACACAGGCTCTGGCCAAATCAACAAGCAAGAGGTAGGACCTCATGGGAGGTTTGATGATCCTGGTCACAGAAAATGGTCAAGCAGCACGAAATGTATCTATAAAACACCATAGAAAGTAGGAAGCAGCTAAAAATAGAAAAGACTCGAAATGAGCCAAATAGAATTTACCTGCTACCTCCAAGTTGTTTGACCTATTCCCCTTCATCATTATCATACTGGGGGACAAAGCCCATGGCTGTTTTAATTACAACAACATCAGCATAAGAGAGTAGACAGGGGATCCGTTAGCCATCAATTCCCAAGGAATAATCTGTCGCATGGAAGCTAAGTAGGCACCTCAGAAGACATTGTGAAATGCTCATGTGATTATGGATATTAAATGAATATGTAGTATTTCCCACCTGTCTCTGAGGAACTCCAAGTAATTTCTAATTATTCAATGGCTACTCCTCAAACTATTATCTTAAGCTGATATTGGAGAAATGCCCTACCTATGACCCTGCCAGAGGTCCACTGAGTAAACTAAGATAAAGATCTATATGGGTCATAAGGTAGGGGAGTAGCATAGATAGCAATGTCATGAGATTATTTTTAACACTAAAGAATACTTATAGTACAATCCTATTTTAATTAAATAGTACCAAAAATAGTGGAGACATCATAAAATCATTTTCTAAAAGATAGGAGTACAAGGGGAAACTATTTTGTATCAGAAAATTATAGAAATCACAGAACCTGAATTTAGCTTCAAAATGTTAACCAAATGGCCTTTCCTTTTTAGGCAGAAATTTTTTTTAACTTGAAAAGAACTGTACCCATTTCTATTTTCTTTCCACACTATAGTTCAATAAATATTTGCCAGTTCTAACAATCACTCACTTTGGCATGGGACAATTAACATCATATTTCATCATTGTTAAGCTTCAAAGGCACCTTAAATTTTAGGGAAAAAATCAGTTCAATTAAATACAAAAAAAAATAGGCAGTAGAAAGCATGATTGCCATTTAAAAACATTTGGTTTCAGTTTTCTGTCTAAAGGAAGTAGTGATTGGAGGAGACTAGCAGGAAGAGTAACTAGCATGTTTCTCCTTTATATCCTTCTAGTTACTTTAGCACATGGATTTTCACATCCTTTCGCATCGTACACTACCTTCAGGCACATTTAGCAGAGTAATTCTTCTTCTCCTTACACATCTCATTATCCACTAATGCTACAACACGAGCACCAGCATTGTCTATCATCTTCAGACCATTGGGAAAAACAGCAATGGCCTCAGCCTTTCCTTGATTTTATGTTACTGTTGTGAATTGTTCAGAAACTCAATAAATGTCCAATGTATTTTAGTGTGACATCTAACCTTGCAAAAGAAGGCAGGCTCATCCATGTGACATCCCTTTGGAAAGATTCAGTCCCTTCTCACTATTCCTTCCCAGGAAAGATACATGAAATCATTTTTTTTTACCAGATCTTATGTCAAAAATATGTCTTTAGAGGAAAATGGGTGTCTTCCTTGAAAAAAATGCTTATATGTAAATTTTATGTCATACTTGTACAATATAGACTTTAGTTTGGTCAAGCCTATATGTTTCCTGTATTCTTCTGCGCTGTTCTTGAAAAAGAATCAAAATTGTACACTTTTAAAAAATCTCCCTGATTTTAATTATAGTTATTTTCATTTTTTATGCTGTCTTTATGTTATAAGTCAAAGGGAAAGATAAATAAAAGTATAGTAGTAAAAGGACAGGACTAGATTATTGCATATTATTTAGGTTACATCATGTAGAAATCGGGCTGCATAATGCATAGAGCTTGTCTTGATGTCAGGAACACGTGGTTCCAAATTTCGCTTTAGACACTTATTATCTGCATGACTCTAAGCATCTTATTTTACCTCTCTTCATCTCGGATAAGAAAGACAATAAATTAACAATAGAATACAATCTGTTTCAAATGGAGGGAATTCCCACACAGAGATCTATGCCTTTTAATTTATTTTATTCATACAAAGTATTAGTTTAGTTCAAAGGAGCACAAAGATTTATCGCAGATACAAGCTAGAGGATTATATAAATGTATACTCACTGTGGAAAGTATACAATTCACACATTAAGCTTCAGTGTCACTGAGCTATTGGTTACATGGAATAAAGGATAATAGTGAATTGACTCTGTGTATGCCTGCACACACACATGTGTTGCAGGTATGAGGCAAGGAAGGGAAGAAAGTATGTGGAGCTTGACCAAATTCCAACAAAAATCATACTTAACAGTCACTCCACCATCAATAAAGACACATTCATTACAAATTATTGCCATGGGGATACTTAAAGTGAAAAGTATTTGTGTGACCGAAAGACTTACAAGAAAACTAGACTAGAGAAATTTGGTAATTCAATATAAGAATGTCCTTTTAAAAAATCACAAGAGGAGGGCAGAGCCAAAAGAGTGGACCATAGGCATTAACCCAGTTAACTTTGCACATTGCCCTCCAAAAACTTTAAAAATAACTCCTCAAATGACATTTTGGAGGGCAGAGTCAACAAAGTCATAGTGAGACATTTTTCCAGCCTAAGACAACTTTGGAGGTTGGCAGAAGAGGTCTACGACACCAGGATGGGAGACAGCCCAGGACAGCACAGCCACAGTAACAGTGGTCCTTGGAGGCGGCCACAACAGCAGCAACAACAGCTTTGGGAACTCTCAGCCCAGAGATGGTAAGGGGGTCAGACAACTCATCAGAAAGAGATAACAGGGGACCCTTTGTTGGCACTAGGTGCAGCTGGCCCTAATTGCCACTCTGTTGTCCATACGTAGTTCTGGGTTGCAGTTTCAGGGAAAAGAGACTGGTCACAAGGGAGTAGGGGTCCTGGTCACAATTCTAAGGCAGATAGAAGCACTAGCACTTGCAGCTACATAAGAGCAGGGAACCTAGTAACAATTCCAGGGCTAAGAGAATTGCCAACATTTGCAGCTCTTGGGAAAAGAACAGAGTGCAGACCAGGAGAAGAGCAACCACACATCTCCCTGGATCACACCACTTCAGAAGCACTGAAAACGTACAGATCCCCAGAACTGGCTCTGAAAACAGCCACATGAAAAACCCTGAAGCCTGAGACAATGCCTCCCCACCCCCAGGTGAGCATAGCCCATAAAAGTCAAAGTCAAGAAATATGCTAGAAAAAGGAGTAGATGAAAAAAAGAACATAACCATAAAAGGCTATTACAATGGCAGGGAAGACCAAGACAGACGGAGAATAAAACAATATGAAAACAGCTACAAGCAAAGCATCAAAGAAAAATATTAATTGGATGCAGCCCAACAAGAATTCTTGGATGAATTAAATAAAGAGGTAAGAGTGGTAGATAAAGAAATGGGAAATAAATTAGAGTGATGCAAGGAAATTATGAAAATAGAATTAACAGCTTGATAAAAGAGACAAAAAATACTGGAGAAAATAACATTTAAAAAACAGAATTAGTCTAATAATTAAAAAAGGCATAAAATTCACTGAAGAAAAGAACTCTTTAAAAATCAGAATTGGCCAAATGGAAAAAGAGATACAAAAGGTCATTGAAGAAAATAATTCCTTAAAAAAATAGAATTGGGTAAGTGGAATCTAATGACTCCATGAGACATTAAGAAATATTTTTAAAAAGTCAAAAGAATGGAAAAACCAGAAGAGAATGTAAAATATCTCATGGGAAAAACAACCGACCTGAAAAATAAATCAAGGAGAGATTACTTAAGAATTAGTTTACTACTTGAAAGCTATGATCAAAAAAGAAAAAAGCTTAAACATTATATTCCAAAAAAATCATAAAGAGTAACTACCCCAATATCTTAGACCCACAGGGTAAAATAGAAATTGAAAGTGCCCACCAATTGCTTCCTGAAAGGGATCCCAAAATGAAAATTCCAAAGAATATTACAGTCAAATTCCAGAGTTCCCAGGTAAAGGAGAAAATATGGTAAGCTACTGGAAAGAAACAATTCAAATATTATAAAGCCAAAATCTGGATTACACGGGATTTAGCAACTTCTACATTAAAGGAGTAGAAGGCTTGGAATACAATATTCTGGAAGGCAAAGGAGGTAGGAAAACAACCAAGAATCACCTCCCTAGCAAAAATGAGCATAACCCTTCAAGAGGGAAAATAAAATTTAATGGAGTAGGGGACTTTCAAGCATTCCTGATAGAAAGATCAGAGCTGAGCAGAAAATTTGACATTCAAATAGAAGACTTATAAAAAGGTAAACAGGAAAGAGAAAACACAAGGGTTTCGATAAGGTCAAACTGTTTACATTCCTATGTGGGAAGGTTCAACTTTTTATATTCCTAAGAGCTTTATTATTAGGGTAGTTAGAAGGAATCTACATAGAAGACACGGGTGTGGGTTGATAATGTTGGGATGATGTCCAAAAAATGGAGTGAGAAAAAAAAAAGATTCACTGGGATTAGGTAGAAGGGAGAGGTAGGATGGGGAGAATTTTCTCACATAAAATAAGCATGCAGTGATGAGGTTTTATAGTGGAGAGGGACATGGAGCGGTGGCAGAAAATACTTGAACCTCACTCACATTGGAATTGGTTCGAAGAGGGAAGACTATACATACATACTCGGTTAAGTATAGAAATCTATCTTATTCGACAGGGAAATAATAGGGCAAGGGGAAAAAAGATATGGGAGAGGCAAATGACAAATGGGAAGGTATATGAAGGGAAGCAGTGGTCAGAAGCAAAACAAACTTTTGAGGAAGGACAGGATAAAAAGAGAAAGAAAAGAAGCTGTAAAAGTGAATGAGATGAGTTTATCCATAAAACATAAGTGGATAGCAGAATGGATTAAAAACAAGAATCCAATAATATGTTGTTTACAAGAGACACTCTTGAAACAAAAAGACATTTAAAACAAAGGGCTGGAGTAGAATCTAGTACGCTTTAGCTGAAGTAAAAAGAAAAAAGGCAGGAGTTATGATGATAATCTTAGACAAAGAAAAAGAAAAAAATAGAGCTAGTTGAAAGACATAATCAGGGAAACAACTTTTTTGCCCAAAAGCACCATAAACAATGAAGTAATAACCAAACATTTTAAGGGCAAGTTTCTCTGATAAAAGGTTTCATTTCTCAAATATATAGAGAACTGAGTCAAATTTATAAAAAATAAGAGCTATACCAGAATTGATAAATGGTCAAAGGATGTGAATAGGTAGTTTTCAGAGGAAGAAATCAAAGCTATCTATAGTCATATAAAAATGCTTTAAATCATTATTGATTGGAGAAATGCAAATTAAAATGACTATGAGGTACCACCTCATGTGTATCAGAAATGACAAAAGCTGGAGCTGATGAGGAGAAAAAGTGGTACACAAATGAACTGCTGGTGAAGTAGTGAACCGGTCCAATCATTCTAGAGAACAATTTGGAACTAGGTCCAAAGGCTTATAAAACTATGCATATACCCTTTGACCCAGCAATACTCCTGACAAGTTTGTACTTGAAAGAGAACAAAAAAAAAAGGAAAAAGACACAAACACACACATATATAGGCATATATATACATACACATAAATGAGATAGATGGATGATAGAAAGACAGATAGATACATAGATAGAAAGAAAGAAAGAGAAAGAAAGAAAGAAAGAAAGAAAGAAAGAAAGAAAGAAAGAAAGAAAGAAAGAAAGAAAGAAAGAAAGAAAATAGGTGGCATAGTGGCTAGAGTGCTGGTCCTGGAATCAGGAAGATCTGAATTCAAATTCAATCTCAGACATTTACTAGCTTGTGACCCTAGGCAAGTCACTTAACCCTGTTTGCTTCAATTTTCTTATCTATAAAATAAGCTGGAAAAGGAAATGGCAAACCACTCCAGTATCTTCGCCAAGAAAACCCCAAAAAGGAGTCACAAAGAATCCTATATGACTGAAAATGACTGAACAACTATCTATCTATCTATCTATCTATCTATCTATCTATCTATCTATCTATCATCTCTCTGTGTGTATGCCTATGTATATTCATCTGTTTATATAGGTAGATATCAGCTCTTTTGTGATGTCAAAGAATTGGAAATTGGGGAGATATTCATCAATTGGGGAATGGCTAAACAAGGTGTGGCATATGATTGTGATGGTGTGTTATTTTGTTATAAGAAATGATGAGGGAGCTAGTTTCAGGGAAAAAAATAGAAGATCTATATGAACCGATTCAAAGTGAAATAAGAGGAATGGGGAGATCATTTACACAGTAACAGCAATGTTGTAATGATGATCAACTGTGAAAGACTTGGCTAAATTGATCAATACAGTAATCCAAGACAATTCCAAAGGACTCACTAGGAAAAAAAATGCTATCCACATCCAGAAAGAGAACTGATTAAGTCTGAGCGCAAATTGAAGTATAATTATCTGGCTTTGTGTTTTTGGTTTTTTATGTTATTGCTAAAATGAAAATGTTTTGCACAATTTCACACATATAATTCACAATGTATAGCTTTGCTTGTCCGTTCAGTTTGTCTGGGAGGTTTATGAAGGAGAGAGAGAATTTGGTACACAAAATTTAAAAAGAAAAGAATCTTAAAATAAGCAATATTTTTTTTAAAAAAATGAAAGGGAAAATAATCAGGGGAGGAGATACGTACTTTGATGTATATCCAAAATTTCATTAGTATGAGTAGAATATGATTGTTGACCATGTCTTCCACACATCATTCATAAAGCGTCTTCTCAGTGCATGTGGAGTCCTTCATAGAATCACCAAATATCAGAGTTGGAAGGAACCTCTCCTTTTCCACCCTGCAACTGAACAAGAAGTAACTTCAGCAACATACTCCACAACACACTTCAACAGGTACTTTGCCCATAGACCTCTGATAAGAGGGATCCTATTTCGTTGGGGTTTTTTTTGTATCTCCAATTGATGAAAAGTTTTTTTTTAATTTTTATCCCCATATCACACTTAAATCTGCCTATTGCAATTTTCACCCATTACTCCTAGTGCTGTCTTAGCTGGGGCTAAGAACAAATCTAAGCCCTCTCCCACAAAGCTTTTCAAATACTTGAAAACAATCATCATTACCTCACCCTTACTTCCTTCACCAAATCTACTCTTTGGAGGTAAATTCTCTTAGTTCCTTCAACCAATTCTTACATAACTTGTTCTTGAGGCATATCATCAACCTGGTTGTTCTTCAGATAATCCATGTCCTTCTTAAAATGTGGTGGCCAGAACTAAGAATAATACTCCAGACCCAGGAAGACAATAGCAAATCCGTTTCCTCCCTTGTCTTGGACTTTTAATCTAAGTTAAGATAATATTAGGGATTTTTGGCTGCTGTATAATGTTGAATGTGCATTCTATTGAAACCTCCTGATATCTACTATCTAGTAAAGTCTCTTGTTTTGCTTGCCATCCATGTTCTACTTGCAAGGTTAATATTATGAACTCAAGCATTGGATGTAACATTTAGCCATATTAAATTTAATCTTATCTTTTAACCAACATTCTACAGAAAATTTTTTATATTGTTATGCTGTCATCATCTATTATGCTCACTACACTTTCCAGTTTTGTGTCACTTGCAAATTTGATAAGTATCTCATCTAAGTCTCCCATTTGTTCCTTTAGTAAGTATGCTTGAAGTGAAAATATACCACATGATCAGCTTTTCTCTTATCTTTAATCCTTATTAAGGTTAAACAGAGTTCATGAAATAAGTTCGAAGGGAGTTACTACTTCAGGCTGCGGAATCAGGAAGGTTCCATGAAGAAATTGGTCATTGAACTGAGCCTCGAAGGAAGAAAAGGAATCCAGTGGTTAAAGATGTGGAACAACCATTCCATGCATGAGGGAAAACATATGAAAAATTCACTGAAGTGAGAGAAGGAATAATAAGACTGGGCAACAGTATAGTTTAATTTGGCTGCATCATAAAACATGTGAAATAATGGTATAGACATAAGTTGAAGACAGATATAGATGTTTTTGAAGGAAAGGAAATGGAAGGCAAGAAACATCTATTAAGCATTTATAGAAATACAGCAAAAAGACAGTCCCTATTCTCAAGGAGCTTACAATCCACTTGAGGAAAACGAGCAGCTGGAAAGCAGAGGGGGAATAAATAATTTAACTTCTCCAAAGTAACTGTTTTATGCCAATAAGAATAAAAATAAGAATTTGGATCTCTAAAAGTGTAAATACTTCTGGTCTTTATAAAGTGAGTTATGAGAAGTACTTTCAAAATGCACTTGTGCAAATTTTTGCCTTGTACATCATTTGTACGAAATAATGGAGCAGGAGTAGATAGCGGTAAGTCAATACCATATTTTAAGTAACAAGTAGGCCTTTGGCCTGATATAGCATTGATGTTCAGAAAATCAGGAGCACAGGTGAGCCCCTTCACAAAATGAAACTTTTTCTCAGGAGGAACTCACCAGTGGGAGAAAAGGTCTGGTCTGGTAGATCAGGGTTAGAATACAACAGTGGAGGCTGAATGGTCCAAGGTAAGGAGGATGCGGGCCCTGAAAAAGTTTCAGCAACTGAAGCATGGTTTCAAAGGAGAGATTGGAAGGTAGAATTACTGGTGGCACAGATATTAGTTAGAAGATCATCAACTTACTGTGGGCAAGAGGTGATGAGGTTCTGAAGTAAGATGGCAACAGTGGAAGCAGGAAGGCAGAAGATGCGAGGGCTACTGCAGAGGTAAATTCAATAGGACTTGATGAATTTGGGGATATGAGGGAAAGCCAAGAGAGCAGGAGGAAGAAAAGGTATTCTGGAGGTTTCAGTTGCTGGAAAGATGCAATACCATTAACAGAAATAGGAAAGTGGGGAGGTTGAAAGACTATTCCCTCTTGGACAGGTTGATTTAGAGATGCTGAGAGGACACATAGGTAACAATGTCCAGTAGTCAGCTAGAAACATGAGAGTGTTTCTAGGAGGAGCTGTGGAGAGCAATAGTGCCCGGGGAATGATATTTAGGAGTCATAAATATAAGTGAGGGCAATAGCTAAAGGCATAGGAATACAAACACTGGAAAGGAAGAAGATAAGAGGAGATAAGGTCCAAGAACAAAAGGAAGAACTCATAGCGCAAGGTCTTGGAAAATGAAAGAAAGAATAGGACATCTAATCCAAGTCATTCATTTCAAAGATAAGGAAACCAGGGCAAAAAAAAAAAGAGGTGACGTGATTTGCAAGTTTATGGTCTAAGGCTGGCCAAGATTTGAATCCAGGTATTCTGGCCACAAATAGAGCACTCTTACTACTATACCATATTATCGACTGGTTTCAAAAGTTAGTCAACAGGTCCTCTTTTCATTTTGTGATGACTGGGTAATCAATGGTATCTTAAGGGTAGGTGGAAGTTGTCTTTTCCAGAGTCTTTAGAACATAACATTCTTTTTATGGTCAATGCCTACTTTACTGTTTTACCTTGGTTCTCATTACATCAGTCAGAGTAGTCTTATCTTAGTGTTTATTTCTCTAGAGTCCCATTACCTGCCATCTGGGCTGGCTATAACATTTAATTCCTTTTCTCACCTTTTCTTGTCCATAGTTTTCCACTCTTACAGTTTTCTTTTTCTAATAAAGGAATCTCCATGATGATTTGATAAATCTGCCTGTTTGAGTATTTTAATCCCTTCTACAAAACCAAAAATATCTCAGAAATACTAAAGTATGCCTTTGAGAGACACAGAAACCCAGGAAAGAAAGTGAAAGTCCTTGAAATGTGAATGAAAGCTTCCCAATGCAGTCCTTTTTTATTCAGATTATGCAAAATAGCCATTACAAATGTGTCCCTCTACTATCTAGGATAGGGTAGTTTAAACTTCAATTCACTCACAATACATAAATATACACACACACACATATATATATACACACATACATGTATGTATATATACATATATATGTATATAACCTCCAAACTCCCATTTACAGATTTTGTTTGTCTAATTATGAGTGATTCCTAAGGCTTAAAAAATAAATAAATAAAACAAGCCTTTTGGGGGCTTGAAATATATCGTGTCACCCTAAAAGCACCTTAGATGTAGCTTTTTGATATTCTGAGGCAAGACCTTTTATCATTTCTACTTTGTGTCTGTGATACATTAAAGCCTCAAGATACGTTTTTTTTCAAGTTCTATGAAATCAAATTTAAGAGGCACAAAGGCATCATGTCAGTGGGTTTCTTCGGCAGCCGGCACATTTTGATTGTCCACTGAAGAATGCCCATGCTGCTGAACAATCAACTTCAGGTCTTCCAGCTGTGTATTCAAATAAAGGGAAGAGACAGACAAGTGAAGGAGCATGCTCTGAAGACAATGCACAACGAGGTCAACTGATCCAAGTTCTGCTTGTTACATAAAATATGGTATTTACCCTTACTACTGTCTGTTATTGCTCCATTAATTTATATAATTTATGTACAGAGCAAAAACTTGTTGAAATGCACGCTAGTACTTCTCATAACTTGCTTTATCATGAGCAGAAGTATTTATACCTTTAGAGATCCAAATTCTCATTTTTAGCAGTTATTGGCTTTTAAAAAATGCTTTGGAGATGTTAAAACATATATGCATCTTTCTCATTTGGTCACATTTTCTCTTGTGTCCATTTCATTGAAGAATGTATGTTCAGGCATTTTTTAATGTTTTTTTTTTAATTTTCAATTTCCATTACTCATCTTTGAATGTCTTTAAATATGTTTTTCAAATCCCTTTCTATTGTGAAACTACTCTCGGTGGCAATCTCCTGTCTGCAAAGGTCATTTACTATCAGGTTTACTGTATACGCCTAATTTTATATTGCGTAATAAATCTTCAACAACCCCTATATGTGACAAGTCTGAAGGTTCAATCAGAGGTTGGATGTATCAATGTTTAATGCATCTCTCAATAAAAAATTAGCACATGTCTTCAACGAAAATAAATGTTCTTTTTTATGTGGTCTATTTTACAAGACTATTAAAATGATTTTTATTATAGTTTTAGTATTCAGATAGGTATCATAACAAAGTTAACCATTAGATTTAACAAAGTAAAATAAACGATAAGCCATGATCATATTTCCTTTGAAAGTGTCTCAAATCTTTAAAATACATACAACACACACAATACACACACAAACACACAAGTAATCAACTAAAGGCTGCGCTTTTAAGAATCGCTGCATTTTTGTCGATATAAAATGGTAACATTCATATCTTATTTTTTTTAGGAAAATGCTATCTTTTTTTTAATGGCAATAGATTCTTTTGTTTTATCTTTGTTTTAAGGAGGACATTTCTTCCAAATAGTTTACTCAGACTGGCAACTGTGACATTGAAGAAAACTGTAGAATTATTTGGCAAATTCCCCATTCCTTCATAACTTACCCTAGGTCTCAGCTCATACCTTATAATGTCCATTTTTACTCTCTCCCATTGAACTGTGTCTTTCCAGCTTGAAAGCTTAAGAGAAAAAAAATTGAATTAGAGATGTCACTGTACTTGTCCCAGCATGTTTAACAAAAGTGGTTCATCGTCATTGTTTGATGCAAATATTTTCAAAATCAAACTCAAAAAAGTATCATTAAATGTCTTAATGGACATTAAGACTAAATATTCTTTCAAATTAATTTTTTAAACCTCCATCTAAGGTATTTCAAAGCAAGATATAGTCAGAGAGATGCAGAAAATGTGCTAAATGGATGCATTTGAAATCAAGATAAAAAAGAGAACATATTAAAATGGACATAATTTTAAAATTGCGTATGGTCATTTAAAGGGAAAATGTAAGCTGGCCTCCTGATAAAATCAGATGGCTCTCATATTCAGCCATTTAAGCCAATGAAATTCCTAATGGTTTTACTTGTGCTGTGGTGAATTTACTATAAATCCCACTAGTGTGACAGATTCAATCAGTCCATTTGTTGGAATGACAGGTCATATTTGCAGCAGAATGATCCAGCACCAAATATTTCAAAAATCACTAAAGATATTAAAAGTGACAAAGAATGCAAAGAGGAAGAAAATAGCGGCCAGCCTGTGGATTACAATTCCAGCAATAAAAGAAGTCATATAGATAACCACAAAATTACCTTTAAGTTGCTGCTGAGAAACAAACTGCTGTCAAAATTATAAATTAAGAAGAGTTTGTACTTTAATGAGATTCTACTAACTTTGACAACCGCCACTTCAGGGAAACTCTTCTGCATTCACAGTCTGCATCATAATTTCTGTTGGGAGGCAGCGGAGGGTATAGGGAAGAGCCTTCACTCACTGGACTAGGAGGAACCAGATAACCTGACTTTTAATCACAGCTTCTTAGAGAAGTCACTGAGGCTCCTGGAACCTCCATTTCTTCATCTGAAAAATGGGGAAACAATACACATTCTGCTTAGCTCACAGGGACTTTGGTTGTGGGCATCAAATGAAATAATAAGCTCGTAAACACTTGGAAAACTCTAAGACCTTAGAAACATTTAAGGTATTATTAACTTCTTTGGAGTTTAAAGCTCTTTACAATCTAACTCTAACAACTTACTTTTCTAGATTTATTACAAATTACTCTCTTTCATGCACTTTTACATACTACTAAACTGGGCTATTTGTTGCTCCTCACCCAGGATATTCACTTATACAGACTAATACATTGTGCCCCAGGCCCACATTACCAATTACCTACTGGACATTTCAAACTGGATGTCCTACAGAAATCTCAAAGCTAACACGTCCATAACATGTTTCACCAAAACCCTACACCTTTGTTGAACTTCTCTGTTAGTATTGATGGCACTGCCATTCTTCCAGTCACTCAATTTTACCATCTAGATGTCATCCTCAAACTCCTCACACCCACCCCAAGTATTAAATCAGTTGCCAGATCTTGCTGTTTCTACCTCCACATCATCTCCTTATCTCCTCTCACTCAGCAGACACCTTAATTCAAGCTCTCATCCCTTCTCACCAGGACACGGCAGATCATAGATTTTTCAGCTTCAAGTGTCTCCCCATTCCAAGTTGCACTCCCTCCAAGTGGCTGCCAAAGTGACTTTCTTGAAGCACAGAAATGACCGTATCAACCCTATACAATAAACTGCAGTGGTTCCCCATTACTACTAGGATCAAATGTAAACTCCTCTGTTGGGCTTTTAAAAGCCCATCATAATCTGATCCCTTTTCTTCTTTCCAGGCTTCTAACACATCACTCCCCTCCACACAGTCTAAAGTCCAGCCATACTCATGTTCTTGCTTTACCTCACACATGATCATCCATTTCCCATCACTTTACTTTTGCACTTGCTATATCCCATGATTGGAATATTCTCTGTCCTCACCTTCGTGTCTTAAACATCCTTTGATTTCTTCAAGATTCAACTCAAGCATTATCACCTACAGGAGACCCCAATGCCTGATTTCCCCACCCCTCAGCTGCTAGTGCCTTCCCTTCTAAAGTTACCTAGTATCTACTCTACATATTTTGTATTTAATATATATGTCCATGTTGTTTCATCTCAAATTCAACACATAAAAAACAGTACTGATTATCTTGCTCCAAAAAACACTCTCCCTTCTTCCTAATTTCCCTGTTATTGTTAAGGGCATCATCATCCTCCCCCTTAGCCAGGCCCATAACATCTGTTTCATCCTCAAATTCTCACTCTCACAACATATCTGAGGCATTGCCAAATCCTACTGTTCCTACCTTCACAACGTATCTTCCATGTGTCACCTCCTCTTCATTCACCAAAGCCAACACTAGCTGAGCCTCTCATCACCTCATGCCCTGTTCTATTGCAATAGTGTTCTAACCAGTATTCTTATCATGAGACTCACATCACTCTAATCCATGCTACACTCAGTTACCAAGGTATTTTTTTTTCCTGAAGCATAGATGTGACCACTTATGCCAATACACCTTATCAGAAACCTGTTTCTGAATTTTTACTAAGAACTCCGTTTTCACAGTAATTCTAATGGCTAATAAGTAATAATATCAGGAAAATACAAAATACACTCAAAAATTAACCACTGAAGTAAATTCCTAATACGATATAAAGTTTTTCTGTGAATTCAGTAAGTTCAAAAGACTTTTTTAGGATTAACTCAGTTTTAGAAGTAACACAGATACTGTCTCAAATACTGTTATTTTTATTTCAATACTCCCCCATCCTATCTTTATTTGACATATTATTGTTATTTTAACTTATAGTTCTAATGAGATATGAACCTCATATTATCTCATTGTATTAAATCAATATACTTGCTTAGGAGTCTCCATTTAAGGGTCTAGAAGTATTTCTGTACTGTTCAAATATGTATAAGGAAGACAATTCCTACACATAGGTTCTCCTTCACCTATTAAATAATCTTGAAAGTCAGATTTGAAACAAATATTAGGGGCTTAAGAGGTTACTATGCCAATTGTCCATATATGGGTCATATCAGCCACAGCTGGACATACTATACCTTGACCTGGATATAGTGATGTCATTTTGTTCCTCTTTGAGCACAAAGGACAACAACCATGACAATACTATCAGCCTTAATTGCCTCTAACCACTCCACATCTTCTATCATTTTACCTAGCTCTTTTCATGCTTCACACTGATCTGGTTACCCAGATTTCTCTAGCACTTTGGGAATTTTGACCCTTTACATCATCCTTATGATTTGATATCTCTAGTTTACAAAAATCAATAGTTTATGAACTGTCACCATTCAATATCACATATCATTTCCTGGCAATTAATTTGTTCCCTGCCTACTGTAGAATACCAAGAGGTTCAAAGACTCATAAATGTATAGCTAAAAAAGATTTTAGAAGTGATTGAGCCCACTTGCTCATTTTATAGATGTTGAAACCGAGGCCTGGCAAAATTAAGTGACTTGCAAACAGCCCATGGCAGAGCTGGGATTTAAATCCATATTTTTCCACTGTACAATGTACCATACTGCCACTTAGCTAAGAGGACTCAATCCAACAAGAATACTCACTACTAGGCTTCTTTGACATAACGTTCCTTTTCCCCTTCCCCTCCAAAAAGAAACCCTCTTCTAGATATCTGAAAATAGCATTTCTGTTGACTATCGGAGTATTTTCGTGAGCTCTTTCCAAATTATTTTTTTTATTACTTCAGCCATTAGTACTTAGTCTCATAATTTATTTTGCTCAAGATTTTCATTTGGAAATTTCATTGCTTTGATGCTATAATATTGGTAACTTCCTGAATGATTATCCAGAATCCAAACAACTCTCCAACAAATGGTTTGCCTCCTTCTTTGTTTTTATTGTTGAAGGGTTTTAAGTCAGAACACCTGATAAAATTGCATGGTTTTGTTTTGTTTTCTCAAAACATTTCTTTTGATTGCTATGGTCCCAACAAAATAAACATATTCACACATTGTCGATCACTCTTTACCACTAATTATTCAGATATCCAGACTTGAGGTCCTTGGGCCTGGAATTTTTACTATTAACAGAGTGTATGTAACATTCTTTGCAAACCATAAAGTAACAAACATGTAAATGTTAGCTACCATCATCAATAGCTAATTAGTGCCTTTATTATCACTACTACAGAACCCACAAGAAGCTTAGGACTTTACCAAATGTCTATTGACATGTGCCACAGACAGCTCATTGCTACTCCTAAATCACTACTATGATTTCACAGATGTTAGCTCCTGCAGACTCTCCTACTGACTTGTTTTCCCTAGAAGGCAACATCCACACACCTGAAAGAAAATCAGTTCTGACGATCTACCCTCAGATAAGCCTCCTGGATCGCTTCCTTTCACACCCTACCTAGCATTAATTTAATGCTGACTTTGCTCTGGATTTTACAAATGCCTGATGATACTCTATATTGCTGGTCACCCCTTCTTTGATTCTCACTGACACACATGGCCAAGAGAAGTTTTCATATTCCTTGTTATCCATTGCCTTTTTCACATTTTCTCTCAGTCACCATTACTAAAGAACATCTATTCTTTTGATATTTATGATATCACTTTATAATGCCCTTTACTGATCTTAATCACTATTGTGGGTTCAGCCCCAGAACATTCTCCCATGTTGTTCGACTTTGGTAAAGTATCTGGTAAAATATTTTCTCATTGACTCCTATTCTGATGATGATGATGATGATGAAGAGAGACAGACAGACAGACAGAGAAAGCAATTATTGATTGCCTTGAGGTTTGCAAAATGCTTTACATACATTATATCTTTAGATCCTTACAATGATCCTGTGGAGTAGGTGCTATTATTAACCTCATTCTACAAATGAGGAAACTGAAGCTGAGGTTAAGTAATTTGTCTAGGGCCATATAACTAGTAAGTCTCTAGGGAAGGATCTAAACTCAAGTCTTCCCAATTCCCGATCTAGCATTCTAAACACTGTTCCACCTAGCTGCCTCAATAGTCAGTGGTGATCTTCATATTCACATAGATAATGCTTCAAAATCCTTGCTACATGGTCTCTTATCATTCTCTCTCTCTCTCTCTCTCTCTCTCTCTCTCTCTCTCTCTCTCTCTCTCACACACACACACACACACACACACACACACACACACACAATCAGGTTAAATGACTTAATGACTTGGTCAGGGTCAAATAGCTAGTGTCTGAGGCCAAATTTGAATTCAGGTCCTTCTGACTCTAGAGCCAGTACTCTATCCGCTGTGCCACTGACCTGCCTCAACCCTTATCATTCTCAACAACTATTACATTTTTCTTGATTCTACTTCAACCATTCACTGAGATGGTCATGCTTTAAACCCTGTTAGAGTTATGGTAGCCAAAGGGTTGAATTAAATAAGAACTAGGATGAGGGAGGCATTTGTAGAGGCTGGCTCAAGACCTACGAATGCAAAGGAAAAGGTCCTTTAATAGTATTTATAATAACATTTTTACTTTTAAGAATGTACCCTTGCAGTAGTAGCATAGTAAATGAAGTGAAGAAGACTTGGGTCAGATCTGCCTGTGACACTGTGTGAAAGGGGAAAGTCAGCTCAGTTTCTAGTGCAATGGGCAACTTTCTAAGCTGTAAGTTGTAGAAGAGATATTAATCTGCTCTGATATGAATTAATGAATGATGAATGAATGAGTGAAAAAAGCATTTGTGTCTAATAGGGTCTGTATTTTATAGAAGTTCATTGAGATATAAATGCAAAACTGAGATCTCCTCTTCTCAAGGAACTTTAATTCCAATAGTGGGAGACAACACATTGAAGGAGTTACGTCCAAGGAAGGCTGTTTTGGTCTGGGAAATGACAAGAGTCATGACTAGAGCCAGTGATTGGCATGGCATAGCAATGGTGCTAATGATTGGATTACTGTTCCCGGAGTAAAATGAGGTTGTCGGATATGCATAGCAACAGGGAAGATCATAATATGTCCCAGAAGGCCTAGAAGAGAGAAGGGAGGGAATAAGCATTTGCTTAATACGTAGTGTATGCCAGGCACTGTGTTAAGAGCTTGACAAATATTATCTCATTTGATCCTCATAACAACTCTGTGAAATAGGTCGAGAGGAGTTTTTACACCAAGAATTCTCTATCTAGATTCTATATATTGTTTTTATTTAAAGTTTTAAGTTCCAAATTCTGTCTCCCAATCTCTCCCTCCCTGAGATGGTAAGCAATCAGATATAGGTTATACATGTGCGATTATGTAAAATTTTCTATAATAGTCACTTTGTACAAGAAGACTTGGACAAAAGAAAAAAATGAAAAAAGTGAAAATTAGTATGCTTCAGTCTGTATTCAAATAATATCAGTTTTTGTTTTTCCTCTGGAGGCAGATAACATGCTTTGTCATTAGTCCTTTGGAGTTGTCCTGGATTATAATGTTGCTAAGAATAAGTGAGTCTTGCTAAGAATAAGTGAGTCATTCAAAGTTGATCATCATACAAAATTGCTGTTATCACATACAATGTTCTCTTGGTCCTGCTCACTTCATGTTACCTCAGTTCCAGTAAGCCTTTCCAGGTTATTCTGAGAATGTCTTGCTCATCATTTCTTATACAATAAAAGTATTCCATTATGTTCATATACCACAACTTCTTCAGCCATTCTCCAATTGACAGGGAACCCCTTAATTTCTAATATTTTGCCAAAACAAAAAGGGCTGCTAAAAATATTTTTGTACAAATATGTCATCTCACCCCACTCCCTTTCTTTTTGATGTCTTTGGGATATACACCTAGCAGTGGTATTGCAGGATCAAAGGGTATGCACAGTTTTATAACCCTTTGAGCATTGTTCCAAATTTCTCCCCAGAATGGCTGGATCAGTTCACAACTCCACCAACAGTATATTAGTGTCCCTGTTTTCCCACATCTCCTCCAACATCCAACATTTTTCTTTTTTGTTCTATTAGCCAATCTGACAGATCTGAGGTGGTATCTCAGACTTGTTTTAATTTGAAATTCTCTTATCAATAGGGATTTAGAACATTTTTTCATATGACTATAGACAGTTTTGATTTCTTTATCTGAAAATTGCCTGTTCATATCCTTTTACCATTTGTCAATTGGGGAGTGACTTGTTCTCTATATATTTGAGAAATGAGGCCTTTATCAGATACTTGTTGCAAAATTTTCCCCCATTTTTCTTCTTTCCTTATAATTTTGGTTGCATTGTTTTTGTTTCTACAAAAAAATTTAAATTTTATATAATCAAAATTATCTATTTTACATTTTGTAATGCTTTCTATATTATCTTTGGTCCTAAATTCTTTCCTTATCCATAAATCTGACAGATATACTATTCCATGCTCTTTTAATTTCCTTTTAGTATCATCCTTTATGTGTAAATCGTGTACCCATTTTTACCTTATCTTAGTATGTGGCATGAAATATTGTTCCATACCTACTTTCTGCCATACTGTTTTACAGTTTTCCCATTGGTTTTTGTCAAATAATAAATTTTTGTTCCAAAAGCTTATATCTTTGAGTTTATCATATACTAGATAACTATGGTCATTTACTATAATGTAATTTGTATCTAATCTATTCCACTGATCCACCACTCAATTTCTCATCCAGTGCCAGATTGTTTTGATAATTGCCACTTTATAATACAGTTTGAGATCTAGTACAGCTAAACCAACTTCTTTTGCATATTTTTTCCATTAATTATCTTGATATCCTTGAGTGTTCATTATTCCAGATGAATCTTGTTATTTTCTAGCTCTATAAAATAATTTTGAAAGTTTGATTGGTATACCACTGAATACATAGATTAATGTTGGTAGAATTGTCATCCAAATATATTTTAAACATAAGATCCCAAGAATATCTTAAGAAGAGTAATGAGTGCCCCTTAACTTTGAAATCGATACATCACATATACCAGTCACCTTCAGGGAGGAAATTGTCATGAGAAGGATGTCAGTAACACAATATTGTAACTTTGGGGGATGGGAAAAGGAAAAATGTCACCTATAAGTGCCATCAAGGTAAGAGAAAAGTACATAGCCCTTTTGCAAAAATGTCTACAAGTTTTCTAAATTGCTCCCTGATATCCTTTCTCTTCTCATGGTGTCATGTTGCTCCCTCTCTGTAGCATTTCTGCTGGGCATATTCCTATACTCTGCTCCTTGCTTCTGCCCCCTACAGTTTCTACACCCCTACAGGGCATAGCTTCTTGTACTGGTTAAGAAGTTCTACTACAAAATACTCTGGGCAGTGACGGAGAGGGAAGGAAAGAAAATCTCCTTTCTTAAAAAGGCAAGGTGTGATTTCTTCTCTAGAGCTAATCTCTTCTTCCATCATTGCCTCTCTTCTCACCTGCCAGGGGCCACCTCCAGTCAGATTTATATTTTGCCACTGGACCCGGATGGCTCCAGAGGAGAAAGTGAGGCTGGTGACTTTGCACAGCCCTCCTTCACTTAAATGCAATTCATTTGCAAGTCGTGGTATCACCCTCCTGATGCCACGGTCCTCTTGCAAAGCAAAAGACAAACAACAACAAACAAATATTAACAATAACAACAAAAACAACCATCTTCTCACCTGTCAGAGATGATAGCCTTCAGATCTGTCTCCTACCTCAACTGATGGCCTGGAGAGGGCATGTTACTTTTTGAAGGTCACTTCTAATTCTATCAAATTTGAGTCAAGAATTCCTTGACATGTTTTAGAGAGGAAACCAAATGCAAACATTTCTTTAAACTTTAATATCATAGCACCTTATTTTTCCTGTTATCTGCCTTTTACATTCTACAAGTGGGTAAACATAAGTTGATTATGGATATCCCTCTCTCCACCATGTTTGCAAAATGAAGGGGTCAGATAATACGAGCTTTAATGTGAGTTGCTCCAGTTCTGAATCACTACCCATGAGAATGGGAGAAAGGAAGGGAATCATCCCATTTCACTCTATACTTGCTATACCCCAACTGAAGTATTGTATTTAGGGCTTGCTGACACATTTTGGAAGGAAATTAACAAGTATCCAAAGTAGGGAAACCAAAAAGATTTTTTCAAATACGTGGAATATACTGATATTATCCTAGAGAATGGAAGATTTGGTTGGGGGACAGAATCAGTCCCCAAATACTTGAATGCCCCTTGCATGGAAAAAGTATAGACTGCTGCATGACCCAGCATAGAAAACCAGAATGAATACCTAGAAGTTACATGGAAGTAGAGGTTATCTATTTCCCATCACTGGAGATGACAGACTAATTTCGACTAGACATTTTCTAAAATCTCTTCCAGTTTTATAATTCTACCATGTAAACTTAGATGCGATTTCTAAAAGGAAGAACAGACCAATTCTCTGTATTCTCTAGCCAACTTCTCCTCATTCCACTACTCTATCTATATCTTTGTAATGTTTACTAAAATATATAGATATCAGGATTGGTCACATAAGGTACTGCTAGGTCCTCTGGATAGGTCATTCAGTAAGGTCTTAGCAGTGAACAACAGGAAGCAGTCATGACAGGTGGTTGGGATATCAAAAGAGTAGGACAAAAAGGCAATAGGCAAAAATCAAAGTAGTCAAGTGGTCTCTCAGGGTTAGTCAATAGAGAGTATCTCCAAAAATCAGAAAATACAATAAATTCAAGCACAAGCTGAGTAAGCACCTGTCAAGGATGTTTTAGATTAGATTCACTAATTGGTTACACTAGATAACCTCTGATGTCTTTTACAGCTTTAATATTCTATGATTCTGAGCTCCTCAAGTCACTGTGGGACATTCAGACAACAGATGGTAGAAAAATGTCTAGGCAGTTTTATAGATCACACTGGAGAACTGTAGCAGCAAGTAACAAGGACCTTGCCATGGGGCCTAGGGTACTGGAAAGCACTCCAGTCCCTGAGAGTATCCCCTGCCTGAGAGTATCCAGGCAGGACTCCAATCTTGGAGAAACTAGGATACTAGGCAGGCCAGATATTCTTAGGCATAGAGAAATAAGGCAGGTCTCTATTATTGGGTCTGGGACAAAAATTGATACATATATTGAATAAGGAAAGAGTTCATTTGCTAGGATTACGGCACAAAGATCACAGCATAACTACCAGCAAAGCTAACTTAAAGAAACAACTCCTGAGATATATATCAACAGGTCTTGATATCTCTCTTGCCCAGGGGCTAAATTGATCCCAGGCCCTGGAGAAGGGCAAAGCCTGCAGGTGAGTTAAAAGGATGTATGAGGAGCAAGAGGAATCAGATACAGGTCTCATTCTTCTGAACTCACAGCTCAGTTCTGCCTTAAGGGTTCCTTTGCGGTTAGTTCCCTGGTTTGCTAACTCTGCAGTTCACACATTTTCCTAGCCTGGTTTTCTGCTAACAGAATTGGCTTTCTTAAATTAGTCTATTTCTTAAGAAATGTTTCTCTTTTAAATAACATGACACATTTAAACAGGGGCATAGCTTTCCACAGGGCAGTTCTTAATTATTCAATATGATTTCCTAATAGAAATATATAAATATAAGGAGAAAGTGAGCAGGAAATCACTGTTTGGAAGCAGATGATTATTTGGACAGTGTTAAATGACTATCTTACCCTCCCCCTAATCAGTGGCAAGCAGATGGATTCTTCATTAAGGGGCAACGAGAGCAAGATCCAGCTGAGAGCACTCTACTGTCAGAACATAGAATTTTATAGCACGTTTGTTTGTTTTTCTAATTCAATGAGGAATGATTTAGTGAAACTTTTTTTAAAATTTCTCTTCCTATCAGAATGGAGGAAAAGATGTGAATAAAGGGAAATGCATGGGTAAATATGATATTCCATGTTTGATTTTTATGGATATATATCTTTCTGTTTTGACATTATTCTGAAGAATTAATATCAATTCATGTAATCTTGTTAGCATTGGCCTTACTTGGTACCATAATGCTTCTATAATTCTATATTCGTGCTTCCTTCAGAGATTCAGATGCAACCTCTCCATCCTTTTTTGCCATGTAGGATATTTGCCCATCTTTTATCATAAGTACAATATAGAATATTTACCCATCGTTGAAGGATTTCCTCCTCATTATTTATTATTGTCCATTTTTATCATCATTGTTATCTTGTTCTCACTTTTTGATGAAATTAAGTTAGAAATGGTGTGAAGACAATTCGCTATCCTTCTAGGATTCCTTTGTAAGTAATGTTCTATGAACAATTGCACAGGTAAGTACTTTACTAATGAGAGCATTGGAATGCTAGCTCATTTTCCATTTTATTGTTGTTCAGTCATATTTCAATCATGTCTTTGTGATGCTATCTTAGGCATTAGCAAAGATACTGAAGTGGTTTGCTACTTCCTTCTCCAGCTCATTTTACAGATAAAGAAACTAAGGCAAACAGGGTTAAATGACTTGCCCGGGTTACACATCTAGTAAATGCCTAAGGCCACATTTGAATTCAGGAAGAGTCTTCTTGACTCCAGACCTAGTACTTTATCCGCTATGCTACCTAGCTACTCATTTTCCATGGGCTAACTCAAAGCATCTTTGCTACAACTCCAGCATCAGATCTTATGAATGGTTTACATGTAACTCATTGTCTTCCAACATGATTTAAAATTGCTCCTGTTGGGTCTTTAATAATTTGAGAGCTTTTCATTCCATATAGTTGGGAGATTGTGAGGATTCAATATGATGTAAACTCTATAAAAAGTTGTTCTTAAATGTTTATGAATAAAATTTATGTCCAGCCATTTGTGGGCAAGAATTTTATCTCTTCATGATGCTCTGATTCCAGAACAGTGGATTTACTGAATTCTCAAGGGAATCTTGAGGTTTGTATTTGTAGTATGGGAATCTTTTATCTCTAAGTTTTTGAAGGATAATGAGCATCTGATGTATAATTTCAACCTCTTGTTTGAGTCTTTCTATGTAAACCAATAGATACTAAATTTTACTAGCCATACTATTAATAGTATTATAATACATGACAATATATAATAACATATAAATAATAATAGGAAAAAGAAGATGAGGAGGAGAAAAAAGAAAAAGGAAGAAATAAGAATGATATACTTTTTTTTT